>OX359292.1:10884124-11544124 GCA_947179395.2 Pulicaria dysenterica
CATAATTTATATAAAAACTCAAAACATTACATAATTTAAACTTAAAACTAAATTCTTAAATTCTAAATAAAAACTAAAACATTACATAATTTAAACTTAAAACTAAACAATAAAATATAAATATCTAAAGAGGCGGAAAGTTGCGCTTGATGCGTATAATCTCCTTCATCTTCAATGTTGTCTCTAATACACCTCCGGTAAGGTGAGCCGTCGGGGAGATGTAAAGTTCGTAGTCTTTTCGCAATTCTTCCGATTCTCGTAGTTTCAATTCTGTTTCACGAACCATTAAATATCGTTCTTGTTTGTTGTTTAGTGACGATAAATTGTCCAACAACGATGTGATGCTCTTCTGTTTCGACCCCGTTCCCGTAGATGTCGATACCGACCGCTTCGCTCGATCTCTCCCAATGGGTCGTTTAGGTTCGGTTGCCTCAAAATCTTCATCATCATTATCTTCGTCCTCGTCTTCGTTGAAACATACTCAACACACACTTTGATTGGTAGCTCCTTGTATAAAACAATCCATAAGCGAGAATATGCAGCACCCGATCAGCAGTAACATGGCCTAATATAGCGCTCAAAACAGATTATAAGGTCGCTATTATACCCCGCAACCACCCATATGACAACAACAAAACATACCCTTTAATCAACAATGAGCTTGCGAAGGCAGCTACAAGACACATCACCCGCAACAGCGTTTTACCTTGGCATCTATTACAACCCACGACAGCAAGCAAATCGGCAGTATCAGCAAGGTCAGTGTGACACATTAGAAGCTAACCCTGACTATATCCGCACAGAACAGCGTCATTAAGGTCTCATATCATGCAAGCAATAGCAAGTATCAACCCAACAACAACCGGACAACATTTGAAATATATGCTGAACAACACATTTGCAGTCTTTGGACAAAATATACCCTGACAGAAATCTTCAAACCAGCATCAACACTCGAAAGACGACATCTTCTTTCACAAACATATAGCCCACCCCAACCCTAACCATATACCCGTGAAGAAGTCACGATAGCATATACCACCCGCAACAAACTAAAAACATCCAACTCACTTTGCAGAATGAAGAATGACAATCAGAATCATATCACTGATAACATTGAAAAACTCGTGTTAAAAGTCGGGACCGCTTATCTAACACACACAATATAGGGGAATAAGCAGGCACCCAACAGAATAGACTCTGGAGCTCAAAGGGAACCTATAAGTAAAGGAATATAATGATCAACTCCCCCTCTCAAAACCTAAAACACTAATGAATATCTCCGTGATGTTCTAAACGCAAAGAGACTATGGAGCTCAAAGGGAACCTATAAGTAAAGGAATATAATGATCAACTCCCCCTCTCAAAACCTAAAACACTATTGAACACCAGGACCTAAGATGGACCCTTCGGCATCCAGCCTCTACCCTTACACCGAAACACCAATAAACCCACCCTCCCCCAAAGACCACCGTGGAAGATCACAAGATTCTGGGGCTACAAGAAATATTATCCATCTGGACAAAAGCAAAAGAGAAAGGGATCACCTTATACCTCCGGGATCAGCGTAGAACAACCTCCTACACACCACCCTTCCCAACGAACCAGCTGGAGAAGATAAAACAAAGTGCTCATGTGTGCACGGTGCCACCTTATATCAACAGAAGTAAAAGGGTCCATCTCCACCCTTATGACCCCATGATAACGCCCCTCCCACCTGCAAATAAAGCACACAATAACATAATACCTACCCCATCCCTTCAACCTATCCCAACCTCAAACCTGTTCAATATACCGAATTACAAGAAGCACCTTAACATCGCGCCAGGCATGACCCGCACAAATATATTATACCACAAAGCCAAGATGATGTTGTCAAAATTCCAGATCATGCTCCCAGCCCCTGACCCTGACAAGAAACAACCTTACCTAAACCATTACAACATTAATAAAATATTACCACATACATACAAAACATAGATCCCAAAAAACTCACGCCCCCCCCTCCCTAAAACCATTCGAGCTTACAACTATCCCCACAACACCCACGGACCCGCCCTACATGACCCCTTCCTAGCCAACGAATCAGCTGCAAAATTAAGTTTTCTAGGAACAACTCTCAACTCGAAACCACCTCCCACCTTGATAAGCCCTCCAATTCTATGTGAGACCCCAACCGCCCATTCGGGCGGTTCATCCAAGCCATTCACCACCCTACTAACCACTTCCGAGTCATTACATACCAAAATATCATCATCATACACAACTTTATTACTCCTAAGCACTAATAAACTATAATAAACCGCTTCCAATTCAGCTACTAACGGATCACACACCCCTAGGGGCTTTGAGAAGGCACCAATGATAACACCATTCATACCTCTCCTGAAAAGTCCCCCGATACCCGCTGCACCCGCCGCACTACGAACCGATCCATCCGTAAATAAAACTAAATCCTCCTTACTCAAGCCCCATTATCACTGACTGCACAGGTCATCAAATTGTCGCCTCTCAGAACTCCAATCGGCCTAATACTCAATTCCAAAGATGACCCTGCCACCAATGGCCTCGAGAAACACCACTGACCAACCCTCAACCAAACCAAGTCAACTAACCTCTCCACGCTCTCACGCTTGTTATTAAACACTATATTATTCCTCTCTAACCATATAGTCTACATCACACTATATAACACCAGCATCCACACTTTTCTAATCCACTTCTTATTACACAAATTAGGCCACATCTCCACTAGGACTCCGATACATCCTGGTACAACCCAATAGATACCAGTTAAGTTCATTACATACGACCATATCTCCCAAGCTATACTACACCACAAAAAGAGATGATCACTAGTTTCACTATTACCACTGCACATCGGACATTTAATTCCTCCTTGTAACTCTCGATCGGTTACGTCCGGATAACGGAGGTGTAGTAAAATTTTGGTTAGGATCCATGATGTAAATGTGGTGTAAAAAATATACAAGAGTATAAAAGTATAAAATGTAGAAGAGAATTAGTAGAGAAGAAGAGAAGAATGGTGAAATGTGGTGTTAAAAAGAATAGGAGAATAGAATATATATATATATATATATATATAGTGTGTGTGTGGATAATTTTTTTTTGAAATTGCCGTTTAACGGCTATTTTATTTATTTTGTAGCCGTTGAGGGGGTGGGGTTGGCTGAAAACTTTCTCCAAGTAAACTAACCCGAATCCCTCAACCCGCGATGAACCCCAAAGTGGTGTTTTGGTGTTCCTTGTGAACCCACCGTGAACCCCAAAGGTACCCGTGACCTGCGGGTATTGTACAACGGACAGCCTTAGTAGTTAGTAGCATTGATTTAGGGCATGCATTTTTTTCAATTTTAATAGCTATCAAGCCCCATGGTAATCAAGTGAAAGAGCTTGTTACCTTGTTATTTTGTCATGAAATTGTTACTATTTTAGGTGTATTTGAGTTATATGAGTTTATATGGGTTGCAATTTCAACTCGAATAATTAGATTTGGGTATGAATAAAATATGGAGTTTTTTTGGGTTAAGTTAGGTTAATATAAAGTATCTGCTTTAAAGTGGTGAAGCCTTATATTCAAACGAGTCTAAATAAACAACTTTTATAAATAATAATAATTATTGGTTTAAATAAGTAGGTCTAAAAAACAAAAGATTCAACAAAAATACTGGGAACTTCTAAAATAGACCATCACAACCACATCTTGTCATCACTTTTGCCTCAAGCATGACCACCACGCGCCACTACCAACCACCACAACTCTACTGCCGCCGCCACCTCCTCCGCCTTCTTCGTTGCTCAAGCCATCACAATTTCTCGCTACAATTTATGCCTCCTCCAATTTGACTGCCACCACTTGCCGTCACCATAGATCACATCATCATTACCATCACCAATGGCATACCAACACCACCACAACCATCCGTGACAACCACGACTAGCACTGTCACTAGCCATTGTAACCGTCGCCACCAACACTTCTCATTATCACCAACTCACACCGAAATTGTTGCCCCCACCACCACTACCACAACCACAACCACATATTGTAACCACCACCACCACCATCATCGCCGGCACCGCTTGCCACCATTCGAAACCTTCTTGACCCGAACTCGCTATGACCTAAAACCATTTTGACTTGTTAACCCATTGCCTGATCCGACCTTTTTTAAAGTAAGTAAACTTATATACAAACTTGTCCATGATTATATGTTAATACTTAACAATTAAAAAAAGAAAGAAAACACTGCTTACAAGTGAAAAACAACTCCAGAGATATTAGTCTTTAGTAAAAACAATTATATTGTTGGATGTTTAATGGATGAGAGAATATAAAGAAATGTAAAAGATCAAATATTTGGTTTGTGTCACAAGATATTTAACAAAAAAGTTGTATTGTTTTTGAAACTTTATATTATTAATAATAAGCAATGAAATAAAGTAAAGTGAAAATAAAGACATTGATAATTCCATATAATGATAAATGTTATTGCAAGACAATATAAATGTTAATTGATAATGTCATACCACTTCAAGCATGTCGTCACTTATAATTAAAATCATGTGTTTTTAATTGGTGTTTGATTTCTTTTGTTTTATAAAACGTTAAAAATATACTAGCTTATACCTCTTTATTACTTTGGTTTTAAAAGGTTATATATTTCTTTTAAAAAAATTCTATCTAGTTAACTTTATTCTCTTTATTTTACTTCGTCCTCTTACTCTACCTACACCACAAACTCCTATATAGACGGACAAACAATAAGGAAACATAAATTAAAGAAACTTAATAATGTTAGTTTGTGGATGATCTTATTCAAAACCTACCGGCAATAACTGAAGTAACCTATGACCTTTATTAAATATACTATAAAGTCATACTCTTCTGATGTTGAACAATACTCAACATATCCCTTCATGTGTGACGTTCTTTGCGCTTAAGACATAGATACTTATGTGTTACGTGGAGTGAGTGTGGCCGTTTGACCAACAACGGGTGGACATTACAAAGTCATACATGTAAGTTTGTAATGTTTTAACTTAAAAAAACTGGTAATAAATGAAATAAGTCATGACCCTTACTATAAGCACATTGAAAACTCACACTCGTCAATCTGATGTAGGACAATACTTAACAAATTAAACCAGTTTGAAAAGTTGAGTGCTTGAAGCATTGAAGGATTGGATTTCGATTTCTTTAAAACTGCGCAACATCCGACTCTCACATTTCGAACCTGAATTTCGAATTGTTTTCATTTATTCGGTTGAAGGATTTTGTTTCTAGATGCCGTTCACCTTTCTGTTTCCAAAGAAATAAAAAAATTTCGTTTGTCTCTTCGACTTTCTTCTTCAATTAGCACTGACATATATATAGTCATACTCATGATCCAAAACCGAAACTCACTTATCATTCTAGAACTCATGCAATAACCAACGTATAATACTTAGGCTACTCGTTATGCATTACCCGATTGGTTTGGGTTTGATCGGGTGAGCTCGGGATCACCAAAACTCGATTTCGAGTTTGGCCTTCGAGTTCGGCCTTCGGGTCCTTGAGCTCGACGTCGAGTCCGTCCCCCCCCCCTCCAACGGCTCTTTTTTCGACCGTTTGAATTAACTTTTTTTTTTTAATTTAATTAATTATCCAAACTCCGTCTATAAATACTCCCCTTTTTATCATTTTAAAACCACAACATTTTATATCTTCTACTATCTTTCACTCTCAAAGTTTTATCATTTTTACTCTACAAAGAATATGGATCCAAATGAGGGTTCTACTCCACCATCATCCGGGCGTAACCGTTCTCGCGTTACGAGTTCTACACCGACATGTCCGGAAAACCCATTTTATTTAAATGTTCCGCAACAACCGTACCAACCAAATCCATTCTTTGCCCCTCCCCAATTCACGTACACGGGGATGCTTAATCAACAATGCCCGCTATCTCATCTCGGATACCCGATGCCTCAACAACCGCCACAACAATTCCCTCTTGACACTCAAGAGGTGAATGATTTATTTGATGTGGTGCCCGAAACACAACCGGAAATCGAACCGGAAATCGAGCCGGAATCCGAACCGGAAACGCAAACATCACGTAAGAAGAAAACCGGACAATTTGCCAACCGAGCCAAAGCAATTCCGTGGACTTCTAACGAAGAACTTGCGTTGGTCAAGGCTTGGATCGATACCTCCGAAGATCCAATCGTTGGGAATGCACAAAAACAAGGTATATTATTTTTATTATCATTGTTATTATTAGTATTATTATTAGTATTATTATTATTATTATTATTATTATTATTATTATTATTATTATTATTATTATTATTATTAGTATTATTATTATTATTATTATTATTATTATTATTATTAGTACTATTATTATTATTATTATTATTATCAATGCGAAGGTGACAAAGTTTGCAGGGATCTACAACAACCTTTCCAACACGAGAGGTAGCGGTATGAGCGATGCCGATATTCTACGTACCGCACTCAACCGTTACCGTGAGGGTAACAAAGATTGTGCGTTTGTTCATCAGAGTTGTTGGGAAATTCTTCTGAATTCTCCCTAATGGCACGAAGTTCCACTCGTTGATGCCACCTCTCGTCCTTCAAAAAGAACCAAAACCTCGTCATCCCATACGAGCCAAATTCCACACACCACCTCCTCCGACGCACACGTCCATATTGACTTGAACGAGGACGATTGTGAGGATGCAGACGAAAATAACACCCCTATCGAACTACAACGACCCATCGGTAGGGATCGGGGAAAGCGGATGGCGGCATCGAGATCCACGGGAACCGGAACGAGGTCGAAAGAGGATAACATCTCGTCGTTATTGAGCGGAATGTCAAATTTAGAAACTCAAAATGCTAAATTTCTCGCAAATCAAGAGGAACATAATAGACAAATAGCGGAACAAAATAAACAGATAGCGGTGAAAAATAAACTAAAAGCCTTCGAATTTTTCATGCAACCGACGAGTCATCTTTCGGGAGCGGCATTGGAAAATATGAAGGCAATGAAGGAGGAAATACGACGTGAGTACGGTTGGACGCCATTGGATTAGATATTATTTTTAATTTTTAAGTTAAAAATTATGTATTTTTTAACCAAGTTTGTTATTTAAGTTTAAATTATGTAATTTTAATTTTTAGTATTGTTTGAATTTTAATTTTATTAAATTAATGAGTTATATTATTTATATTAATTGGTTATTTGTTAAAATAAAAAAAGAATAAAAAAATTAAAAAAAGATTGGGTAAGAGAATGTAAGATATAACTTGAAATTGAATAAAGAAAAAAAAATAAGGGAGAAAAAATAATGTGACGCTAATATAACTGCAGTTAAGACTTACCTACAGGTAAGATATAACTAGCAGCCTTAATAAACCATTATGGACATTTGCCCAACTTCACTAGTTCACCCCCCATATAAGGAGACATACTACCACTAGGCTCCTACAATTTATGATTTTCCTCCAAAGGATTTCACAATTTTTTATATTTATTTTTTTCAAAAACAGCCCTCCTAGGCTCCTACAATCCTACGCAATTTTAATTTTTACTTTTTTGGCTGGGCCATCTAAAATTAAACCTGGTCCAATAAGACCCAATTTCGTCTTTGACTGGTTCTTTTCTTATATTTCTTCAGTAATTATTTCTTCACCTCCTTGACCAAATCCCACCAACAAATATCAACAGTTACATGGTCAAACAGTTCTTTAGAAAAGGGTAATAATGTGCTTGTGCTTGCTGTATTAGGAAGAGGAGCTAATAAATTGTTCGTCCTTGTTTGATGAGTTCTTAACTAATTACCATAAATTAGTTAAGTTAATTAAGAAGCTAATTGATTGAGTTATTGTTTTAAGGGTTTGTATTATTTGCATAAAAATATGTACTACTTAAAATTAAGTAGTCTTACAATTTTTAAAAGAGAGATTGTTAAATGCATTATAAAATAGTATAGATATATATATGGGAGGGTTCATTCGAGATCCGTTTTTTAGTGCGAGAACCGCGAGAATCAATCTCAGCCGTTACTTAGATATAGGAAGTTCATGGATGGAAAGCGTGGAGGGATAGAGTGTGACACGATGCATGTAAGGAATTCATGGGTGGGCAATGACATTGAAGGAGGGGAAATTGGACGGCTCATATTGATTTTCGCGGTTCTCGCAATAAGAATGATTCTCAAATAAACTTCTTCCATACATACACACACACACACACTCACACTCACACACTCACACTCACACACACACACACACACACACACACACACACACACACACACACACACATATATATATATATATATATATATATATATATATAGTGGGAGGTTCAAATGAAAACTTAAATATTTTTGAGAATAGGAGACTCAATCCCACCCGTCCAATTCCCCCTCCTTTAATGTCATTGCCCACCCATGAATTCCTCACATGCACCCTGCCACACTCGATTCCCCCACGCATTCCATCCATGAATTCTACTTACAAAATGAACGGCTGAGATTTAGTCTCTCATTCTCAATTAATTTCTCATTCTCATTTGAACCTTCCCATATATATATATATATATATATATATATATATATATATATATATATATATAGGGGAGGGTTCAAACAAGAACTGTTTTTCGTACGAGAACTGCGAGAAACAATCTCAGCCGTTCCTTAGATATGGAAAGTTCATGGATGGAGAGCGTGGAGGGGATCAAGTGTGGCAGGGTGCATGTGAGAAATTCATGGGTGGGCAATGACATTGATGGACTCAGTAGTACAAAAAAGGGCTTTAGGCCCGGTTTTTTAGGCTTTTAGGCCCGGTTTTCGTAGGGGGCTTGAAAGGGGGGAGTCTGAAAGTCAGGGTTTCAAGCCCGGTTAAAAAACCGGGCGTGAAAGTTGTTTTTAAGCCCGGTTTTTTACTAAAAAACAGGGTCTGTATGTAGTTTAATAGGTGTCCAAAGGTATACTTTTAAGCCCTATTCTTGAGTTAAATAACCGGGCCTGAATGTTCTTTTTTTTTAAAAAAAAAATTGTTTGTTTTTTGTTGTTTCCTGCTATCATTAGCCAATAATACTCAGATCATACAAAATGACTCACTATTAACAATTCGAATATTTGATACGACCAATTCTACTCATTTGTTAAATAAACCAATACACCATATACATGAAAGTTAAATGTTTTAGCACAACATAGTGCTCCAATACATAAGATAAGTCTAAAGAGTATAACTATAGATCAACAACACTTTGTACTAACATATTTCTTAACTTGCAAGACGGACAAATATCATCTCTTGTCATTCAAAATACGCCCTACACAAATAAGAAGAATAAATTATGTTAGTAAATAATAACCAATGTAATTACACAAGTATATTATATATTATACACAACCAAATATATAATCAAACACAATAAACTTGACAAATATACTTATACATGTCATTATTGGGCTACACTGAATAAGACAAGTATATATACCTAATTAAATATCTCATGGCTTGTTAAAGAACTTCGGCATAAATGTATCAAGCCAGATACGAACAATAGCATCCATGTCCTTTTGATCAAAAGGACTATTGTTCTTCCAAGGGATCTATATATATATATATATATGTTCAAATAAAGATAAATATTTAGCTAAGAGGTTCAAGAGCAACATTACACAATTCAAAAAATTGTCATCGCATGACGTAATAACCACACTCCCAACCGTTTGATTGTTGATTGCACTAGAATTAAATAAAATTCAACACATAGTAAGTTTGGTATATACGTAACATAAGGTGATCGAGATTATTTACCTCAGCAAACGTCCATTTGATACGGGTATCCTTGGTATCTTTCATAACAGTCCTAACAGCCCTACAAAAACCAATATTTGTGTATTAACTTATAATTAAATGTGAATTATATAAAAAATTAAGAAATTCTTACGTTTCCAATTGCTTTGTAATGTGATAGCTATACGGGGTCTTCTCATTCTTCATAGAATCCAATATAAATCCCGTGCGTGCATTACGGAGAATTATAAACAATGTCCAATGGTCACTAATTATGTGCCAATACATATTAGTATATACAATATACATATGAATCATATAAGAATATATATAATAACATATAATACCCTTGCCAATATGGTGCGAGATAAATACGCTTATAAGTTTGCCATTGCATTGTTTCGGTGAAGTAAAGTATGACCTCCTCCTTGTATTTTAAGCACTGGGATGAACGAATTGTTTCAGGGTTGAAAATAACACAATTATTCTTCCGTGGGTCATCATTAGATGTAGTGACCTACAAACATTATATATATATATATATATATATATATATATATGTGTGTGTGTGTGTGTGTGTGTGTTATAGCATATAAGAAGGTAAATATATAAATGTATTATTCTAGTTAACAATAAAGTACTTACCTTGCGAACCAAATTATGATAGAAAAATCGATCCAACTACCCGCTAACATGTTGACTATATCTACGGGTTCAAGAGTGTACTCATACCCCTCCTTACCAAAGACCATGGATTTGATAGTAACGTCAAACCATTCTGTAGGGTCCGGTCGTGACATAAGTCTCCTGTAGAGGTTAAATATCAAGGCCTACTTTGTGAACATTTTTGCACCCCTATTTTTCATACGCTTTAATATGTTTTCTTTTTCGGTATTTTTCTTGATTGGTGCCGACACTACTTCTTGTTGACCCGGTAGTGTTTTTTTTTGCTCCTTGAGTCGATGTATCGACACTCTTTGGGGTCTATTAAAAAGATACATATATATTTGAGTAAATCATACTAATACTATAAATATATGAAAAATATTTAAATTTACCGTAGAATTAACAACGACATCATGATGTATTTTCGTTTCATGCACAACCAGGGTGGATATTGTAAATACACAGTAGAACTGGCCAGGTGCTATGACGACTGCTCATGTTTCCAAAGGGATTAATTCCATCTGAACTAAGTCCCAACCTTATATTTCTCATTTCTTCTCCAAATTCAACATGCTCGGAATCAATATTCCTCCATTGAGGAGAATCAGCCACATGTCTTAATTTCCCATCATTATTACGTCCTTCCTTATGCCAACATAGCAGTTTTGCCTCTTTTGAGTTTGCAAACATTCGTCTCAGTCTTGGAACAATTGGCAAATACCATAATAATTAAGTGGGAGGTCCATTCTTTGTCACATCATCACTGTTTTCTTTAACTAGTTTTTTCTGCTTATACCTAGACGTACCGCATTCTGGACATTCATGCAGGTTCTTGTACTCGTTTCTATACAATATACAGTCATTTGGACATGCATGTATTCTTTCGATTTCCAATCCCATTGGACACATCAACTTTTTCGCTTGGTACAGTGAAACTGGTAATTCATTATCTTCCGGAAGCATTTCATGCAAAAACTCTAACAAACTTGTAAAACTTTTATCGCTCCACCCATTGTTAGCTTTTAAATTAAATAATTTTAAAAATGGCGGAAAGTTTGGTGAAATTTCTACAACCGTCATATAATGGTTTTTCGGTCTCCTCAAACAATTGTTGAAATTTATCATAATCTTTTTCGGCAACATTTCCCTCTAAATCATGTAACATATCATCTAGTCTATCACAATTGTCATCATTGATCAATTCTTCATCATCATGGTCATTAAAATTGGAGACAGACGCATTTGTATTTGATAACAATTCACCATGTGCTGACCAAGTAGTATAGTTATCCATAAATCCATTTACTACTAAATGTCCACTAATTTCCTTTGAATTTTCAAATAGGACACAATTTTTACAAACTTTACAAGGACATAAAGTTTCCCGTTTTCCTTCTTTGACCTTATAATCTTCAACAACTTCTATAAAATTAGACAGATAATGAAGATATTCAACCGAACCACGTGGTATCGTGTACGTCCAAGTAATACGATCCATCTTAAATTTAAAAATAAGTATAATTATGATGCATGTATGCACAATAGAAGTACATATGAATTTGGTCGCGGGTAGTCCATCGTAACCCACTTTTTGAATACTTTGTCTCATATGAATACATATTAGCACATTAAGTATTTAAGAAAAAATCGGCATCATTTCCCCTTAACTCCTCAAGTATGCGTATAAAACGCAAACCCGTAGGAGTATGGGGGAATGCTACCGATTTTTTCTTAAATACTCAATATGTTAATATGCATTCACATCCTATATGAGACAAAGTATTCAAAAAGCAGTCCCAATACGGGGACAATCCAAATTAATCCCTATTAGATTAATTTCGGACGGGTATGTTTTAACTAAAAGCTATGATCCTATGTTTACCCAACAATTGACAACCCATACTAAATGTCAACATGATTATATATATATATATATATATATATATATATATATATTGTGTGTGTGTAGGTATGTATGTGTGTGTATTTATACATATACATACCAAAATAAATATAGTTACAACAATTAATAAAATCGAGAACAATACCTTGATATTAATGATGAGAAGAAGCAATTTAGTCCGGTTCTTTTTTTCACCGAGATACCTATAAACAACAAAGAACATGATACCTTAGATATAAAAAATGAAATATACTAAAAAGATAATGAAATATACTAAAAAAATAAAAAATATAAAAAGAATATGGTACCTTAAGATTAGATTGACAAGAAATGGATAAAAATATGATTTTTTTAAAGAAAATTTAAGATTTTGTTTGAGTGTATTAATGGAGGTAAGAAATAATGGAAGAGATAGAAAAGTGAGGAAGAAGAAATGAATTCTGCATTAAAAAGACCTTTCAGGCCCGGTTTTTATGAAACAACAAGGTCTGAAAGTATGTGGTTGTTGAATTTACCATTGTAGCAATAAATGCTACTTTTCGGACCCGGTTATTTGTAAAAAACCGAGCGTGAATGTATCTCACACTTTTAGACCCGGTTGTTTTTCACCAAACCGGGCCTGTATGTGTTAAAAACACGGGTGGAGGCTTTTTAGACCCGTTTTTTTGCGTTTTTTTTAAACCGGGCCTGAATAGGGGGGCCTGAAAGCCTTTTTTGTAGTAGTGACTTGTGAAAAGATTATATATATCATAACGAATAACAGAAATCTAGGATAATTTGTAAAAAGTTTGTGGTTCTTTGAACGATAATCTAAATGGTTGAGAACACCCTCAAGATCATGTTTCACCTAAAGATGGATGCACTAGATGAGCTAGAAATAGAATTGGAGAATTTTAACAAGATGATGAATTCTTTGACTTTGAGATGGTAGGTTTGATTTCACATAATATAAAAAACAAAAATTTTTATATCTTTTGAAGTTTGAAGAACCTTAACAAAAAGGGTTTAGTTCCTAAAAGTACATCGAAGTTGACACCTTTTGCTA
The DNA here is from genome assembly GCA_947179395.2 of Pulicaria dysenterica. Lineage (NCBI taxonomy): Eukaryota > Viridiplantae > Streptophyta > Magnoliopsida > Asterales > Asteraceae > Pulicaria > Pulicaria dysenterica. Next base: position 10,897,568 of record OX359292.1, read on the forward strand.
TTGTATATACCCATCTTTCATTACTCCCATTTAGTATACTAAACCTTCTAAAACTCACGATTTATACATTAGGTAACTTGTTACCTGCTAATTGATGAGGTGTAACAGGTAATTGATGATGTGGCAATTACTTTGATGATGTGGCAATGACTTGGGTGCTTATGTGGTGTTATCATATTTAGAAGATATTAAAAAAAGAAAAACAATTCAAATAATAATAATAATAATAAAGTTAGATGGATATCTTGGTTTTTGAATTTTTGAGAACCATCACTGATTCATCTTCATCGCATCTTCATCTTCCATCTTCATCCATCATCTTCACCTTCCATCTTCATCCATCATCTTCACCGTTCCATTTTCATTGTTGACTTCAAGGCGACTGAGATCTGGGTTCACCTCCGGCCGGCACAACCACCGTGGCAGCAGCGGGTCAAGGGATTCTTTCCGTTTTCAGATCTGGGTTTCAACACCACCATCGTTCAAAGAACGGCCGATTGCAAAGAACGGTAGGGCTCGATTGCAAAGAACGATTAGGGTTTCACGACTACAAGAAACTTCGACCTTTCCAGATCTGGACTTCGAGGCTTAATCAACTGAGGTAAGATTCGTTTTGGGTTTTGATTTCATCTTCATCGACGATGGTTACAAGATTCGATTTCATCCACACCTCCGCCTCCATTCGTTTTGTTCACAAATCTGTAAACAGATCTGGTAAAACCATTCGATTTAGGGTAAAACCATTCATTTTGTATTTGATTGTTTTGTTCATATTCGATTAGGGTTACAAGTTCCAGATTCAAGATTCGATTTTAGGGTATTGATTGTTTTTGTTTCTGGGTTTCAGTTGCCGGTTTCATGTTCTTCATTTTCTGGGTTTTATGTCCTTCATTTTCTGGGTTATCATCTTCATGTTCTTCAAAGATTGGAATAACACATTGAATGTTCTTCAAGAATATATGAGGTGACATTGATTTATCTATGTGGAATTAGATTAGTATATAAAATAAATAAAAAATCATAGAATTACCGGTTACCTATTCAGCAGGTAACCGGACGTATAAATCGTGAGTTTTAGGAACTTTGATGTACTAAATGGGAGTTTTGAAAGATGAGTATACACAATAGCAAAAAGTGACAACTTCGGTGTACTTTTAGGAACTAAACCCTAACAAAAACTAGTTAAATCAAAATTTTATGATATATTATAAAAGTACATTTATTTTCTAGTATAAATACTTTTATGGGCAAATCACATAAAAATATATGTAACTTTTTTGCAATTTCGTATTTGATTGAAGTACTTGATTTTTTGTTTATGACTTTATTAAACTTTTTTTCTTATTCAAAAAGATGATTTCTTTTACCGGAACAATAGATAACAAGTTAAAGGGTATAATTGTAAAAACTTGTTTACCATGCCTTATAGGTAACATTCGCCGATTTCACTACCAACAAGGTGGCTTAATGGTTAGCGCATATGTCCTCCTTGAGGTCATGGGTTCTACCCTAGAGGGTATATTCCTCCACCGCAAATGCTTGGTAGGTCTAGTAAGGAAGATTTTGTGAAAAATAGTCTCGGGTTTATTCCTGACCCCTTATTCAGGTAGCTAAGATAGGCGATCATTGCCTGCGGGATGGTCATTGAGAAAGGTTCGGTTCGGATCCAAAAGATCCCGGGCGCAGGGTTGGCACGGCGTAAACAAACTTTATGGAACATTCGCCAATTTTGTCAAGATCACTCGAAAAAAAAACGTTCTAGTATCTTTGCCTTACACTATTATCATTCCAAATGATCCCCTAATCTAGTTTTTGTTCCCGATAGTAGAAATCTAGTGTTAATGTAGTACTTGCTTCTCTTCTAACGGGACTGAAAATGACATGGTAACCCATAATTTTTTTTTTTCATAAAAGGAAATATCAAGTCCTTAAATTATGAAAATAAATGTTGTATGCCTCGAAGAGGAAACTCCAAAAACTAGAATGTGACGTGACACCGACTGAGTGAAGGTTGATCGAGTCCCATGTTGATGATTATGAGCAGAGACATAAAAGAGATTTTGGGGAATTTTGTGATTCATCGATTACTCATTACAAAGGAAGTACATAATATATATACAAGAAAAGCAGCAGAACTGTAACTAACATCAAACTAAAAAGATAAATTACTAAAAAACCTTCCTTCTTTGTTTATGAAAATAACAACCCCCCTCAAGCTAGAGCCACTCCCAGCTTGAAAACAGCCTGTTAATGCTTTGGTCCTGATAATGATTTTGTCAACACATCAGCTAGTTGATCATCAGTGGATACATATGATAGAGTAATGAGACCATTTTGTAATTTTTCACGAACAAAATGACAATCAAGTTCTATATGTTTAGTCCTCTCGTGAAAACAAGATTATTTGCAATATAAATTGCAGCTTGATTGTCACATTTGAGTGGAATAGGAGTTATGGAAGAAACTTGTAACTCATGTAATAATCGACTAAGCCAAGCAAGTTCAGAGCAAACACGTCGCATTGAGTGATATTCAGCTTCCGCTGACGATAAAGAGACTGTAACTTGTTTCTTTGACTTCCACGAGATAGGACTATTACCAAATAAAATGAAGTATCCACTAACAGATCGTCGAGTGATTGGACAAGCTGCCCAAACAGAATCACAATAGGCTTCCAATCCCATAGTGTAATCATTATTAAAGAACAATCCTTGATTAATGATTCCTTTCAAATATCGAAGAAAATGAAGAGCAGCATCGTAATGAGCTTGAGAAGGAGTTTGATAAAATTGACTCAAATGTTGTGAACAGAAAAAGGGAGATTAGGCCTGGTATGCAATAGAAATTTAAGCTTTCCAATAAGTTGTCGATATGTACTTGGATCTTCCAAAGGGTCTTTCATAATGGGCAACAATTTGACTTTAGATGGGAGAGGTATAGAAACAGCTGTTTGGTTTTCCATATCATATGAGTGTAACAACTCATGGATATACTTCTTTTGATTAACAACCATCCCATTTTAAACTCATTGAATTCCAAACCAAGAAAGAAATGTATGAGGCACAAATCTTTAATCTTTAATCTTTCATCAAGAAACTGTTTAAGTGACTGAATTTCACGATCATCATCACCTGTAACTAGTATATCATCAACATAAATGGCAACGATGACAATATGACCACCTTGTTTCTTTAGAAAAAAGGAAGATCATTTAAAGAATGTGTATAACCTCTTGATGAAAGTGCAGTAGAAAGTTTAGCATACCATTGACGTGAAGCCTGCTTTAAACCATACAAGGATTTGTTCAACTTGCAAACATATGATGATGATGAAACAGTCATACCCGAAGGAATCTTCATGTACACTTCCTCATGCAAATCACCGTGTAAAAATGCATTGTTATCATCAAACTGATGAATTTAAATGTTTCTTAACAGCGAGAGAAATGACAGTCCTAACGGTATTAAACTTCACAACAGGAGAGAAAGTTTCATGGTAATCGATACCAGCTTTTTGTGTAAACCCTTTGGCAACCAAACGAGCATTATGAAGTTCAACATAACCATCAACTTTATACTTAATCTTATATACCCATCGACATGAGATTGGACGTTTGCCTTTGGAAGTTTTACAATATTCCAAGTATTATTTTTGTTATGAGCATCAAACTCTTTCTGCATTGCTTGTTCCCATTCAGAAATACCCTTCGCTCGATGGTAGAAACCTGGTTCAATTTTACTATAGTTAACATTAAACACCATGCTATTAGCTGCAACTTAGTTGGAACTATGACACATTGTTGAATCAAGTATGCAGTGATTAGTTAAAGTATGATAACATTCATTATGTAATGCAACTTTGTTGCAAACATAATCTTGAAAATGTGCAGGAGGTTGAGAAGTTCTAGTTGATCGTCTTAACTCCGGTTGAGGTTGAGGTTGAGGAGAAGAATCTTGATGAGGTGGAGTTGGAGAAGGTAGAGTTTTATGATCTGATGGGTTATCTTCATGATGAGCAGTAGGAACATAGGACAAATCTGGACTGTGAAGAGGAAATATATCTTCAAAGAAACAAACATCCCTTGATACAAAGATGAACTTTGTTTCTAAATCTAATAACTTGTAGGCTTTTTGTCCGTATGGATATCTAATGAAGACACAAGAACGAGATCTTGGCATGAATTTATCACGATTAACTAATGAAGTTGAAATATGACATAAACAGCCAAAAACTTTCATATGATCCAACTTTGGTTTGTCATTGGTTATTCGTTCAAAAGGAGTAGTGTATTGAAGAACCTTAGATGGTGTACGATTGATAATATGAACATTGGTTTTAATACATTCTCCCCAATAGCTATTCCTAAAGCAGATTGAAAGTATAATGCTCGAGCAACTTCTAGAATATGCTTATACTTTCGTTCTACAATGCAATTTGGTTGAGGAGTATATGGAGTAGTCTTTTGATGAAGAATACCATTCGTTTGAAAGAAAATACTGCCCTTAACACTTGATCACATCTCATATGCATTATCAGTGCGTATAGTCTTTATGGTTTTTCCAAATTGTGTTTTGACTAAAGCAACAAAGTTCTTGATAAGAGAAAAGGTATCACTCTTATGTTTGAGTAACTGAAATAATTTACAATCGTGAGAAAAAATTTGTAACCATCATGTGTAGCATGTTTATAGGACCCCAAGTGTCAAAATGAACCAAATGGAAAGTTTGAATAGAATGAGATACACTTATAGGAAAATATAGACGATGTTGTTTAGCTTTTGAACAAACTAAACAGGGGACATTAGAAGCTGTCAGATTTGGGAATACTTTCTTGAGTTTATCAAAAGAAATATGACCAAAACGTTTATGCCATTTCAAAGAATCTGTTTCACAAGTAAACAAGGATTTGTGAAGACTATTACATGGATTTTTTTTCAGAAACAGAAAAACAGAAAGACAAACTCGAATTGATATGATTATGATAAAAAACATAGAGATCATTCAATTTTGAACCAAGAATTCCAAGAGCAATTTCATTCTTCGACAAAGGGTCCTACAATATACAATGTATATCAGTGAAAAACACAAATGTGTTTAACTGACTAGAGAGTTTGACAACCGAGATTAGATAATACTTGAAACCGGGAATATACAAAACGTTTTGTAAGGTAATAGAATTGTGAATCTTGACCTCACCAATGAACGAAACGAAGGAATCATCCCCATTAGGAAAACCAATCAAATGAGGCTGATTTAACTTTTTCATACATGAAATTATAGATTTGTTAGAGCACATATGGTCATTGGTTCCAGAATTAATTATCCATGAGAATTAATGATGATGACATATAAACATTTGTTGCAAAATGTTTAAAAGAAAAAATTGTACCTTCTTCATTCATGACTCCTTGTGTAATGATGGAATTAACATGACTGGTTGAACTTTTGTTACCATCATCACCATTCTTGATAAGATTTAGCATATCTACCAGATTTTGATATTGCTCTTATGATATATTTGGAGTAACCACGACATTTTGAACAGTGGATTTTATATCATCTTCTTTGTTTTTGGTGAACTTGAAATTTGCATGAAAACCGTTGAGCCTGAGCCTTTGTGTGTCCACTTTTCTTGCAATGATTGCATACTAGACTCTTTTTGTTGAAATTTTTTGTGTTAATACTCGATGCATTCAAGGCAGCATCATCATTTAGAAAATTAGAAGAAAGACCAAGAAAGATTAATATCACGTTGTCTTTCTTCTTGAATTATCAAAGATTATGCAGTAGAAACAATAGGTAAAGGCTTCATCATCAATATCATGACCTCTAATGACTCGATATGAGTCATTTAGTCCCATAAGAAGTTGAACAAGACGTTGATCTACAAGAACCTTATGTATTCCTGCAACAGCACCACATGAACATTCAGGTAGGCCTTGAACAATGCGTAATTCGTCCCAAAATTTGGATAATCTTGTGAAATAGGTTGAGAAATCATCAGATCCTTGAGACAAAGAGTACAATTGCTGTTGAATCTGATATATCATCGCTTCATCTGTCTGTTCGTATCGTTGATTTAATTCTCTCCATATTTCTCTGGCACTTTGCAGAAATAAAACACTATCTGCAATGTTCTTACTTAGAGAGTTCAAGATCCAACTAATTACCATAGAATTATCATGATACCAATTGGAATATTCAGAAGATGACTCAAGAGGCCATTGATTGTACCATCAACAAAACGTAATTCATTTTTGTGTGAAAGAGATATGATTATTGACCTCTTCCAAAGAAAGGATCGAATTTAGATTATCAGAAGATCCGAGAAAGAAAGGATTGGATGAATCAATACTGTTTGAAGTATTTACGCTTGATTCAGACATTACGAAAGAAAATTAGGTCACATAAAAACAAAATGAATCAGAGTAGAGTACGAAGAAGATGAATCAGAATCAGATATGCTCTGATACCATGTTGATAGGTATGAGCAGAGACACAAAAGAGATTTTGGGGAATTTGGTGACTCATCGATTACTCATTACAATGGAAGTATAGAATATATATACAAGAAAAGCAACAGAATTATAACTAACATCAAACTAACAAGATAAATTACTAAAAAACCCTTCCTTCTTTGTTTATGAAAATAACATCCCATCCGCTTAATAATATTAACCTATTACACTAAAATTTATGGCTATTTTACTTTCTTTACACAACTTCTACACACATAAAAAAGACACAAACCAATTTTTCCTACACGATGTACACTATTTATTTGCCATATGAGATTGGAAATAGTATGGAAAGCATGCTGTGATCAAGTGATCATGCCAGCATTATCATCGTCACACAGTTACCTCTTAATATAATTATTTATTAGAGGTCTGTTTTCTAATTTCATTTCTGAATAATTTAAATTTTTGTTCATGACTTTATTAAACTCTTGTTCTTATTCAAAAAGGGGACTTCGTTGACCAGAACTTAGATAACAACTTAAAGTGTATGCTTATAAGAATTAATTATTTGACTTTGACGATGGTAGGTTTGATTTCAATAATTTTGAAAAACACAGTTTTTACATCTTTTGAGGTTTGAAGGAACCTAAAAAAAACTAGTTATATATGACATGGTAACCCATTAAATCTTTTTTCCTTTTTCTTTTGCATAAAAGCAACAATACCTTAAATTATGAAAATAAAAGTCGTGTGCCTCAAAGAGGAAAGTGCAAAAACTTGAATAACTTTTTATATTATAAATTCACATTTGAAAGGTGGTATCCCATCACACCATTTATTGTGCCACAATAGCATTTTCTTCATCACTGTGTCCAACATTTTAATCACACCAAAGCAATAAGAGGGGGTGGGGTGTGTAAGGAAACGTGGAATGGATCCAAACAATAAACATCATAAACACAAACAAATAGCAAAACGTGAACAAGAACACGAGAATTTTACGTGGTTAACTTGATTGATGTGATCAAACTACGTCCACAGCCGAACTAGAGACTACTCTTTTTATTATGAGAATGAATGAGAATTACAAATACAAACCATGTATTTATAGGGGAGAACTAGACTTAGTTTCCTAAAATAAAATCAATCCTAGCCGTAGATCAAATAATTAAGTCGGCAAGATAAAAAACCGAGATAAGGTCCATGCATATCCTAATTTGAATTTCAATTAATTCAAAACTCCTCGTGGATAAGTCCATACTAGCATTGTGCCCGCGCAATGCTGCGGTGACGAATAGTTTCTGGTTTGCAACATGGCGCTTTAAAAAATGTAATAATATGTTATTCGCGCGATTTAATATCACGAAAAAAATTTCTTAAGCAACATGTCCATTTTTTCAGGTTTTCTTTTATTTGCATCAACTATTTTATAAAATTTAAAAATAAGTTCTAAAATACATTATAATAAGAAAAAGATTTATATTTATGAAATAAGAAGAGAAGTTACTAAGATTTTAAAATTTGTGTTGATGTGGGTAGATAATTGTGTTTGTGTGAGATTATATGTTATTGAGAGAATATATTTTAAATAAATAAAAGATTAAAGTAAATTAGAAGAGAGAGTGGAATGGTTAAAGATTGAGTGAATAAGTTTAATTTAGATAGAATGAAAGGTTAAAATGTTGTTTTAATGGAATATTAAGAACTCTTAATATTAAATAGGAAAGAGAATGTTAAATTGTTTATGTAGTAGTATAGATTATCTCCACATGCAATTTATAAGGAATCAAGTTTCCAAATTCCTTGATATCTCCATGCACGCATCCACGTGAGACATATGAGGGAATTAGTTTGAAATCTTTTGAATAAAACTCATGTCAGCCTACATCTTGAACAAGGTGAGTATGTGATGACCTGCGTTAGAAGCCATCACTGCGTGATACACAAAATGGAGCTAATGTGATGGCTTGTCGTGAGCCCTTGAATGCTAAAAATCGAGTTCTTTTTGTGTTTAGTTTATGTGTGTTAAAGAAGTTAGTGGGTGAGTGTGATGATGTGATTAAGGGTTCAGTGTGATACATAACCCTTATGTGATACGCAATGTAATAATAGGATGACGCATTAATACTGACTGAGTAATGGTTGATCGAGTACCACCCGCATAGTGATATTAACATGTTACACTAAAATATGTGGCTCATTTTACTTTTTTTATACAACTTCTACACAAATAAAAAAAAGACAAAAACTATTTTTGTCAACACGATGTACACCATTCATGTGCGATAATTGTTGGATATCAATGAGCAAAACTCACACTCAAACTTATGAAGATAAAAAAAAAACAGAAAAGAAAGAAGTAGTCTGCCGAGAAAAACACAAAAAAAGCACAAAAGACTACATTTTGATAATATTTTCCTTACTCTACTTTACAAGGAAATCCCTTTAAATAGAAGAAAAGCATAACCAATTACTCCTAAAATCTAGTACCCACGTGCATCACTAACTCAAATAAATAACTCCTTCAATTTAACTTGCATGAAAACCGGTCCCATGCAATGTGCCTATATTGACTGACCCGTAACGCATGAATCAAAAACCGATTAATCCAACAATCACCCCCTTAATCGGTTTGCTTACATCATATACACCGACTTCTTCATCACGACCTTTCCCGGACACCCGACCGCCACCTTAGTCATGTCCAAGGTCTTCATTCAACCCCTCGTTTTTTTTCACAACACCGATAACATGTAACATGGCATACCGTTGGACACGTTCATTAATATCACGACTTTTCACGGATCCACGACCTCTTCCCCGGTCACATCCAAAGCCACCCGATTTGAACCTCCACCGCCATAATGTTAACACCGTGTTGTTTCTCCATTCTCTTCGTGTCACCATTCCTTTGCCGATCTTCTGAGTGATTCTTCCACCAATCAAGAAAACAAGGAGACCACCTTTACCGTCTTCTAGTACCCGCAACTCGAGCTGAACCCAAAGCCACCTGCTTTGATTTCATCCCGCTCGTCTTTTCCTCACCTTTGGTTAATCACACAAACAAGCTGATCAAGGATAACACGCAGCCCCTCAACGAAACCAGAAGCTCTGATACCAATTGTTGGATATCAATGAGCAAAACTCACACTCAAACTTATGAAGATAAAAAAAACATTAAAGAAAGAAGTAGTCTGCCGAGAGAAACACAAAAAAAGTACAAAAGACTACATTTTGATAATATTTTCCTTAGTCTACTTTACAAGGAAATCCCTTTAAATAGAAGAAAAGCATAACCAATTACTCCTAAAATCTAGTACCCACCTGCATCACTAACTCAAATAAATAACTCCTTCAATTTAACTTGCATGAAAATCGGTCTCATGCAATGTGCCTATATTGACTGACCCGTAACGCATGAATCAAAAACCGATTAATCCAACAATAAACGTCAACAATCACACTGGGAGTAGTATGGAGATCATGCCATGATTAAGTTATCATGCCGGCATTATCACCCTCACAGAGCTCCCTCTAAGGAGTCATTAATCTTTTGTTAGATGTATGTTTTCTCTTGTATTACGTGTTTCTACACAGTTTAATTGGAAAGTTTCAATGATGAAAAAATTGGCCCGGAAAAAAGAGCGACTCGATTGGAATAAGCATGAATATCACCCTTTAATCCTAAAAAACAGAAAATAATGAAAAAGTTTAGGATCATTTTACCTCCCTCTAGAGGGTAGATGGGATTAACCACTAATTTATTGTGAGTGCACGATCTTGATTTGATATGTCTTGTGAATGATCGCTTTGTGAGAAACTAAAAATAGATGAGGTATAATCAACAACATCCTAATAAAAATAAAATTTTTAATAAAAAAGATCTAGAATGAGAGCTGTCCGATCCTAATAAATACTTATTTTGTTATTAGTTTTAACTAGTTTGAAAGCAGTCTAAAATGGCTCTAAGTGTGTCTTATGTCTATAAGGTTTTAAATTTGTTTCAGCTTTCTCTAATGGATAGTTTATAGAAAGCTTATGTAGCAATTAGGCTAAGTATATATATATATATATATATATATATATATATATAGACAAAAGTTCATGCGAGAACCGTTGTTAGCGCGAGAACCGCGAGAACCAATCTAAGCCGTCTAATTCCCCCTCCTTCAATGTCATTGCCCACCCATGAATTCCTCACATGCACCTTGCCACACCCTATCCCTCCACGCTCGTCATCCATGATACTTCCCATATCCAATGAACGACTGAGATTGGTTCTCGCGGTTCTCGCACTAACAACGGTTCTCGCATGAACCCTCCCCTATATATATATATATATATATATATATATATATATATATATATATATATATATATATCAAATATGATGATTATTAGAAATGGTCAAGTGTTTGAGATTGTGATTTGGATTTTCTTTTCTTTTTTTATAGTTTTTATGATTTTTAAATGTTATAAAAGGTGTTTGATATTCCATTTTCAAAACATGATTATATGTTTTTTAGGTTTATGCGTTAAGCCAATTACATGATGACAATTAGGGATTTCGGGGCTATCCCTTTCTAATTCATGAACATAATTTTGAAGAAAAAGAGCCACTCCTGCTTTTATTAGACATTGTTCTAAAAACGTCATTCAAACATAAATCAATCATAAACCCTCCTTAGTTATTATGTATAACTAATTTATTATTTGTTTTAGAAGATATAAAATATCATATATCTTATTCCATGCTTGTGAGAAAAGATGTGATATAGGTTATAATGTCGGCGAAAGATAAATAATATTTAATCACTTTTAAAAATAAGATACAATAAGATATTCGAAACTCTTACTACTTATTCTAAACAAAGTCTTCTTAAAAAAATATATATATAAATAAGCTATTATTCACAAATTATATTTTTAAGAGATAATATTTTGCTTTTTGTTCAGTAGTTTAATGGGCTTGAAATTTGTAAACCATGAATCCATGATTATCATTTATCACTAATTCTGACTCCTGAGGATATCACACTTTCAAGTTTCACCCACCCAGCCACCCTTCGTCTAAGGCCCATTTGTAACTTGGAATAATGGGCCTATGAGTCAGCCCAACTTGCTTAGATTACCATATAAAGGGGACCAGCTCAATAGGCCAATTTCAATATACTTCTGTCTCTTTAGTTTCTTAAACTTAAGCTTATCTTTAACTTTTTTTTTTAATATTTATATTATAAAAAATGGTTTTTGATATTATGAATTTATTTTTAAAATTTTTGTAAAATTTCTTTATAAACAATAATTATCGTTTTATTTGTAAAATTGTCTTTTCTTTCCAAATCAAGACTTCTAAACCATTCTTATTCTTTACCTGAGAAACTACAACATATAAGTTTGATCTTTCAACTGGTTCCCAAAAGAAAATAGAAGCATAAATCGTATAATTAAATTTGAATTTTTATAATTTAATCTAATTGATATAGGTATTTACATAAATAACCACAAAGATAGGTATATGTATCTACTAAATGATAAAAAATTGATTTTCTTGTTAAGATATTTATTACGTGCTAACAAACTAAATCACCTAAAAATGATATTTAAGGAAAAAACTCATTCGTAAGCTAAGAAAATAAATAGAATAATTATTTGAAAAAATATAAAAATAAAATAATAATATCATAATTCATTTTCTTATAATATACATCAAAAATTAATAAAATAAACATTAAAGATAAGCTTAAGTGTAACAACTAAAGAGACAGTCAGACAGACGTATATTGAAATTGGGCTATTGACCTTGTCCCCTTTATATGTTTATATCACTTTATCTAAGTAAGTTAGGTCGACTCATAGACCCATTGTTCAAGTTACAAATGAGCCTTGGGTGAGACTACTAGAGGCACATGGTCGGGTCGGGCTGAGGCTTTGTTCATATTTGGGGTTTATGGTCGGGTCATAATAACCTGAAACCTTTAATTACAAAAATGATTTCTTAGCTACTAGAATCCAAACTCATAAATAAGAATTATATATAACATACATTTTAGAAGGAAAAAAAGTTGTCGTTTTGTGCAAAAAGAAAAATGGTTATATATCAATAATTCTGGAACATGTTACAAAGGGCGTTGCATAAGTATTGGTTAAGGCTGTTGCATGTGTTGGTGCATACAAGGGTTCGAACCTTGCCTCCATATTTTTTTTTAAACTTTTTTAACAGGTTTGTTTTTTAGTGGACGGATTATATATTTTATTATTTATTTTTTATTACATTGCTATAGTTGTATATTGTCAATTACATTAATTATTTAGTTTTATTTTTTAATACTATTTCTTAATATTTTGTTATTCTTTTTTTTCTTATAAAATAAATTTTTTATATCTAAAACATGACAATAAATAATTATAATATACAAGTTAAGTTTTTAAGATTAGAAAGGTTTTGGGTTCTTAAGTTTAGGTTTTGGATTCAAACCTATGTAACCTTAAAATGCTGATTATTTCTAAGTTTAGATCTTGAAGTTAGATTTATGTGTGTTTATAATGAGTTTATTCTTTTTGAATTCTTTTTGTTATTTCTGTTTTTGTTTGTTCTATTTGTTTCTATTTCTTCCCTTTTTTAAGTATTGATCTACGGTTTATATATATGTACCGGCCCCTAAATATCTTTTTTGTAATTGGCATGCTTTATTTGTTCCATTTGATAGAATTCAAGCCACATTTGTTGGTCACTACATAGGCTGTCACTTTATAAATAATTTACATATTTTTAAAATACACAAAAACTAAATTACTTATAAAACATTCAAGTGATTCAATTATTTTAAGTTTCATATTTAAATCAATTTAGCATTTTCGTGTAAGTGTTTTTTTTTTTTTTTTGAGTTTTTAGTAAATAATAGTAGATGAATAATCTAACCAAACTTTATTAAAAATTAGTAGTTGTAGTAGTAGTATTATATTATTTGTATTAAAAATAATTTAGTTTAATACAGTAGTTGTTTATATTAATATTAGTAATCGAAGTCAAAGATAAAAATTGGAAGCCTTTTAAATTATTTTTTATAGAGTTGTTTAAACGTATTTTATTAAAAATTACAGTAACAATATAATCTTACAGTAAACGAGATATTATTTTTACTCGCCACGAAGCGCGGGCAATATTTACTTGTTCCATTACATATTTGAACCTTCGTAGACTTGAACCTACCCTTATTATATTCCTTTAGTTAAAAAAGTTTGAAGATTATAACATTTCCAAATTAGGTGATACTATTTTAAACATTCTTTTTTATATTTCAGAGTATCTTAATTAAAATTTATAATACAAATCATACCGTCATATACATTATATTACAGCGAGTCATTAGATACAAATAATCTAAATAGATAGACTATCAAAATTCATCTATATCGATCCTAACCAAACATGCCACATAATAAATTACAAATTCTAGTTCTACAAAATTTAAAGATTCTTAGACCACACATAACAACTTGTCATAGAGGCTGTTATGGTGGCTAGTCATCCTCGTGATGGTTAATCATCTACTATGGGTGTTCGTCATTTTGGCTTATCATCTGGACGCTCTTCGTTCTAGTAACGAGCTCTGTAGCCTGTCACCAATTTCTTTTCTTTTTCAATGTTTTCAACCATTCAAATTAATATAAATTAATATTATATGGGTCTAGTACTGATAGTAATGGTCATGTAACAGTCTGTCATGACAATTATTACAATAACTGATAGTATTAAGATAGTCATATATTAGAAAAACTAATATAACACACAATTATAACATCCATTACTATTTGTGATCGGTCTTAAGCTACACTCTAACCTCATTAAACAAGAATGTGACCCATAGAGATTTCATTTTATAAAAAATAAAAAGAGTGTCTTATATATGGTTTTAACTTTTATCTTTTGACTTTTCATTGGTGTCTTTTTTTGGAGGATTTAAGCTATTATTAGGTAGACAAGGTATAGTGGTACCTTGATCCGAGACCTATAACTAAAAGACTTCCTATCTTGAAAGGTTTGCATTCATTTTTAATACACTTATACATATACTCGTGTAATATAGCGGTGACGAATATTGCTTTTAAAAATATATTCGTTTTTAAAACATAAGTGTTATATATCTTGTTTAAACTATTCCGAGTCAATAATTTGATTTGTAAAACCAGACAAAAATGTTGATATCGTAATTTATTTTATTTAACATATTACCCATTTAAAAAATTTAGATTTATTAGTTCAAGTTCTACACGCTTTTTATAAGTTAAGTTAAAACATTTATTATTTGATAAAATATTTAATATGAAATTTTTTAATAATTTAATTTTTTTAATATTAATCTAATTTGTATTGGCTTAATTTTTTTTAATAATTTTAATTATAAAAGATTTAGTTATTAATATAAGATTACTTGAATTCCACCTAGTAGGTATTTCATTTAATAGTTTCAACTTTCTAACTATCTTTGCCATGATTTGTTTAACATTTCACAATTTACTAATATGTTGTATTTTTCATACAAGATGCATAAACATTTATCTTGTTTAAAATTAAGAAATACAGACTTTTAATATAGAGTGTGTTAAATGCATTATATATTAATACACACACACACACACACACACATACACATATATATATATATATGAGAGGATTCAAATGAGAACTAATTTTCGTACGAGAAACTCCAAGAATCAATCTTGACCCTTAATTAAAAGAAATCAATAACTAATAATTTTGGTGGCTAATGGTTGGCTCATTATTTACTAATGATTAACTCATTAATGACGCGTTAATGAGAGGTATTTTGGGTAAATCAAGTCTCACAAATTAATGGCGGGCTACCCGGACGCAATTCACAGTTGGAAAATATATAAATGACCAAAATACCACTATTAATGAGTCATTAATGATGTTAAAAACAAATCTCGTACGAAAAACAGCTCTCGTTTGAACGTTTCTCTCTCTCTCTCTCTCTCTATATATATATATATATATATATATATATATATATATATATATATATATATCATCCTTATTGCGAGTAACTCGAGGATCAATTTTATAGAGTGTGGCAAGGTGTATGTGATGAATTCATGAGTGAGAATTGGACAGCTCAGATTTGTTCTCGCGGTACTCGAGATAAAAATGGTTCTTTTTTTGGAAAGGCATAATAAGAATGTTTCTCAAATGAATTTTCCACACACACACACACACACACACACACACACATATTGGGAAAAGTTCAAACAAAAACTGTGGTTTATAAGAACTTATTTAAACATAATTAATGACTTATTAATAAGGGTATTTTGGTTATTTATATATTTACCCAATTATGAATTACGTCCAGGTTAACCGTCGTTAACGAATGAAGCTTGATTTTTCAAAATACCTCTCATTAATGAGCCATTAGTGAGTTGTAAGAAATTTTTAGCCATTGATTAACTTAATCAATGACCAACATTGGTTCTTGCAAATATCGTAGGAGTACTGCGATAACTATTTGTACCATCGTTCTTGACTTATTAGTAGAAGTATTTTGGTCATTTACATATGTTATAATCAATCTAAGCAGTTCAATTCTCTCTCCTTCAATTCTATCACTCATGCATGAATTCATCCCGTGCACCTGACCACATTTTATCCCCCATGTTCTCCATCAATGAATTTCACACACCAAATGAATAACTAAAATTGATTCTCTCTATACTCGCAATAAGGATGATTCTTCAATGAACACTCTTATATTTATTTATTTATTTATAAGTAGAATTAAGGGAGAACATCTTCTTAGGGAGAACATATAGTTGCCTTGAAATATTTTAGTTTGTTAGAGTTTGAATATGAATTATTGATTATGATAGTAATACTTTAAAAAAATTTGTGACTTAACAAAAATCAAGTATCTACTTTTTTAAAATTATAGTGATATAATGGTTTTGGAAAATTGTTTGATTATTTTGTATCTAATATAGTAATATGAGTTATTTGAATTTGGTAATCTTGTGGTTAAGTGTCAAATGTCTGTGACTAATGGTAAGTCTTGTATATGTTTTTTGGCAAACTTCTTACTTGATTATACGGTGTGTTCAAACCAATTAAATCGATGATTATTTGATTGGATTGGTTTGGTTTATATACTTCTGGTTTGATTTATGACCGGTTAATTTTTTCTAAGATATAATTACACCGAACCGAATTAATCCATAAAACGATTTTGTAATATAATTTAAAATTTATTATTTTTATACTATTGTGAATTAAGGAATGAAGTTAACTTTTTAAAGGTGTTCTCTCTAGAACCTTATACCCTATTATGTTCTCTCTAACTATTATGATTCTAATTTTGTCTAGGATAAATGTTTCGTAATCAATATATACTCAATTTAATAATTGATAATCTAACTAAATGATAATTAAATTATGAAGATACAAAAATTACACTTTTAAATCTTTAATAACAATGATAATAATCATGTATGTGTGCATGTAATTTTCTACCTTTTCGCTCTAATCAACACACACATCACACACAACACCACACACACACACACACACCAACACGCATACAATCACACACCCGCGGTGGTGATGGTGGTGGAGGTGGTGGTTGGTAAATATAATAAATAAGACATTTCCTAAAATTAAAAAAACAAACAGTTTTATCTCGCAGACATTCGCAGACATAAGACTTTTTAAACCAAATCTTATAATGCAGACATGGAATAAGACATAAAATATTTATGATTTCAAAAAACAAACAGCACCTGAATGCCCTCTATCTCACTTCAGACCTGATTGCGGTGAAAGATTCACTTTTCCTACGGGTCTTTATATGTTTTTCTTTGTCTTTATATGTTTTTCTTTCCTTTGTTTATTGTGTTTTCATTTTCTACATGCAGAACAAAGACATGTTTCCTTTTTTTTTACCGCTTTCACTCGCTGCATTTATTATAAACCATAAAGACACGACTCCTTTTCATTCTTTACATTCACTACTATATTTACTATGAACAGAAAAGAAATTCATAGTTTTTCAATGAATTTCTTGCCTCTTTTTGAAGATCGCATTCATCTCTTCTTAGTCTTTGTATTCTCGAATCACATTCAATTCCATCTTTTGTATTTACATCGTCTGTGTGTGAATTTGAAGTAGGAAGGGGTTGTTAACATTTGATAAAAAAGATATAAAATAAATTTTTTTGAAATGAAAGTGGAGAAATTGTATATCTAAATAAGTAATAAATATTTCTATTTATCATTCTACTCAAAGACAAATGTTAAAATCAACATAAAAGAAAGTGTAAAAGAATTAGGAATTTAGTATATTACGTATCTCAATCACTGATAGGGTAAAAGAATTAGTATATTACGTATGTCAATCATTGATAGGGTTAAAGAATTAGTATATTACGTATGTCAATCATTGATTAGGTACGAAGACGAAATAAGAGTATATATTAGAAGAAAACTAATAGAATTTTGTTTTGAAAGTGACAAGTGTTATGTGTTCTTTAATAGACAATTCATACTATCCTCCACATGCACGTATATAACCTCAAAAGACTACAATGTATACATACAAAGTAATCAAGTTAGAGAGATCATTTAATGGTGGTATAGTAGGGGTTGGCTGATGATCAGTGATGGCTTCTTATTTATAAATACATGACGCATGCAAGCCGGCCTTCAACTTGATAGGGCTCCGTTGTTAACATTTACACCATGCATATACACTTTGATGAAATTATGGCTATTGAATGTTGTTTAATCATAATCAATAGTACGTCGTCATTTATAGTTAGATGACAAAATGTTGGCCCGGTATACACACGACTTTTCAATCATATATACGTCGCGCGTATCGTAATCATGGAAATAACCAATCACATATGACATTATCACACACTGATATAACGGAACGGTCACGTGGTATAGATCGAACTCTATCTATTTGGCCAATAGGAACAAGATAAGAGAAGTACATGCATGAAAGCGAAAGTGCAAAGAAACAAGTGATGAGAAATTAAGCTGATTAAACACTATCTACTTAATTTGGTTGATAGGCGCCGCAGTTCCTTTTAAATGCAGAATTTCTGTTTCCGTAAATGATTGTATTTCCTCTCTCCCATTTTTATTGTCCACTTTTGACTTGTAAAAATCTTTCTTTTTTAACTTTGACCTTAAATATTTTTGTTTGTGTTAAATAATAATTGATACAAAATATATGAATGCATTGCGTTTTAAATGTATTTTCATTGATATAATTTTTATCAAATATTATATAACATAAACAAAAATATTTAAGGTCAAAGTTGAAGAAAAAAGACTTTGAAAAGTCAAAACTGGACAAAAAAATGGGACGGATGTAGTAATTAATATTGTTGTGTACGGAACTCCGTTGATGTTAGAATTACATAGATTTGTGTAAGATAAAATCTATAGTACGTGGTGTTTGTTCATGTTTATGAAGGAATTGGAATCTGTGAAAGAATTAAAATCTGTGTAATTAAAAGTTGAATATGTTATATATTTGGTTGGCAGGAAATTGAATTGAAATCCATTTCCGTATTTTAGTTTGCAGACAATGTAAATGATTTTGATTTCAGTCATATAAAATAAAATAATTACCCTTCTTGTTATTTTACTAATTTTAGTTTGTTTTATAGCTTTTATTTAAAAATACATTAGAAATTCAATATGTTACTATTTTTCAAATTCGTTTTCAAATTCAACATCCTATAATGTTAGGTGTTGTTTTGTTTTTCAATAGCCCACAAACAAACCAACAACAGGGAGAGAGAGAAAGAACGGGAGAGAGAAGGAGAGAGATGAGGAAGGCGGTGGAGGTGAAGGACCGAGGATGGTGGTAAAGGCGACTGGTGAACAGACGAAGGCGGTGGACGAGCGTCGACAGACAAATGCGATGGACGGACTGACACAGGCTGACGACAGCGACTTTGCCGACTTACGAGGGCGACGAAACGGCCCGACCTAGGTTGACATGGCGACTTCGCCGACTTTCGAGGGCGACGAACGGACCGATGCAGGTTGACGAGAGCAACTTCGTTGACTTTTAAGGGCAACGAACGGACTGATGCAGGCGACGTCTGTTTATCGTGAGTTTATATTATATGAATAGATGAGATAGTTTTCTAGGGCTTGAGGGTATTATGGTAATACATCACGTTAACTTTTCCATAGAGGTTAAATACCCTCTTTATCTTGATGGAATTTAGATTCCCTTTCATGAAATATTTTAATTTTCTAAAATTCCAATTCCATAGTGAACCAAACATTGGATTGCCTATGAATTAGATTCCAATCCTCACATAATCCCATGAATTCCTTCAAACTAAACAACACCTATAGGTTAATATTTGGAAATGGAATTAGCTTTTAAAATCTTGGATAAAATATTGTTGTTACTATATACCTTACCCTACCCTACTATACTCCACCTTACCCTACCCTACGCTACCCTACTCTTTACCCTACACCTACCTAACTCTGCCCCACCCACCTCATCCCACCATACTCTACCTTAACCCTACCCTACCCCTACCCGAACCTACTTGACCTTTACTAACCCTACTCCATCCTACCTTATGCCCTACCTTACCCTACCATAGTCTATTCCAAGTTACCGGTCCCAACCCCACACTACTCCACCGTTACTTA
Organism: Pulicaria dysenterica; assembly: GCA_947179395.2. Lineage (NCBI taxonomy): Eukaryota > Viridiplantae > Streptophyta > Magnoliopsida > Asterales > Asteraceae > Pulicaria > Pulicaria dysenterica. The sequence goes on from OX359292.1 coordinate 10,917,736, forward strand.
CCCTACCCCACCACCCTAACCATTATCAACCCATACCCTACTTTACTTTAGTTTATTAACACTACCTTACCTCATCCTACCTACCTTACTATATGCCACCTTACTCACCATAACTTACCCTACCCTACCATACCCTTATCCACATCTTCTACCCTTACCCCATTTACTACTCTACCCTACCCTACCCCACCCCACTCACACCCTCATCTATCTCCACATTTTACTCACCCACCTATCCTAACTTTCCCTATTGTATGGAGGGGCGGGTGTAGGGGTAGGGGTAGGGGTAAGGGTAGGTAGGGATGGTTGGGTAAGGTAGTGTTAGTGTATGCACAATATAATATGTGTCACCATGTCTAATTTTTTAAGATACTAAAGAGTCATACTGCTACACACTCTATTAGAACCATATTTAAAAATTACCAACGATAGTGTGATGTGAATCAATCAGTTGAATTAATTAAAAAGATAAATAAATAATAAATCATTTATTTACTATTTAGGTTGATTTATTATATATTCATTTGATTTTTAATAATTGATTAAATAATAAGTTTATTAATGAATTAAATTGTTTGTGTCAATTAGTTAATTATTGAAACTCGAGTAGATGTTTTCTATAATTGATTAATTGTAGGGCTTAATCTCAGTGGGCTTGGATCAAGATTTGTTTAAGCCCCACCTTACCCTAGTTTCTGGAGGGGTGGGTATGGGGTATGTAGGGCTAGGTAGGTAAGGTAAAATAAGGGTAAATTGTGAGTCTTTTAATATGTTTTGAAAGAATTTTTTTAATCGGATGTCTTTTTACTGGGTTTTTATATTTTCATTTTACATATAAATTCATATCTAAAGTTTTATATAAATCCTATACATTTTTTCAACTTCTTATGACTTATTCAAAATTTCAATCTATAAGTGCACATGTGATATGTTACGCTTTTACAGGAGAACGAATATAATTTTACATAGGAAATGGCACCATTGTAAACCAGCTCAACAGTGAAACATCTAAAACGGTACGAGTTCATATCTAAAACAATAGTAACAACAAAACCTAACTCAAATTGAGTCCTTTACATGAAACCAAAATTCAAAATACGGTATCAACACTTATAAACACACAAAAACGAGTTGTAATCGTGCATAGAACAATACATAACAGTCTAAAAAAACCAACTAGCAATATATTCATCATAAACTTGTAAATTGCTTTAAATTTGATTAAATGTTTGTTTAACCTCACATAATCGATGGTGGCGGAGAGAAACAAGAGACCTAGATCGGTATCACTGCATCGTGGACTTGTACAGTTGATGACGGTAGAGAAAAATGTCAGATTTACAATATTTTGGTTCTTAACGATGGTGCTAGAAAGGGAGTGATGGACCGACGCACCGCCTCACATATCGAAAAAGCCATGGACGACGACGAAGCCACCTATGTGTGTGAGAGAGGGAAAAGAAAAATACATGCGGTGAAAAGTAGGTCAGGTGGCGAGAGAGAGGGAGGAGAAAAGTAGATCCGGTGAAAGAGAGAGAAAATAGATGTGGCGCTAGGTGTTCTTATGAAAAATTGTGGAGAAGATGACTGAGATCAGAGATTGTAGCAGATATCTCATGTGGAAGATACTGGTGGTGTTGGCCAGATGCGAGATGGTAGGAGGTATTAATAGAAGGTAGTAGGTTCAAACGGGGGGTGATGTTGTTCACGGCGGTGGCGGATGGTGAGTTGGAGCCGGGAGTTGCAAGGTGCTGTTGTGGAGTGTAGGTGATGAGTGGCGGAGGTGATTGGGTAGAGATAAAAAGAGAGTGGAGAAATATGAGGGAAGTATTGCCAATGTAGGTTTTGATGTATTGATGATGTATGGACGACTATGCCTTTCTCTCTAAAAAAACAGATTTAATAGAAAACATTAGATCAAAATATGTATATAATCCAGGAACAAGGGGTTAAATAGGATGTGTATGAAGCAATGATAATGTGTCATATGTCATGTCCTTTTAAGAAGTTTATTCGTAATAATTTAAAATTTCTTATACTAGCCATCATGTTTGATTTTACCTCTCCCCTCATTTCATCCTTAACATGATGTGGAAACACCCCCCCCCCCCCCCCCCCACCCCCCCCCAATAAATCGTTTTAATTATTTTTTGGTATTAGCACTTAAAGTATAGATGTACATGAATCATATATTTTGTATTTGTGTGTTAACGAAAATTAATACCTTATCATGAAACTTTTTTTGCATCTTTTGTTGGTGTGTGTATGTTAAAATACACTTTCGGCACTATAAATATTGCATACTACATTCATGTGCAACCCAATGCAAAAACTATGTAAATTTGTGTTGTAATAACTATGCAACATAGTGCTGTAAAGCTGTGCAACGTGTAGAGACATGCAACACAATGTCAATATTGTACAACCGATTAGTGTTGTGTAAAAATTTGTGTAACATAACGGAAAATGTGTACACCTGAATAGAATCATGGGCTGGACACTCACGATCGATGCCCACGTCGATCGTGGGTGCCTTGGCCATCCGGATTTCCAACTTGCATTTCCTATATAATCAACACTCAATTCTTTCATTCCCCAAGCTTTTGCATTATAATAACTCTCAAAAACTCTAGAAATACATTGATCTTGTCCTCTCAAATATCCATCATCTTCAAGCATTGAAGTTCAAGAAAGAAGATTAAGCTATCTAGCAAGAGCAAACAAGTTATATTCATATTCATTCATACTTGTAATAGAAGTTATTGGTGATCACTACCATTGTTCTATTGAGAAGTTTGTGTAAGGTAATCACTTCCTAGCTAAGTGAGACTTTAAGGTGATCACTACCTCATTAGTGAGACGAGTTTGTATTGGTGATCTGTTCTGTTCAAGAGAGACATTCTTAGTGAAGACAACGCCTAGTCAGAAGGCCAAGGAGTGGACGTAGGTAAAAGTTAGTTTCAACCGAACCACTATACATACGGTGTTATAATTTTTATCCCTTATCTTTTATTATTTGCATTTTAATTTAGTTAAAATTAATCGACTAAAATATGAAAATCGGCTAGAAATATATTTACCCCCCTTTACATTCTATAAGTACATGTATTACTCCTCGAAAATCAAACCTATCATTCACATCTCTTGCAATCATGATAAAACTTGATCAGTTGCTCTCGTGCTATCCTTCTTGATGGCGGCATCATACTTCTTATTTGGGTTAGTATATTCCTTGCTGAAGTGCCCCATCTCTTTACAATTGTAACATATAGGTTTCTCACTCATGCAATCAGATATTTTGTAACCTAACTTTCCACACCTGGTGCATCTTGTAGTTTCAATAGTACAAGGACCACTATGAGACGATTTACAATTATTGCAAAAATTCGGCTTCCCTTTGAATTCATATTCTTTTCAATCCGCGTATCATGGTGTTATTTGACATCATAGGAACCAAAACATTCTTAGAATGATGTCACGTCTATTAGATAAGAAACATAAATTTTGGGTTGTTACAAGCACCAATGATGAGCCTAAGGATTTCAACCAAGCCATGAAGAACCCAAATTGGAGAGAAGCCATGAAAAAGGAAATACAAGCCCTTGAGAAAAACAGCACTTGGACCCTTGAAGAATTGCCAAAAGGAAAGTGTGCGATAGATTCAAAATGGGTATACAATTCTAAATACAAACCGAATGGTGATATCGAAAGGTACAAGGTGAGACTGGTAGCAAAAGGTTTCACTCGAATGGAAAACATTGACTATCACAATACATTCGCACCAGTGGTGGTCAAAAGAAATTGGATAATCAATCAACTTGACGTAAATAATGCTTTCCTAATCGGAGAATAAAATGACGACGTTTATATGAAAAAACCCGCAAGGCTTTAAGAAAGGAAAAGAGGTTAAAATTTTCCACCTTAGAAAATCTCTTTACGGTCGTAAGCAAGCATTAAGAAATTGGTACCACAACTTTACTTCTTCCATAAATATGACCGGTTTCAAACAATCTCAAGTAGACCACTCACTGCTCATTTTTAAAACTAAAAAATCATTTGTGGCGGCACTCATATATGTAGACGATATCGTAATTGTGGGAAATGACATGAAAAAGATCAAATAGACAAAAACGTTCTTGAACAAGAAGTTTAGCATCAAGGATCTAGGCCACTTGAAATACTTCTTGCGTATCGAAGTTACACGTAATCGAGACGGAATTGTGCTCAATCAAAGGAAATACATTCTTGACATTCTCAAGGATAGCGGAATGATCGGGTGTTGGCCTAGCGCTTTCCCTATGGAGCAAAATACTACACTCGGGAAAAATGATGAGGACATACACGTGGATGTCAACAAATGTAGAAGACTTGTGGGAAGACTCCTATACTTACAAGCAACTAGGCCCTACATTACCTAATCCCTAAACGTTTGGAGCCGGTTTGTAGCGGACCCTCGAGAAAGTCACATGGAAGCCGTCATGAGGGTGTTGAGATACTTGAAAACTACGCTGGTCCATGGGATCCTCCTTCCAAAGAAGGGTGAAGCAAATTTGGTAGCCTATACCGGTTCAAATTAGGTTGGGTATCCGGATACGAGAAGATCGAGGACCGGTTATTTGTTAATCTAGGAGGTGCCCCAATTTAATGGATATCGAAGATGCAGTCCGTTGTATCTCGCTCAACCGGAGAAGCTCAGTAGTATTAAACAATGGAAACTATGGTTAGTGATGTAATTTGGCTATGGTGGCTTATAAAGGAATTAGATATTGAACAAAATGGTCCAACTCAACTGTTCATTGACAATTTGGCCTTAAAACACATTGTCCATAACCCTGTTTTTCATGAGCGACCGAACACGTCGAAATGGATTGCAATTTCGTCCGAGAATACGTCGTATCAAAAGAAGTTAATCCTCTACATATCGATACCAAGTCTCAAGTTGCAGATCTATTTACCAAAGCTTTAGGAGCGTAACAACTACAATTACTACTTAACAAGTTGGGCATTTGTAACCTTCATGCTCCAAATTGAAAGGGAATTTTGGATGGTTTCCATTTCCCGGTTCTTTCTATATCTTGATTATCATGATTATAGTTTTTTTTTGTTATTGTGTTTCCTTTTCTTAGCCGTGATTTACTTTTTTTTGTATTTACTTTGCATATATTTCCATGTATTGTGTTGCTCCATTTAAGATACGAAGAATCATTTTTAACATTCAATTTTTATATCATTATTTTAATCGATACTTACATTTATTAGGAAGTTACTGTTCAATGAACAGTAACTTTCCTATTAAATATTATATATTTAAAGTTACAAAGTCTACCACTAATTAATTGGGTCTAGCTGAGATGAAAAACTGTGTATACTACAAGCTGTAAGTCCCATGTTTGAGACATGGTGGTGTGTTTTTTTTTTTAGCTTTGCTTTTCCTGCGTAACTGACATTACGCTATTTTCTATTTAGTACTTGTTACAAGATTATGATCGAAGAATCACATTAAGTTGTACGGCTTTCATTCCTGCTGTTCCAACTCCAATCTAATTTAGATCACAAATCCAAACCATTTAGGGGACTATATAATATTTAGCTCTCATTACAAATATACAAACAAAAGAGCTTTTTAACCGAAATAAAACAAACAGAAAAAAAGAAAAAGAAAAGCAACGATTATCTAGATGGTCGAGGTTGGCTAGTTTGAACTTATTGGAAGGTTGTCCTTAAATCACTTACGAATTTTGGTTAGATTGGTAGCTAGGATTCGTCTTTTTTTTATTAAATATTTTTGTTGTATTTTTCAACATTTTACTAGTTTTTTAATATACTATCATTAAAAAACGCACTTCCCTTGGCCAGCCGTCCATGGATATACAAATGCATGTAAGATGTAGATTCATGTAATATTTGTTGACTCTTTGAATAAACTAACATCATCATCAAACATTGAACTTGAAAATTTAAATAATTAATTATAAGCACTTGTTGAATAAAGATTAGAGGGTCAAACATGAAAGCGTCAGTTCTATTTGACCCATAATATCATATAACACAATAATACAAATTATTATCTGGTTTTGCAAAAAAATAAAATAATAATAATAAGTTTTTTTAAGTTTTTCCTCATTTTAACACTTAATTATGACCAATTAAGATCGAAATAGATTTATAAAATAATAATAATAAGACACCAAAGTTGTAGAGTTTGATACATACTTTCTATCATTAGTGTGGCCGTGAGCTTGGGCAGAGGTGGCCTCCTTGACCTTGCCGTGAGATATGCAGTCTGTATAACATGTACAATTCGTTTACCAAGTTTTGCTAAATATTCGTATTACACTAAAATAATTAACATTAGTAACTAGTGTAAAAAAAGACCTTGAACCAGGCTAAATGGAAACCAAGACTTTCTCATTTCTCTGGCTATATATTTTCCTTCATTGGTTTGGAGCAGAACTTAAAATTTAGACTCGATATTTGGATTTATCATTGTTGTACTCATTTTGTCATTCTTGAACATATGGTTCTTGCAGCTGCTCTTACTTAGGGTTAATTTTTTTATTTGTATTTTTTTTCTCTTAACCCAGTTAGATTAAAAGGTATTTTTAAAGTAAGTTTTTGCCATGTCTTAAAAAACAACTATGTGGTCGGTCATGACATCATATGTTCTAGTTTAGCTCAAACTGCCTTTTTGGATGAATTATGTTACCATACTTAAATAGTTAATTCAATAGATCATATCTCATATCTTTAATTTCTTTATCAACATGACCATCTATAATTCAAAGTTAAAAATTATAATCCTTCCAATAAATGTTAACATGTGTATTTCACTTATACTAGTTTAACATCTAATATATAAACACATAGATAGTTAAAGTAAAATTTTAATTGTTTAAGATGTTAAAGAGTATTAATTATCATGTATAATAAAACAATTGTTAACCATACATAGAGATATAATATATTTTAAAAGAGAGGTAAATTTGTTAGATATCAGACATTTATACATAACTTTATCATTAAATTTTTTTTGTAAAATCTTTTTTAATTAAAATTTGAATTTTTTTAATATAATTTTATTAGTATACATGTTTGCATAAATAACTACAAAAGTAGATAGATATTTTAGTTTTAACAAAATAAATCACCTAAAAAACAACACTTGAGGAAACAAATTACTCATAAGTCATTTAAGTATATAAATAAGGAAAATTAATGAAAAAAAATTTAAAAATAAGATTATGTATCATCATAACCAATTTTCTTATGGTATATATAAAAGATAAAAGATATTTTTATTTCTTCTCTCTTTCTTTTATTCTACACCTTATTTTCATCTTGTTTTAAGAAACAGGAAACACATTACTTACAAGTTATGAAAATCAAAGAATATAATAATGTCAACTGCCACTTGGAGACTTGTTAAAGCCTGATCTGGTTTTCCACGTGAACCAGTAATATTGTGCCATCAAAAAGGACCCATTATGCCGCATCCATGAAATGTATCAAGTCCATTAGGATGATGATGTTGATACCAATTCAGTTGTGATTATATATAAGTGGACTTCAATTCCATAACATTATTTAAGTTTAAAGTTGAATATGAAAAAAAGACCACACAACAAAGACCATCGACAAACTCATGTAACACAATTTCTCACGTCTCTACTTTGACTTCTTTGTTATCATTTTGGGTAATTATCTTTTTAGCTAAGTTATAACTATTGGGCGATAACTGATATACAATGGTATATGTAGGTGATACTAGAGTTTGAAAAAAGTATTCTCAGCTTAAGGTTATGAGTTCAAGTCCCGATAGTAAATATAGGATGTAGAATTAAGTATGTGTATGTGTTTAGTAGTTCAAAATGAACTTAATGCCGATAACTCTTGATATTAAAACATAAAAAAATCCAACACTTTAGATAGACGTTCATCTTGATTAGGTTTAATAAAGGCTGTTAGAGTTATAGTAATAACTTTTGAAAATACCTCTATGCTAAACAAGTAAACATGTCTAAATTATGTGTAACTTTTAATACATTCATCTTTTGGGTTATCTTTTAATAAAAATATTAGTGGTTAGTTAAGTCATAAGTTGGCATGTATAAAGGTGTTCATTAGGACGTTTTCAAATTATTAGAGTATGAGCGGTTGATCGACTGTTTGCAGTTAAACGGAATCATATAACACTGGTGTTAAATAGTTCAAATATTTGGTGTGTTTTATTATCGTATCTGAATGAAGACTGTGTTGACTGAAACAAAAGAATACTACTGAATCATTCCACTTTAAAGTTTTTTATAAATCATTAAGCACCAATATTTTACTCTAATATGTCTTCTTTCGCACGGATTTCACATCCTTCGTTGATTTAACATGATATGTTGTACATATAAAATCATTAAACATATAACATATGTTCCACTTTTTTTATATCCAAAGAATTGTAAGTTGTGAAGATTAATATCACTACAAGGAAAATCACTTTCAGGGAAGATATTTGTCTTCGCTAAAGGTGAAAAAGTCGTCGCAGAAAGTCTTTTGTGAGGACACTTCATCGCCGAAAAGTCATCGCGGAAAACTGAACATTAAAAATAAATCGGACTTAAAATTACTTTTCGCGAGGACAAAGTCCTCACAGAAATTTATTTCCATTTATTTATTTTATTTCTTTTAAAAGTATTAGCGATGTTGCGGAAAACTTTCGGCCATGACAAAGTCGCCGCGAAAGGTTAGCGAGGACACAGTCGTCGCGAAAAACTGAATATTAAAAATAAATTGAAATTAAAATAATTACTTTTCGCGAGGACAAAGTACTCGTAGAAAGTTATTTCCATTTATTTATTTTATTTCTTTTAAAAGTATTAGCGACGACGGTATCTCGCAGAAAGTCATTTTATATATTTTTTAATTTCTGATGGAGATTTTGGCAACGACAAAGTCGTCGTAGAAAGGTGTTTTTTTAATTTTTAATTTTAATTTTTATTTTTAATTACTTGCAGTTTTTATTTAAATTTAAAAAGCTGAAACATTTTAAATAGTTGTTTTCAGAAAATAAGCTACTTAAATATATTACATCAATATATAATCATCAATAATGTATTTTTTACAAACTAGTTTAATGTAATTGATTAACACAATATAAGTACTCATCATCCGACTCTTCCTTATCCATATCGTTACCGTCATCGTCTTCGGTGTTGGTCATTGGAGACGAAATCGGTTGAAGTCGGGAATTGGAATGTTAGCTCGTTTTAGTGCATCAAATACGATTCCAAAATTTGCATTACTCATAGCATCACGTTGACGAATAATTTCATCCACCTCAGCTTGTGTATAAACTCTTTCTTTTGGTGGTTGGTAAGTTGGAATATATGCAGCAGCGGGTAGTATTCTGCCCCGTCCACGGTTATGCCCACGACGTTCCCCTAATACTTACGAAATAAATAGAACACATATAAAAATGATTGCATAACAAACATAAACGATTTATTATTAAAAAAACACATCCATATCTTCCTTAATTATACAAAATTTATCATACAAAATTTGATAATTAATTTATCATACAAAATTTAAATAATATATTATAACACTAATCATGAACTAAACATAATCTTAATGAAAACCTAAATATGAACAAAACAAAATTCATTATTAAAAAAATGGAAACCTGGATGAACTAATCAAAAGCATTTTAACACTAATTATGAACTAAACATAATCTAAACATGCATTTTGTTACTAGTATGAACTAATCAAGATACAAAATTCATAGAAATAATTATAACACTTATTCATAGAAATAACTTTAACAATAACCATGAACTAAACAATTTTCTAAACATGCATTTCATTATTAAAATTAGAGGAAAAACCTGAAATTTTTAGTCGCCAGAGTACCACAGCAATCGCCGGAGAACGAGAGCAGTCGCCGGAGGTGAATGTTTAACAAAAAACGAGATTTTATCCACTGTTTTAGAAAAAAACACTAATTTACTGTAAAACACTCACATTTATATGTCAATATCGACCGAAATTCAAAAGCTCGCCGGAAAAGACGAAGTTTCGCCGGAAATAATGGAAACCTCGCTTGAATTTATAGCCTTGTTGACAAGTAAACCAAAGATGCTAACCCACACGCCTTAATCGCACCTTAGAACCTCCAAAATCATGAATAAACATCGAGGATTCGAGAGGAAAAGGAAGGGGCTTGGTCTGGGTAAAAAGAGATGAAATGGTGAAAAGATGAAAAGGAAGGAGGCGTTGTAGGGTTTTAACAGGGCAAAGGTTTCGGCGAGGACTATGTTGTCGCCATAGGGTCTTCATGCGACGTCGTTTACTTTATTTACGTAGCATAAATATTAAAAAAATTAATAACCACTTTTAGCGAGGACATAATCCTCGCCGAAGGTCCTGTAATATTCATTTTGGTGGGTTATCTACCACGTAACTTTATCAATATATAAAGAAAATAAAAAATAAATAAATTTCCACTTTTAGCGAGGACATGTCCTCGCAAAAAGTCATTAATTGTCAGTTTAGTTCTCCAATATCAAAAAAGATAAAGTTGTTTGTCGTTTAGTGCGAAAAACCTGCATGTTTAAATCTCATTTTTCTTGTAGTGTATGTTATCAGAATGGTTTGACCGTTGACCATTGCCTCGATGCTGCGAGTAAAGGAGCAATAGTTATTATAACGGTTTCTAAATCTATCTTATATTTATTTATGAACGCAACTCAAGTACACAGTTTGAGTTTGTATAGGATTAGATGACGTAGATCAAAATAATTATGTGAATATGTTAACCATAAGGCTGTACATATAGTCTTTAACGTGAAAGAGACATGCGGGATAACTAAAGGTGGTGGAAAATAATGCAAAGGCCTATATCAAGGTAAATTATGCTATAGGTTAAGTGAAAGATATAGATTAAATTTTGCAATTCATGTTTTTTTTGTTGAACCTTGTACGTATTCTATAATACATAAATGTTAGTTATGATGAGCAAAATTGGTTTCCTCGTTTTCAAATTTCAATGTTGCCTCGACATAGATTATTGTGGGTTCGTAATGTTACTTGTTATCCGATGTCTTGTCGTCATGGTAAAGAGCTCAGTTGTTTTTTTTGCAGTTTTTGAAATTATTTTTGGACCAATCATATTAATCTAAATTAATATCACGTGGGTTCGGTAATAGTGATAGTGATATCGATGTTAGTCATGACTAGGGTTGTTAGTTACAAGCTGATTTATCAGTTAGTCATAATAGTCATGTATATTATGACTAGGAATAGTTTTATGAAAAAAGTGTACGTTAGCTTGTACTTATCATTATACATTTCGAAGAAATTTGACAAGAACATTCATATGTGTACTTTTGTATAATGCCTACATCTTTACGAGTAATTTTTAATCATTAAAAAAATAAAACAAGAGGTTAGATATTCTCATATTTTGTATTTTTGTTTATTTTTTTACTTACAAAATTTAAATAAGTGTTAAAATTAAGTTCGTTTATAAACAAATAAAAGTAATTTCAATTTTATTTGAATATAAAACAATACAAGACATCATTGAGCATTTGAGCATACAGCCTCACCAACCCTTGTAAACTAGTTTGACATTGCAAGAATTCTTAATCGATTTTTCCTTCTTAAAATAATATTTAAACTAATTTTTTATTATAAAAACTTCTTTTTTCAATACCTTCTCCAATAAAAAAAAACTTTTTCAATAATTTTCTTCTGACGTATTTTTGATATCTATAGATTTCAAAGCTCTAACCTTTATAAAATAATCAAAACTCAGCACACATTATATATTATATTAAATGCTATTTATAGGTATAAAAATTCAGATAAAACTTTAATACATTATAACCTATTTATACAATTAAACTAGACGTCTAGACCTTCATATACTAAACTCTAGTTTTATTAATCTAAAAGGGTTAAAGCCATAAAATAATGGTCTACTTTTCCCATTTTCCCATTGTGGTACGTCATGTTTTTTTTTACACATTTGGCCAGTAAACTTATCAAAACCGTGTTGATGTGGCCATTTCGTGACCTGCAACCTGCAGCCCGTTTTTTGCGATTTTTGGGTCGATTTTTTATCGTTTTGTGTGATTTTTTTTTGTAGAATCTTGTAATTTATCATAATACCTTTCAAATGACACCAAAGTCATGAATTTTCATCAAGTATAGAGGGAGAATTTCGAGCTCAAAGTCTCGACTTTATTGGGTTTTTTGTTCGAAAACAGGGCAGAAAAAAGACTCGTTTTTTGGTCGATTCTTGATCATTTTACATCATTCTTTTTATAGATTATCGTAGATAATCTTTTTACCTTTCAATGGACACCAAATTCATGAAAAACCATCAAGTGTAGGTCAAGTTATTGCTAATTAAAGTCGATAATGATCCTATTCGACACCCTTACGGTATTTCGAAAAATTGACACATTTTAAGCTGGTTTTTGTTCGTTTTTTTTTGTACTAATTGATAGATAACTCGATTACCTTTCCATAGAGTCAAGAATCATTGATTTTCGTTAAGTGTACATGGAGAATGTTGGCTCCAAAGTTTGTTTTCGAAATGAAGGAAATTGGGGAAGAAGATGACCTGCTATTGCAGGTCAAAATCACCAAAATGGGCACATTAACACGTTTTTTATAAGTTTACTGGTCAAATGTATAAAAAAAACATTACGTGTCACAATAAGAAAATAGAAAAAGTAGACCGTTATTTTATGGGTTTAACATTTATAGTTAAAAGATGTCACTTGCTCCATCTTTGGTGATTTTGGGCCACTTTATAAGGCTAATGGTGATTGGTGGAGGGATAGAGACAAAACAGTCATTGGCAAAATGACCGACTTAATTATCTCTCCTTTTGTTTTCATATATTTATTAATATTATATTAATATAATATGTTTTTAAAAGTGAAAACTAGGCACGATACAATATTAGATGTACACTTAAGTTTTAAGAAAACAAAATTGAGATCACACATAGTGTCCTTGATAGTGATATTTTTTGTGGTTTATCAAAAAGTGGTACTCTATCACATTATCACTATATTATTATATTATTATTGTGTTAATTTTTTTCCTTTATCATATAGCATCATAGCTATCAAACTGAATTCATACTTAGTCACACCATCATACTCGTATATTAACTCTTTAATACTTGCTCTCAAGAGCTTAAACCGGTCTTCACAGCGAAGGCGGCCTAATTATCACGTTGTGACCAAGTGTATCAAGGTCAAGCTAAGGCCCCCTCTATTTTAGTGGATTGACAAATTACATGTTGACAGTGTGGTTTTTATAAGCATGACGTTTCAAATGCAACAAAGCACGGTGCGAATGTTATACGTACTAATTAAACAATATTGGTTCACTTTAACCGGTTAGTTTGAACTTTGAAAACCAATAAATGTGAGATTTTTTGCAACATATATAACATGTTTTTACGTGAATGTGTAAATCAAGTATAATATGAATCGGGGTTGCGTTGTGGCTTTGTCGTTTATGCGCACAAGACACGAAAAAAAAAAACTTGGGCAATCATTTTTATTGTATATTAATATTAATAGAGTTAAAATTACGGAAGTGTAACAAAGATTTTCTCTTACTTGCAAATCTTGTATTTGGTAAAATGGTAATATTTAAGACCGGCCATGAACTCGAGTAAGTGGGGAGGTAGCCTTTTTTTTAACGGCAAAAGGTCACTAAAGGGGAGCTTCGGCATTGTCATCACCTCCCTCAAGCAACCCAAGAAAAATATTATTATAACCCAAAATGACTAGCAAGAAGCTAGCTAAAAAGACAGATACAAATTAAGAGCTATAATAACGAGGATTACAACACCAAATGTTTCAATCAAGATTAGTTAACTTATTAATACGATGCTTGATCCAAAAAAAATGTGAGCGATTGAATCAAACAGGAAGCGGGCCATCTCGATGAGCAGCAATTATTCTTGAAGACCTTCTCGTTCCTAGAATTCCATACCATCCAAAATTATACGTAGACAACCCCTTGGAAGTACTGTATGTGTGTTTGTCTCTTTGTGTGTATAGTGTTAATAATAAAATCTGTATAAGCACAATCGTAGAGAAGAAAGGAGACGAAAAAGAAACAAAATATGCATTGAAAATAACAAATAAACACTCGTAGTTCATATTCATTGGATTTAATTGTTCACTCTTTTTTCTCGCTCTAGCTATCAACCATTTTAAAAATGCAATCAAACTTTCAGTTAAACATATTCTATGAATCAAGAAGTTCACCCTTGTTTAATTTTACGATAACTAAATGCAAATACTATTATTAAACGGGAGGCTAAATACAAAAGATATTAACATTAGTTTTATTATTGGATGATTTTATCTGTCAAAATATAACACGAGGTATTGTTGAAGAATTAAACTTTTCTTAGAAAAGTAAATATTGCATATGCAATGGCTATTTCTTTAAAACAAACATAGATATTATAAATACATTTGAAAAGCAGTAAGGATTAAAGTTTAAAATCCAATTTATATTTTAGTTATATATATTTAATATATTTTAATACTTTTAGAAATGAGGCCTCATATATGTTTCGACTGGCGCTAGTAACATTCATGCCGATAGTAAGAGTGTTCAATATTTGGAAGTGATTCGTACAAACCGAAATCCAAGGTGAACCAAATTTTAATATTCCGGTTTGAAATTAGTTTGTTTGGTTTTCAAGTCGATTTTGAACTTGATTCGATAGTCTAAATTGGTTTTTGAATCGATTTCAAATCTATAAAAAAGTTCGCCACCCGACTCGAAATTCGAATATATATATATATATATATACATATACATATACATATATATATATAGGGGAAGGTTCATGCGAGAACCGTTGTTAGTGGGAGAACCAATCTCAGCCGTTCCTTGGATATGGGAAGTATCATGGATGGAGAGCGTGGAGGGATAGGGTGTGGCAGGGTGCATGTGAGGAATTCATGGGTGGGCAATGACATTGAAGGAGGGAGAATTGGACGGCTTAGATTGGTTCTCGTGGTTCTCGCGCTAACAGCGGTTCTCGCATGAACTTTTATCTCTATATATATATGTGTGTGTGTGTGTGTGTGTGTTATTTCTAAGTTCTCTTTTCTACTCCATAAATAATAATATGTTAGTTTACGAATACTAAAAACTCTATATATACTCCCCTAACTTATCCTTAAAAGTTCAAACTCCAATCGTATTCCAAATCATTAAATTTTCCGATTAAAAATTGTTTTTACTATAAAAATTGGAAGAATTCTACTCAGTTGGTTGAATTTTGTTTTATTCGAATTCGAACCGAATTCGTATAACTAAAATTCAAATCGGTTTTAGTAGTAGTAATATGAATTTGAAGCAAATTTCGAATTAGTGTAAAGAATTGTCAAACTCGAACAACCTGATTCAAACAATTCGAGAAACTCAAAATCGAATTCAATGAACAGCCCCACCAATAAGAACACCGAATCTATAAATTATCTTTAAACTATGTAGAAACTCGGCAAAAATGGGTGTTTGGGAGAATTGGATGGTCAGGGAGTATCAGGACTTCGATATAAAACTTAAGATACCGTCTTTCACTAGTAAAACTCACCGCAAACAATGTTGCGTCGCAGAATTTAATGGTCTTTCACAAGAATGATAATGTTATATGTATATATCTTCTTTCTTTCTTTCTTTTTTCTTTCATTCCTTTAAACTAAAGTATATGATATGGTTGAGCTGGTTTTGTAGATCGATCTAATGTATACGCTTCTTCTTTATAATTTATAGTATGTATATTATATGTACAACTAATTAACTATACAAGATGCATCCCCTTAATTAGGGACCTTTCATTATCAAAGGTGTGGGTGGTATCTTTGACGGTAAGTCACTTTTCCCATTTCTCATTCAATTCCGCACCAACCACTCAAATTAATATACTTATTTTTAAAAAGTAAAAAAAAAATATATTATATTTGAGATGTGATATATCATTCTATTTATCTTCCTACTCATAATATCAACACAAGTGCAAAATCAATGGTGAATGTGAGGAAAGAGAATTAGTAGATTTCACATGTTATCTTGTGGTGTGTAGAAGTATGAAGTAATTATATGAGGATATACCATTTTTTATTATATTTATCAATAATTAATTTAAATAATACATATGTTTATACATGAAATTCTAAAAGGCAAATATTAAGTAGCTATTAAAATCGTACAAATTAATTAATTTAAAACTTTCTAGATTAAAAGAAATGTAAGGTATTGAATTTGACTAAGAGATATTATTATCTGCGTAGAGAGTTTGTACATGTGTAAAATTATACTAAGTAAAAAAGATGTTATGTATTAGGGATCAACTACAATTGAAGCACAAGGTATATATATGAAAACTCTAAAGGATCAGGATTCGTCTAAATAATAATAGATTATAGGAGTGGATCCAATATACCCAAGAAATCTAATATTTTAACCATATCCATATATTAGGTAACAACAAATTATGTTAAGATATGGAGTGGCTGGAAGAGTTACGACTATAATAATATGAACTCTAATAATTATAGTGAGGCTGGATGGTAAAAGAAAAACAAAATAAATAAGATATAACTTTTTTTGACAATGCAATCATGAGAAAGATGAGAGGGTAAGGAAATACAGGAAAGTTGTTATACAAGAGAGATTAAATTGATCCATTTATCTTATTAAAGTGTGGTACTTTTGTTGGATGTCAATATATTTGTATTAAGACTAGGATGTTTGGACTTAGCCTTAATATTGGCTTAAATCAATATAAAAAGTTATTAAACACATGCTTTAATGTGACATGTATCTATTGTTAAATCTATATTATGACATGCTAGATTAGGATATGTATATTATAGAAGGTTGAAAGAAATGCCTACCATCCTTTGACTTTAACTTAGGAAAATGTAACACATGCATGCATATTGACAAATTGACTAGACTACATTTTCAAAGTATAAAATGATTTATTTTATTAGAATTGATTCGTAATGATTTATGTGATTTGCATAAAACTACCTCTTTAACTAACTAAAAAATAGTTTGTTTATGATTTTGATATATATATATATATATATATATATATATATATATATATATATATATATATATATATATATATATATATATATATATAATTGTTACACTCAAGTTTGTATGACAGGGGAAGAGAATTAGTTGATTCTAACATATTTTCATTCCCTAGTTATGTATAACAACAATGTTATTCACTTATACACCACAACAAAATAAACATGATTGAAACGAAGAATAGTGATATTAAAAAATAGATGATTCCATGTTTTCTTATTGTGGTGAGCGAAAGTTTTTGGGGATAATCTATTCTAATATCTTCTTATTTATTAATTAGGATTCCTAATAAAAGGAACAAAACAACCTCCTAAAATTTTTTTGGTATTAACCCATCTGTTAGGCGTTCCCCTTACTCACAAGAGGTTGGGGGATCAAATTTTGCTGCATGCAGTGGGTCGGGGGTTTTTCCCTTAGGGGTTTTCTCCATGGAGTGAAGGTGTGGTACTCGAACCTTGGTTAAAGCCAAATAACGATGGGTGGTTGAAAACCCGCCACCAAGCAATTCGAACCCACACTGGAGAGGCGGGGAAGTGTCCCCATTAATTTGCCGGTCAAAAAAAAAACGACAACTTTGACTTAATTGAAAGTCTAAGCCCTACAAGACATATATTGACTATCCACATATTTTTCACGATATTAATATATTTAAAATTGTGAAAAATTTCAATCAAACATGTAAAAAATGGATGTAATAAAAATTATCAAATCTTTACATTTGAAAGTATGAAAATTGTAATAAAGAATCACATTTGTTAGTGTAAGCAAATTATCAAAGTTTCACACTACTGAGCATGCAAAATCTGAAAAAAAAAAATTTGCAAAAATTCATGCTTTTAAGTGCAGTTTTTCTAATTCGATCTCCACTTATTTTACTTAATATATATAGTTAATAGTGTGGGTTTCTAAAATTAAGTGTACACATTTACAATGTAAGAGAATATATATTTAAACTACTTTTCACAATTATAAGTAAATATTTACACATTTTTCTAAAGCATAATATTCCTTTGTAGTGAAGGTAGTATAGTTGTTGTACGTGCGACTTCTGAACAGAGAAGGAAAACTGTAGGTGAACGTGATGATTTTATAGGATTTCATTAGTAAACTATACCAAAGGACATGATTGCAAGTACAAGCAAAAGATAGGAAGACGAAATTCTTGAAATGACTCCTTTCAAGTCATTTGAATCTATAAAGACATGCAAGAGAAAAAAAAACAATATTATGTAGACCCTAGTTTTGATTATATTCAATTAAAGGTTCTAAGAATGCGTTTTTAACCAAATAACTATATTGCTTCAATGATGAGGATGATTCAGAAATATTTGTTGAGGAATGAAATCTCAATATGTGTCTTCTAGAAGGAAGCAATCTACAATGTGTCTTCTAGAAGGAAACAATCTACAATGAGATGGATTGCATCACTAGTATATAATTGGGTGTTACTGATTTATGGCCTAGTTGTAAACCTTTTGGTTAGAAATAGATAATAAAATAAAAGATTGGAACCAATTAAAAGTTCAATGCAATGTTAGAAGTTCAAGATCTTACAAAAGTAACATCATGAAATTAAGTGCTTTGATACTTATGCACTAGTTATTCCACTATTAGGTAGTTAAATGCTTTACTTGCAATTCACAATCTTGCAATGCTCCAATTTAATTTATTCAAGATACCTTTATTGTAATTCATATGAAGTTAATCAGAAAAATAACTTTTGCTATTATAAGTGCATATTTATATAACTAATTAAAAACCGTTATAATTAAATACCGTTACATTGCGAATACTTTAAATAAGAAGTATTTTAGATCCTTAATCACTCACTACTACAAAAAACACATTCAGACCCCCGGTTTTTTAAAAAATCACCAAAAACCGGGCTTAAAAGTGTTCACGCGCGTTTTTAACGATTCAGGCCCGGTTATTTACTAAAAAACCGGGTCTGAATGTCTGAAAAACATTTTGGCCCGGTTTGTTTACAAGAAACCGAGTCTAAATATCGTCTTTCTATACCCATCAAATTTATAAACATATTCAGACCCGGTTTTCTAATAAACACAATGAATTCACAAGTAATGAATCCACAAGTGTTAGTGAATAAACACAATGAATCCACAAGTAACATAAAATTATTTGTTCAAAGTTATATATATATAAGTCATTTATATATCATAGCTTTATCATTATGTACATCCTATGATTCGGGAAACCAAACGAAAACAAACAAACCACATCAATACGCATCTTAGTCTGATTATTGTTTCACTAAAATTGTATATACTTGTACTTCGAGCCCATAACCAACAACAAAATGACAAACCACATCTGGCAAACAAATCATACGTACTCTCTCTGATATTTATATAATTAGAATTTAATCAGGTGCTAAGTTATATAAAAATTATAGGATCAATTACATATATATTCTTATTAAATAGTAAAATATCTTATTAGTACAGCTTAACTTTTATATATATATATATATATATATATATATATATATATATATATATATATATATATATCCTTCTTAAGCTTTTATAATATCGTATTTGTCTAAATTATCATTTGTATAAATTTTTAATCATTTTAGATTAATTATAATTATAAAACATAATTAAACGACTATTATACTCTTCTTTTAAAATCTATTTATAGAATTTCACGTATACCTTAGTACACTTTTTTAATTTCATGATTATCCAAGTAATATATACTATATACATATATACATATCTATTAATTAATTTGGATGATCGAGTATGGTTCACGCGTGTGTATAAGGAATTAACGCGTCAATCAAGAATTACGCTGAAAACATATTTTAAAATTTTTTTTAATTCTTTAAAATAAAAACATTACGCTGAAAACAATAATTTTTTATAAGAACATTTTTATACACAAATTCACTAACACTTATAAAAGATATGAATATTGCGGGAAGTAAATTGCCTACCAACAAATGAATTACACGACCAAGCAAATATTAAAAAACCCTTTAATAGTAATTATTTGTACTAGTTGGAAATATTGTCTATCAAATTTATACAGATGGGATGCTTAAGCGATATTTTTTGCTCCTTCCACAAATATAGATTTATAAAGTTTAGGAAGGGTATAGGTAAAACATCATAAATATATTCAAAAGAGGGGTATAATATTCTTTTAATTATATTTTATAAATACAATACATTTAAAATGATTAAAAATGGATAAACATAGTGATTTGGGCAAATAAGATATTATGATAGCTTTAGAAGAGTATATATGATATTTATAAATGAAGCTGGACAAATAAGATATTTGAAATCTTAAGAAAAGTATATATGATATTTATAAATTAATTTGAACAAATAAGATATTTTGATGTTTAATAAGAGTATATATAAAATGAATCCTAAAATGTAATTAACTATATTTATGTTATTGTTAAGTGTAATATATTAATTTTTTTTTGAAATTACTAGCAAAAACTATTTATAAATTACATTGTGTATAACGTTTGCATTCACAAGTTAAGTAAATCACATTGATTTGTTTAATATTTAATATTTATTTTTTTATTTCTTTATTATTTTATTAATAATAATAATAATAATAATAATAATAATAATAATAATAATAATAATAATAATTATTATTATTATTATTATTATTATTATTATTATTATTATTATTATTATTATTATTATTATTATTATTATTATTATTATCACATCTTTCTTTTATACTCATAATGAACCCAGAGAAAGATTAATTGTGTTGCAGTACAACCAATGTTCTAAAAGGCGCGTAATGGCGTGAGGCGTGGCTCCGTTGTTAAGAAATGGTCCTAGGCGTGAGTACTAGGTGTGGCGCGCGCCAAAGCTTGCCAAGACGCGTCTTTGGGCGTCAAATGACGAGATTTTTAAAACGTGACAGATTAAATATTTTTTTTTTAATTTTGGACTTTTTGTATATATTTTGCGATCGCGTGTATATAACTTTTATAAATTTGTATTTTGTAATTTGTATATGTTACTTTACTCATCATTTCTGTAACTTTGTGTAATTAGTATATTAATAATGATAAATTTGATATATATAATTATAAAACATATACAAAATCGATGCCTTAAGTCACGCCTTAAAAAATGCTACGGCTTCGCTATGGCTCCTAAAGCTTGAGGCTTGACCTCGCCGCCATGACACGCCTTACGTTATTTAGAACAATGAGTACAACCGCCATACCGTTTCTCTATTTTCTGGATTTTTTATTAGGATTTGAATTTATACGATTTTTGTTTGTTCATGCTCATCATCGATCATCTTCCTTCAAATGTGTTCTATTGTAGATTTACGTTCAAGTAAGATGAAATTGATTAAGGTTTGGATTTTCACTTGATTTAGTCTAATCAATTTTTTGGATTTGTAATAGAGTTTGAATTTATATGATTTCTTTTAGTGTCCATCATCATCCTAGCTCCTCCTTTAAATGAGTTCTATCATAGATTTATGTTCAAATAAAGATGAAATTGATTTAGGTAAGGGTTTTCACTTGATTTAGTCTCATCGATTAATGATTAATCACTTATGCTTCTGATGTTGATTCAAAAGGTTTTCATTTGATTTCAACATTGATTTCTCTTTCTGATGTTGATTCAAACGAGTTTTGTTTGGTTTAGCAATCTTTAATCTTCGTCTTGTTATTGTTCTTCAAGATCTTGACAAATGTTTCAACATGTGTGGTGTGAATGGTGGTGAATGTTGGTATACGATGGTGGAACATGGTTGTGTTCTTCAAGCAAAAACCCAAAAACCACTCACAATGTGTTATTCAGCAACAAATAACAATAGTAATAACATAATAAAAAATATAATAAGATATTTAAAAACTCAAGACGGCCTTTTTAACCTGTGATTATAGTTCACGTTACACACAATGTAATTTTTTTTGATGGTTTATGCCATTAATCTCAATAAATTTTAGTTTATCACACTTAGTATTAAAGTAGATATAGTTCAGTATATTTCGATGCCGTTAACCATTAATTAAACACAATTCTTTTTATATATAAACAAATAACTTTAAGAAATGAATTGATTATATGTACAAATTTCGTTTTTGTATATTACTCCTTTATCACTCAAATGCACCAATAAAAACATGTAAGCTTAGTCACAATGTTTTCTGAACCGGATTGGACCGGCCGGTCGGACCGGAAACCAGTAAAGCAAACGGGTCGTATGAGGCCGGAAAACCGCCAATTAAAAAACCGGCCGGGTTGGCAAGAACCGCCGAACCGGCTTTCGGCTTTATTCAATCAAAATGTCAAAAAACGAAAAAGCCAAAACTTTTAAAATTAAAATTACTAAAACCCGCTACCTTGTTGTAGCATGTTTCTCAAATTTTACGTAAACATCAATTAAAGTTAAACCCTAAAAAACTAAAATCAATTAATCGGCTAGTTGCTAACTCTCGAATCTCGATCCCAATTAGTAGTTTGACACTCACAATTTATTAACCTGCTTATTTTCTCCACTTTGTTACATATTCAAGTTTGAGAAACGATTTCATAGGCTACAAGTCTACAATAGTTAACCAGCAATATTCTAGAAATAATTTCACACTTCAAAGTTTGGTTGCTGACTTACTTATATATTAAGATGCTTTATAACAATTGATGTTGAAATTCAAGTTATTGTATGTTTGAATTAGGGTTTAGGGTTTAGGGTTTAATGTCCGGTCCGGTTTTAAAAACATTGTTTAGTCAAGATATATTTGTGATAAATCATCTACAAAACGATCAACCTGCTGGGTCTAGATTCTAGACCAAACATTCTATATATATAGCCAATACACGTGCTAGGAAGTTTGGATTTCCGACCCTAGCTAGAATTATAACTTAAATTACAAAGGTATTGTATCTTTTCTGGTGTTTCGATCATCGGTCCAAAGAACCAGATTTTAAGTAGGTAGCAAAGTATTATTGGAAAGATGGCGTTTAGAACTGATTTTTGTTTATATTAAATAAATCTTTGACTTAACGCTATCAGGGTGTGATTTAGGTGTTCATACCTCTGTGAGGTTGAGGGGTTAAATCTTGTTATGAATATACATGTAGATCAAATGAGTGTGTGCACTAGCACTTTGGCAAATTTGAAAGTAGAGAAATCGGCTATATCATGCAAATGGTGAAGATGTGTAGAAAATCAAGGAAGATGACTTATTCCTAAGAATTTCAGCCTTCTGGATTTCCGATAGGAAGCCATCTTGAGCATAGTTTGGGATAAATGGACTAGTTCTCCCTTTGATGTGTACTGAATATGGTGATGTTACTCTGCAAGTGTAATCCTATTTAGGACCATATTTTGAGCAATGTTTGGGTTGTAATGATATCCCATGTATCAATCTTTAGGACCATATTTTGAGCTTGCATATTAAATATAATCCTCTTCTTTTGTTTTTTCCTAAAAAGAAAAAATTAGATAGGTGGATGTACGTTTTTACCGTTTAAGAAAACTGACCTTCAGAAAAAGGTGAACGAAAAATCGGCTACCTTCGAGACTTTTCTCATCAATATAAACAACCATATATTTTGAAGCTCACCTCTTCTTTAACTTCTTATTTTCTTTTTTTAGGCACCTCAAAATCCAAACTCAATGACTTACCAAAGTACATTACATATATACTAGAACACTGATATCTAACATGAAAAAACCCTTGCGGAAAAAAATTATGGGCACAACTAATTATGTCACTATATGAGAAATAATATGAAGAGTTTACAAGAACGCAAGTAATCAAGTGTAACCTTAACCTACGAATAACAAAGACAATCTAGAAATTAAATTGTTATGGTTTCTGCATTTTAACAAGTAGGAATGCAACCAAAGAATATTAATCTCTCTATCTCTCTCTCTCTCTAAATTTGTGTTGTCTCACGGCAGCCTATCCAACATATGTATGTGTGTGTTAGGGAGATAGCAATATTAAACCATAATTTAACCTGTCTATTGATTAAAATAGAATTTGATGTTTATAAAACCATATTCTTAGTTTTGATCTCAGAATGTTGAAAAACATGTGTTGTTTTTTAAAACAGACTTGAAGAATTTTCCAAGTATGACACATCCGCTGAAGTATTAAAACATTAGCTGAACTCTAAGTGTCAAACGATGAATCAGCCTCAAAGGATCAAAGGAGAAGAAAAGAGCATAAGCTGAGGACTTACAAAGCATCAGCTGAGAATCAAAAGCATCAGCTGAGGATCAAAAGCATCAGCTGAGATCAAAAATATCAGCTGAAGAATTAAAGCATCAACTAAAGCCTTCTCCTCTTCAGATAAAAAGTTTATTTTTTTGTTAAAGTAATTTTTATAAACCTATCACTCTAAATGATCAGCCGAACATCCTTAGTCTACTGATCATATAGGTTGATTAGTTTATACACTTCAGCCCTTATTTAATTCATCATCTGAGCAAAATTATTAATGCATTTTAGAGTTAGTTTCATCAGCTGAGTCGTGTTAAATAAGAACACTTAGCTGTTTTTGTTTTTAAGTCAAGGCAAAACATGTGTTGTTCTATTTTGCCTTTAGAGATTTCTTTGTAAAAGTATTAGCACTTTTTGAATCTGCAAGGAGACAAAAAGGATAGAGTTTGACACCCTGGAAAAGGTGATAGCTACTTTACAAAAGGAAGATCTCGAAGATTTGTTTCAACAACTAAGTATGGCTGACAACTCCATACTTGGTAAAGTCAAATCTGAAGAAAGCATGATGTTGTATAAAGTACAAGCATGGATAGAGAAACTTGCACTTCCAAGGCAAAAGGTATGAGTTTAATAATATAATAATAGATAGTGATTTTTACCTTTTCAGAGAGTACGTACACTTTATACTTTTAGCGTATAAAGTAAATCTACTTTCCAGCCACTGAATTTATCTATTATAATATTATTATTATTATACTTTTTTGTTCCCTTATCTTACCACCATCCGGACACAAAGCTCTCTATATATACTAAAGCATTTCCCATGCTTGAAAATCAATCACTTGAACACTGAAAAATCTCATAAGTTGAGATTTAGAAGAGTTAGCAAATATTTTCTCAGTGTAATTAAACTTCTTCATGTGTTGAACATTGTAAGGATTAATTGGTTAGAATTAGCTAGTCTATGTGCTAGACAAAATTGTTGCCACCTTTGTTGAACTTAGATTTTCCGCATCTAGTTCATGTAATTCTTGATTTACATCAATAAGAATTATATAAAGTACATCCGTGTGTTTTAATTTTTTATTAGCTAAAGTTTTTATTCAACCCCCCCTTTTACAAACATTTGTTGTTGTAGTATCCAATCGGGACCAACAACTGATATCAGAGCAGGTTAGATAATCAATATCTAAGATCTTCTTTGCTTACTCTTCAACTGCTTCAACCCCACACTATCAAATGGCCATTCCAAATGCTACTTCCAACGGTGTTTCAAACAATGGTTCACTCTCTCAGTGTCCCATGTTTGATGGCGACAATTTTTCCCTCTGGAAGAGTAGAGCCCATCTCTATATGTCAAGCCTTGATGATGTGCACAGAAGGCCCTTACGTTCCATCCTCTACCATTCAAGTTACTCCTGCTACTGATGATACTCCTGCTGTGGAGAGGTATATCATTAAGCCTATAAACCAGTGGTCTGATGAAGACAAAAGACTTGTTAATCTTGATGTTAAAGCAAGAACAACCTTAGTCTCTGCACTACCAAATGATATCTATCATCAAGTTCTTAATTGCAAATATGCAAAAGAGATGTTAGATACTCTCACTGCGGCTTATGAAGGTACCGAAGAAGTGCAGGAGAATAAGAAAACACTTCTTGTTAGAGAGTACGAGTTCTTCTTTGCTCATAAAGGTGAAAGTCTTACTCAGAACTACACCAGGTTCAACTGCCTTATTAATGACTTAAGATGGGCAAATGTTCCCAAGAGCAACAAGGAGCTTGTAAACAAGTTTCTAGACTGTCTTACAAAATCTTGGGATCATTTCATCACTGTGTTGAAACATGGTGAGAAAATCAAGGGGCTTTCACTAGTTGGTTTGTATGGAAACCTCATGAACCATGAACAATCAGTGAAGCAAATGAAGCTCTCACAAAGGAAGCTCTCACAAAGGAGATGAAAGAGGCTGCTAAGACTCCTTCAACTACTCTTGTGTCTAAGGATGCAAGACCCATGAGTTTTGCAGCTGTCGTAGATGAACCTAGTGAGGATGAGGATGTGGAAGAATCTTATGAGGAAGAAGAGCAAGTGGCTGATGGGGAAGAAAGTTTGGAGGACACTGGCAGCATTGAACCTGCTGTTGAGCAGGCAGCCATGTTGGTAAAAAGGTTCAAACCTTTCCTTAAAGGAAAGAGTGTCAAGAAGTTTGGAAGAGACCTTTCAAAGGTGACAGGTCCAAGGCCAAGTCTTCTGAAGGCTCTTCTCTTGTGGCAAGACTGGTCACTATGCCGGTGAATGTAAGTCCAAAGAAAACACTAGCTTCAAGGCTCCCTCTGGATCAGACAGCAAGATAGACTATGAAGCCAAGTACAAAAAGCTTCTTGCTGTTGTTCTTGACAAGAAGAAGAAGAAGAAGAAGAAGTCTCAGTCCAAAGTGTTGGTGGTTGAAGAAGAAGATTGGGCTGAAGAAGATCTCTCAAGTGATGAATATGAGGTCCTCCCTGCTCAGCTCAGTCTGATTGTTAGCACAGGTAGTACTAGCACCTTTGATGATGATATGAAAAGGGCTGCTAAAGCTTGTACTTCCTCCAACTAGGATCCTTCTTCTATGTACCAGGTTGGCAATTTTATGACTTATGATGACATTGAAAAGAATACCATGTTTGACTATTTTTGTGTTGAGTTTCAATCTTATATTCAAAGAGAAAAGAAGCAAAAAACAGAAATAGAATCCCGTAAGAAGAAATTAATTCTTAAAGACGAGGAACTTAAACCTATGACAAATTAGAAAGAAGAACTAGCTAATCAAAAGATATTAAATCAGATATTGATAAAAGAAACAAGTGAAGCAACTCAGAAGTTTAATGACCTTGAAAAAGTAGTTAAGTCTTGGTGTGATTCTGCTGAAAAGACCACTCAATGTGTCAATGAGTAGATTCCAAAACAAGTTCAAGCTATTATTGGTGGAAATCACTCCCAAGCAGCTAATTGTGTTGATTTTAGTGAGAACATTAATATCTTAGAAAAGGCTGACATCTTACCACTCACATTTCTTAAGGTTGTAAAAGGTAAAAATGTGATCACTAACAGATTTGTTAAAAGTTAAAGTTCTCATCTGAAAGAATCAATCACTACCAAAAGAGATTCAACTTCAGTTGTTCTGTTAGAAAGTAAGAGTACTCAAAAGTAAAAATCAGAGAATGCAAGTAAAGGGAAAGAGTCATATGTTGATTCCAACTTGACATTATGTTGTCAGACCTTGAAACCAGATGACTCAACTTTAAGTACTCAGCTAACTGACATCTCATTAGCAAATGAATCTAGCTCAACTGATCAAATAGCTAATGATAACTGCTCAGCTGATGGTCTGTCAGCTGATCATGGATCATTATCTAAGCGCTCAGCTGATCAAGAATCTTCTTCTTCTCTTTTAATAAAAGAAACTGTGAGAAAAGGAAATAATGCTTGCATTAAATCTAAACCTGCCATATCTAAAGTTGACCAAAAACTCCTTGTTACTAAGGGTCAATCTAAGATATTTGTAAACAAAGACCTTTTAAGTTTACAAGATTAGCTGCAATAGCTGAGTGGCAAAGTTAGTCAGCTGATGATCCATAGTCATCAAAAGAATAACAAGGTTACTCATAGACAGTCATCAAAACATGTTCAAAGCTCCAAAAATAAAAAATGTTATAAATGTGGTAGCAAAGAACATAAGGCATGTGACTGTTGTCAAGAAGGTAACTCAAGACAGCGGACAAATAGTGATAACATAGTTGTTCCAATCAAACACAAACAACCTGATATGAAGTGGATAGCTAGGTGCAATCCATAGGGGTCCACTTAATTGTGGTTACCCTAAGTGTCACTAACCTTCTTTCATTCATATCTGTGCAGGGCCTTAGCACATGGTATCTTCACAGTGGATGCTTAAGAACCATGACAGGTTGCAAAGCTTTGCTCAACAACTACAAAAAGGAAAAGGGTCCAAGAGTGACCTTTGGTGACAATAACTTTGGGCAATCCAAAGGCTATGGTGAATTTCATAATGGGAATATTAAACTGTCAAAAGTATCTTATTTTAAAGGACTTAAGATAACCTCATTAACATCAGTCAACTCTGTGATAGTGATAATGTGGTTTACTTCACTAAGACAGAAGGTTCCATCATAGATAAAAAAGGCAAAACAGTTATTTGTGCCAAGAGAACCAAGGATGTTTATACTCTAGATATGTCCTATGGTGATCCATCTAAATTAACTTGTTTGTATTCAAAATCCGTAACAGACACAAACTGGTTATGGCACAAAAGGCTTTCCCACTTAAATTTCAAAAATATCAACAAGCTAAGCAAGGATGATCTAGTGTTAGGACTGCCTTCACTGATTTATGTTAAGCCTAAACCTTGCTCTGCCTGTGAAAAGGGAAAGCAGCACAAAACATCTTTTCCATCTAAGCAAGACTTCTCCCTTACAGAACCATTCTACATGTTGCACATAGATTTATTTGGTCCAGTTGCCACTGTAAGTATTGGTGAAAGTAAGTATGCACTTGTTATGGTTGATGAGTTCTCAATGTATACTTGGGTCATTTTCCTTAAAGCTAAGAGTAAGGTTGCTGAAGAGATTATAAGCTTTATCAGAAAGATGAAAGTGTTAAATGGCAATCTAGTGAGGATGCTGAGAAGTTATCATGAACCTGAGTTTAGAAATCAAACTCTAGAAGGTTTCTATGATGAGAAAGGGATATCTCAGTGTAACGCCACCCCTAACGAGCTTAGAAAATTAGAGTTAATTTAAACTTTTTAAACAACGATTATCAAAAGTGTTGCAGCGGAATTAAACACCATTTACTAAAACAACCAATTTGACTCGGCTAATTAATTACAACAAAAAGGTTAGCCAAGTTCCAAGCTACAAGCGTTACCAACTAGTTACCGACCATCGGATCTAAAAACAACAACGTGTTCCCCAAAAGGTATATACAACAAAAGCTACCATCGGTACCCGCCTCACCAGGCCTCTATCATCAACCTGCGAAAAAGGTAAATCTTGCACCGTTAGCTACAACTAGCTAGTGAGCACCAATTACACATAAGCAACAATAAGCAGGCTATCATGTATCAGAACAGCACACAAGGCTATCCTATCACATTGTGACGTGACAAACGTGTCAGCAGTAGTCGTATGTTGCAGGGGAGCTAACCCCGCTCAACAACCCAAAAGCATTCCACATATTACGCCAATTATCTATCATGTTGGTTCCCATCTATCAAGGAACCTTACTCCTTAGAGGAACGGCGGCCTGCAGGACCATTACCCAAGCGTATACTACTTGAGTACCGTTAATGCCCGGGTACTAACTCCCGTCTACCCGAGAACCCAGCCAAGTATTGACACCCGTCTACCTGACTGACCTCCGTGTTCTCCAATTCAGTGTCCGGACAAAACTTCATAAACAACTAGTTGATCCAATAAGGATCCAGTTCATGAGCGCATATAATCACAACAATATCTTTCATATCAACAATAATAATACTAAGCATGCTTGTACAACTTTATCATAACATACCTCCATTTCCACGTATCAATACACCAATCATGTGTCAACATGTACTACAGATAACTTACTTACTGAGACTCATGGGAAACCGGTACTCACCTCGAAACTACAAGAGGCAGATATGCAATCGGGAATCCCAAGAGCACACAGAATCGTCCGAGTCACCTAACACCAATAAACATGGACAAACACCCCTTAGTACATACTACAACAGACTGCACTAACAACAGTCTTAACAAAAGGTCAACATGGCTTGTGACAGCCTCCTACGGTCGCAGGAACATGTTCCTACGCCCGCAGAACAACATTCCAACATTCACTACGGCCGCAGTACATATGCACTACGCCCGTAGGATCTCTTGCCAAAGAACCATGACCTACGGCCGTAGTAACCATTTCCTACGCCCGTAGTCTTGTTTCCTTCACCCGTAGGTGGTATACCTCATAATTACAATCCTACGGCCGTAGCAACCATTTCCTACGACCGCAGTAACATAAACAACACCCTACGGCCGTAGTAACATCATACTACGCCCGTAGGAACCATATTCACAGTGTGTTCTTGCTCTGTTCGTAAACAGACGCTGTTTTACGAGTTTTTGACCCAAAATCCAACTTGAATCCATATTCAAGTGTTTATACATCATTTCTAACATATATACTAACTTACTAACATGATTTGGTCACAAAAACAACATTAAAACCCACTTGAATCCATCCAAATGGGTCTCCCTCTTCACTAGACTCAAGAACAAGGTTTATGAACAAGAACTTACAAAATATGATGATCAAACTCCACAAGAACATATTCTAGACTTGGATTCAACCGAAATCAACAACAAAAGATCTTCCCTCTTGATTTCTCTTTCAATTTCTTCAAGTGTGTGTGTGTGTAGGTCTTCATGTACGTACGTATGTGTTTGTAGTGTGTGTATGTGTGTTTTAAACTTATCTAGTAAAGAAGAAAGAGTCTATAGGCCGACTTAACAAGTTAATACCCCATCTCGGGTATTTCGTTCTCCTATTCAACTTAAAACTCAACTTAGGGTTATCCGTTTCAACTAACGGAGATATTTTTGGAACCATTATCCAAAACCGTTCAACTATTTGTCAACATGATCAACTTATGACACTTTTCATAATACTACATTTTTATCCACATTTAACACCAGTTAACACCATTTAACACCAATTAGCACCAATTCGCACCAATTCATGTTTAAAACACCAATTCACATTTAAGACACCATTTAGCAACATTTATACTACAGTTAGCAACAAAACACCAATTAAAGTCAACGTACAACTGTTAAAGCTACATGTACTACAGTTTACAACTAGGCCCCATTTTGGGGTGTTACAAATCTACCCCCCTTAAGAAGATTCCGTCCTCGGAATCTGATCGTCTACAAACAAGTGAGGGTATCTAGCTTTCATGTCGTCTTCCGTCTCCCAGGTCATATTCGAACCCAGGTTATGCTTCCATTTGACTAACACCAGTTTAATCAACTTTCGACGCAACTTTTTTGTTTTAGAATCAAGTATTTCAACAGGCTCTTCAACTAGGCGCTTTGAAGCGTCAACCTTCAATTCTTGTAGAGGCAGAATCTGGTTCTCCTCCACCTTGCACTTACGCAGATAACACACGTTGAATGTGTTGTGAATTCCAGATAACTCTGGAGGCAACTCTAGCGTAACTGTCTGATCATTAACCACGCGAATGATCCGAAATGGACCAATGTAACGTGGACTCAACTTACCCTTTCTACCAAAACGAATCACGCCTTTCCAAGGAGAAACTTTCAGGAACACCCGATCGCCCTCCTGAAATACAACTGGTCTGCGCTTAGGATCAGCATATACTTTCTGTCTGTCACGGGCCGCTTTGAGCTTTTCCCGCGCAATCTTCACTTTATCTGCCGTAATCTGAACAATCTCAGGTCCGGCAAACTGCTTTTCACCGGGTTCTAACCAACATGTGGGAGTACGACAACGCCTCCCATACAACATTTCATAAGGTGGCATCCCAATACTGGAGTGGTACGAGTTATTATAAGCGAACTCGACCAACGGCAAGTGAGAATCCCACACACCACCAAATTCGAGAATACATGCGCGAAGCATGTCCTCCAACGTCTGGATCGTTCTCTCTGACTGGCCATCTGTCTGCGGATGATACGCCGTGCTCAGATGAACACGTGTACCAAGTTCATGTTGCAAGCTCTGCCAAAAGTGTGAAGTAAATCTCGCATCACGATCCGACACAATCGAACATGGCAAACCATGTCGTGACACCACTTCATCTACATACAACTTTGCTAACTTTTCTAGCGGAGTAGACTCTTTGATAGCTAGAAAATGAGCGCTCTTGGTCAATCTATCGACAATGACCCAAATAGCATCATGACCCCTAAGGGTCTTCGGCAACTTAGTCACAAAATCCATCGTAATGTGATCCCACTTCCACTCAGGGATCTCTAGTTGCTGCAAACTGCCATAAGGCTTCTGATGTTCTGCTTTAACTTGCGCGCAGATCTGACATTTTTCCACAAAAGAAGCAATATCTCGCTTCAAAGTAGGCCACCAGTACAATGCCTTTAAGTCATGATACATCTTTGTGCTGCCCGGATGAACCGACAGCCTAGATTTGTGAGCTTCCTGCAGTATCAGCTCACGATTATCACCATGAAGAGGTACCCACACGCGAGACTGAAACGTCTTTAGTCCGCGAGTATCATCAAAAAGCTGATCTTTCAGCTTTTTCATCGTTTCTGCTTTTAGGTTTTCATCTTGTAACGCTACTTGCTGAGCTTCCTTCAATCGAGCAATGATATCGGGAACCACAGTAAGTTTCATAAATCTAGCATCTACTGTAGAGCTCTTGCGACTCAATGCATCCGCCACCACATTGGCTTTACCAGGATGGTAGCGAATCTCACAATCGTAGTCTTTGATCAACTCGAGCCATCTGCGTTGTCTCATGTTGAGCTCTTTCTGCGTGAATACATATTGCAGGCTCTTGTGATCCGTACAGACCACACACTTGGTACCATAGAGATAGTGCCTCCACAATTTCAACGCGAACACCACCGCTGCCAACTCAAGATCATGAGTCGGATAGTTGCCTTCATGAGGTTTCAATTGCCTTGAGGCGTAGGCAATCACTTTATCTCGCTGCATCAACACACACCCCAATCCAGAATACGAGGCATCACAGTAAACAATGAAGTCTTCAGATCCCTCTGGCAAGGAAAGTATTGGAGCCTCGCACAATAGCCGTTTCAAATATTGAAACGCCTGCTCTTGAGCTTCCGCCCAAACAAATGCAACATCTTTGCGGGTTAATTTAGTCAGAGGACCCGCAAGCTTAGAAAAGTCGCGGATAAACCGCCGATAGTAACCAGCTAGGCCGAGAAAACTTCTAACTTCAGAAGGAGTTCGAGGAACCCCCCAATTCATAACCGCTTCAACTTTCGCCGGATCAACTTTCACGCCATCGCTGCAGATCACGTGACCGAGAAAATGAACTTCTCGTAGCCAGAACTCACACTTTGAGAATTTAGCGTAAAGCTTCTCCCGTTTAAGAGTTTCAAGAACCTCTCGCAAATGCAACTCGTGTTCAGCTTCAGTCTTTGAGTAGATGAGAATATCATCTATAAACACAATCACCGATTTATCAAGAAATGGACGACAAACCCGATTCATCAGGTCCATGAAAACCGCAGGAGCATTGGTTAAACCGAAAGGCATCACCAAAAACTCGTAATGACCATAACGAGTACGGAAAGCCGTCTTTGGAATGTCTTCGTTAGCAACTAACACTTGATGATATCCAGACCGCAGATCAATCTTTGAGAAGCACGTCGCTCCCTGCAGTTGATCAAACAAATCATCTATCCGCGGCAAAGGATACTTGTTCTTTACCGTTCTCTTATTCAGCTCCCGATAATCAATGCACATTCTCATCGTCCCGTCTTTCTTTTTCACAAACAGTACCGGAGCACCCCAAGGAGAAGAACTCGGGCGAATAAAGCCTTTGTCTAGTAACTCCTGAATTTGCGTCATCATCTCGCGAACCTCGGAAGGAGCAAGACGATATGGAGCTTTAGCCACAGGGGTAGCCCCCGGAACAAGATCAATTCTATACTCAACATCTCTGACTGGCGGTAACCCAGGCAACTCATCAGGAAATACCTCAGGATAATCGGTCACCACCGGAATATCACGAACAACACGTTTCTCCAGTTTAGCATCAATCACATGTGCTAAATAGCAATCGCAGCCTTTCGAAACCGACTTTCTTGCTTTCAACAGAGAAATGATAGGAATATCTAACTTTCGCCTTTCGCCACGAGCCACAGCATATGACCCGTCAGGTAAAGGAACTTTAATCAACTTCTTGGAACAGAGAATCTCAGCGTTCAACTTACTAAGCCAATCCATCCCAATCACAACATCGAATCCCGCAATCGGCATTAAAAGAAAAGAAACAGGAAAACTACTTCCGTCGATATCAATAACCGCTTGAGGGACACTATCTACAACAGAAACTACTTTACCACTAGCAGTCTCTACTCTTACAGGCTCAGACAACACAGATACAGGCATTTGCAGTTTATCACAGAAAGATACAGACACAAATGAATATGTAGCTCCAGAATCAAACAGTACACATGCTGGGGTAGAGTTAATAAGAAAAGTACCCGTAATTACGTCCCCAGCACCCTTCGCCTCTTCCTTCGTCATCTGAAACGCCCGCCCTTTAGCACGGGGAGCGTTGTCTTTCTTCTGCCCTGAGGCAAATCCTCCAGTTCCAGCGTCTGACTTTGACCGACAATCTGTAATCCGGTGCCCTGGCTTGTGGCACTTGTAACAGACGTTCTCCTTAAACTCGCACTCATTCACCGAGTGCCCTTTCTGACCACATCTAAAACAACGAGTAGTGGCCTTCGAACAATCACCGGCATGGTAGGTGCGACACAGAGAGCACCAAGAACCCTCAAACTTAGCCTTCTTCGAAGAATCAGGCTTTCCCCCAATCGACGACTGCCCCTTGGAAGTAACAGATTTTGAGAACTGCTGAAACTTCCTTTTCTGACCCTCAACAACATGATCCCCCTTTCCCTGGCGTCTATCCCCATCAATCTGTCGGGCTATCTCAAACGCCCGATCCAAAGTAGCCGCAGCTCTAACATGAGCGCGATAATCAAGTGGCAACATGTTTACAAACTTCCGCATCTTGGCTTTCTCATCAGTCACCAAATGCGGTATAAATCTAACCTTATCCGTAAAAGCATGAATAAGGTCCTCAACAGGCTTATCCCCCTTACGGAGACCATTAAACTCGTTCTCCAGTCGCTCCAGATCATAATCTGTACAATACTTCGCTTTTAATTTCTCAGAAAACTGCTCCCAAGTCAGAGCATCAATCACCTCTGGCCTCAACGTATCTTTAACTGTATCCCACCAATCAAGTGCTGGCCCTTTCAACCTCTGAACAACATATCTGACGCGAAGCTCACGTTCACACTCACAAGCTTCGAACACCTGATCCGTCTCACGTAACCAACGAATAGTCTCAGAGGGATTATCACTACCCTCATAAACCTTCGGCCCGCAAGACAAGAACTTCTTGTAAGAGCACTTCTTTGGCTTCTTCACTGCCAAAGCATTTTGCAACAACTCCCTCGTCAATCGTAGCTCCTCCTCTAACAGTCTAACATATGCCGCCTGCTCTTGATCATGTCTTGGCGGTTCCACATTATGCTGAGAAACCTCGTCCTCAGCTTCCCGTCGTTCACTTGAGGCCTCGTCCTCCATTCGTTTGAGAGCCTCTTCTGTCGTAGCTCTACGTTCTGCCATTTCTACTCAACTAAATATTTACACGTAGACAACAGTTAGTACACCATTTATTCACCACGTACAAATACTACAGTTAATCTATCACATAAGACAGCCACATAACACTCCACTCAACTCCAATTACCCCGATAGGAACACTTAACGATGGTCGGGCCCGAGCTTGAGATTGAATACTTCTACGAGTACTCAATTCCTCAAACTTAGGCTCTGATACCTACTTGTAACGCCACCCCTAACGAGCTTAGAAAATTAGAGTTAATTTAAACTTTTTAAACAACGATTATCAAAAGTGTTGCAGCGGAATTAAACACCATTTACTAAAACAACCAATTTGACTCGGCTAATTAATTACAACAAAAAGGTTAGCCAAGTTCCAAGCTACAAGCGTTACCAACTAGTTACCGACCATCGGATCTAAAAACAACAACGTGTTCCCCAAAAGGTATATACAACAAAAGCTACCATCGGTACCCGCCTCACCAGGCCTCTATCATCAACCTGCGAAAAAGGTAAATCTTGCACCGTTAGCTACAACTAGCTAGTGAGCACCAATTACACATAAGCAACAATAAGCAGGCTATCATGTATCAGAACAGCACACAAGGCTATCCTATCACATTGTGACGTGACAAACGTGTCAGCAGTAGTCGTATGTTGCAGGGGAGCTAACCCCGCTCAACAACCCAAAAGCATTCCACATATTACGCCAATTATCTATCATGTTGGTTCCCATCTATCAAGGAACCTTACTCCTTAGAGGAACGGCGGCCTGCAGGACCATTACCCAAGCGTATACTACTTGAGTACCGTTAATGCCCGGGTACTAACTCCCGTCTACCCGAGAACCCAGCCAAGTATTGACACCCGTCTACCTGACTGACCTCCGTGTTCTCCAATTCAGTGTCCGGACAAAACTTCATAAACAACTAGTTGATCCAATAAGGATCCAGTTCATGAGCGCATATAATCACAACAATATCTTTCATATCAACAATAATAATACTAAGCATGCTTGTACAACTTTATCATAACATACCTCCATTTCCACGTATCAATACACCAATCATGTGTCAACATGTACTACAGATAACTTACTTACTGAGACTCATGGGAAACCGGTACTCACCTCGAAACTACAAGAGGCAGATATGCAATCGGGAATCCCAAGAGCACACAGAATCGTCCGAGTCACCTAACACCAATAAACATGGACAAACACCCCTTAGTACATACTACAACAGACTGCACTAACAACAGTCTTAACAAAAGGTCAACATGGCTTGTGACAGCCTCCTACGGTCGCAGGAACATGTTCCTACGCCCGCAGAACAACATTCCAACATTCACTACGGCCGCAGTACATATGCACTACGCCCGTAGGATCTCTTGCCAAAGAACCATGACCTACGGCCGTAGTAACCATTTCCTACGCCCGTAGTCTTGTTTCCTTCACCCGTAGGTGGTATACCTCATAATTACAATCCTACGGCCGTAGCAACCATTTCCTACGACCGCAGTAACATAAACAACACCCTACGGCCGTAGTAACATCATACTACGCCCGTAGGAACCATATTCACAGTGTGTTCTTGCTCTGTTCGTAAACAGACGCTGTTTTACGAGTTTTTGACCCAAAATCCAACTTGAATCCATATTCAAGTGTTTATACATCATTTCTAACATATATACTAACTTACTAACATGATTTGGTCACAAAAACAACATTAAAACCCACTTGAATCCATCCAAATGGGTCTCCCTCTTCACTAGACTCAAGAACAAGGTTTATGAACAAGAACTTACAAAATATGATGATCAAACTCCACAAGAACAGATTCTAGACTTGGATTCAACCGAAATCAACAACAAAAGATCTTCCCTCTTGATTTCTCTTTCAATTTCTTCAAGTGTGTGTGTGTGTAGGTCTTCATGTACGTACGTATGTGTTTGTAGTGTGTGTATGTGTGTTTTAAACTTATCTAGTAAAGAAGAAAGAGTCTATAGGCCGACTTAACAAGTTAATACCCCATCTCGGGTATTTCGTTCTCCTATTCAACTTAAAACTCAACTTAGGGTTATCCGTTTCAACTAACGGAGATATTTTTGGAACCATTATCCAAAACCGTTCAACTATTTGTCAACATGATCAACTTATGACACTTTTCATAATACTACATTTTTATCCACATTTAACACCAGTTAACACCATTTAACACCAATTAGCACCAATTCGCACCAATTCATGTTTAAAACACCAATTCACATTTAAGACACCATTTAGCAACATTTATACTACAGTTAGCAACAAAACACCAATTAAAGTCAACGTACAACTGTTAAAGCTACATGTACTA
The DNA here is from genome assembly GCA_947179395.2 of Pulicaria dysenterica. Taxonomy (NCBI): domain Eukaryota; kingdom Viridiplantae; phylum Streptophyta; class Magnoliopsida; order Asterales; family Asteraceae; genus Pulicaria; species Pulicaria dysenterica. Next base: position 10,955,872 of record OX359292.1, read on the forward strand.
CAGTTTACAACTAGGCCCCATTTTGGGGTGTTACACTCAGAACTTCTCTGCTCCAAGAACTCCACAACATAATGGTGTAACTGAGAGAATAAACAGAACCTTAATTGAAGCTGCAAGAACCATGTTGTGTGAAAATGGGTTAAGTTTCAATTTCTGGGCTGAGGCTGTTAGCTGTGCTTGCTTTACTCAGAACAGATCTCTTGTGATCAAAAGGCACAACAAGACTCCTTATGAAGTGCTAAAGGGAAGGAAGCCTAACATCAACTTTCTGCATATCTTTGGGTGTCAGTGTTTCATTCTGAACCAAAATGATCAATTGCAGAAGTTTGCACCTAAGGCTGATGAAGGTGTGTTTGTTGGATACTCTGTCATTTCCAAAGCATACAGAGTATACAACATCAGAACCAAAGTCATTGAAGAATCAATCAATGTAAGTTTTAATGAAAATGACTTTGTTGCTTCCTGTTCTTCTAACCCTTCTACAAATGAGGAGTTTAATGATCTACTGCATACTGAGGAAAGTACTCCATTATTAGCTGATTCACTCCCATCAGTTGATGTAGATGACTTAGATGAACCTGTTCCTAACCTTTATGAAACTAATGCACAACCTACCTCAAACCAACCATTACTCCTACTGAATGATGTGAATAATGACTCAACCTCAGTGGACTCTAATTCCATATCAAACATTCCCTCATCAGTAGAGATACCCACAGATTGGAATCGAGAAATTCTTTCAACTGATTAACCAGAAGTATCATCAGCTGATCCTAATATAGGAATTTCAACTCCCTAAATCCAAATAAATCCTAACACTCCCTTAATACAAAATGTCTACAAGGACCACAGAGATCATCCAAAAGATTAGGTCATAGGTAACATAGAAGATCTTGTACTAATAAGATCAAAGGCTTGTAATTTTTGTTTATACACAGGTTTTGTTTCTATGATTGAACCAAAGAAGATAGATGAAGCCCTTAATGATCCCCACTGGATTAATGCCATGCAAGAAGAACTGGTAGCATTCACAAGGAACAATGTGTGGACTTTGGTGCCAAGACCAAAGGACAAATCCATCATTGGTACTAAGTGGGTATTGAGAAATAAGATGGATGAACAAGGGCAAATCATCATAAACAAGGCAATGCTAGTTGCTCAGGGGTACTGTCAAGAAGAAGGAATTCACTTTGATGAAACCTTTGCCCCTGTTGCAAGACTTGAAGCAATAAGACTATTTCTAGCCTATGCTGCCTTCAAAGACTTTAAAGTGTTTCGGATGGATGTTAAGAGTGCCTTCCTTAATGGTGAATTGAAGGAAGAGGTGTATGTCAAACAACCTCGTGGGTTTGAGGATGCAAGTTGTCCAGACAATGTTTATTTCTTAAATAAAGCTTTGTATGGTCTAAAACAAGCTCCAAGAGCCTGGTATGATACCCTCTCTTCTTTTCTAACCAATAAAGGCTTTACTAGAGAAAGTATTGATAGCACTTTGTTCATTAGAAAATTTAAAGGTGGATGTGATTCTTGTGCAGATATATGTAGATGACATAATATTTAGGTCTACAAATTTGGATTTTTGTAAAAAGTTTTCTAAACTCATGTCTGATAACTATCAGATGAGCATGATGGGTGAACTAAACTATTTTCTTGGACTTCAAATTAAACAAGAGGTTGATGGAATTTTCATTCATCAAACAAAGTATATAAATAACTTACTTAAGAAATTTGAGTTTGAAAATTGTTCTTCAATGAAAACACCTATGTCAACTGCTCTTAAGCTAGGAAAGGACACTAATGGTAAATCAGTGAACATTACTGCTTATAGATGTATGATAGGTTCTGTTCTATACCTCACTGCAAGTAGACCAAGTATAATGTTCTCAACATGTCTCTGTGCAAGATATCAGGCTGACCCCAAGGAATCACATCTTGCTGCTGTTAAAATAATATTCAGGTATCTCAAAGGAATTCTTAATCTAAGTCTTTTGTACCCCAAGGACTCATATTTTGAGTTAGTTGGGTACACTAATTCTGATTTTGCAGGATGTGCATTGGACAGAAAGAGTAATTCTGGTGGTTGTCAACTTCTAGGTGGAAGGTTGATAAGTTGGTCAAGTAAGAAACAAAACTCAGTGCAACTTCTACTACTGAGGCAGAATACATTGCTGCTGGTAGCTGTTGTGCACAATTACCTTGGCTACCAAAACAACTCATGGTCTATGATGTGAAGTTTGAAGACACTCATATTCTCTGTGACAACACTAGTGCTAATCTATCTCTAATAATCAAGTTTTAAATTAAAAAACAAAGCACATTGAAATCAGACATCACTTTTTAAGAGATAATGTGCAGAAAAAGAAAGTTTTCATGCACTACATTAGCACTGATTTTCAATTAGCTGTTTTGTTTACAAAACTTGATGAGTCTAGGTTTAACTTCCTAATATCCAAACTTGGCATACTTAATCTGTACTCTTTTCCTTTAGTGTAGTATAAGTAGTTTGGTGTGTGAAATCAATTTTATTTAGTGTGTGAATTTGATGAATTACTTATTTAAGCATTTCCATATCTTGATGTAAGTAAAAAGCTATGTGTAACTGATCAGCTGATGCTTATCAGCTGATGGTTATCCTTAGTTGATCACTGTCAGCCAAGGAAGAAATGTTCAACTAAGTGACTTCATCAGCTGATGCTTGTTCACTTGAAAAGATCAGCTGTCAGTTCTAATTTGTCAGCTAATGTATCTTTCCTAGTCAGCACTGTGCCCTCTCACTTATTTAATTAATTCCTACACTCGTATTTAATACGTTTTCTAGGTTTAAATAAATGTCATTTAATTTCGTCTGTTAGTACACTGTCTATTCCTACATTCATTTAATTTTTGCTTTTTCAGATGTAACAGTTGCTTTTCCACAAAGATTTTACAGTGTCAGAGCAGTTTCCCAAGAGGATTTTAATGATTTCGTAAATTTTCTATTTATCCAATTTCTAAACCCCAAATTGTTTAAACTTCCAACTTTCCCTCTTCCAAACATACCTTCAATCCCCGTTATAACTTTGATGTTGTTGCCGGGAGAATGTCAACAATGGCGAAGTCATGAACGTATCTTACAATAATCACATCATTTGTACTGATCTCCTAGAAAGATACTTCAATCAAGGGCATGAGCCTTTCATAAACTTCATAACTGCTCATCATTTGTTTCCATGTCTCACAACAGACCCTATAATAATCTATCCTCGTATTATTGGGGAGATGTGGTATAATGCAAGATTCCATCCAAATGAGAATGTCATTACATGTTCCCTGTCAAACCCACTATAAACCATGCCATCAATACTCAAATCCTTCGCAGAGCCATCTCCATTCCAGACAGAGCACCATATGTCCCATTTCCTACTCATCATCAAACCCTAGAAATTCTACCCAGAATTGGTTATCATGAAGCAGTTGCACATGGGAAGTACAAGGTGTCTGTTTTAGGGCATCCATGGAAGTACCTAGCCAATGTTATCACAAGGTTCTTTGGACCAAAATCTGGAAGTCATGATAAGTTGAATCAATCAGAATTGATGGTTATGAATTCTTTGGTAACTGGAAGAAACATCGACTTTGCACAAGTTGTGTTTGCTAAAATGGTTGACATAATATCTCTGGGATCATATAAAAAGGTGTCCAGATCACAAGTCCCATACATCAGATTCCTAAACCTGATTGCTATGGAGCATCTTACATATGAGACTTATGCCTCCTTCACAAATAGATTCTTTCTGTTTCGCACTCCAAGAATGGCCCCAAAGGTCTTCTCTACCATCAAAGCTGATAGAGGCCCTGATATTTCACCTGCTATGCAGTTAGTAATTGATGAAGCTGCACAACTACAGCAACAACATCAACAGGAACCTAATGCTAAAGCTGAGGAAGGAGTATGTGAAAATGAATCAGAGGAATGTGAGGATGAGGACCTAGGTGATGATAGTGATAATGATGATGATGATGGTGGTGATCAAGGTGATCAAGGAGGACAGAATGTGATTCTGATTGATAGTGATGAGTCTGATGATGAATCTGTTTTTAAAGCCCCAAGTGGAGGAAGAGCACCCAACATTCAAGTTGTTGGTGCTAGTATAGGTGATATAGCTAGTGATGCTCGTGGTGCTGTTGGTGAAACACCCCAGGTTGAAGCTGAACAAACTCAGGAGATAGTCGCTCAATTTGAGCATGGAAGCTCATTTGAAGGGAGAACAGGCTCCTTTCATCTTATTACAACTACTGTTTCTCCAACCTCACTTCTGGAAGTCACACTGGCTGTCACAAGCCAAGCTGATGACACTCATTGTGCCACAGTGAGCATTCATCTCAATAAAGATGATGAGGATGATGCATACTACAACACTAATGTTGTAAGTCAAAAGGATGTTGCTGCTGAGGATGAAATATCAAATAAACTTGAAGAAATGCATTAAAGCAGCAGGAATACTCACTCCTTAGGTATTTTACTCTCAACCTTTGAGGACACTCAGCTGGTAGACCAAATCTCTGAGATCCAATCCTCACTCCTAGAAAGTATAACTCCACAACCAAGCTCAAGCGCACCTCCAGTGGTCAGTTGTTCTACGCCCACTGACACCCCCATAAGTGTAAGGTCCGATGAAATGGTGCAATTTTCACTATTTCCAGTGGACTGGTTTTCCCAACCACAGACCTCAGTCCCATTGACTTCCTCTCATGTTGAGTGAATGTTTATGGAGATAAATCTACCCCAACAACAAGTAGGTTCATCCTCCCAACAGGGTGTTCCTGTACAAATGGGATTCCTATCATCTGGGCCACCCTCCCAACAGGGTGATACCATTGAAGACAGACCTCCCCCCAAGGTCACACTATGTCTTTAGCCCCTGTGAGTTAGACCATACCCTCAACAAGCTCACAGCATCTTGTTGATGTACATATGGGAACCCAATTGAGTTCAGACATAACTCAACCTCACTTATTTGTACCACCTGTTGATTCTATTCTGACACATACTACAACATTTCATGTCAATGCTGGTGATATAAGCCACTCACAAGTACAGGGCACAACCTCTGCTCCCACTGATCTTGGACTTTTATACCAATGTCTTAGTGAGGGACCCTCCACTGCCCCTGTTATTGGCACTTTGCCTCATTCATTTCCCATCTCTACTACCTCCTCCTCTACTACTGAACCCACACCTCTTATGCTCCAAACTCTATTGTCCATCTCTCAAAAGATGGATAATCTTCATGCCTCCTTCACTTCTTTTCAAACTAGAACAGAAGCTTAACTTTAAAACCTAAACCAAGAAGTTGAGTCACTCAAAGCTGCCCAACCTCAACCACAACCTACTCCTCCACCTCCTATAGTTGATCTCACCCCTATTCTTCACAAATTAGATCAACTCATTTCCCAAACCTCCACACCTATTCCTACACCAACCCCAATCCTTCCCACTCAAACACTAAACACTCTAAACCAAACCATAACCAATCTTCTAAACAACCTCAGGAACATCAGACCTGAAACCCCTCCAGTATATGTCAACATTCTTGACCCTATCCTTCAAGTTCCCTATACCCTCCAAAAACATGACACCGACCTTACAAATCTATCTCACCTTACCCAATCCAAACACAATGACACTCTTAAACAATTCAACAACCTTCTTTCTGCCATTAAAAACCTTAGGCCTTCCACTTCCACATTTCAACCATTCTTCTCACCCATTACCTCTCATCTCAGACTCAACCCCCCACCCTTTACTCAACCTTCTATTCCAACCATGTCTCCTTCCACCTCCCCTGTCCCTACTTCCACTCCTACACCTTTTCAACCATTTTCTTCCACTCCTGCTGCCCTAGCCAAGCCAGCTGTTCCTTTTCCCTCTTCACTCTCCAGTGGTGATGATGACAATAAGGGGGAGAAGTCAACACCCTCATCTAGCTCAAAGGAACCTTCACCAGACACTATAAGATCTGCCATAGATGCATGGGCTGCTGAGATCAAGGCAAACAAGGAAGCAGAAGCCCTCAATGAAGCAGAGAACCTTAGTAAACCATCTACTGAGGGGGAGCAACCAGCTGAGGGGGAGACTCAAGCTGAGAGGAAGCAACCTGCTCGGGAAGAGTAGAGGCCAAAAAGAAGATTAAAACAGATGGCCAGAAGAAAAAGTGCTAAGAAGCTAAAGAGAGATGACCCATGTACTTCATCTGACAGTCCATCACCAAAGGACTCAGATGATGATGATTCTGATGACAATATAACACTCTCTACACTGCTTAACTTGAAAAAGAAAACTCCTACTCCTCAAGCAACTCCTGCCCAATCAACTCCTCAAGTCCAAGAGAAGCCTCTCTCTCCACGATCTTCCTCTAATAGAGAGGGCAAAAAGATTATGTCAGCTGAAGAGATAGAGGAAGAGGAAAGAAGAGAGTTAGAGGCTGAAAGAATAGAAAGAGAAGCCAAGCAACATGATGAAACAGAACAGAACTTGGAGTACTTTGCTTCACTCTTTGGGGAACCATTAGATCAGTTGGCAAAAGCTTAACCAACACAAAGTAAGTTCTTAACTACCCAAGGGTTAGCAAACATTCTAGGGATGACAGAAGAAGAACTTGATCAGTTAAAACAACAAGAAGAAATGTTGCTGTCTAGTCAAAGACAAGTTCAATCTTCAGCTCCTACTCCTGCTGCTGGCAAGAAAGACAAGATAGGGTTATCTCACAGAGAAGCAATTGAGACCCTCTTGAATCTTGACTTCTCTTCTATCCTAGTTTTGTCAAGAGAGAGACAAAGAGAATTTGATGTTCGAAGAGCTGATCTTGTGGACAGAAACCATCCTCAAACTATCACCAATGCCTTCTTATACAGAGGTGATGGTAAGAGTTATATGAAAATTCAAAGAAAGGGTAAGCAAACTCGGCTGAAGAAATGTTTCTAGGAACCATCTCAACTTATGGTTTTACTGAGATCATTGAAATGATCTATCTGTTGCTGAATTCAAAGAGTAAGCTTGCTGACAGATTCAGAGGAGAATGTAGATACTGGATCAAACATTCAGTAGGAAGCAGACTCTTCTCTCTTGATCATTTTACTCAACATGTGACTCATCTAGCGCAAAGATTCAACAAGACATCAAAACCCTTTGTTCCCTTTGAACAAAGAGAGCAACACCCAGATCATACATTCTTCACAAACTTTGCAAACCTCAACACCACTTTGACATTCAATTCCAATCCTAAAGATATCAGATATATAAATCATCCAGAAAGAGGAATGTTCTTCAGAGACAGGGCTGACATGTGGAGATTTTTCAGGTTAGCTCAGTTAAGACTAGCATCTCTCAGCTTCCTAAGACAACTGGGTCTAGACATCAAAGGTAAAACTGGAAGTAAATACTTTGAGAAGCTAGTAGATTCAAGATTCAAGGACCTGACTCCTCCAGATCCAGTTTGGGAGACATTTCAAGTTAAACAAGAAGAACCAGACTGCGATGCACCTTCATAAATTTAACTTAGCTATTATTTCAATTTCCTAGACTAATATAACTTAGTTGTTCTTTTATTCTAGTTGTTAACCTTGTACAAACTCTGTTGTAATTTCAAATTTCTGTAATCAAACTTGAAACTTTGATCATGGACTACTTACCTAACTGCTAGAATAGATGATTATCAGTAGATAGCTCACCTAGTGTAAATATAGAAAATAAAAAATCTTAAAAACAAAAAAATGATAGAAAAGATAACACAAAAACAAAACTATGATACTTCATAACTAAAAGATTCCCAAAAATAGAATTTTCAGGGAACATACTTAAAGAGTTACCAAAAACAAATAGCTAGGTAACCAAAATGCACTTAAAAGTTATATCTATACCTATTCTGAGTCAAACAGATTCTCTTAACTAAGATAAAGTTTTGTCATCATCAAATAGGGGGAGATTATTGGGGAGATAGCAATATTAAACCACAATTAAACTTGTCTATTAATTAAAATATGATTTGATGTTTATAAAATCATATTCTTAGTTTTGATCTCAAAATGTTGAAAAACATGTGTTGTTTTTTAAAACAGACATAAAGAATTTTCTAAGAATGAAACATCAGCTGAAGAATTAAAACATTAGCTGAACTCTAAGTGCCAAACGATGAATTAGGCTCTAAGGATCAAAGGAGAAGAAAAGAGCATCAGCTGAGGACTTATAAAGCATCAGCTGAGGATTTACAAAACATCAGCTGAGGATCAAAAGCATCAGCTGAGGATCAAAAGCATTAGCTGAGGATCAAAAGCATCAGCTGAAGCCTTCTCCTCTTCAGATAAGAAGTTTATTTTTTGTTAAAGTAATTTTTATAAACTTATCACTCTAAATGATCAGTCGAACATCCTTGATCTACTGATCATATAGGTTGATTAGTTTATACACTTCGGTCCTTATTTAATTCATCATCTGAGCAAAATTATTAATGCAGTTTAGAGTTAGTTTCATCAGCTGAGTCGTGTTAAATAAGAACACTTAGCTGTTTTTGTTTTTAAGTCAAGGCAGAACATGTGTTGTTCTATTTTGCCTTTAGAGATTTCTTTGTAAAAGTATTAGCACTTTTTGAATCTGCAAGGAGACAAAAAAGATAGAGTTTGACCCCTGGAAAAGGTGATAGCTACTTTACAAAAGAAAGATCTCGAAGATTTGTTTCAACAACTAAGTATGACTGGCAACTCCATACTTGGTAAAGTCAAACCTGAAGAAAGCATGATGTTGTATAAAGTACAAGCATGGAAAGAGAAACTTGCACTTCCAACGCAAAAAGGTATGAGTTTAATAATATAATAATAGATAATGGGATTTACTTTTTCAGAGAGTACATACACTTTATACTTTTAGCGTATAAAGTAAATCTACTTTCCACCCACTAAATTTATCTATTATAATATTATTATTCTTATACTTTGTTGTTCTCTTCTATTACCACCATCCGGACACCAAGCTCTCTCTATATATACTAAAGCATTTCCCATGCTTGAAAATCAATCGATTGAACACCGAAAAATCTCATAAGTTGAGATTTAGAAGAGTTAGCAAATATTTTCTCAGTGTAATTAAACTTGTTCATGTGTTGAACATTCTAAGGATTAATTGGTTAGAATTAGCTAGTCTATGTGTTAGACAAAATTGTTACCACCTTTGTTGAACTTAGATTTTCCGCATCTAATTCATGTAATTCTTGATTTACATAAATAAGAATTATTAACTAAAGTTTGTATTCAACCCCCCATCTACAAACATTTGTTGTTGTAGTATCCAATCAGAACCAACAGTGTGTACATTATAATAAAAACTAACCCCGGTATTAATTAGAGTCTTCATCCAATTCATGAAGTAAATGGACCATGGACCCAATTAATCAAATTCGAATGATATCCAACATATCTACCATCACTCAAGCATCCATTATTAGGAATAATAATACCAACTCAAGGTTAGTAGCACCTTACTTCCATTCTCCTCTTGTAGATACAACACCTACATCCACCCACTTAACTCCTTTATTGTTCAACACTTATATGAAACACTGTAAACTTTGATTGTTAGAAAGTCACATTATGATGATCTGGTCGATATCTCTACCTTCTTTTCGTAGCAATCTCATTTTCATAACAATCTAGTAGCAATCTTATTTTCGTAAATTTTAATTAATCCGAAAAATAAGCTCATAATAAGCTAAGAAAAAGACTCCCTCAAAGTTCCTAGAATCCAGATTTTGTTTGGAAGAAGTCAAGGCCTTGGTATATGGTCCTACACAAGTGATAAGTCTTTGGGGGTCTTATGGAATAAACTTTAAACGAGTTTTTTTCTTTCCCGCACGTTGTAGCGGAATTTTAAAATATCAAGATGAAATTATTGTTTATGATTAGTTATATTTTGCAAACTAATTTTACAATTATTTTGTTGTATCGATTAAGACGTAAATAATTATGAGAACAAAACAATAACAACAATATAATTTACTTTTAGAAAAAATTATTAATCCCAACAAATTAATAATAGGAAGAATAATAATGTTTATAGTTTGTTTTTGTAAGATTACTAATCTAATAAAATATTAATAGTAAATCAAATTTAAAAAAGTTAACTAAGGTATCAATAAATGTAGGAATGAGAAAGAAATGGCAGTAAAAAAAATCGAAACTAACGCACAGGCCCAGGGGAGGAGTCGAACAGGGTCAAATAATGCGGAGAGCTCTAACCACTAAGCAAAATACACATTTTGGTTGAAGTTTTACAAATACTCTATTTATTAATATAATAAAAAAAATACACAGGAAAAGACAAATTTTACTGTTCATAGTATCAAATCATATACTGATAGATGTATTATATACAAGGTATATTATACTTGCGTGTTGCGCAGGGTTGATTTTTAAATAATCACATTTATAAAATTTAATTTATAGAGTTTTATAGATAAGATGGTTGTTCGAAAGTAGTATACATACATATTATTTGTTTGATAATTTGATCTACGAAGATAAAAAATAGAGTTGTTGTTTTTAGCAAGCTTTAATTTCTCAAGTAGTTAAATAAACTAAAATGAGTTGTCGGAACTAATTACCTGAGGCGTGGTTGTTTCTTAAATAAGATCAGAGCTTGTAATAAAATATACGTAAGAAGTGTGTACTTTTGAGACTGTGTATCTCATTTCATTTATCAATATTTTTAACCTTGAATTATCACTCTCTTTTGATTGCTCTTAAAGTTGAAGACCACTTCATTTAACATATCAACATGTCTACATCTTTCGAAGATTTTTTTGTCTACTATGTCATTATTTGTGATAATACAAAGTTATTATTAATGTTGTAAATAAATAATATATAACTCATTTTACGATCATGTAAGAGACATGTTAAAAACTATAAAGTTAAAATATGATTCATCTAATTAGTTATGTATAGTTTGATTATAAATGCTACAACTAAAATTGATAGGAATTTTATTGAATTAAAAATTGATAATGTTTACCTTATATTGAAAAAGAATCATTTTGAATGAGCTAGAAAACTTGTGTATCTAGGAACATAAATATATTTGTTATACTATAATTTTTTTTTTTTTTTGAAAAACCAAACTTTATTTATATAAAAAAGGAAGGTCCCTACAAGAAGTAGAGAACCAACCATTTACAATGCACAAATAAAGCAGGACCATACAATAAATATCTGGTGAGTACTGACTGTCTAGTCAGTAGGTAACTTATGCCATCTAGGAGTCAGGCCTGAATACAGGGATGTTCAACATGTGCATTTGAACACGGCCTCGTCTTTAACATGACCCATTTTTTTATCCTTAACTCCTTAAGCAATAGTATCTAGGCCCATTCTGCTTTTAGGTTAACAAGAAGGAACGACACTCAACACCATATGGATCGAGAGATGAAGACTGTATGGATCAAGAGATGAAGACTGGTCCGTTTCTTGATGACTTGATCTCCATCATCAAAAACGTGAAACGGAAATCAACTATGGCAACCGAGTTGATGTCCATCATCTATTTGATATTCATCTCTGCAAGGTATGTTCTGTTTCTTGATGACTTGATCTCCATCATCAAATGCGTGAAACTAAAATCGACATTGCAACCTAGTTGATGTCCGTTATCTATTTAGTATTCACCTATGCAAGGTATTTTCATCATTTATTCTTTGTCGATAATTGTTTGATGTTCCAGATCAACATTAAAAGTTTTCCCTTTCTGACGTCCTATTGTGTTTCATGTTTGTGAACAATGAATCCATCAACCAAGTGGGGTCCATTTATTCATCTGTTCCATCTTTAGGTTTGTGAATCGAGCAACCAAGTGACATAATCTCTACTTCTGTCATTATTATTCAAATTCCTCAAGTACTTTCTATCTCTGAATTTTAAGGACATAACTCAATTTTTCTCGGTTTTAATCATTCACTTTTGGCTTGGTTTCTCAGGAGCAGCAATCTACGAACTACAATGGAAAAGAAAATTTACAAATCATATGTACGATCTCTCTCCTATTTATAAATTATATTTTTTAGGAGCCTAGTTTTATCAAATCGCGCAGGGCCTCGAAAATCTCGGAACCGGCCCTACTAGGAGTCCACATGAGATCCATGTCACTGTCTCTACTGTCATGACCGTCCACATAAACTCCATATTATTATCTATTTTTGAACAAATCATCAACTACGTACTTACCTGGTTTTTTTACAATATCTTTTAATTGTCATCAATTATTTTCAAAACAATCATATACTTAGAATTTATCAATTACAACATTGTTAAACATTTAAGCAATTCATTAATTAAATATTAGGATTTGAATTAATAATTCTTTTTAACTTCTAATAAGAATTAGTGTGTTTGTGTTTATTAAGTTATGCAGAAGCTCTTGAAGGTAGGGTTGTACACGAACCGAACGAACATAAACAAGATTTGTTGATTCGGCTAGAAAAAGCTTGTAGACATTATCACAAGTTTGACTTTTTTCTTGAACTTCCAAAGTAATTATTAATCCTTCTTGTCGATTTATAATTTAATTTTAATTAAATTTCTTTAGAAGAAACTAGATTATCTTAAGGGTTTAAAGTTTAAATCTTAGTTTTAGTTTAAAACGCTTCCACGGTCTAATTTACATTTAAAGTTTTGTTATTTATGTATTAAATTAAAGATTATATAGTTAAAACATATGTGATCCGGTTTGTGTTCACAAGGTATGTTGTTTTGACAGTTAAAAACTAACATGAAGTTCCTTTGTTGTTGACCACCATCCTTCGCCGTTGACCACCCTTAGACTGGCTTAAATGACCAATGGTATTCACACACAGATCTGTATTCTTGAACCCTTAAACACAAACACACATAAACGCATAGACACACAGGTCAAACCAGAAATGGTTTACAACCATAGTTCTGTCAGATTTGGAGAGAGATGAAGGGAACATGATACGAACCCATCCCATACTAGGCCCGTATCATGCCATAAACCCAAGTGTAGAACTCACCCCCAAAAGCTAGCTTGAAGGGGGAGGGGACACCTAGACTTATAAGCCACCAACTTAATTACTTTTTTGGCCGATGTGGGATCATAACAGAACATACACACGAACAAAGATTTGAAGCTGACTACCCGGATCTGAAGAGAGAGTTAAATGTACCTAATATTCAAATTAAAAAAACTATGATCTGAAGATAGAGGTTGAGAACATACAATTACGAATCTATGATTCAAACGCATATGAAGATAGAGGAAGGGAAAGAGAGTAATAAGGGGAAGAGAGAGAGAGAGAGGGGGGGGGGGGGGAGAACAAATCTATGGTGCGATTGAAACTCGGATGTGGCACACCCACATGTAATCGATTACCGAGGGGACGGTGGTGGTGTCGACTCATTATGCGGTGGAGCAATGGTGGGAGAAGGACAATGGCGGAAAAGACGGTGATGACAAGCTAGTAGTGTCACTAATGACTTGGTGAGAAAGGAGAGTCTCATACTAAAGAGTGGTGGGAGAGAAGACAACATGATATTCCGGAGATACTTATGTGTTTTCAAGTTGTATAACCATAATTTCTTATCCGTATAAAATAAACATTTATCATACATAGTTAGAATAATTGTTTTGATAATAATACGTACACTTGATGTAACACCCGCATTTAGGGTCCAGTCGTTCTTGGCAATTAGGTGAGTAGTTAAGTATTATTTATTTAGTTACTCATTTTATTTAATTGTTAATTGCATGATGTTATTGATGTTTTCATGATAATTAATTGGTCTGCGAGACAAGAGATAAAATATGAGATTTAATATTTTATTTAGATGTTGAAATCATATGATTTGGTTTTACACGAGGGTTCCAAATAATACCTCATTGCATGTTTTTGGTTTGAGTAGGACTGCTTTAATTAAGTTTCTGTATCTCAGATATCAGTATTTGCACTGTGTAGTGTAATATGCTCAATTCGTGACTATATATAACATGTGTGTGTGTATTGAGCCATTTTTTCGGCCTTGTTCGTGGTGGAGAAGAACTCACAAAAAACCAAAACCCATTCTTACTCAAGTGATTGCGATTTCGAGTTTTGAAGCGAGTGTGAACGTTAGATTTCGAAAGCAAGCCCTTAGAATCTGTAGCAAGAGGTGTGTTTTGTTGTTTTGTCGAGTTTTGATTTGAAGTTCTTGAACTTTGAGTGTTGGCCGTGCGAAGTGGAGTCCACTACGTGCGTAGTGACCCCATTTCGTGTGTGGTGCTCGTTGGAGAAGACGATGTCGATGAGTTTTGGTCGCACGGAGTATAGTTCACTACGTGCGTACCAGTGGCCATTATGTGCGAAGTGGGGTTAGTCACTTCGTGAGTTTGAGTGTGTGCACCACGTGCGTAGTGTATGCACCACGTGCGTAGTGTGTACACCACGTGCGTAGTGATTCAGCGTTGATTCTGTAATTTTATTGCTTGTAGCCATGAGAGTTGTCGCTTTTGTAATTGGAATGTAATCCTCAATTACTAACTAAGTTCTGATGTATTTCAGGAAACGAGAAGACTCAGTGAAATTAGAATACTGAGTGTGGTGTTGGAAGAACACAGGTGAGTGGACTTTTAACTCACGAATTGTTTTGGTTGTAACGGTAATGATTACCACATGTTGTAAGGTCTTACTCTCTGTTAGACTAAATGATCTGGTATTTGTTTTGTCGATGCCTTGGGCATCCTTGTTGATTAGTTAACAGCTGTTTATTGGCACTGGGTGCATATGATGGGGTCAGCCTTGGTGGGCTGGGTTCACTTGTCATCGGCTAATCAGTATTAGATCTGTTGATGCATGCGTTGCAACTTGAGGTGATTACTGTGTGAGAATGACAAGTGGGCTATCGGTAAACCTATGTAGGCCAGCATTTGGTTGAAGGTTCGGCCGAACCGCCGGTCCTCTGGGATACTTGTTTATTTGCTGATGCTTTTCGTTGATTAAACTTCCATTCACTTAGCTGTGAGCTAATTTCCCACCATAAACTCCTTTGCAGGTTGTTGTGCCGTTTTGCTTTTGGGAGTTTTGCTGTTCTTTTGGGGAATGTCTGATACTGTAACTCTGATACAATTTTAATGAGCCTGTATGTATAAATATGTAACACTGGACTTTGGAAATACTGACACGTGTGTCAGACCAGTATGTGTAATTAATCTTTGTACGTATGTTTTAATTATGGTTGATTATTCGCTTCCGCAGTAATAATCTTTAAAAAAAAAAAAAAAATTTATTTTGCGGTGTTATAATTTGGTATCAGAGCCCTGGTTTGGGATGCGTGCACAGTTAGAGTGTTCAATTCTCAAATCTTGGCTCGAGTTTGGTCAGACATTCCTGATTTGGGTGGGAATTAGCGTGAATGCAAGTTTCTTTTGGTGTTAGCTGTTGTTGGTAGATTGTGTACTAACGGTTTACCTAATAAGTGTTGAGATGTTGTGATTGACACAGATATGGCCGATAATGATAACCCGACTAGTGCCCCCTTGACCCCAAGAAGAGCTGGTACTTCGGCGGCAGGTCCTTCAGAGATTCCTGTAACAGAGAGTGTTGAGGGTACAGAAGCTAATATGGATAGGGAAGAGTATATTTATCAGTTGGAGGATCAGTTACAAGAGCTTAGAGGAGAGGTACTTGAGCTTCAGAAACAGAAACAAGTACAGGCTTCTCAGGCACCAATTCCTCCGGCGATTTCTACTCAATCGGAGATTCCTCCAGTATCAGTGCCTATTTTCTCGACATACCAGCCAAACCAGCCTCAGTATTTTTATCCCGTTATGTCTCAGGGATCCTATCAGTATCCGTTGGTTGGGTACCCACCTCAGAAAGGACCCAAGAAATGTCAGTTCAAGGATTTTCGAGATTGTAAACCAAAGGAATACTCAGGGAGCACCAATCCTGCTGAAACTCTGGAATGGTTGAAAGGAATAACGAGAATTTTGAATATTTGTAATTGTGAAGAGGAGCTTCGAGTTACCTATGCCCAGAGTATGCTTACAGGGGACGCTTCAGCTTGGTGGGAATCGTTGACAGCTCACCTTACCCCGGAGCAGATGAAATCTATTACTTGGGAACAATTCCAGAATAAAGTTCTTGAACAGTACTGTGGGGAATTTGAAATGGATAAAATCAGGAACGATTTCTTGAATTTACATATGACCGAGAGAATGACAGTTGATAAATTAATCAAACAGTTTAATGAGAAATTGAGATTTGTAAAGCAGTGGGTGCCAACCGAACGTTCTCAGATACAACACTTTGTTGGAGCTTTGTTACCAGAATACAGGGGTAATACCCGTTTAGCCAACACTTTGTCTCAAGCCTTCACCTTAGCTAAATCAGCTGAGGGAGATGTTAAGGCACGGGACCAGATGAACAAGGATAAAGCTGCCTTACAAAAACCAAAGACAGAACAGACTGGTCCTCAGCAAAAGAAGAAATGGCAGAGTAACCAGGGACAGGGTAGGCAGAACCCTAGGGCCGCTGTTGGTGGTTCAAGTCAGAGGTCTCTATGGTGTAGAAATTGTAGGTCTTCCCACACCGGACCTTGTACACCTCAGACCTCGCGATGTATCAGATGTGGTGGATTGGGACACGAGGTAAAAGATTGTAAATTTCCTCGTAACGTGTGCTGGAATTGTCAGAAAGAGGGTCACAGATCAGGAGAGTGTCCTTCTGCAAGGAAGATGGGGTCAGGTTCAGGGGCAACTACAATTGGGGGATCGTCATCTCAGTCTGGCCAAAAGAGAAAGAATCCTCCTGCACCCGAGGGTAGAGCTTTTCGGATGACAGTAGATGATGCTATTGCCACCGATGATGTTATCACTGGTACGTTTCTTATAAATTCCGTACCTGCACGTGTGTTGTTTGATTCAGGGGCTAACCGCTCCTTTATTTCGATGGCTTTCTGTGATAAATTGAAATTGCCTACTTCACATGTTACTGATTCTCTAGAAGTAGAAATAGCTAATGGTAAAATGGTTCCCGTCACAACGGCTGTGTCGGGAGCTAGAATTGATATTGATGGCACTTGTTTTCCAATCTCTTTTCTGTTAATGCCTATATCTGGATTTGATGTTGTTTTGGGAATGGATTGGTTGAGCCAGAATAGAGCTAGTATTAAATGTCATAAGAAGTTGATTTCTTTTCCTTTATCTGACGGGTCACACGTAGTGGCTCGCGGAGAGAGGTCTTTTTCTACCTTCCCTATTATTTCGTATATGAAGGCTAGAAAATCTTTGGCCAAAGGGTGTGAATCGTTTCTTGCGTATGCTATTGATGTTAAAAAGGAGAAGGAAATTATTTCTGATATTCGGGTGGTTTCGGAATACCCGGAAGTGTTTCCTGATGAGTTACCAGGATTGCCTCCAGTTCGTGAGGTAGAATACAGAATTGATTTAATTCCTGGTTCGAGTTCCATGGCTAAAGCCCCTTATAGATTAGCTCCTGCGGAAATGCGAGAAATGATGACTCAGATTCAGGAATTGCTAGATAAAGGCTTTATTCGTCCTAGTTCATCTCCGTGGGGTGCTCCGGTCTTATTTGTTAAAAAGAAAGATGGTACTCTACGAATGTGCATTGATTATCGGGAATTGAATAAAAGGACAGTTAAAAATAAATACCCTTTACCTAGGATTGATGATTTGTTTGATCAGCTACAGGGCGCTTCTTATTTTTCAAAGATTGATTTACGTTCAGGTTATCACCAAGTACTTGTTTCTGAAAATGATATTCCTAAAACTGCGTTTCGTACCAGATATGGTCATTATGAGTTTTTAGTGATGCCTTTTGGTCTAACTAACGCCCCTGTTGTGTTCATGGATTTAATGAATCGGATTTGCCGGCCGTTTTTGGATAAATTTGTAATTGTGTTTATCGATGACATTTTGGTATATTCAAGAACCGAATCTGAGCATGAGCTTCATTTAAGGCAAGTTTTAGAGACTTTAAGAAAGAATCGTCTTTTTGCAAAATTTTCTAAATGCGAATTCTGAATGCGAGAAATTCAGTTTTTGGGGCATATTATTTGTAAAGATGGGGTTAAAGTTGATCCAGCTAAAGTTGAAGCGGTTATGAATTGGAATTCCCCTAAATCACCATCTGAGATTAAAAGCTTTCTGGGTTTGGCGGGCTACTATCGCAGATTCATCAAAGATTTCTCAAAAATTGCGAGTTCTTTGACGAAGTTAACTCGTAAAGATGTACCGTTTAAGTGGAACGAAGAACAAGAATTAGCTTTTCAGACTTTGAAACAGCTGTTGTGTCAAGCCCCTATTCTTGCTCTACCTGATGGATCTGATGATTTTGTAGTATATTACGATGCTTCCTTTGCAGGTCTAGGATGTGTACTAATGCAGCGTGACAGAGTTATTGCCTATGCTTCTCGTCAATTGAAACCACACGAGAAGAACTATCCAACCCATGATATAGAGCTTGCGGCGGTGGTTTTTGCATTGAAACTATGGAGGCATTATTTATATGGTACTAAATGTGTTATCTGTACTGATCATAAAAGCCTGCAATATATATTCTCCCAGAAGGAGCTTAATATGCGACAAAGGCGATGGCTGGAATTGATTAAAGATTACGATTGTGAGATTCTGTACCACCCAGGAAAAGCAAATGTGGTAGCAGACGCTTTGAGCCGTAAGGGAGCGGGGGATAATATCCGATTCATGCGTATTGAGATTGTTTCTGACTTGGTGGATAGACTTAAAGCTGCTCAGTTAGAGGCCTTGAAGGATGAAAATTTGAAATCAGAAATCATGGTAAAAAGAAAAGCTGAGTTAATTGATGATTCTCGTGGATTAAAGACCTTTCAGTCTCGTATTTGGGTGCTAGTACTTGGGGAGCTTCGAAATTTGATTCTGTCAGAGGCTCACAAATCGCGATTATCTGTTCACCCTGGTAGCACTAAAATGTATAACGATCTTAAAGAATTATATTGGTGGCCTACGATGAAGACAGATGTTGCAAAATTCGTGGAATCCTGTCATATTTGTGCACAAGTCAAAGCAGAGCACCAGAAACCGTATGGGTCTTTAAAACAGTTGAAGATACCTGAATGGAAATGGGAGCATATCACGATGGATTTTGTAACCAAACTGCCATGTACTCTACGGAAACATGATATGATTTGGGTTATAGTCGACCGTTTAACGAAAAGTGCTCATTTTCTTGCCACCAGTGAGACGGCTTCACTTAGTAAATTGGCACAGTTATATATTGATGAGATTGTTTCTCGGCATGGTATTCCTCTTTCTATTGTCTCTGATCGAGATCCCAGGTTTGTTTCTAATTTCTGAGCGAGTTTACATCGTGAATTGGGGACGCGTATTAATTTAAGTACCGCGTATCATCCTCAAACAGACGGTCAGACCGAACGAACCATTCAAACCCTTGAGGATATGTTACGCGCCTGTGTGTTAGAGTATGGTGGATCTTGGGATACACATTTGCCATTGATAGAGTTTGCGTACAATAACTCTTATCATTCGAGTATCGGTATGCCACCTTATGAGATGTTATACGGACGTCGCTGTCGCACTCCTACTTGTTGGCTAGAGGCAGGTGAGAAACAGTTTGCGGGTCCCGACATTGTTCAAATGACAGCTGAAAAAGTTGTAATTGCCCGAGAAAAGTTGAAAGCTGCCAGAGACAGACAGAAAATGTACGCAGATCCTCGCCGTCGACCAGTTTCGTTTGTTGAAGGAGAGTTGGTTTATCTGAAAGTCTCTCCATGGAAAGGGGTTATTCGCTTTGGGAAGCGCGGGAAATTAGCTCCACGATATATTGGCCCGTTCCGAATACGACAGATCGTCAATGATCAGGCGGTTACTCTTGATCTTCCACCTGAGTTAGCAGGTATTCATGACACCTTTAATGTCTGTTACTTGCGTAAATGCAACGTTGAGGATGAAAGTCAGATCCTTCCAGTGCATGATTTGAAAGTGGATTCGAAAAAGCGATTAGTGGAAGAACCAGTTGAGATAGTTGATCGTAAGACGACAAAGCTTCGCAGAAAAGAAATTCCTATGGTTTTAATTAAATGGAAACACAGTTTGGGTTCAGATTTGACATGGGAGACCGAGGCAGACATGAGGAACCGCTACCCTAACCTATTTGAGAGCGATGAGATTCCGGGGACGGAATCTTCTTTAGGGGGAGAGAGTTGTAACACCCGCATTTAGAGTCCAGTCGTTCTTGGCAATTAGGTGAGTAGTTAAGTATTATTTATTTAGTTACTCATTTTATTTAATTGTTAATTGCATGATGTTATTGATGTTTTCATGATAATTAATTGGTCTGCGAGACAAGAGATAAAATATGAGATTTAATATTTTATTTAGATGTTGAAATCATATGATTTGGTTTTACACGAGGGTTCCAAATAATACCTCATTGCATGTTTTTGGTTTGAGTAGGACTGCTTTAATTAAGTTTCTGTATCTCAGATATCAGTATTTGCACTGTGTAGTGTAATATGCTCAATTCGTGACTATATATAACATGTGTGTGTGTATTGAGCCGTTTTTTCGGCCTTGTTCGTGGTGGAGAAGAACTCACAAAAAACCAAAACCCATTCTTACTCAAGTGATTGCGATTTCGAGTTTTGAAGCGAGTGTGAACGTTAGATTTCGAAAGCAAGCCCTTAGAATCTGTAGCAAGAGGTGTGTTTTGTTGTTTTGTCGAGTTTTGATTTGAAGTTCTTGAACTTTGAGTGTTGGCCGTGCGAAGTGGAGTCCACTACGTGCGTAGTGACCCCATTTCGTGCGTGCTGCTCGTTGGAGAAGACGATGTCGATGAGTTTTGGTCGCACGGAGTATAGTTCACTACGTGCGTACCAGTGGCCATTATGTGCGAAGTGGGGTTAGTCACTTCGTGAGTTTGAGTGTGTGCACCACGTGCGTGGTGTATGCACCACGTGCGTAGTGTGTGCACCACGTGCGTAGTGATTCAGCGTTGATTCTGTAATTTTATTGCTTGTAGCCATGAGAGTTGTCGCTTTTGTAATTGGAATGTAATCCTCAATTACTAACTAAGTTCTGATGTATTTCAGGAAACGAGAAGACTCAGTGAAATTAGAATACTGAGTGTGGTGTTGGAAGAACACAGGTGAGTGGACTTTTAACTCACGAATTGTTTTGGTTGTAACGGTAATGATTACCACATGTTGTAAGGTCTTACTCTCTGTTAGACTAAATGATTAGGTATTTGTTTTGTCGATGCCTTGGGCATCCTTGTTGATTAGTTAACAGCTGTTTATTGGCACTGGGTGCATATGATGGGGTCAGCCTTGGTGGGCTGGGTTCACTTGTCATCGGCTAATCAGTATTAGATCTGTTGATGCATGCGTTGCAACTTGAGGTGATTACTGTGTGAGAATGACAAGTGGGCTATCGGTAAACCTATGCTAGGCCAGCATTTGGTTGAAGGTTCGGCCGAACCGCCGGTCCTCTGGGATACTTGTTTATTTGCTGATGCTTTTCGTTGATTAAACTTCCATTCACTTAGCTGTGAGCTAATTTCCCACCATAAACTCCTTTGCAGGTTGTTGTGCCGTTTTGCTTTTGGGAGTTTTGCTGTTCTTTTGGGGAATGTCTGATACTGTAACTCTGATACAATTTTAATGAGCCTGTATGTATAAATATGTAACACTGGACTTTGGAAATACTGACACGTGTGTCAGACCAGTATGTGTAATTAATCTTTGTACGTATGTTTTAATTATGGTTGATTATTCGCTTCCGCAGTAATAATCTTTAAAAAAAAAAAAGATTTTTTTTTTTTTTGCGGTGTTACACTTGAGTTTATGAATATGAAAATAGTTTACAAGTTTGTACGGAAAAGAAAGACATAATTATTAGGGTAATTGTTATATACACAAAAGAATCTTGCTTCCAACATAAGAATCATGCTACCGATTTTACAACTTCTACTCACATCACGTATTTAGACTGTCATTCGTCAAACCCGGTTTTATATTACCATTCCTTGTTCTACTTGTTAACCTTCGAATTCAACTTTACTATAGAGATATATATACCAGACAACGGATAATTTCTTTTTTTTAACGACAAACACATATACCCACTAAATCTACTACTAATCTACACTGTTGTTCACACCAGGACTTGAACCCACCTCTTGTGATGAGACATTACTTCATAACACTAGATATCGCTGAGCTACAAGCCTACTCCTAATCTACACCGTTGTGGTACAAACTTCTATTCACAGGGTACTAATCAAAAAAGTTTTATTTATTTCCAAAGTATTATTTTTATTGTTATTGCCTATTTTTTTTTTTAAAAATATTGCTTATTTATTAAATATGTTTCTAATATTGTTTGACTTTTGACTTTTATGTTGTTATTCTCACAAATTATAAATTACTTTTGGGTTTATTTTTTGAACATACACTCTAATTTGTCAAGAGACCCTAATCGATGTCTTATAACTTATAAGTTTTTATTGGACATTGAATTCATTTTTTTTACATTTTCTTAGTTAATTTTCATAAATATATAGGTGTGACTTTGATGAATTGGTAGTAGAATAAGTAGCGATAATTTTGTATAATAACTTTTTGTCATACATAACAATTAAGATCTTTACGTCATCCTTGTCTTTCAAAACAAATTAAGAATTTTACGTCCATATCTACCACAATCAATTATACTTATCCATAAACCCAGTGGTATAATAGTTCAAAAATACACGTTTGGTTATGTATGACAAAAAGTTATTGTGCAAAACATTAATTTCGAATAAAGGTTTCATCAACATCTATAAGTTTGTGAGGTTTTAAATTAAAATCATAGGGCTATAAGTGAAGTAACTCATGATTCTTAATATTTCACATCTAACACGTAAATACTTATTGTTACTAGAGTCCTTGAGATTTTATACTAACTACAAGTGAACCTTGTTAGATACCATATAAGTTTGTCGAATTTCCACTTAAAAACCAATTATATACGATATTAGTAACTTAAAACTTTTATTATAAACATTACAATGACACTTTCATCCTTTAATTTCTTTGTTTGCTTGATTTTTAAGTATTTTTGTATAAAAAAATATTACATATTGAACTTCTAATATTTTCGGCCTCTTAACAAAATTGATCAAGTTTCATCACGGCATCACCATATGAAAGAGTAGACAAAAAAAAGTGAATCGATGATACAAAATTCCTCTGAAATAAATTAGTATTATATATAATATTTAATATTAAATTAATATATAATATTGATATATAAGAAATAAAAAATTGTATTAAATCTATATATGGACGATGGTTTGATGGTATTTGTCGGCCAGGTTTTGGGCTTATCTTAAAGCCGAAAAATAAGAGTCACGTAGCGGCCGTGCCGACTCGACAACATAGCCGCCACCGAACGCATACTCTCCTCTTCCATAAATACCTCAACAATCATTCTTTCTTCCCCAATTTTCTCATATTCCCCTTTCGCACCGCCACGCATGGAAGCCCACCACGGCGGCGCCGGCGCCTGTTCATCTAACACCAATCAAATTCAAAACGGTAAACCCTACAGAGGAATCCGGATGAGAAAGTGGGGTAAGTGGGTCGCCGAGATTCGTGAACCCAACAAACGTTCACGTATCTGGCTTGGTTCTTACTCCTCCCCCGTCGCCGCCGCCCGTGCTTACGACACCGCCGTCTTCTACCTCCGTGGCCCCTCCGCCCGCCTCAATTTCCCGGAATCCATCGGTGAAGACGGCGACCTGCACGACCTTTCCGCCGCGTCGATCAGAAAGAAGGCAACGGAGGTGGGAGCGAAAGTAGATGCTCTCCAGAACCAGAACGGCGGCGCCGACCACCACCGCCGCCATAACTCGCCGTCGTCTGGTAGACAGTCGGGTCGGGTCTGTTTAAATACGGATTTGAACGAGTATCCGAGTCCAGAATCTTCCGATGAGAATTAACGGTGAGATAACGACAAAGGGAGGTGTGTATGTTTATATGTGGATTGACGGCGTTAATTTCGGAAGGACCGGCTCGTCTTTTTTCTTTTAAAAATATTATTTGGTGGGATGGGATGGGTGTAGTTTATGTAGACGGATATAGACGGAGAATCTCAGAATCCGAAGGGATTAATATGTTTAATTTATCATCTTGAAAATATTTGTTTTTTATTTATATTTAATCAAGAAAAAAAAAAAGAAATTTCGAAGATATTTATTTATTCATTCTTTTCTTTATCTTTTCAGCAAGTCCATTTCTATACTTATAAGCATATAAGTACGTGAATAATGAGATTATTAGTATAATTTTTATTTTAGTTATGTAAGTGTGAAAGACTGAAAGTATTAAATATAGATATTTATGTTATTTGTAAGTATGAAAGTAAATGTTAAAAGCATATTGTATGTATAATATGACATTCTTGAAAAGTTTTTATAATTAAAAACAAATTGTTCAATCTGAATTGAACCTTTATGTTAAAGAACATAGGTTTTATAATGGTTTTTATAGTAACAAACTACATTTTAATTTATGCAAATATTATTGTCTTCTTGAAAATCTATATAATTCTTTTTTATATGCAAGTATCATATAAAATGATAATTTATATAAGGTTTATGATAAAAAGGCAGCAACATGGAGATAGAAACTCACTAGTTTTATCTACAAAGTAGTTAGATTGTTCTACCTTGAACTCTTGAAGGATTAGTTTTAAGAAATATGAAGCTGGACTATCAATAAACATGGATCATACGCCATTTGACGATTTAGAACGATTACGATATAAGTTGATGGTGCTTTGTTAGGGTTTCGAGGTAGTATACGATCAATTAGGGTTTTCACTAGTGTTTGCGAATCGATTAAGGGTTTTTTAACGGTGTGTTAAAATTTGCTCCAAAACATCTGCATAAATTTGCTTCCTTATTTATTTAAATTTGTTGGGGTTTTCAGTAGTATAATTAGATTTTGAATCTCTAATTGTCTAATTAGTATGCTTGATTGAATTGTTTCTAGAGGTGTTTGTTTGTTTTGAATATGTTTTTCTATAAGTATGAAGATGAATGATACATTGTAGTGCATGCGTCTGTCAAATCTTGTTTCAAGAATAATTGCAATATGATAGTTCAAATCTTGTATACAAAGAATCTGAATTTTCACATATGTGAGTTCAAATCCAGGTTTTCTTAGTAGAGAAACCAAAAATACACCCCCAAAATTATTATTATATAAATCTTTATGTGTGTGTTGAAGATGAACAATCTAGAGAACATTAAGATGAATGTCAAGAACATGATGATAAAATTGTTAAAAACAATTAAACAATTAAATAAATTAAGAAAGGGACATAAAATAGTAGGTTTTAGAAAATTTATTGTAAAGATCTTAAAACATTACAGTTCTTTGTGGATAATGATAATTAGTTGAAGTTATAGGCAATATTTTGACTTATAGGTTATGTCTACTTGTTGGATATACTTTGTGTTCAAGCTATAAGCTTAATTTTAGGGTTCTTATCATGGATTGATTAATTTCCTTGTAAACACGATAATAAAGACTGTGCATGCCGTTATATGATAGAACAACGTAGTTTTGAGAAAAACCTTCATGGGATATATATGGCATGGTGTTCATCGTATGACGAATTGTTCCATATAATTAATGATGTCAAGACACTAAACTAAGTCTAAGCTTAGCGGTTTTTTAACTAGAAGAAAGTTTCTAGAGATGGGGTTTTACAGAGTGGCAGCCAATGAAAGGAATATTGTTGAACCATTGGATCATCCTTGCTATAAACAAATTTAAATACACAGAGTGTAAAGTGCATGAAAATAACAAACTTTATCACAATTGTCATTGTATGCAACAACTTTTTTCAAAAATACAACCACTTTGAATTTCGGTCCATTTTATGCAACAAGTGACATCTTTATCTGGTTACATATTTTTTTTAAGTTTAATATTTTTAATTTTATTGATAATATGACGATGAACAAATGAAGCATAATTGTATTTTCAAAAAATATAGCCAACTTTTAATTTCGATCCAATTTTTAAGTTCAATATATTCAATCAAGAAATGTTTTCCGTACAGAACTGCTAGGAGTGTTTTTAACACCAGTAACGACTCATTAATATATATATATATATATATATATATATATATATATATATATATATATATATATATTATAATATATTTTGTTCATCTATATATTTACCTAACCATGAATTGTGTTCGGGTGATCCAATATTAATTTACGAGACTTCATTTGGTCAAAATAAAGTCATGTACCTTTTTACCCAACTAAGGTCTATAGTCTCTCTCACCTTTTATGATTCAAAGTATCTAGAGACTTACATCCTCAACTGATCACCTCCGACAACCTCCCAAATATCAACCCATGAAGGCTTTTTGAAGCTTTGTATCTGGAGAGAAGCTACCAAAGATATACCCAACGCTCACCGCCTTTACGAGTACCAAAGGTAGGTGTACATGTGCATATGCATATGTGCAATGATTTGCATGTGTGCACCTAGGTAACCTTTGTTGGAACAAGAACTACTGTAATATGCACATATGCACTTGGTCAAAATTTTATTCAGTTTTGTCTTTAATTTGGATAAAAAATTTAGAGAGAATTTCATATATGTCATTTTTAAACCTTAAAATCTCGTATATGTTCACTATAATTTAAAATTATCATATTTACTCTTTAGAAAATTTTAAAATATTATATTTAACCAAAGTTTTAGTGTAATCATTTTATAATAGTTTCGAAACATTTTAAATTCTATTTACTTATAGCCAATAAAGACTATACGTACAGATTTAAAATCAAGTCTCTCCGTATTATAATACCACGTTTCTGGTGTCACATCGGTCCTCCCCTCGCGTCAACGCTTCCACCACTCATAGGTGTTAATACCCTCTTTTGTCAATTTTCTAATTTTTAACTTTTTATATTTTATAATTATTTAATATCTTATTATTAATGTTTACTATTTATTGATTTGTAGTGACTGAGATTTAATCTGATTATATATTTAATATATTAAGTAACGGATTTTACACAAAAATAAACTAATTTAACTATCATATTGGTTTAATTGACAGTTAGTTTTTTCGCTAAGCACATAAATGATTTCATAATAATTAACTTTATTTATTATTCAAGGTTGTTGGTCCCTTGTGTTCTTTCCAGCTAATATAAATTTCAAGCATACAAATTTGGTGGCCTCCAGTTAATTAGTCATCATAATTTTGACTCATTATAAAAATAATCGAATATCGTAATATATTATTTTTTATATATTCCTCAGCTTAATATAAAATCTTATTAAAGTGAAATCATGTTACACAATAAATGCATTTGTATATAACAGTCTGAATCAACTTATAAAAACATATTATGTTATAAGTATAATTAGATATAAATTAACAGTTTCTAGATTAAGGAAAGGACATATAAGGTTTGGGTCAACATCATATGGTAGGAAGTGTAATTTTTTTTGAAAAGCAAACCTTTTTATTATATAATACATATTTACAACGAAATTTGACTACCCTTGTCACGAAAGCAACAAGATTACATGACCTCTGATAATACACTAAATATCCTATATTAAGACATTTAACATGTTAACAGCTGGTTAATCGTTTCCTAACACCTGACCAACACAACAAACATTACTGCATAATTATTTTGTTAACAACTGAGCATCGATGGTAACATCAGCCACCGCTCCCACTTAAAATCTGTTTTGTTTTTCACTCGAGCCTTTAACTATTGGAAGCCAATTACTTGAATTTTGAAGCGAACAATATCAGCCGAATTGTTGATATTACTTGATGGTTGATGGGTTCTTTTATTTTATTTTTTTATTAGCTATTGTTATAAGGTTGTTTTAGAATTTAACATGAAAATAAGTACTAATACGAGATTAAGTGGTAAATTAAGTAGTGAGTAAATTCTTTTTTGCATTGCCACAAGGATTTATGTTTTCCCATATCTTTGAGGACAGCCTAGAACCCTTGTGAAGATTGAAATCACCATCCACTTATAATGTTCTTATGCAACTTTGTATCAAACTTTGTATGTTTTACCATAAAACACTCTATGAAAGGAAATCACCATCCACTTATAATGTTCTTATGCAACTCCGTATCAAACTTTGCATGTTGTACCATAAAACACTCTATGAAACATGTCGCAAGAAGAGCCAAATAAATTTTACTCAAATGCTTCTAACTCGAAGAGACAGATATCATCCTGCTTGATAAAGACCTTGTATTCCACGAAGATAAACGGTTTCTAAACTTGTCAATGACGTTGAAAACGTGAGATCGCAAAATGCAACAATATGATACCTTTGTCACATTGTTGATTTCTACATGATCAACTCCAACTCTAAAAGTACACAATTTGAGAGTAAATGTGTATTATGTTTGAGGCACTTAAGCTTGACCATCTCTTAGAAAATCAATCATTTGGAAGTTGAAGGAGAGACTCATTTGATCAATGCTTTGCAAGGAAAGTGCCATAAAAGTGCCTAAAAGCCTCTAAAATTCTTGAGGGCAAGACCTATTGATAAGAATATTCTTGAGAGCAATACCTATTGATAAGAATAGACATAGAAGCTAGATAAAGGCAAGATGCAATCCACTTTTTACCAAATCCCACTTTTGATCAAAGCCCATTTGAACCACTTTTTAAATCATCCTTAAAAAGTAAAAGTTAAATTGCCTTTTCTTCGCATGCTATCAATTTCAGTTGCAACAATGTTGTGGTTCATAATATGTCTAGCCATAAGAAACTCCGGGGTAATAACTATCCTATAACGAGAAACTGGTAATTTGTAAATAAGCTTATAAAATAGCGTGATCAAAATTATTAGATGATAATCATAAAGTTCTAAAATGATTGAACTTTTTGGAATAAGAACAATAAAAGAGGGATTTATGTAAGTTTGTGAAATTCAACTTAAAACTAATTAGCTAAATCAAAACCCTTATTAAGTACAAATTAAACCCCGTTCGATGCGGGATATTCAACATGCCCCCTCACATTTGATGTCCTTTTACGTCTAACATATGGATACTTATAAGTTACGTTGAGTGTGTGGGAGCCATTTGACCAACGTACACCTGGCTTTGATGCTTATATAAATTTGTGTTACCTCAACTAAGTGGAGTATCAGTTTTTAAATTTAACAACCCCAACCCCAACCTCAACTCCGTGTGACTACACCTTTTATAATAAATACACCTTTATAATAATCGCTTGAAAGTATCCAATCTTGGTTAAAGTAATATTAGGATTAAAATAATAATAGTATTAATAATCATGAACACCACCTTGTTAACGCCAACAAGTGGCCCTGTGATTTAAAGATCATTTCATTCTATTTTTTGTTATATGGATGTTATGTCCATAAACTAAATCACTTTGATGAATTTAACATATCAAAACTAGGAATCAAAATTTTTGAAAATATTAACTTACTTTAGTTCTATATTTACTCGAAAAATGTTTTTATCTTCTTGTATTAATACTATAATTATACTATAAAAATTTTATATATATGATGTTACATTTACATATCACTGAAATATGTATTCCTAGAATCACGATCATTTTTAGGCCACAAATCATTTATACTAACAGTATCGATGGCAATGACACAACTGAGCTCGTCACAACCCACAACCACGAATCTATAATCAATTCTAACCCTAATGAGGCGAAGCTCTGATATTTCTCTCAATATAACTTGAACCATGTTATGAATCTCTCTCTTTGTGGTTCTTGATTTACTTTGAGACTTATGGTTTGTCGATTTTCATATGCGATTTGCGACTTATGGTGTTACGAAGGCCTAAATGTGTGCTCTTCAAAACAGAACCACAATCTGGATATGTTTTTCTATTTATGTTATTGTTGGTGGTTATATACTTATAGATTCAAATTAGTCACTGAGGTGAAGATGATAGTTTTGTTGAAAATCAGTGATTGCAGTTATGTATTTGACCAGAAATAGTAGTTGAGTCTGCATGTGTTAGGGGTTCGGTTGAGATTATTCATATTAATAAGGAAGAAAAACATAACTTTATAAGAATAATAAATGAACAACAATTACTATTCTAATATGAATTACATTTAAAAGTCATAATTAAAGAAAAAAGATAGGTTAAATGATATCTAGGTAGTGAAACACTAAATTCATAAATTAAAAAATATGAAGAAAGAAAATGAAACTCGTAAAAAGTAAAACACAAGAAAAAAAGATAAATTTACGATTACATTAGAGAGTTGATTTTTTTATTTATTAATTTGATTCATTTATTAAAGAGACAAACACTTTTGAATCTATGTTATAATTCAGTTAAACATTAATTTACTTTGAATAAATTAACTTTAATACGAATCATAAATATCATTTAATTGAAAACTAAAATCCAAATCTAAGATCGCAATATTTTAAAAGTCAATATATTATGATGTGGCACGATACACATTTTCATATGATACTATAACTTTTTATTAACTAAATTTAGACTTCCTTCACACCTTGACACGTAGTAGGGAGCATGGTAGCCTAACAATCTTACTTTAAGACATGTGTCTCAAAATTAGTGGCTCATTGTCTTTAATCATACAAAATCCTTCCTATTTTAAACGAAAAATACAAACTTCTTTTTTTGTCATGTATATAAAATTATTTTATAGACAATAATTTTACATCTTATGTTTTCCATAGATTTATCGTTAACTATTATATTTATATATCTTTAAAAGTAAATTTTTTAAGATATATATTGTTTGTTATTGATACCAAATTATTATTATTATTATTATTATTATTATTATTATTATTATTATTATTATTATTATTATTATTATTATTATTATTATTATTATGTATAAATCACTTCTCTCTTTTCTTAATCAAAAAACTATATTTTATATGCTACATGAATATAGGAAATTTTATGTGAAATCATAAAATTCATAACTAACAAGTTAAAAACTTACATGGATCGTTAATGGTTGTTAATTGATTTATCCACGTAAAATGAATGCTTTATAATTTGTATATTATTTTTAAGGGTGTTACATATTTATACCTAACTAGTTAGATGAATATATGATATATGGGACGGGTTTAGAAAAATAACAAATATTAAATACTAATACAAACATACTAATTTATTATGAAACATGAAAAACTAAAAATATAAAAAATGGTGATAGAAGACGTCAACACCAGAACCGGTGGTGTAAGTGCCGACAAGAGGTTGATGGTAGACGTGACGGCGGAAACATGGTATCATAACACGAAGTAAGATAATGGTATTTCATGTACAAATCGTTGATCATTATTGTTACAATTAGACGAATAAAATCAAATATTTATTAGCTATAATTTAAAAAAATTAAAATCAAAAAATTTGGTTAAAAATGTTATATTTAAGGTTTAAAAAGGATATAAAGGAATTTCTCTAATAATTATAATTTAATTTTGACTAAAAAAGTCAAAATTAAAATCTTGTTTTAAATTAAATTGCTAGTCATGATTGATCAATTAAATTTATTTTATTAAATAAATAGTTAAATCGTCTAACAATATTAATATATGTTAGTCTTTTGTTTATTTATAAAGATGTAGAATATATATATATATATATATATATATATATATATAATAACTATTTTTTAGTAAACTTCTAAATAATATATTTAATAATTATTATTATCTTTCAATTGTTCTTCTTGGTTAAAAAAGTTTCTAAATTTGAATATTATACAATTTTTATTTGTATAGATTGTTTCGAGTAATCAAATAAATTAATAAGAGGAATTTTGTAATCTAAGTGTGAATGTATATGAAAGAGTCTATATGTCTCTTTGTCCAATACTGAAAATGACATGGAATCGATAGAACATATATACTTATATAGTTTATATCTTTGTAAAGGAGCAAACATGGTTTGAAAAGAATAATTTCACGCTAGAAATCGGATATGAGTTTGTTTGACAAAAGTCTTTTGGCATGTAGGAAGGAATTTAAAAGGATTACATCTGAGTTGGTTTATCCTTTTCATAATGAAATAAAAAATTTAGTTTAGAGATAAGTTAATTTGGAACACTTTTTATTGTGAGTATCACTTATAAGTTATGACGATCATTATTGCTTATTAATTGGGGAATTTCGGGTTTTATATATTTTTCTGATTGTGACTTGCATTCGGATGACCCGTTATTAAACAATGAGATTTGATTTACCTAAAATATTTCTTATTAATGTGTCATTAATGAGCCGTTATTTTTATTAGCCATTGATTTATTTAATCAACGCTCAAAATTCGTTCTTGCGTTACTCGTAATAATGATATTTTTCAAATGAATCTTCCCTATATATGTATGTGCGTGTGTGTTTATAGTGAGAGGTTCAAAAAAGATTAAACATTTAATTGTGAAGTCTATCAACTGCGACCTTGAGATCTAATAAATCAATGTCTACTTGATGGCAAGACTTCGTTCTCTCGTTCTCACAAAAGAAATCTAGTCTTACAATAACTCTCCTCTCTCTCTTTATATATATAAG
The DNA here is from genome assembly GCA_947179395.2 of Pulicaria dysenterica. Lineage (NCBI taxonomy): Eukaryota > Viridiplantae > Streptophyta > Magnoliopsida > Asterales > Asteraceae > Pulicaria > Pulicaria dysenterica. The sequence continues at coordinate 10,988,536 of OX359292.1, forward strand.
GAGAAGTTTATTTGATACCGTTCTTATTAAGAGTACCACGAGTACTATTTGTAACAATCATTAATGCTAAGTAATTGAGGTATTTTGGTCATTTATATATTTTTTTCAACCGTGAATTGTGTCTGGGTGACCGTCATTAAAAAACGAGACTTGATTTTTTCAAAATACTCTTATTAATAAGCCATCACTTTTATTACAATTGATTTATTTTAATCAAATACCAATACCGATTTTCACGGTGTTAATGATAAAAATGATTCTTAAATTAATTATCCACTTTATATACATATTGAATAGATAAGATATTTCGTTACATATACCGTGACATGTATATAGACCCTCTTAAAAAATCGCAAAAAATGCTTCAATTTAAGCCAATACAAAACCGCAAAAATAATTGCTAAAAATCCAACCTTCGTAGAAGGAGCTAAGCTACGGGCAGAAAAAAATTAATATATTAGCTTTGTATTAGTCTATTAATATATTAGACGTGTACAAATCATTTTAATAACACAATATAAATGATTTAACAAATTCAAGTAATTAGAGTTAAACCCATTTTTTTTTTAAGAAAATGGTTACTTGCAATGGAACAAGGTTAACAATGAGACAAATTAGTTTATCTTATTGTATCATCTTTTATTAATTTTAATATTTGTTTTGATTATCTAGTTTATCTAGTGGATATAAGATAAGTAGAAAGATTTATTATAAAAATATAAACTCTATTTTTTATATATAAAAGAGATATTTTAAAGGGAAATTATTTTTTTCATACTAAATATTTCTACTCACTAGATGATGATATGTGTAATTCAATAATTCTCCTTTTTCATGTTTTACCTTGATTGACACTTATCTTAATCTTGTCAGTAAAATAATAAGTAGAAATACGAAATAAGATGAATAAAACATCTCTATTTATATGTTCGTAGGTACTACTTATTTTTCTACTCATATAGTTAATACAAATGTCAAACCAATAGACAAACTAAAGATATATAAGAGGAAATAAAAATTTTCCACTAATATAATGAAAGTGATTAGCATGAACTATCCAAAAAGATTTTGATTGGATTTAAGGAATAAATAATTGAGATATTTAATTAAGTTAGTTAAATACTAAAATGGCATGTCCAATTAATTAATTTATTTATTAAAAAACATAGTTTAGTTTAGGATTCAGCCGGCCCTTTATTTTTTATGTCAACAAGTTTGGTGAGAATTCACAACAAAGTCAAATATATAATGAACACCTCCTTAATTATTTATTCATTAAATTGTCTAACCTTAACCATTAATTTTCCACAAGCTACTCACGTGCCTAGCTAGCTATCCCACTTCAATTTTAATTAAAAAAATATATATTTTCATTAAAAGTATATTCTCATAATTCATCTTTCTACTTACTAAATTGTGAAATGTAGGATCTAATAACTTTTTTATCTTTCCTTAATTTTAACACTTTTTGTTGATTATATAAGTAAAAAACAAGTAAAAGGGCTTAGTAGAATAATATAACATAGGATCAAATCCTCTGGACTAATTCAAAATAGAATAGATTGTATTAACGAGATCCGTGTTCGTCCGAACCCTATCTTGAGTAAACTAAGAGGCACGAGCTATAGCTATATATTCCATACTCTATTTGTCCGGTCTTGTTCAACTTATGTCATTTATTGCAACAAAATAAAAAAAGTTGTATCATCCCATTCCTAGTTAAAAAAAAGTGCATATAATTCGATCCTAAAATTCTAATGCGAACTGAAACATGATTCCAGTCAAAGGTCTTAAAATTAACAAAGCACTTTGATAATCAGTAATTTAATCTATTAGTTTTAATTAAATTAAAGTTACAATTACACCTTCATGTTAAACTAGATGAACATTGTTTACCAAATTATATAGACTTGAGTAAATGATAATATGGGAGGCTTATTGTGAGAGAATATTTAGATATGAATGAAATAATCAATCTTAGCCATCAATTAGATATTGATATATTAGATCTAATAGTGGCAATTCATCCGGTAGTTTATGATCGTCTCAATTTATGATTAGGTAATTAATCTTCAATAAAAGTAAAGGGAGAAATGTGTCTTCCTTGCCTTAAGACTTAATCTCCAATCCATGTTAAACTTAAATGTCAACAATTCATTATAAGTACCTAAACTGAGGAACACAACAAACTCCTAATGTTCTAGACACTTGGTTGTAGTCCAGTAATAAACACTTACATGCTTTGATGCGAGATTTAGAAGACTTTCAAAAAAAGCTATACCATTTCAAACCAAACCCCATCTGACTAATAATTCAGAGTAGAAACTTTCAATCGGAAGATTAATCTGGTCTAAAGATATCATATTGTTAATGATACAGGTAATCGAATTACTTGTCGTAGTCTCGTGAGTTCACAGAACAATGACAATATACGATCATGTTAGAACGAGATATAAGTAAGGTAGCACCATATATACCTTTTATATATAACTTTGTCTTTAACTGTTTCTTAATCCGGACATGTAGATTTTTATTTTGACTTGTTCCGTGACTCTCAGTTGTAATGGGCTTTAGATCCAACTCTCGTTAGGCCGTTGTCCATTTTATATAGGCTTAACAACTGGGCCTTCATCAGTTAAAATAGCATATTTAATACTTAATACCCATAGGCCATAGCCCATAGCCCCATACACATTTTATATTACACCAAAATACCTTCAGAATTGTTTGTTACATAAAGCATTAACGTAAAGTTAGTGGAACCGAATTTTTAATATGGAACTTAAAGTGAATATATATATATATATATATATATATATGGGAGGGTTCATGCGAGAACCGTTGTTAGTGCGAGAACCTCGAGAACCAATCTCGGTCGTTCCTTGGATATGGGAAGTTTTCATGGATGGTGAGCGTGGAGGGATAGAGTGTGGCAGGGTGCATGTGAGGAATTCATGGGTGGGCAATGACATTGAAGGAGGGGATATTGGACGGCTCAGATTGGTTCTCGCGGTTCTCGCACTAAGAATGGTTCTCGCATGAACTTTTTCCTATATATATATATATATATATATATATATATATATATATATATATATATAGGGGAGAGTTCCATTGAGAACCGATTTTAGTGCGAGAACTGCGAGAACCAATCTTAGCCGTTGATTTGATAAGTGGAATTCATGGATGGAGAGCGTGGGGGGATCAAGTGTGGCAGGATGTATGTGAGGAATTCATGGGTGGGCAATGACATTGAAAGAGGGGAAATTGGACGGCTTAGATTGGTTCTCGCGGTTCTCGCACTAAAAATGGTTCTCAATGAAACTTCTTCCTATATATATATAGGCAAAAGTTCAAACGAGAACTGTTTAAGTTTATTTAAGAATCATTTATATTTTAAGAACTGCGAAAAACAATCTTAGTCGTCCAATTCTCACTCTTTCAATTCCAGTCCACCCAGAAATTCATCTCATACACCTTGCCACACTCTATCCTCTCACGCTCTCCATTCATGAAGTCCACTAACCAAATGAACGACTAAGATTGGTTCTCATAATAATAATGGTTCTCAAATGAACCATTAATAGGGTATTTTGGTAATTTATATATTTATCCAACTGTAAATTGCGTCCGGGTGAGCCTTCATTAATTTGCAAGGCTTGACTTTTCCGAAATAACCCTAATTAATACGTCATTAATGAGCAATAATGCGTCATTAATGAGCTATTAATGAAACATTAATGAGTCTTTAAGGAAGTATTAATGAGCCGCCAAAAAAATCTTAGCTGTTAATTAACTTTAATCAAGGGCTAAGATTGGGTTCTCGCAGTCTCGTACGAAAAACAGTTTTCGTTTGGAACCCTCCCCTATAGTATGTGGTTCAAACGAGAATTGTTTTTTGTACGAGAACCGCGAGAATCGTTTCTAGCAAATCATTTAATTTCCTGTTTGTTTTATTTATTTTAAAAGAGAAAAAGTTAGTAAGGACATTTTATATTACCCCCCCCCCCCCCCTTTTTTAAACTAATATATCCATTAAACGAAAAAGTGTTAAATTACGAAAAAATATTGCAAGATCGGTCTCAAATTAAAGAGCATAATTTGCTCGTTAATTTTTTTATAATTTTTGTAATTTAACACCTTTCAGTTTGATGTATATATTAGTTTTAAAAATATGGGGTAATGTAAATATGTCCAAATTGCCCTTAATTATTTATTTAAAGAAAAATTTGATTAAGTTAAGGTTATCCATTAACAACTCTTTAATCTGAACCCTCCATCTCTTTGATTAATGGTTATTATTGGTTCTCGCAGTTCTCGTACGAAAAACAAGTTCTCGTTGGAACTGTCCCCGTTATATATAGAGGGGATTCAAAATGAGAATAATATATAGTTTAGAATGAGAAACTTAATCATGGTCCTTGATTTGATTTGATCGGATGATCTACATTTGGCTCTTCTAATATTCACTACCCCAACCATGAATTGCGACGACCATGAATGATAACAGGTGAATTGTGACAATTTGTTCTAATAGATGACATCTAATTGATGGTTAAGATTTGTTCTCTCATTCTCACCTAAATATATATTCTCCCAATAACCCTCCACTATATATATATATATATATTATATATATATATATATATATATATATATATATATGTGTGTGTGAGGAAGTTTATAACAAGAATTATTTTTCGTACATGAATTGCGAGCACTGTTTGTTAATGACTCATTATTAGAGGTATTTTTGGTAATTTAGATATTTACCCAACCGTAAATTGCGTCCGAGTGAGCCGTAATTAATTTACGAGACTTGATTTATCCAAAATAACCATCATTAATACAACATTAATGAACCATTAATAAGCCGTAAAAAAATTATTAGCCATTGATTAACGGCTAAGATTAGTTCTTGCGGTTCTTATACAAAAAACAGGTATATATATATATATATATATATATATATATATATATATATATATATATATATATATATATATATATATATATATATATATATATATATATATATATATATATATATATATATATATATATATATATATGGCGAGAGTTTATTTAAGAACCATTATCATCATAAGAACCAGTCTTATTTATTTATTTAGTAAGTAGAATTTACGAATGAAGAGCATTAAGAAAGATAGAGTGTGACAACTTGTATAAGATAAATTCATTGATGGTGTATGGGATGAACCAATTTTAATGACATCAAAGACAAATCCTGAACGATCATTTATATTCTAATCCAAAACATTTAACTAAACTCAAAAGGTAATTATGTCAAATTAATTACTAGAGACGTGGAAGCTCAATCTTTCACGTTGGTGTTAAATCCATAGCAACATGAGTTTTTAGACGACGTACGTGTTTGTATTTTAGCCACATGATTTATGCATATGTTTGTAGTACAAGTGTAATTACATCCTGTGTTTATTTGTGTTCTTTTTATACCCACTTGAGTTTCTTGTACATCCCGCCATTGATGTGGTTTTTAATGTATAACGGTGATTAATATAAATGTTTTATTGCAAGTAATTATATATAAGGTTAATATAGTAATTTTATATTATTCAGATCGGATATGTTCTAATTATTCTAATTATATAAAGGATTTGAATTTATTTTATTTTTAGAATTATTCGGTATTACACCGTTCTATATTAACAAATATCAGCTTAATATCATCTTCCTCAATGAATCGGCTTAATTACCACTAGCAAAATAGTGTTTTTTTCTTTTCTTTATATTAAATTGGAATCAAATATGTTAGAAAATGTTTATTTATTAAATATTTGATCGGCAAACCCAAGAGGGGCTATAGGGCATAAGTTTCTCTGTTGAATTTTCTATCTATAAAATTGCTTTTCTACTTTGATCTATATATTCGGGATGTGTATTGAAGTTTTTTAGAAATAAATAACAAAATCCACTATTAAATAATCAAAAGTGTATTTGTTGTCTACGACTTTCATAAACTTTAATGATTTCGTTAATAAGATTATAATTATACGAATAACAATATACATATAAAAAGAGGCAAACTTCCAAATCAAGAGAAATCGTATGAGTTACCAATTTTGAGTTGCACACATGCACGTAGGTGAACATATGCATATGTACATATGCTTCTAGGCGCATATGTGTCGGAACAAAACTCAGTAATATGATACACATGTGCACTTAATTGAACAAAACTTTCTCGATAATTTCCCATATATACTAAAAACATATTTTTAATTATAATTATTATATAATATTATTCATCATTTTATAATTAATTACATAATACATATTTAATAATCTTTATTATCTGAAATTATTATATTTTAGGACAAATTACATCTAAATACTGTTGGATTATGCTCGTTGATACACACGAGTTGGTATTGCTGCTGATAAAGCATAGGTATATTGGGTTACACCCGAAGTATTGATTTCTACAACACTATGGATCGAGAGATACACCAACATCAAAATGGTTTTTGGTAGGCCGAGACAAGGTCGTGCTTCGTGAGGCATGGGCGTGCTATTGTGCCAGTCATGGACCAAAGTCAGACGTGACTTTGGTATGCCAGCCCAATGTGGCACGAGCGTGCCTTCTAAGGCACGACTGTGCCCAATCGCTGTTGTAGCTAATTAAAGCTAGTAATTATTTATCTTGAGTGGTAAATAATTGATAACTTTACATTAAATAATGAGCATGAATTCTGGACTAATAATTATGAGAACTATCATAATTATCATTATGGTTTTGTAAGAAACTCTCTCAAAGTTTACACGCACATACAAGGAAGAAGAAGGTGGTTGCTTCTTGGTTGTGTTGATCTTGGTGTTGTTTTAGTCATAGACTTGCTAGCACTTTTGAAATCTACCATCTTGGTGTGGACTTTCATTAGAGGGATTCTACGTTCAGATACTCGTTGCTTAGCCTATGTGTGTTTTGTTGCTTAAAGAGATCTTCTTGAGGGTACATCTATTTCCTTCTTGACATATGTGTGTTTTGTTGCTTAGTCTATGTTTAGAGTTTGGTAAAATAGATGTGTAGTGGCTGGCTTTATAAAATTATTGTGATACCATTTTTGAGCTTACGCTACGCTCATGGTGCCACCAATACCAAACAGTTGTATCAAAACCATCTCTAACATGGCTTTGCATATTGTGGTATGAGAAATTGGAAAAACCTGTAATTTTCGTGAATCTGGCCACTAGGCATGGCCGTTACTTATGGGGTACGGGCTGTGCCGGCGAGTAACGCACGATCATGCCCCCGCTTTCCGGCCGTACCTTGGCAGTTGTCACAATTGATTTCTAGGCATACCTATAGGTTGGCACACCCGTGCCTATAGAGGCACGCCCGTGCCCTTATATTTTCTATAATTTAATGTTTGCATATTTTTAAATGGTAACACAATTTTCTTATATTTCTGTTTTGATCACATTAAACCACTCATTGGATGTGGTTTATTAGCCTATATATTTTAGCTCTTGTATTTATATGTTTTATATGGCTTCACAATTGAAGTGCATAAATACATATACTTATGAAGTATATATATGAATATGTAATTTTGATCTTTGTATTAAAATTACTAATGCATATGTACAAGGATTGTCTTTTGTGCCTCAGGTGTTTTTGACAATCTTAACTAAAATACATTTTTGTATGGTTTGGTGTGCCACACCATGTTTTGATGTGGTTGTTTGGAATCCGGTAATGATTTTCCCATTAGACCTATGTAATTGGTTGTATGGTTATTATTTATTCATTCATTCGGTGGTTATTACCAAAATGGCATGTAAAATTTTATTCGGTTGATGACTTGTATATATATTACGGCTTGCATGCCGTTTCTTTTCATTTATATGTAACTGTGAAAAGAAGACTGAAGACCACTATTGGAAGTCAACTAAATGATGGATTCAATGAGAGCATAGAGACAAGGTCAAGTGTATATGTCCTTATATTGACCCTGTACTTCATGTTTGGCTCACCGGAAGGACACATATGATTAAAGGCAATTACCGGATTTGTTTATGCATGGTTGTTTATTATTATGTATTTTCTAGCGTAGTTGTTAAGATCTTCGCATGCTAGAAAATTTTTAAAGATAATAAAAACAAGAGTTTTGTTAAATTGTTTAACAACTCCCGCTTACACTCGATAAACAAACGAATATAAAAATGTTTATGTTCAAAGTGAAAATTGAATTTTTGTCACTTAATATTTATATCAACCACTAATAGGTTTTTTAACCTAAAAAACAAAATACACATTTTTCTAAAACGTAAATCTCAAGCCACCAGTTAGATGATATCGCCCGAATATAGTGAAACAAGATCGGTCGTCAAGCTTTAGCCGAGCCGATTCTTGCGTATACAGTGTGGAAGGTATGTGTGACAACTCTCAAACTTTCTTGTCGTGCCTATACTTAAGGGTTTTGACCTGACCAAACCACCCAATGACACAAACTGGTCAAACTTGGGTTTGATTTTACTGGTTCAATCCTAAAAGCGGAACTGGATTGAACACAACCCTCTAAACCCCAAAAGGGTTAGGATCTTAAAACTGATGATCAACACAACTTCTAATAAACTAACAATTCACAGAAAAGGCTATAAAAAATATACCTGATCAGAAACAATAGGATTGCTAAAGTAAGTCCACCACTACTGCACCTCCTTTGGAACTGGCTGCTAGACCGCTCCTGGATCACCAAACAACGATACTCGAAAAACCGAGAATGTATGTGTGCGTATGCGTCGAACACCAATTCGAAAAACACACTTGGTGTGTTTTGCTTCTTCGACTTCGACAAAGAGGAGAGAGAGAGAGAGCTGAGAGGGAGTGCGACGAGAGAGAGAGGGAAGGAGAGTGGTGGCTGGGGTTATCTTTCTTAATCCTTGTTATCTTATGTTAATCCTTAAGGCTTAAGGATATATATAAGGATTAGATGGGCCTAAGCCCGTTTAATTAAAAGCCCACTGGTTTAATTAAACTTTCAATCTTCTCACTTTGACCCCCTGGACTTTACTAGTTAATTAATTAACTGGTCCGTTAAATATTAAAACTTAATATTTAATTTCTCTTTAAATAATAAATGACTATTTATTATTTATTTCCTTTCTAATAATTAATACAAACTGATTAATTATTTATTTCTCTCTTTTCAATAATTAATACTACTGATTAATTATTTACTTTTCTCTTTAATAATTAATCCAACCTGATTAATTATTTCCAGACATATTTATGGTGAAATCCAACTATTCTGATTTGGGTATGTAGCAGTGTGACCCTTTAGTCTCTTATAACATTGGATACAATATGCCCATTAATTATCTCTGCATATAATCCAACAGACTCCCATAAGTAATAGTTACTGCACATTGTTAGTCTAAGGAGGTCCCTAGCAAGACACTTAGGGTAACCAGGTTATAAGAACTCTTATACCCCAAAGTAACTTGTGATAAAACTTCATAAGCAACCTGCTTAGAAGTAACCTGTTATAAACTAACTGTTTACAAACTAAACTATCATAAACTCCCTGTTCATGAATGGGTACGTTTTTATATATACATACATGCATATATATAGGGTTGTCCCTTGCAGCGCGATATTTCAATTTTGAGCATGAGCATGGAGAAAGTCAACTCAGAGACTCAAAAATTGGTTCATGACATACTTGATTTCAAAACTGCGTGATAAACGACAAAGAACAGATCAGTTCGTTTGGGCACGGTCGTGCACTTACTAGTTTCTCTAATCAGTCAAGGGGCCCGGAAATATCTCTTCTAAAAAGAAGTTACAATTACCATCTTGCATATTTTCATCTGGAAATACGGCTCCCACTGAATCTAGACACGCTCCTTATGACCAACCTGTTACGGCGTGGCGTTAAAGCGAGCTAAGAAGACAACAGTTACCGCATCCCAAACCAAATACCTCAGGCTTAAGGATAACCTATGTGATAAATACTTTTGACACGAATCCACGAAGTATTTTTCACAGTGGGTCAATCCAATATTCGTAACCCTAACGAATATCCGTCAATTTTGGTCCGCAAAAACCTTTTTGCAGCTACATCCGACATACTTTCGAATCTACCCCAAAATTACGATGACTTTATATCCCTATCATAGTTCCCACCATGATAAGTAGTCACGGATAATGTTTGAATAAACCTAGTTTATTCCTGGATGAGCCAAAACATACAAAATTGTGAAGAATGATGAAACTAATTTCTACACCTTTCCATATTCCGCCCTAGAATAAAAGTGCATAATTTCTACCATTTCAGTTACTTGATTCACGGTGTATATCTGAATTACTTATTATTTTGCATTGTAACTTATCACAGATTACAAAGAAAATAATATGATTATAAACCTAAAACTCAAGACTAGCACCCTGAAGTACTCCTTCTTGGTTTTGCTAGAAATCGTTCTTGCAACCTAAGAACAATTCTAGACTTACTTATTTTATTAAATTCCTTAAACTTGGAGAAACTAGAAATAACTCCTAAGTTTCTGATTTTATAAAATAACCTCCTTGTAATTAAAACTTAATTACATTTGTAGACATATTAAATCTTACTAGATTTTATTATCCATTTGAAATGATAAAACTTTATTACACCTACTTATAAGATCCTTGAAATTAGATTCCCTGTGTATGCCAACACTAATCTAATATCACTACTAAGAATGTTAAAGAACATCCTATTTCATCATTTCTATCTTTAACCAACCAACAATCAATTAAGTTGACTTGCTGAACATTTTAAAACGTGTATAATTTTATTCAAGTCATAGCTTGACTCAAAATCTTGCAATGATATCTTTATTGAGTATCTCTCAATAAGTCATGCATTCCTCGGATTAGTCCTTTCTCAAGAACTTATTATTTTAGATACCTTCTAAAAACATCCGATAATTTTATACTCTTAAAAAGTTCAATCTTGTATTTATCATACTAGTTAAAAAACTTTTATTAACTCTGATAAATATATTAGTCAGATGCTCCCACTATCTTTTATGGAAAAGTGCATTATTTTAAAACATCCTTTTAGGCCTTAGTCAATCCTTGACAATCATGCCTAAAACTTGTGTTCTAAGCACATGTTTTAAAAAACTTAGTTTTTTGTAAGAAGTTTGTCTTATGAAACCAAAACTTGGATCTCCATATATCCATCTTTCTAATTACAGAAAGTGGTTTCATTAAACTTGCCATAAGTACAAAACACTTGTGAGGGCATTTTAAATTTCTTTCCCTTAAAACATTTAGTATAAAATTCCCTTGATTATAGTAACTACCATAATCGCTTTTATACTTTCTTAAATGTTTTATCAAAAACTATTTCCACTTAGAAATAATGACTATTATTTCTATTTGTTCAAGACTTTGAACATTCACTTTTCACAAAAACTTAAACACTTGTTGAATTAGAAAAAACTATCTAATTTTATAAACAACACTTGTTTATTTAAGTATTTTGAGTAGTGGAGCCAACATTTATGTAACTACAACAAAATCATAGCATAATATTATTATGAATCACCAATCAAGTCAAGACTTGACTTATTGGTATTCTTTTAGTCACAACTGGACTAATCCTGATCCATAAAATAAGAACACGTGCACGGATATAAACTGAATAATTAAAATTTCCATAAACTCAAAAACAAAAGTTTTAATAAAACAAACAAGATAAGAAAAAACTTTGAAAGGAGTTTAATAAACTAGGAAATAAAAATTATTATAATATCCGCAAGCTGCACGTAGGATCTCTTTATGCTGGGCCGCATCACTTTCCATCTCCTCCTACAATAAACGATTGCAAGACAATAGGATACTTGTAAGAAACTTTTACAAGTGGAAAGTGATAAAGAAGTTGTTTACACGATACCTGAGGGGCCAGCCTTGCCACCTGCCTCGTGATCCTTCGGGCAATCTCTTTTCCAGTGCCCGACCTCACCGCACTTGAAGCATCGATTCTCGGTTCTTGCTTTGTTCGGCTTCGGCTACTTGCCCTTGTTGTCGTTATTAGCCTTGGGTGCATTTTGGCTGGGCTGGGCCTTGCCCTTTCCCTTTCCGTTGCGCCCCTTCCTCTTCTTATGTCCGTCATGTCCCACCATGAGAATGTCCTTGGACTTGGTCCCGATACTCTGCTCAGCAGTCTTGAGCATAGAGTGCAACTCAGCCACGGATTTCTCCATGTTGTTCATGTTGTAGTTTACTATAAAAGGCTTATAGTCATCTGACAACGAGTTGAGTATCGTATCCGTTGCTAGCTACAACGGTACTGGGTGCCCAAGTCTCTCTACCTTTCATTTTCATGACGTGGTTACTGACCGAGGTCCCCTTGGCCATCTTGCACGAGTTAAATGCCCTGGTGGCATCATAACGTTCTGTGCGAGCTTGCTCCTGGAACATGTCCCTCAGCTGGCGAATCATGTCATAGGCAGGAGTCTCCATCATGCTAGACTGCAACTCTGGACTCATAGTTGCAAGCATAAGGCAGCTGACATCCAGGGCGTCATTGGAGCGCTTCTGAAAAGCCTCCCTGACGTCAGCCCTAACATTACTGGCAGGAGGATTTCCTAGAGGTTGTTCTAGGACATGCCACTTTCTCTCGTGCCTAAGCACGATCCGGAGATTTCTCTCCCACGTGAGAAAGTTTGGACCGGCAAGCTTGTCCTTCTCAAGGATGGAGCGGAGTGAGAGATTGTTAGTACTAGTAACGTTTGTTGCCATCTACAAATTAAAAACTCGGTTTAATTAGTAATTGCAGATAAACTTTCTAATCATATATCATCAAACCCATAAATAATATATATTAGACCTAGGACCCATATTTCACATACTTGACGCAAGGTTTGGGCACTTCCCGCCAAGTCATGCTATTTAGGTAACACCCTGTACCAATCATACCTAACTGATACGACTCCTAGAACCTCGTAGAGCACTTAGACCCAGTCTAGTATGTTTAACTCTACTCTAGTGCTTTTTGGGCCGGGACTCCCGATTATCACCAAAACAGATCGCACCACCTAAGACTGCAAGAATTCTGGCCATGACTCCCGATTATCGCAGAATCTTTCATGCCCCTTCCCGCAATGGTTTGAACCCGGATGTCCAAGGTTTGGGCACTTCCGACACCCGAGTACCGTTTAACAGCAAGGGTATACCATTAGGTGGGTAGCACACTGATCTAAGATTTTCTTGGGTTTTACTATTAAGTTTAAAATTTAATTTTCCAGTTTTTGAAAAACCATTTCAAAACTAACTGTTTTAAAAATACGATTTATATGTGTACCTAAACTAGGTGCACAAAACGGCCTTTATAAGTTCCAAACTTATAACTTTGACAAAACTATAAATTTATAAAAATTTAGTTAATACGACTACCAAACTAAAGTCATATTTAAGTTTGTCATAAAACGCGTGGTTTTTCACTGTTTAATAACAACCTGTTATTAAACCCCTTTTTATTTAGCATCATATAAATGTCACAAATCTATATGAAAAACAGTAAATAAAAAACACAACCACGCAAGTAATAAGAAGCATAAAAAGCCCTATAGTTTTGCCAACTAATCTTAAGGTCAAATCCTAAGGATAAAGTGACTTGGATTCGCCTTCTTGATGTACTGCTCCCACTAGCCTTGACACCTCCCCGAAGTATCCGTGCTTCGCATGAAGAACATCATTTTCTTGATCACCTTCTTCGAGTCCATTTCGGTTGAGGGATTAAACTATTACTAAACTATTACAAATACAATATTGAATGGGGTTGTAAGTGGCACGCAGGCCTCTCCGAACCAGTACAGCATTACAAATAAGAAAGGGATTGTAATTGGTACGCAGGCCTTCCCAAAACCAAAAGAAAAAAAAGAAAAACGAGTTCTAAGTCGGCAAAACTATAGCTATATGTATCACAACCACACAATTATATATAAACACTAGATATAAAAGACAACCACGCAGTTATAATATATAAACAATAAACTGTGCTGTTAAGCATATAACCTGATTTGTTCAAACATTCTCATTTACCCTTTTGATTAATACCTATTAACCAAAAACGAGAATTATGATCTTCTAATTAAATTTATTTGACCAGAATAGTTTTTCAACAAAACATTGAGAAACTTTACTTCATTCGAAAACTTGAATGAAATCCCATATCGGGCTTTTACTAGTTTTTCCAAAAAGCTTAAAACCGACAACTTTTGGTCAATTTAAAAATATCTTATTTGTTTCTCTATTTTGTTATATAAACTTCACCCCTTTTAGAATTTATTCAAGAACGACTAAACTAGTCATAACAAATAAATATTTAAAAATATATATTTTAATTAAACTAATTAAAACATGTAAAACTAGTTTATATAACATCTTATTAATTTTATAGCTAAAAATTAATAATCCTTTTGCATTAATCCGAGAAACTATTTGGACCAACAACTCATGGGCCGAAACCCCGTTAACCCGAAAAACCCACTGGGCCGAGACCTACTTGGTCCGTGACCCACTCGGACCGGAGAACCCACTGGGCTTTAGCGCCGCCAAGTCCTCTTTGCGCCGCTAAATCCCTTTTAGCGCCTCTAACGGTCACGGTAGTGGTTTCGGTTCCCGTTTCCCGATTAATAAAATATTTTCAAATCCTTTTTAACCTATTAAAACTAACTGTTTTAATATACTGATTAAAAACTGGATATAATTCAAAAACAAAAAAAAATAATTAATTATTAATTTTAACAAAACTTGTTTTATTAATAACTAATTATCTTAAAACTAGATTTTTAACCCTTTTAAACAAAAAGTTCAAAACTTGGTTAAGATCAAGTTTTAGATAAAAAAGGTTTATCATTTTTAACCATTTAAACACAAACCTGATTTAAACCTAACTGATTAAAAATAAACCTTTTATCAACTGGATAAAAACAGAACACTTGTTTTTATCCCTTACGGTTTTCGAAAAAAACATGAGGAGAAGAAACAAGATGGATAAGATCATTCAACTATCAAACAAACCAACTAATCAGATAAACTAGGTTTAACTAATTAAACAAAATGTTTAATTTAAAACTTAATTCAAACTTATCCTTATCCAAAAAATCATGATCCTTTTCACCATTCAAACTAACTGTTTTAATTTCCTGATTAATAGGATAAACCTGATAAAAAAAACAAACTGTTTTGTTACCTACTTGATTTTCGAAAAACTTAAGAACAAGTAGAGAATTAAGAATAAAACCTTAATCTAAAAAACAGATAGAAATAGAAACTATGGATCATAGAGCCGAGGTTCTGATACCACTGAAGGGTTTTGACCTGACCAAACCACCCAATGACACAAACTGGTCAAACCTGGGTTTGATTTTACTGGTTCAATCCTAAAAGCGGAACTGGATTGAACACAACCCTCTAAATCCCAAAAGGGTTAGGATCTTAAAACTGATGATCAACACAGCTTTTAATAAACTAACAATCCACAGAAAAGGCTATAAAAAATATACCTGATCAGAAACAATAGGATTGCTAAAGTAAGTCCACCACTACTGCACCTCCTTTGGAACTGGCTGCTAGACCGCTCCTGGATCACCAAACAACGATACTCGAAAAACCGAGAATGTATGTGTGTGTATGCGTCGAACACCAATTCGAAAAACACACTGGGTGTGTTTTGCTTCTTCGACTTCGACGAAGAAGAGAGAGAGAGAGCTGAGAGGGAGTGCGACGAGAGAGAGAGGGAAGGAGAGTGGTGGCTGGGGTTATCTTTCTTAATCCTTGTTATCTTATGTTAATCCTTAAGGCTTAAGGATATATATAAGGATTAGATGGGCCTAAGCCCGTTTAATTAAAAGCCCACTAGTTTTAATTAAACTTTCAATCTTCTCACTTTGACCCCCTGGACTTTACTAGTTAATTAATTAACTGGTCCGTTAAATATTAAAACTTAATATTTAATTTCTCTTTAAATAATAAATGACTATTTATTATTTATTTCCTTTCTAATAATTAATACAAACTGATTAATTATTTATTTCTCTCTTTTTAATAATTAATACTACTGATTAATTATTTACTTTTCTCTTTAATAATTAATCCAACCTGATTAATTATTTCCACACAGATTTATGGTGAAATCCAACTGTTCTGATTTGGGTGTGTAACAGTGTGACCCTTTAGTCTCTTATAACATTGGATACAATATGCCCATTAATTATCTCCGCACATAATCCAACATATACCGAGCCAACTTTTGGGCTAGAGTACCACTGTGTGCCTTGACGGATGATTTACAATTCCAACTTAACATGCTTAGATGATTGTCGTGTCTATACCGAGTTATCTAAACGGATTAATAAAGAATCGGTGTAAGAAGGAATCAACATGCCAAAATGATGCTATGAGTGTCAAACAATTCCAGAAGTAACTAAGAGTTGCAATCATGGGTTGCAATCGGTAAAACGTTTACCGGCCAAATTAATTTCATAACTTCATGTTGTGAAGTGTAATAAGGTTCTTAGTCCTTGTTATAATAATTAGTTTTCAATAACTATGGGTAATTATTTAAACATGTATTATATATCAAGTTAACTAAAATGTGTACTTTAATATATATATATATATATATATATATATATATATATATATATATATATATATATATGTATATATATATATATATCGGTGTGTGTGTGTGTGTGAAAAAGATGTATAGTGTGCTTTAAGCATGACGAGCAAATATCAAGCCAACCCTAGTAAAGCTCATTCGATGGAGGCAAAAAATATTCTTAAGTATCTTCGGAATAGGAAAGAACTATTCTTAGTATATGAAAGTGAGGAAGATCTCAAAGTAATTCGTTATTCTAATGCAAGTTTGCAAACCGATAGGGATGACTTCCGACCACCATCGGTGTTCGTGTTTCTATTGTATCCTGGAAAAGCTCTAAGCTAGACATTGTGGTTGATTTCACTACTGAGTCAGAGTATATTGTGGCGAGTGATGCTGCTAAAGAGACTGTCTGGATGGGGAAGTTCATTCATGTTCTAGAAGTTTTTCCAAGCATTAGCAAATCTATCGAGATCTTCTGTGACAATGAGTGTGCGGTGGCTTTATCAAAGAAACCAATATCTCATCGAAATATGAGGCATATTTCTCGAAAATACCATTTCATCCGAGATATGATCTAGAATGGAGATGTTGTTATCAGCAAAATACAGACGGATAGCAATGTGGCTGATCTGTTAACTAAACCATTATCGAAGCGAAGCATGATGCCCACACTCGTGTTATCGCCATTAGATATGCAAGTGACTCGGTTTAAGTATGTTTTGGTTAAACAATTGATATATGTATGATATATTGGAACATTAAGTAGTAATGTATGTATTATTGTATTGATTAATAAATGGTGATTTGATAATACGCATGTTGCGGATACTCTCGTTATATCTTTACTATGTTCTGACTTCATGTTTTATTACCTCCCTGAATGTTTATACATTCTAAATGCCCATAGTTAGTCACTCATTATGGAAGGAAGTTTGAATTAAGACTAAGGGAAGTGAATGGTTATGTATTCAATACTGATTGCATACAAGGGACGTAAAACTTCATATGTACTTGAAAAAGGTTTCAAGTGATTGGACAACCCACACCTGAGTTTAATTCATGGTATATGTCAAAAGTGATGGATTGTGTGCAGGGTACTGTACACATGTCATCATATTCGTGAAGACTATAAGTCACTAAAGTGTCACACAGCTGCACACCCAACTATTAAACCAGAAAAAATACAATGTGTGTATAGTGATAATTAATAGTTAATTAATGTAACATCCTCTCAACCGGCCTAGATTAATTAATGTAATTAATTATTAAGCTTGTGATTTACAATTAGTTAAGTGAAATTAATTGTTATTAATTGTTTATTATTATGTGATTAATTGATTAATTGGAATATTGTTAATTAATTAAAATGTGAGTTAGTGGAGTTAATAGGTGTCATTGGTGATGACACATAAACAGCAAACCACTATCACAATTGCATGCTTTATCCAAAAATTGAAAGTGTGTGTGTGTGTGTTGGTGTGCTCTCGGCCAAGAAGAAGAACGAGAAAAAGAAATCATCTTCAACTTTCTGATTTTGAATTATTGTTTGAATTCTGAAGTATCAATCCTGAAGTTAGTATAATTGTTTTAATTTGATGCTTACATTCGGATTTATGGGAATTGTATGAATTCCAGATGATGCTTGATAAATTAATTGATGATAGGATGATTGCATGTTAGAAAATTATGTGATATGTTCATTATATGCTTAGAATGATTTATGGAAACATGGATTATATGCATGTGTATAAAAAGTATAGAATTGTAGTTAGAACCAAAACTGTTCAAGAACATTGAATCATTCGGAAATTTGGGATTTGAATCAATCGGAATTTGAAGATTCCGCATAAACTATACGGATTCTGATAAAATTCCGCATAAAGTCATTCGGAATTGATGAATTCCGCATATATTGATTTCCGAATGCTAATGCCTTTAAATGGAATATATTATACGGAATTGGGTCGATCAGAATTAATGATTATCCGGAATTAAACATGAGCCTATACTCGGAATTTCAATTGATCGGATTTGACTTGTATTCGGAATTGGACCTTTAGTTCGGAATTGATACTCGGAAATTCGTTTAACCGGAATTGGCCTCTACTCGAAATTGAACTTTATCCGGAAATGAACTTTATTCAGTATTGAACCTATTCGGAATTGCCCTAACATTTGGAATTATGACTTATTCGGATTTGAGAAGGAAACTGAATGTTATCCAGAATTGATATAAAGCCGCATGAATTGCCTTTGCTTATTCGGAATGAAGAATTGTATTCGGAATTATGATAATTCCGTATGTTATGTCCGGAATTTGGGATTTATGAAATTTCATTAACAATTCAGATTATGACATATTGATTTTCTAAATATCAGTGATATATGTATATTCATATGATGTATGAATGAGTTTATTATTTATTGTGAATCAGTATTGGGAGATATATACTGACTTGTGTTTATATCTTCTCAGAAACTGAGAAGACTCAGTGAATTAGTCAACTGAGTGTGCTACTGCCTTGCTGATTGTGGTGAGTGGATTTATATCTTCAGATATACAGGATATGATATCCTATTTGATACTATGCTCTTGTTTGAACTGTATACATGTTATTTTGGAGATCAGCATGAGCTGAGCAGCTGGGCCTGTTGCTTGGGGATTTACAGTATTAGATCTTGAGATGCATTTGTTGTATTCAAGGGTGCTAATACTGTTATCGATGTTAGCAGGGCTATCGGTAAACCTTGGTTTTGGCCAACCTTGGTTGTAGGTGGTTGCAACACCGCCGGTTCTCCTTGGATTTATGAGCTATGTGTTTGGACATGTTTTCCTTGTATATGTTTAGATATTTATTTCCTCACTTAGGTTTGTGCAAATTCCCCACTAGATTGTCTTGCAGATACTCCGTGGTGAGTTTTCGGATGATGAAGACTGGGAATATGGACAGACCAACACTCTGATGTCCAAGATTTTGTTTAGAGCCTGTTTTGTATATAACACTGTAGTGGCATTTTTGTAAAATGATAATCAGTTAAAGTTGTGTTTATCGTTTGATTTTAATCTAATTATATGTAATTAGCTTCCGCACGCAGTTTTATGTTAATTAAAAAGTACAGAGTTACAAATTGGTATCAGAGCTCTGGTTTGAGGATTTGCACAAATGATTTGTGCAATACTCGAACCGAGGCTCTGGTCAGTCCAGTATTCTTAGGGTGGGTAATTGGTAGTGTAGCTTTTAGGGTGGTTAGTGTGTTTATACTAACGGATTAAATCTAACAACTGGTGAGATGTTGTATATGGAATAGAAATGGCTGACAATGTGAACCAGACAACTACCCCTGCGTCCCCAAGAAGAAACAACAATCTATCTTCAACTGCAGTTAATGAACAGCACCACAGAGCGGGTACTTCTCACAATGGTGAGTCAGAACAACAGGATTATGTGTTACGGTTGGAAGATACTCTGCAAACTCTGAGGGATAGAATACAGGAGTTGGAACAACAGCAACACCAGACTCAATCCTCACAGCAAACCCAAACCATACAGATGCCTAGGGAGATACCTGTATTTACTCAACCCATACCACCACCTGTCTTTACTTTAGTACCATTCAGTACTATGTCTACTTCGTATGGATCCTTACCATTTGTTACTCTACCACCTGTATCACAACCCCAACAACAGCACCAACCTCAACAACAGAATTTCTTCGTCCCATGGTACCCAAGTCAGGGAGGTTTTAGACCGAGATGTCAGTATAAAGATTTCATGGATTGCCAACCACCGGAGTATTTTGGAAGCTCCGATCCGAATGTTACTTTGAACTGGTTGAGAGAAACCGTTGAGGCATTAGATACCTGTAATTGTGAGGAGTCATAGAGAGTCAAGTTTGCAACTAGGAGGTTGAAAGGCCAAGCTGCAAATTGGTGGGATTCGTTAACTGCACATCTGTCTAGGGAAACTTTGAACTCAGTGACCTGGGAGCAGTTTCAAGGTAAGTTCTGTGAACATTTCTGTAACACATATGATTTGGCAAACGTGAAACGAGAGTTCATGGATTTAGCTCAAACTGATAAGATGTCCGTTGATGAGTTGATTACCC
Source organism: Pulicaria dysenterica (assembly GCA_947179395.2). Classification (NCBI taxonomy): domain Eukaryota; kingdom Viridiplantae; phylum Streptophyta; class Magnoliopsida; order Asterales; family Asteraceae; genus Pulicaria; species Pulicaria dysenterica. The sequence goes on from OX359292.1 coordinate 11,009,295, forward strand.
AATTCAATGAGAAGCTGAGATTTGCAAAAAAGTGGGTACCGGATGAGCCATCTCAGAGTGATCAATTTGTTCAATCCCTGTTGCCTGAGTATCAGGGTAACGCCCGCATGGCAACATCATTAGTTCAAGCATTCACACTCGCTCGAGCTGCAGAGGGAGATGTGAAAGCCAGGGAAAGAATGAACCGTGAGAAAGGGATATCACATAAGTCTGGTGGTAACCTAAGTGGAAACAAAGGTAAATGGCAAAGCAATCAGAACCGTGGGGATCAGAAATCCAAGGGTTCAGGGTCAAACCAGAATAGGCTATGGTGTGCAACATGCAAGTCTCGGCATACAGGTCCACGCACACCACAGACTAAACGGTGTGTAAGGTGTGGGGAGTTCGGTCATGAGCCTTCGAATTGTCGGTTTAAGACTAATGTTTGTTGGAACTGTCACGAGGAAGGTCATCGATCGGGAGCATGTACAAAATCGAGATCAACAGGGACGGGGCAGGGGGTAGCAAATGTCGGGGGATCGTCTTCTGCAGGTCAGAAGCGATAGGCTGCAACTTCTGCGGAAGGGAGAGCCTTCAAAATGACTATCACTGAGGCTGCTGAAAACAACGATGTCATCACGGGTATGTTTTTAATAAACTCTGTGTCCGCCCGTGTATTATTTGACTCTGGTGCAAATAGATCGTTAATATCTGTTTTCCTATGTGATAAATTGAAACTGCTTGCTTCTGTGATTACTACTCCATTAGAGGTAGAAATAGCGGATGGTAAGATAGTGTCTATAACTTTTTCTGTGACTGGGGTGTCAATAGATATTGATGGTACTAGCTTCCCTATAAACTGTTTACTGATGCCTATACCAGGGTTTGATTTAGTACTAGGCATGGATTGGTTAAGTCACCATAGAGCTAGTATCCAATGCTACAAGAAATTGATTACTATACCTTTGGCTAACGGGTCGCATGTAGTGGTTCGTGGGGATAGATCTCGATCCTCTTTTCCAATCATCTCGTATATGAAGGCTAGAAAATCTCTAGCCAAAGGGTGTGCGTCTTTTCTGGCTTACGCTATTGATGTGAAAAAGGAGAAGCGACCTGTTACCGATGTTCGTGTTGTCTCCGAATATCAAGAAGTATTTCCAGATGATCTGCCAGGGTTACCACCTGTACGGGATGTTGAATACAAGATAGAGTTGATACCTGGTACTACTCCTATCGCGAAAGCTCTGTATCGTTTGGCTCCATCCGAGATCCGGGAGATGACGACTCAGATCCAGGAGCTATTAGACAAGGGGTTTATACGTCTGAGTTCATCACCTTGAGGTGCGCCTGTGTTGTTTGTTAAAAAGAAAGATGTAACTCTCCGTATGTGAATTGATTATCGGGATTTGAATGAGAGGACCATCAAGAACAAATATCTGTTGCCCAGGATTGACGGTTTGTTTGATCAGTTGCAAGGGGCTTCTTATTTTTCAAAAATTGATCTAAGATCAGGTTATCATCAGGTCAGAGTAGCAGAGGAGGATATACCTAAGACTGCTTTCCGTACTCGATATGGTCATTATGAATTCCTCGTGATGCCGTTTGGTTTGACGAACGCACCTGCAGTATTTATGGATCAGATAAACCGCGTCTGCCGACCGTTCTTAGACAAATTTGTCATTGTGTTTATTGAGTGTATTCTAAAACAAAGGATGAACATGATCAACATTTGAGACAGGTTTTGGAAATTCTAAAGCAACACAAATTATATGCCAAGTTCTCGAAATGTGAATTTTGGTTACGTGAAGTTCAATTTCCGGGGCATGTAATTTGTCAAGATGGTATCAAAGTGGATCCGTCTAAAGTCGAAGCTGTGATGAATTGGAGTGCTCCGAAAACACCGACAGAGATTAAGAGTTTTCTGGGATTGGCAGGTTATTATCGCAGGTTTATCAAGGATTTCTCTAAACTTGCCGGTCCATTGACCAAGTTGACACGAAAAGATGTTCCGTTTCAGTGGGGTTCAGCTCAGGAGAATGCTTTTCAAAATATGAAGCAGTTGTTGTGTCAAGATCCTGTTCTTTCTTTACCTGAGGGTTCCGAAGATTTTGTTGTGTACTGTGATGCTTCACACGCCGGGTTGGGTTGTGTTTTGATGCAAAGGGGTAAAGTAATTGCGTATGCTTCAAGACAATTGAAACTTAACGAAAGAAATTACCCGACTCATGATTTGGAGTTAGCTGCTGTGGTATTTGCTTTGAAATTATGGAGACATTATCTGTATGGAACCAAATGTACGATCTGCACAGATCATAGGAGTTTACAGTATGTTTTCACTCAGAAAGAATTGAACATGAGACAACGTCGTTGGTTGGAATTGATCAAAGATTATGATTGCTACATTCAGTATCATCCGGGTAAAGCTAATGTAGTTGCTGATGCACTTAGCAGAAAGGGATCCTCGGATACTGTAAAAATTTATGCATTTGGAAATCAAGTCTGATTTAGTGGATCAACTTTTGGCTGCTCAACTTGAAGCTTTGAAAGATGAGAATCTGAAGGATGAACTAATGATTAAACGACAACATGATTTGACTACTGACTCGCGTGGTTTGAAGGTTTATCATACACGCGTTTGGGTACCGAAGTTTGGTAACTTGAGGGAATTAATTTTGAATAAGACTCACAAATCTAGGTTGTCAATACATCAGGGTTGTACGAAGATGTATCATGATTTAAAAACTCGTTATTGGTGGCCGACGATGAAAATGGACATTGCTCGATTTGTTGAAACATGTCACATCTGTGCGCAAGTTAAAGCAGAACACCAGAAACCGTACGGATCTTTGAAACAGTTAGAAATACCTGAGTGGAAGTGGGATCATATTACGATGGATTTTGTAACTAAACTTCCACAAACCCAGAAAGGGCACGATATGATTTGGGTTATAGTAGACAGATTAACCAAGAGTGCTCATTTTCTTGCTACTGCCGAAACAACATCGTTGAGTAAGTTAGCGCAGTTGTATATTGATGAGATAGTGTCAAGACATGGAGTTCCACTGTCTATTGTTTCTGATTGAGATTCAAGATTTGTATCTAACTTCTGGAACAGACTACAACAGGAATTGGGGTCCAGGGTAAATTTGAGTACAACTTATCACCCACAGACAGAAGGTCAATCTGAGAGAACTATTAAGACTTTAGAGGATATGCTTCGAGCATGTGTGTTAGAATTTGGGGGTTCTTGGGATTTGCATCTGCCACTGGTTGAATTCGCCTACAACAATTCCTATCACTCTAGTATTGGTATGCCTCCGTACGAAATGTTATATGGTCGTCCTTGTAGAACTCCGACTTGTTTGTTAGAGGCGGGAGAAAAGCAATTTGCAGGATCTGATATAGTACAAATGACAGCTGATAAGGTAGAAGTTGCCCGAGAAAAGTTAAAAGCTGACAGAGATCGACAGAAAATGTACGCAGATCCGCGTCGTCGACCAGTATCGTTTATGGAAGGAGAAAATGTTTACTTAAAGGTATCTCCGTGGAAGGGTGTTATTCGTTTTGGTAAACGAGGGAAGTTGGCTCCCCGTTACATTGGTCCTTTCAGAATCAGACGGGTAGTGAAAGATCAGACAGTTGCTTTGGATCTTCCTGATGAGTTAGCGGGTATTCACGACACTTTCAATGTGTGTTATTTGCGTAAGTGCAATGTAGAAGATCAAACTCAGATTCTTCCAATACAAGATCTTCGAGTGGATACTAATCAAAGGCTTATCGAGGAATCAGTTGAACTACTTGATCGAAAAGTCACGAAGCTGAGGAAGAAACAAATATCGATGGTTTTGGTTAAGTGGAAACACAGTTTGGGTTCAGACTTGACCTGGGAGACCGAAGCTGACATGAGGAGTCGTTACCCTTCTTTGATTGAGAGCGAAGAGATTCCGAGGACGGAATCTTCTTAAGGGGGGTAGATTTGTAACACCCTCTCAACCGGCCTAGATTAAATAAGGTAATTAATTATTAAGCTTGAGATTTACAATTAGTTAAGTGAAATTAATTGTTATTAATTGTTTAATATTATGTGATTAATTGGAATATTGTTAATTAATTAAAATGTGAGTTAGTGGAGGTAATAGGTGTCATTGGTGATGACACATAAACACCAAACCACTATCACAATTGCATGCTTTATCCAAAAATTGAAAGTGTGTGTGTGTTGGTGTGTTCTCGGCCAAGAAGAAGAACGAGAACAAGAAATCATCTTCAACTTTCTGATTTTGAATTATTGTTTGAATTCTGAAGTATCAATCCTGAAGGTTAGTATAATTGTTTTAATTTGATGCTTGCATTCGGATTTATGGGAATTGTATGAATTCCGAATGATGCTTGATAAATTAATTGATGATAGGATGATTGCATGTTAGAAAAATTATGTGAACTTATGTTCATTATATGCTTAGAATGATTTCTGGAAACATGGATTATATGCATGTGTATAAAATAGTATAGAATTGTAGTTAGAACCAAAACTGTTCAAGAACATTGAATCATTCGGAAATTTGGGATTTGAATCAATCGGAATTTGAAGATTCCGCATAAACTATACGGATTCTGATAAAATTCCGCATAAAGTCATTCGGAATTGATGAATTCCGCATATATTGATTTCCGAATGCTAATGCCTTTATATGGAATATATTATACGGAATTGGGTCGATCGGAATTAATGATTATCCGGAATTAAACATGAGCCTATACTCGTAATTTCAATTGATCGGATTTCACTTGTATTCGGAATTGGACCTTTAGTTCGGAATTGGTACTAGGAATTTCGTTTAACCGGAATTGGCCTCTACTCGGAATTGAACTTTATCCGGAAATGAACTTTATTCAGTATTGAACCTATTCGGAATTGCCCTAACATTCAGAATTATGACTTATTCGGATTTGAGAAGAAAGCTGAATGTTATCCGGAATTGATATAAAACCGCATGAATTGCCTTTGCTTATTCGGAATGGAGAATTGTATTCGGAATTATGATAGTTCCGTATGTTATGTCCGGAATTTGGGATTTATGGAATTTCATTAACAATTCAGATTATGACATATTGATTTTCTATATATTCGTGATATATGTATATTCATATGATGTATGAATGAGTTTATTATTTATTGTGAATCAGTATTGGGAGATATATACTGACTTGTGTTTATATCTTCTCAGAAACTGAGAAGACTCAGTGAATTAGTCAACTGAGTGTGCTACTGCCTTGCTGACTGTGGTGAGTGGATTTATATCTTCGGATATACAGGATATGATATCCTATTTGATACTATGCTCTTGTTTGAACTGTATACATGTTATTTTGGAGATCAGCATGAGCTGAGCAGCTGGGCCTGTTGCTTGGGGATTTACAGTATTAGATCTTGAGATGCATTTGTTGTATTCAAGGGTGCTAATACTGTTATCGATGTTAGCAGGGCTATCGGTAAACCTTGGTTTTGGCCAACCTTGGTTATAGGTGGTTGCAACACCGCCGGTTCTCCTTGGATTTATGAGCTATGTGATTGGGCATGTTTGTCTTGTATATGTTTAGATATTTATTTCCTCACTTAGCTTTGTGCTAATTCCTCACTAGATTTTTTTGCAGATACTCCATGGTGAGTTTTTGGATGATGAAGACTGGGAATATGGACAGACCAACACTCTGATGTCCAAGATTTTGTTTAGAGCCTTTTTTGTATATAACACTGTAGTGGCATTTTTGTAAAATGATAACCTGTTAAAGTTTTATTTATAGTTTGATTTTAATCTAATTATATATAATTAGCTTCCGCACGCAGTTTTATGTTAATTAAAAAGTACAGTGTTACAATTAATTATCGGGAAAAACAATAAATGGATGTTTATTATTTAAGGGCGAAATTAAATATCAGTTGTATATTTAATATAATGTCTGGTTGAAAAAATATTAATGAATATTAAATCGAACTAGAGGGTTTGTTTTGCCAAACGATCAAAGTTATTGATCACAAACCGGGCTTTAAGGTCCAAGGGCCTTAATCCACTTAAATACATATTTAAGGGATTAAGCGTTAGAAATTTACTAACCCTAATTATAATTAACACAAAAGGGACAAAACAAACACTTTTTCTCTCCTTGCTACCTTCGGCCGAACACCACCACCACCCAACTCGGCGGTGGTCGACGGTGGTCTTAGCGGTGTTCTACGGTGGTCGACGGCGGCGCCCTACGGCGACGGCCTGCCCTCTTTCCGGCGATCGAGTATAGGGCCGAGACCCCCCCCTTTGCAGCGGTTCTTGTGGTTCTCGGCGGCGGCCGATAGCAACCAAAAAGTCCGCGGCTTTTTGGTGGTTCACACACACACGGGTATTAATTGTCTTGGCGGTCTAGCAGCCAGTTCAAGGGTGCAGTAGCTGTGTATCCCCTTTAGCAGTCCAAGGGTATAATTTCTTATACTTTTTAATACTGTTTTATACATATGTGTATTATATGATTATTTGTTTTGCTTACTAGATCCAGTTGTGATCTTGGGATGAGATTTATATTATTTTCCGCTGTGAATGTTGTACCCTGTAAATCACAACATAAAGTAACTCGGGATGATAATGTTTTTCATCCTTACACCGGAGATACATGTCATGACATGTGTCTGCTTCGTTCTGATTACTTTCAAACGCAGTCCATAACCGGTTGTTATAAAAGAGGTATTCGGATAAGATATTGCTATTGTGGTGGAACAATTTAGTCAAAGGAATTTATTCCTCTCTTTGGAGTGATATCCCCGGGCACCTTGATGATTAGTCGCTGACACCAAAACGCATGACCGTGCTCAAGTTCACAACGGTTTATAATCAATTGTAACTTGTATATTTTGGTCATCACCAATCTTTATCGAGAAACATAATCATGAACTATTTGGGAATGACTTTGAACCATGTCTCATGTTCACCTGGATATCGCGGATAATACGATGATTGATCATGTATCTATAGGGTCCTATCAAACCTTATGGGTTGTGATTTGGTACTTGCCATGAGTGACAAACCCTATGCTGACTTGGCGGCATAGATGTCTTGCTAGAGGCCAATCTATGTCTGTGATATCTTTTGTGGTTTCGTCACTGTCAAATGGGAGTCTGTTCAATTATGCCCGCTCACACACGAGTCGGTATTGCTGCTGATGAAGCATAGGCCTGTTGGGTTACACCCCTAGTATTGATTCTGCAGCACTATGGTTTGAGAGATAGACAAACACCAAAATGGGTTTTGGTGGGCTAAGACACGGCCGTGCTTCATGAGGCACGGACATGCCTTTGTGCTAGTCACGGGCCCAAGTCAGGCATGACTTGGGTGTGCCAGCCCAATGTGACACAGGCGTGCCTTCTGAGACATGACCATACCCAGTCACTGTTGTACCTAATTAAAGCTAGTAACTGTTTATCTTGAGTGGTAAATGATTGATAACTTTACGGTAAACAATAAGCATGATTTCTTGACTGATAATTATGATAAGTGGATCATAATTATCATTATGGTTTTATAAGAAAAATCTCTCAAAGTTTACACACACGTACAAGGAAGAAAAAGGTGGTTGCTTCTTGGTTGTGTTGATCTTGGTGTTGTTATAATGATAGACTTGCTAGCACTCGTGAAATCTACCATCTTGGTGTGGACTTCATTAGAGGGCTTCTACGTTTGGATAATCATTCATCCGTTACACCATTACCGGGATTCACTAAGACTTGGATTAAAGAGATCTTCTTGAGGGTACATCTCTTTCCTTCTTGTTATATGTGTTTTGTTGCTTAGGGTCTATGTTTAAAGTTTGGTCTATTGGGTGTATATTGGTCAGCTTTATAAAATTATTGTTATACTATTTTTTAGCTTCCGCTGCACTCATGGCGCCACCAATACCCAACAAATACAACTAACTTTACCTTAACTACCATTATATTTTTAGTGCCTTGGTTCTTCGTTCATACTTGTGGATTCCAAAAGGTTCACGGAAATATCTTATTAGGTGGGAGGTTTGACAACCCATGAAGAGCAAAAGTTGGAGTTGGTTAACAACCAGTAACTTTTGGGAACCGTCAAGAATCAAGGAAGGTGGAAAGTCACGGTGTGTGGTATTATCTACCTTAGATTATACGCATCTATCCAGCTGATGGGAAGTTGATTGGTGCATGATATCCTTGAACACCATTGCTCCCACCCTATTACATGAGTGAGGGATGGAGCTGCTTGCTAGTCAAGCTAGCCTTTTCTTTTCTCTTTCTTCTTCTCTCTATCTCTCTCCTCCCTCTTATATTTAATTCTTTTTTTAAATAAATAAAAAATAGTTGAGGGGGATAGATGTGGAGGTTAGTGGAATGAAGGGGATGGGAGAAAAAAATGATATGATGATGACATGGCAAGGGAAAGAAAGGGGATGGATGCATCGTCTTATATAGAATAATTGAAACCATCACCTATCCGAAAACAGCGAGAGAAAATTACAAGACCGTTCTTCGAGTTGTAGTATAAACTTTCACGTGGATTCTTAATCGAACCAAACAAGGTACGATTGATTGGCTGTTAAACCCTGCAGAGTTACATCAATAAAGGTATAATATTCAATCTTAATAGCATTTTACATACTCGGTTATTGTGGCTATGCAGATTGGTGATTCCTACAACAGGTCATAGTTATTAAGTTTTATTAGAAGCTAAGGCCATGTCTCATAAAAAATATATGCAGTAGGGATGGTGTCTTGATTGTATCTGCTTCTTTTTGTCTCACATATCGCGGAAAGAAAAATAATTAAAGTTATAAATGAGCTTCAAATTATGCTCAAGCTCGGTTTGAATTCGTATAAGTTTAACCGGTGACAAGCTTTTAACAAATCAAGCTTGACTAATTTATAAATAACTGGTCTTACTTGTACCTTATCAATCTACTACTTTTGAGGATTCGTAATTACATACGTCAGCTTTAGGAGGTATCTTGGTTACTTCCTCTTCTTTTTCATTAGATTTGACTAGTAATTAATCATCCTTATATTCTACTGTACAATCAAGTAATGTAACACCAACCACCATTGACTAAAACAAATTTACTATAAATAGTAAAGTAATGCATCACCAACCTCATTTGACACAGAGACGTTTACTATAAATACTAAAGTAATGCATCACCAACCCCCTTTAACACAAATATATCTACTATAAGAGTGTGATTATTTAGAATATTTAATTATCCAAAATAGTTCATATGATATGATTTTATGACATATATTAAAAATTATAATTTTTTAATATAAATAAGAGACTAATTTGAATCAAATTTATTATACAAGCCTAGCCTTTCATTTAACAAATGAAATTAAATTATATAATATTAATCATCCATTTAATAAAAATTGTAAATTCAATTTTAAATTTTCTATGTCAAAATTAGATTGAATTTAGACTTTAATTTAAATCCAAATTTTTTAAAACAATTTTATATGCGTTAATCTTTAAAATATTGAATTTATCCGCTTTAATATATATTGTTTTCTAAAAAATGAAATAGTATCACCCGTCTGTAAATAATAAAGTAATTCATCACCAACCCCAATTCACACAAAGAAAATATAAAATAAAAAACGAAAAATTCAATTTTTTTTATTTATCCTCTTACCTCGTACTCATTAAACAATAATATATGAAATCGGGTTTTACTCTTTTTATTTTTACATATGTTTTGAGGTAGCAGGTAGAAACACAATTTAGTAGGTATAAATCTCATCTATAAAAATCAGCATCAAATTCAGCAATCACCAGTTTCTGCAATTTAGCTACCATCTTCAATGAAGTCTGCAAATGTTGAAATCCTTTCAGATTGCTTCATAAAACCCAAATTCGAATCAGAAGAATCCAAGAAACCAATTTACTTCTCGCCATGGGATCTCGCCATGATCTCTGTAAACTACATTCAAAAGGGTCTCCTTTACCCCTTGCCGGAAAATCAAGATTTCTCCATAACCACCTTCTTAGAAGACCTTAAAGACTCGCTCTCCGCCACACTTACTCACTTCCACCCACTCGCCGCCCGTTTAGCCACCGTGAAAGAAGAAAATCCACCTTCATTTACCGTCTTCATTAACCCCGATAACAGTCCCGGAGCCAGATTTATCCATTCGACGGCGAATTTAACGGTCGCTGATATTCTTACTCCGACCGACGTCCCGTTGATTGTGCAATCGTTTTTCGATCACCATAAAGCAATCGATTACGACGGTCACGATATGTCTCTGCTGTCGGTGCAAGTAACAGAGCTTGTTGACGGAATCTTTATCGGTTGCTCGATTAATCATATAATCGTTGATGGGTCTTCCTTCTGGCATTTTTTTAATTCGTGGTCGGAAGTTTTCAATTCCAACCGGCGAGACGACTCAATTTTAGTTCCGATCACACGTCCCCCTGTTCTCGAAAGATGGGTTCCGGCAGGATCCGGCCCGATTTTAAAACTCCCGTTTACCCATGAAGATGAATTCGTCGACAGACCATATCCGCCATTGTTACGGGAACGAATCTTCCATTTCTCGTCGGAATCTTTAACAAAACTCAAATCAAAAGTGAACTCTGAACTCAAAACAACAAAAATTTCAACATTACAGTCTCTCTCCGCCGTCGTATGGCGTTGCGTCACCCGCGCACGGCGGTTCTCGGCGGACAAAGAAACCGGTTGCAGAATTGCAATAAACAACCGGGCCAGAATGTCACCACCATTACCGGAAAATTACTTCGGTAATTCGATTCAGGCGATACGAGTAAGTGCAACGGCAGGGGAATTGCTGGAGCACGGTGTGGAGTGGGCGGCGTGGCGGTTGCACGAGGCGGTGGTGAACCACAGTGATAAAGCGATTAGGGATTACATGGATTCGTGGGTAAAGAGTCCGTTTGTGTATAAAATGGGTGTGTTCTTCGACGGAAATAGTATACAAATGGGGAGTTCACCGAGATTTGATATGTATGGAAATGAATTTGGATTGGGGAAAGGATTGGCGGTTTTGAGTGGGTATGCTAATAAGTTCGACGGGAAGGTGACGTTGTACGCCGGACGGGAAGGTGGAGGAAGTATGGATTTGGAAGTTTGTATGTTGCCGGAAAACATGGCGGTTTTTGAATGTGATGAAGAATTCATGAGTCTTGTTAATTGAGGAAATAATAAATTAGAAAAATACCATTTGTCATACTATCATCTAGTCTAGTCATGTAATAAAATGTAATAAAATGGGTCAATGGTGCATCTATCACTTTCTCACACAATTTCATGTCAACTAAATCCGGATAGACGAATGATCTCTTAGCCTAGTGGTTAAGAGTGAGGGGGAGGCAAAACCTTCTAGGAGGTCCAGGGTTCAAACCTTGGCAATGGAGTTTATTTCTAGCTTGGGGTTTACAAACTTACTAACAACTAATTTTGCCGTTAAAAAAAAAAAACTAAATCCGGATAGAGGGAATTTAAGGAATTTAAGGTACATGTTACAAAATGTGATTATAATTGAAAAGGAAAGGCAATTGATGTTGGGAAATTGACATGAGTGATGTTTTTTCTATAAAGTCGTTGAGACTAATTATCGATAACGTTTAAACTCTCTGTTTGCATGTTTGAATTTTCGTAATAAATGACATCGATCTAAAGTTAATTGTTTTATGTGTAGACTGCTACTAAAAAGCATATTGGCCCGATCAATTGTAATCTCGAGAGGAATTACTATTCCTTCAGAGTTGTGTCCTTTGTCCGATTGTAAAGGAAGTTCCGAGTTTTTTTAAAAGAGGGAATTCACATAATAGTAACCAAGTTTGAAAATTGTTTCATAGATTATTCACCTCATAGATGATCTTGATGAAACAATTTTCAAACTGGCTTACTATTATGTAAAATAAATCATTTTAATTGGTGCCATTTAAGAACGGAGTAGTTCTCTTCCTTAGAATATATGATTTTTGAATTGGTAGACCAAGGAAAAAATAATAAAGGAAGAAAGTTTATAGAAGCTGACATGGGGTATATACTGTGGTTCGTGTGGAAATCCATGAATAATGCCATCTTTAATAACAAAAATATGCAGCCAAGTGGATCAAGGCAATGCCGAAGCTCTTCTCATGGTTCGCGTTTTTGCCGTTAAAAAAAAAAGTGGATCAAGGCAATGGATTGTGAATCCACCATGCGCGGGTTCAATTCTCGCCGTTCGCCCAAAATTATAATTTAATTTTTTTTTGTAAAAACGAAGAAAGAAATTTTATTTTCTCTCCTATTTACTACGGCGGCGAAGAATCAAATTATCATAATATTTATTTCTTTTTCTACTTCTTTTTCCGACGGAGGTGGTGGGTTTTTGGGTGTCCGGCGGTGATGGTTTTTGGAGAAAGAGTTTGAGTGTGCCTATGTGTTTGTGAAGGGAGAGAGGGAGAGAGAGTGTGTGTGTGAGGTGACGTATGTGTGTGTGTGTGAGGTGATGTATGTGTATGTGTATGTGTGCAGGAAGTAAGAGAGAGAGATGTATTAGTGTGGGATGTATTTATTTTAAAAAATATTAAATATTTAAAACTATAAAAAAGTTTAAAAAAAAGTAGCAAAAAGACCTAAATGCCCTTAAGTTAACGGATCTGTTAAATGGAAACTGTTAAAAAGGACTATGGGTGCAACTTTTGAGCAATTAAAAGACTATCTTTGCAACTTTTTGAAAAAAATGACTAAACTCGCAACTATGGGATAGTTAGAGGACTATTGGTGCAATTAACTCTATTTTGAATCCTAACATCCTGTCGTCAATAAAAACTAGTGTTATACTCGTGTGGTGCTCAGGTATGTAAATAAAATTTATAATAATAATTTTTATACATATTTTTTAATATAATATTATATATTAGTCTAAAAGTTTTTTGTGTAATATCAAGTACTTTTTATAAGTAGATATTTTTATTAGCCAATTAATAATTTTATTTTTAGCATTGTAAACTTAATTTACTAAAAGTTAAATAATAATGATATCAAACTATACTCAAATTAATTATACCATATAAAACTAAGGTCCTAACATAAAATATATTCTGTTTATACATATTTAAATTAGTTGAATATAGTTTTTTTTATTGTTTAATTAAATATAACTCAAGACGCAATATAACAATGAATACAAACCATGTAATTATAACCTTAATTTATGTGCCAATTTATTAGTTAAAAATAATAAAACTTAATAAATTAAAATCTTTATATAAGTTTATAAGTTATAAGAGTAGTTACAAAAGTCACTAACATGATTGTTGTTTCACTACCTTATAATTATATTGAGTGATCGTTTTTGTATGATTATTTACTCACTCACCAACCATTAATCTAAAATGCGTCTAGTGTTAATTTTGTAAACAACTAACGGTTTAAGAAGACACGCTAAGTGATTTTTAAACATAATATAAACAACTCACTATTAGGTAGTTTATGAATTGTTACATAATTTCTATGTCGTTATAAACAACTCAATATAGGAAGAGGATAAACTAAAAAGAGTTTTATCCTACAAAATCTAAGGAATAAATATGAGCCATTCGATTTTCATGGAAGTCAGAAAATAAAAGTGTAAACACATAAAAAATAACCATAAAATAACTGCCGTTAAGAGGTAATTTTAAAACATAAAAAGAAAATGAGAGATTTTTGGTGATTGGAAATTTTTTTAAAAACCTCTTTTGCAAAAATGATTATTAATTCTATAAACCTGATGCACATTACGTGGATTATGAAAGCATATAGAATGTGATGCACGATTTTAAGCTGTTGGATGCACAATCTCAAAGTAAATGCACAATCCAACGAAATGAACACATATAGAAGAAAATGGAAAATCATTTTTAACCTAATACAAACCAAAATGATGAAAGCAGTACCTAATACATAAGAAATTCACAAAATTGAAACCTCATTACATATGAACTTGAAGAAGTAATAGATTGGTGGAAGCAAAAGATTCACAGATTCACAGATTACCTTTATTAACAGATTACAAATGATCGATGCATAAAGTAGAACTATTTTGATGAATAACTTGTATAAATCTGATGCACAAATCCGACCTCAAAGGAGCGATTGTGGTTTCGCCTGTGGTGCAACGGGGGTGGTGGTGTAGAGGCCGTGACGGAGTAGCGGCGGTGGTTCTATGTGTGGTTTTGGTGTTGACTCTGCCGTGGTGGTTGTGCAGAACATGATTAAAATCTGCGACAGGGGCGGTGGATGAATGCAATCGACGAATCCACAGGGGTGGCGCATGCATAACCCGTGGCGACTTCACAGGGGCGGCGGACCGCCTTCACAGCGGCGACTTCAAATATCGACTGATATTTGGGTTTTCGTGAAGGCGACTATACGTGGGGCATGAAAGAAGGCGATGATATTAGGGTTTTCGTGAGCGATGGGCAAGTAATAGAATCTGAAACGTGGGGTAGTAGGGATTAGGGAAGAGAGGGAAATTTATATTTTTTCTAAAATTCCTAATTTACCCTTTTGTTAGTTATGACACGTGTTAGGTCCAGAATTCTTCTTACCCTTTTTACCTTTATTCTCTTTTTATTTGATCCTGATTTTCTCTCTCTCTCTCTCTCTCTCTCTATATATATATATATATATATATATATACATATATATATTGAAGTTCATTTAAGAACCATTCTTAGTGCGAGAATCGCAAGAACCAATCTGAGCCGTCCAATTCCCCCTACTTCAATGTCATTGCCCACACCCATGAATTCCTCACATGCACCCTGTCACACTCTATCTCTCCACACTCTCCATCCATGATCTTCCCATATCCAAGGAACGGCTGAGATTGGTTCTCGCGGTTCTCGCGCTAACAACGGTTCTCGAATGTACCCTATATATATATATATATATATATATATATATATATATATATATATATATATATATATATAATCAGGATCAAATAAAAAGAGTTTTAAGGTAAAAATGGTAAGGAGAAACGTGAGCCTAACAAGTGTCCTTTTATAATAAATTAGTTGAGGGGCAATTCAGACTTTTTACCCCATTTTCTACCCCCTCCCTTAATTCTCCATACCCATCTCATTCATCAAATTAGTCCCGCCTCTTCCACACAAAAACCCTAAATACTATCGCTGCCCTCATCTTCGCCGCACCATGAACCTATTCGTCGCCTAACACTATCGCCGGAGCATTCACCGTCTCCGTCGCGATGCACTACGCCGGCATCGTTCATCGCTACAGTTCCTTCTTGCCGCCACCTAGGGTTTATGTTTGCTGCTTACCGCCGTCTCCCCACCGCACACAGATGGATTGTTTCATATGGCCGCCGCCTAGGGTTTCGCTATGCTTCGTGCCGCCTGGTTCAAATCTACCATCGGCGATCTCCATGAAGGAAACCCACAACTGAAATCTCCGATTCCTTTCGTCGTTGTTGTGCATCACTGTTCATCTTTACTTTTCTTTTTCATAAACCAGATCTGGGCGGATTAGGGTTTGGTCGCCGTTCTACAAAATTCGGTCGGCTGCCGGAGTTGTTTAGGGTGGTGTCATACATGGATCAACTGAGAGTGAGGTGAGATACACATCTCTGGTCTTGGATTCCTTAAAGGATTGCTCGAAAAAAGATTTTTATCGGGAAAACATATCGACGGGTTTCGTTGACTGATTTAGAAATTGTGCATCCATCCCTGATTGTTCTTCTGTTTTCTTTGTATATGTTTTTTAGCAATTATTCGGATACCGGGTGATACATGATCATTTGGGCATCAACGCTAGATGTTGTAATAGACAATTCGATTTTTTGTACTTTTTTGGTGCACAATTCGATATCTAGGATCGTGCATCTTATGTTTTTGGTACTGTATTCATCAGTTTAATGTTCAGATTCTCATAAATTTATTGTTAAAAATAGGGATTGTGCATCAGTTGTGAAACTTTTGTTTGAATTTGGGCAAACACACAAGCATTGGCAAGTGAAGGTGGAACAGATGAATCCAAAAGAAGGGGCGATGCATTTGCTTTTTTTATCACACTTTTGTTTTTTCATTTCCTGTTTTGCCCTTGGTTGGCAGTTACGTGAATGTAGTTATGGGTCCCTTTTGTTGACTTTTAATATAAATTGTGTGGTTCACATTTCTCCTTACATTTTGTAGCATAACTAATTTTTTAGTTTACCTTCTCCCTATATATTGTTAGATTATGTGCAGAGATAATTAATGGGCATATTGTATCCAATGTTATAAGAGACTAAAGGGTCACACTGCTACACACCCAATTCAGAACATTTGGATTTCACCATAAGTTTGTGTGGAAATAATTAATCAGTTGGATTAATTATTAAAAAGAAAAGTAAATAATTAATCAGTGGTATTAATTATTGAAAAGAGAGAAATAAATAATTAATCAGTTTGTATTAATTATTAGAAAGGAAATAAATAATAAATAGTTATTTATTATTTAAAGAGAATTAAATATTAAGTTTTAATATTTAACGGACAAATTAATTAATAGTTGATTAATTAATTAGCAAAGTCCAGGGGGTCAAAGTGAGAAGAGATGAAAGTTTAATTAAAACCAGTGGGCTTTTTAATTAAAAGGGTTTAGGTCAATCTAATTCTTATATATATCCTTAAGCCTTAAGGATTAAGCAATAAGAAACACAAGGATTAGAAAAGATAACCCTAGCCACCTTCTCTCCCTCCCTTTTGTCGAACTCTTTCTCTCGTCGCACTCTATCTCTCTCTCGGTTCTCTTTCCTCTCGACGAAACCGAAGGAGCAAAACACCAAGAGTGTTTTGCGAAGTCGAGGTCGACACAAGAACACACACACACGCTCTCGATTTTTGAGTGTTGGAGTTTTGGTGATCCAGGAGCGGTCTAGAAGCCAGTTCCAAGGAGGTGCAGTAGTGGTGGACTTTCTTTAGCAATCCTAAAGTTTTTTATCAGGTATAATTTTGTAACCTTATCTGTGGATTGTTGTTTAGAAACTATGTTGATCAAGTAAGTTTTAAGATCCTAACCCTTTTTGGGGTTTAGAGGGTTGTGTTCAATCCAGTTCCGCTTTTAGGATTGAACCAGTAGAATCAAACCTATGTTTAACCAGTTTGAGTCATATGGTGGTTTGGTCAGGTTGAAAACCCTTCATATATATATATATATATATATATATATATATATATATATATATATATATATATATATATATATATATATATATATATATATATATATATAGGGGAGGGTTCAAACGAGAACTGCTTTTCGTACGAGAACTGCGAGAACCAATCTCAGTCGTTCCTTGGATATGAGAAGTTCATGGATGGAGAGCGTGGAGGGGATCAAGTGTGGCAGGGTGCTGAGGAATTCATGGGTGGACAGTGACATTAAAGGAGGGGGAATTGGACGGCTTAGATTGGTTCTCGCAGTTGTCTTACGAAAAACAGTTCTCATTTGAACTTTTGCATATATATATATATATATATATATATATATATATATATATATATATATATATATAGGGAAGGAATATACTAAAAAGAGAATAAAGCTACAAAATGTAAGGAGAATTCTCAGCCACATATTTTCATCAAAAGTCAACAAACCCTGGTCAAAACTGTCAAATCGTAACTGCTAAAAATTTGCACGTTAAAAAATCGAATTGTGCATTACACTATCTAGCATTTATGCATACAAAAAATCGAACCATACTCAATGATGCACGTTAGCCATGCTTCCGATGAACAACTTTCACCATAAAATGAAGGTGAATATCAAACATTTTCTGAGAAAAAGATGAAATCTGATTATACAAAAAACGAGCAACACCTTTGATTTTTAACTCTGTATAAGCTTCGTTTGCTCGAACAATCCCTTCGATTTTTGAACTCTGTTAACGACGGCAGCGACTGGTCCGAATATAAAAGGCTATTTCCCGGTTCCAGAGGCACCATCGACTTCAAGTATTTCGCCGATGATTCACAAACGACGGCGAAACCACCATCGATTGCTATATGAACAACGAAGGAGAGGGAGGCATGGCGGATGCATCATCGAAGCTGCAGAGGAATCCGACGACCACGTAAGCGGCGGTGGGTAGGGTAGCGACTTCATGAGTTTGCGTCGGAGAGATCTTCAAAGAGAGATTAGGGTTTGCATCAGCGAGGTCTTCAGGGGCCTGGATTTAGGTAGCGTATAAGGCGATTTAGGGAAAGCAAGGGTGAGCGGCCGCAGAGGTCTCCGGCCACCACGTGAGCGGCGGTGGGGCGGCGGTGGGGAGGGCGGTGCATGATGAACACTTTTAGACGTGGGTTTACGTCGGCGAGGTGGTTGCGCATTTCGGGTTTTGCGTCTTCACCGAGGATCATCGATCGCCGGCGGCTTCTTCACGGAGGAGGGGTCGACGGCTGTAGAAAACGTAATGGGGGCGGATGAATGATGTTTGGGGGGTGGCGATTAGGGTTTTCATCGTAAAGGGGGAGGGGGGAGATGTATAATTGTGGGTGGTGGAGACAGGGAGGAGAGAGAACAGTTTTATTTTTTAAAAAAGTTCCGGTTTTACCCTTTTGTTAGTGTTGGTTGGTTATGCAACGTGTCAGACTTACATTTCTCCTTACTCTTTTTATCTTAAAACTCTTTTTATTTGATCCTGATTCTATAGAATGGAGATCAAATAAAAAGGAAATTAAGGTAAAAAGTGTAAGGTTAAATTCTGTGTTGACATGTGTCCCTTGAATTTAAAAAATCAAAAAGGGTATAATAGGTAGTTTGATTTATTTTATCTCTCCTCCCAAATTTATAGCCCTCCACGTTTAATACCTTTTCTCTCTCTCTCTCTCTCTCTCTCTTCATTTACCGTCTCCCTCCCTCCCCCATCGAGAACCCTAATCGTCCCATGAACTTCCACCATCACCGTCTCCTCCGGTGAAGACACCAACGACGTGAAGCCACCGTTCTCGAAAACCCACGCCTCCCGTAGCCCCCTGCAACCTAACGTTTTCAGAAACCACCGCCT
This sequence comes from Pulicaria dysenterica, assembly GCA_947179395.2. Lineage (NCBI taxonomy): Eukaryota > Viridiplantae > Streptophyta > Magnoliopsida > Asterales > Asteraceae > Pulicaria > Pulicaria dysenterica. Next base: position 11,028,340 of record OX359292.1, read on the forward strand.
CCCGTAGCCCCCTGCAACCGCCGCCTTCGTAACCCTCTGAAACCTCCGTTCCCACCGTACCCTAGCGGCGCCATCGTGGTCTCCATGTTTCATTTCTCCCCAGCCACATGGATCTCGATCTCCCTCACGCTCTGCCCCCTATGAAGACCTTGCTGACAGAAACAAACAGCACCCATGAGTCGCCTGTCACACTCGCCGTTCGCAACCTTGCGCTGCACAGTCGGTGACGTCCTCTGCGATGCGCATTCGATTATTTGTGAAGCATCAAAACCCTAATTCTTGCTTCGGTGCAGATTTGTGAATCAGAAGCACTTCGTTAACGGTTCTTCAAGGTTCTTCGCTGATCTGGTGCATCTGTTTTTTTCATCAGTTCATTTTTATTGTAATTGTGCATCAAATTGTTTCAGTTGTTACATATTTTATGCACAATCTTCTGAGATCTGATAAGTTGTGAATCATTTTTTGTGGGATTTGAACTTTTGACATCTGGTTTGTATATTTTTAATATTGTAGTTGGATGTGAATCATATTGTCGTTAGTGTGTTGCTGTAGAAATTTTCCAATTGGTTTCCTGTTTTTGTTTCTGTTTTAGGTGTAGAAAGCTGCACCAATTCGTGTGTAGTGCTGTTTTAGAGCAGATGTATTGTTGCTATTTTTTTTCGTTGTGGCCCAAATGGCTTAGATGCCATGGCTGGAACTCTCTTTGTATGTTCTGGTTCAGTTGGTAATGGTATATGGTATATGCTTTTCAAAAAAAAAAATGTTTTGTATGGTAAATATGTGGATGCACAAGATTATTATATGGAGGGTGTTTGTTTTATCAAATGTATTGTGTTAATGCAGTCCCATGCGAGAAATGAATTTTCAAAAAGTATGTTCCTAAATATCAGGGGAAATGGATTTTTAAAAGGTCCCTTTTGTGCTTTTTTTAATAATTAAAAGAAAATTAAAAAGCCATTTTTTTAGGACCAGATAAATAGCTCAGATTTATTTTTACTATTTTTATTTTAATTCTCTTTTTACAGAATCCTGACCCTGATTCTATATATATATAGGGGAGGGTTCCATTGAGAACCAAATTTATTGCGAGAACCGCGAGAACCAATCTTAGCCGTTGATTTGATAAGTGGAACTCATGGATGGGGAGCGTGGGGGAATCAAGTGTGGCAGGGTGTATGTGAGGAATTCATGGGTGGGCAATGACATTGAAAGAGGGGGAATTAGACGGCTCAGATTGGTTCTCACGGTTCTCGCAATAAAAATGGTTCTCAATGGAACTTCTTCTTATATATATATATATATATATATATATATATATATATATATATATATATATATATATATATATATATATATATATATATTAAATGTTAAACAAATAGATAGAGCAATTAAATATGAAGATAAATAGTTATATTTTATTTTATTTTGATTTATACCATGTATGTTTAAAATCGTTGGTTTTTATGTTTTATAGTTTTGAAAACGGTTTTGGGTTCGGTTTTAGAGGGTTTTGTATTTTGGTTTGGTTCAATAAACTTCCTGGCAGATAGAAACGGTTTTTTCTTTGTACTCAAAATCGTAGTCCATTTATAAAAGTATTAGAAACAGGAAGTTGAATTAACAAGTAGAAACTTATTAAACCTTCTAACCATGGAAAGAATAAACAAGTAAATAGGTGATAATATCATCAAACTTCTAAAGTTTCGGTTATATATTGGTTCAGTTTCGGTTTTCTACTCACCCCTCTCAAGCATCTACCAGTAATCATCTCTACGATCAATATCAAAACTACTATGAGGAAAGGTTATGTTATGCATCACCCGTCTATCATTGAACATCCCTACTATCAAGTATCAATGAATATCTCTACGACCAAAAATTGTTAAAAGAAAACTGTTCAGCACAGGCCTTTCCGGTTTGGTCTCGAGGTCCAAGACAAGTCAGAGGTTGTGGATTCAATTCCGAACCCGGTCGACCCTCCGCCGCCACCATTGACTGTCATTGCCGCCACCACCTCGTCATAGTCACCATCATCATGAACCATCGCTCACCACCAACATTGTCTTTAACACCACCAACACTGTCTTCACCATCGCCACCGACATCACCATCAACCATAGCCGCCATCACCACCAACCACTACTAGCTACCACCAATATCATCATTGCCACCAACTGCCGCCACCACCATTGACCCTACACACACAGATCACCATAGCCACGAAGGTGATCAGCAGCAGATGGTGGCGATGAAACAGCCAGTGGCAAGAACGGCAACAGGGCTCCGTTGGCCAGTGACAAGCAGTTGTATCAAAAATGGTGGCAAGAGAAGTGGTACTAGAATAATTATCCAAATTTAAACAATTATAAAAATGATTGGACAACAATAAATTTGCAACAAAAATGATTCACCAAAATAACAAAATCTTAAACTTACTAATGAGCATAAGTAATTGGAAAATTGACATAAGCTGTGCCTTTGGTTCATCATAGTAAAAAGAATCTCAAAAATATAACATAAATAGACCTTTAATGGTATAATAACAGGCAAAGAATATTTCTTGCCAACAATTTCCCCAAAGACAGCACCTTACTTGAGCTCAAAGAAAATTAATCAAATCTTCATGCCTGTTTTTTGGCTCATGTTGCAGCAAATCCCGTCGACTTACAAATCGGACACGAGTTCTTGTGTTGCAACCACTGCTTGATGCAACCGTGATGGAAGTCATGCCCGCACTCGAGTGTCCCAAGATCGTCTCCATCCTTGTATTCCTCCTAAAAACACGAGAAAACATAAAAATTTTGACGTTCCGAAGTAAGAAAAAAGTCACCTAATAGTAACCAGTCTAGGGGTGGCAAATGTGTCTGTGTTCTGGTTGACCGTTGACCGATCACGGGTGTGCGAACAGGTGGCCCAAACACGACCCGCTAATTTATTCATGTCAGAATACTACTTTTACACGAGATAATGGTATGTTTGGTAACGGGCTTATATGAGATTATAGGGGCTTGGGATTCTAGTTTTCATAATCTCAAGCCCTCTAGCCTCGTTTGGGTGTCAAAATCCAGAGAGATTATTAAAAACATAATCCCCCCTAAGCCCCCAAAATAAAAGCTTTTTCAAGTAGCTTATGGCTTGGGCTTGGGATTATCAATTAATCAGCCCCAGCCCCAGCCCGAGCTAGTTTCGCCAAACACACCCAATGACTATCTTTTAGAAATCAGTTCCATTAAATTTTCTAATGACTATTACAACTTCAAACACGAGAAACACATTCGAATACTATCTTTTACCTGACATACGCAGCAGGGTTCAGCATCGGGTTGGTCTGTTTGGACCACATACTGTTTCTGCTTGAGATGCTTTGAAATCGTTTCTTCTGCCAATCCTGTGCTCACGTTTCCAATGCGTTCTTCCAACGCCAGTAGCTCCTGAGAAACAGGAGTAGATGCTATGATAAATGAGTAGACTTTAACTACTACTAATAATAATTTGATGAATGATATATATATATACATACCTCATATGACATATTATCGATATCAAGCCGCATATCTCTATGCCTATCGTGAATATCTGCAATCCCATAGAAGACCGATTGATCTAAGATCATAAGATCCTGCAACAACACAAAAAAGAATTCGAATTCATACAACCTCTATCTTCTTTATTCTAAAAACCAAAATGAACATCTTTCTAATGAAATCTAACCTCAAACCGCAAGGGTTCGCCCCTTCGCATGAGATCCAAAACATTGCGAATCTACACCAATATTATACACAAAAAATTAAAACCAATCATCATTATTATTTATAAAACAATAGAGTGACTAAAAATAAACATAAAAACCAAACCTCAGAAACCAGCCTGCCTCTTCCTTCACTCCCGGGTGTCATTGTCCGAGCAACATAAGGGAAACCAAAGGCATCCTCAAGCTGCCTACCTATCAACAATGAAGACCTTGAATGTGGTTGATGATGATGATGATGAACTACAGGTGGAATTCCAACATCTTGGGAAGAAGATGATGATGAACCACTCAAAGCCGGAGGGATTCTTGGGAAAAGATTGACATTTTGCCCTCCAGCCGCCTCTGGATCAGCAGCCGACAACAAAGACCGCCGAAGAAACGCTGATAGTCTTCTAGGATGATAATTTGGTGAAGGCCCGGAACTTGGTCCAGCTCGAGAGGTGGCGGCACCGCCATTTCCACCATGGTTTACCGTCCCTCCACCGCCGCCGCCACCATCTGAACTCCAATTAAGTTGGGTTTGGACAGCGGTTCTTATGTTACTTGGTGGTGCAAATAGAGGGTGATCGGAAAGTGAATCATGTTCATTTCGAATAGTTAAACTTGGTGATCGGTTTGCCCTTGCAACAGAACTCCTATTCCATCTTGATGTTGATTGAAAGTTTCTTCTCAAAGCCGGGACTCGTAAAACGGGCTGACCCGGATGGTTTGATGAACCATCGGCTGGCGGGTTGAGTCTCAAAGACGGGTATGGGCCCAAAACATCAGAATCCAGGGCGGGTAACGGGTCAACTTGTTGGCGAGGAGGATTAATCCTCAAACTAACATTTCTATGAGCATGTTCCACAAGAGGGTTCTCACCAACACTCAACCCAAGTCTCGGGATGATCGGGTCAGAAGGTGGGTTTTCAGCAATTGTATGCCACGGGCTCGAACCACCCGGTCCACCCTCAGGTCTTGGAAACATGTGTGAGCTTCCAACCCCTGAAGAAGATTGCCCTATGCTTAACTCTACTGCTTTTCTCTTGCGAGACACCCTATGGTCATCTAGTTCAAACGGGTCCACGGGTGGTCCAAGCGGGTCAGGAAACGATGAACTAGATGAACCATGATCACCCAATGAAAGCACACTTGATGGTGGTTCAGGACAAGATTTCATTAAAGAAGACCATCCACGGTCTGGTCTAGGTTCAATATGACCCTGGTTCACTTGGCTCGGGCCAGAACTCGAACTGGCTTCACCTACGGTCCACATACTTGCATTCTGACCATCTTGATTTGATGGGTTCAAAGACATATAATCCGGTAACCGGTTTGATGGAGAGTTAACCACATCACTTGAGGTCGAACCGTGTTCGAATCCTAATGTTTCTGGAAAGGAACCAATAGCACCCCTCTGCCCTTGCATTGGAACCCTTTAAAATTGAAGAAGTGCAGAACCAAATTCATCAATCTTGAATTCAAATTAACACTTTTTAAACCAGATTAATCAATGTATATCACATTAAGCATGAAAGAAGCATGAAAGAAGCATGAAAGAAGCATGAAAGAAGCATGAAAGAAGCATTCCATTGATCAAGAAACAATAAACACAGAAATAACACAGATTAAGTAAGCTTTATAAAATCATTTAACACAATTTAAGTTAGCATAGAAAGATAACTTCAATAACCAGAGCTCCAATTCATCCAAAGGAGTCCACATTTATCAATTTAAGCATAAGATAAGTTTTCTTTAAACATCAAAAAGCAATGAACTTGAATCTTTAAAATGAAAACAGAGAACAATGTTGACTTAATGATATCAAATTGTAATAAAAAAACAAAACTTTCACAACCAAACACCACCCACCTACTAACCCTAGAGTCAAATTCACTCTAATTTGCACAAATTGGGCATTCATCAAAAGCAATGGATCTTGCCCTAATCTACAATCAATTTATCTACCAACAAATATACAGAACCCAGAAACATAAGCATTACTTCAAGAACATCATCATGGGTCAAGAAACTGAAGGGATTTTTCAAGAATCAGCTAAATAGCAAACTATTAAATCAGTCAAGAGAAGTAAGAAATTGTATACACAAAAGAGTATGAATCTAATAACATATACAGCCCCAACAAAAAACCAACAAAAAATCAGGAAGTTTTTGGTGAAACGCAGCATCTCGATCAACATACACCAGAAATGAAGCAATTTTCTTCAAGAAAATGTTAACCCAGATAAGAAATTACGGAAACAACAAACAGAAAACATAATTTCAGGATAATCAACAGCATACCAAACGAAAGCGAAGAGATTGTAAGCGATGGATCTAAGATTAACAAGTATCGGAAGATATCGAAACGGATTTCCAACAAGACGAAGATGATGATCGCAATCGAAGATTAAAAAAAAAATCTTGTCTTTACAACACCCCTCTGTTTAAAGAAAGAATCAACCAATCAATCAGGTTTCTGATTCTTGAAGCAAATTGATTTATACCCCTTTACAAAGGGGGGTTTAGAGGGGAGATGAAGATTGAAAGACAGAGGGAGAGAATCAAAGATGAAATTGTGTTTTGTGGGTGTAAAATGTCATGAGGGGGGTGTTGAATTAACCCAGAGAGAGAGAAAGAGAGACAGAGGGGTTAGAGAGAGAGAGAGGAAAAAGAGACGAAAGTTTTACTTACCATATGGCATTGGTGTGGTGTGTGTCCCAACGCAAGCCGAGCGAGCCGATGAAGTGTGGAAGCTGTGTTCACGCCAAGCGCTCCTTCTCAGTTGTCTCAGCCTTTGCAATCGCTTTCACGCTAAGCCCCCTGCCTGCCTGCCTCCTGCTGCTGCTACTCACTCATTCTACAACTATTTAATGTCTTTTCTATAATGCTTTTATGGGTAAAAAGATCTCTTTGCAAATCATGTTTAAATTTCAAATTTCACACCATTAATTTTCGTGCTATCTTTACCTAAAAGTAGTGTTTATATTACGTTTTGATATAATATTAACTTATTTTAAGAGTGTTTATATTTTGTAATTCATCTAGTTTATATGATTATTTGTAAGTAGAAGACTAACTATTTTAGATAAGTAGTTTAAGGTGTTTGTGTTAAGTTGGTTGTCTTAAAGTAATAAGACTTTATTACACAAATGGTTTATGTAGTTCAACAAATTTCTTAGTAATGTTTTCTGAATTTAAAAAATTACATCAATGATGTTCGTGTTAAGCAACTTGTTAATTCTGGTTCAAATTTATTTGAAAGGACCAAGTGTCATTTTCTTTTTAATTTTATGTTTTTCTTTTAATTCTTATTTATTTTAAAGTGTTAATTACTAGTTAATTATTGTTAATAAATAAATAATAAGTAAAAGTTCTTAAAAATTCACACACACACACACACCCAAACCCCCTTTTATCTCTCTCACTCTCTATTCCCCCTAGATTCCTCTCCCCCTCCACACATTTCCAATCACCTTCAAGACCTCAACCATCGTCATTCGAGAAACCACAACTACCATCATCGCTTACTTGTTGCATCATCACCACCTAAAACCACATCACCGCATCACCACTGCCTGAGAAGGCCACAACCACCATAATTGATACCCTCTATGTTGGATTCCTATCTACTCAACCGTCGGTCCGTCGCCATCCTACCCTATGCCCACCGTATCCACCATCTGGTGGATTTGTCCACCATCTCCACAACCACTTTCACCCCTGCTAATCTTCTTCTTCACTTGTTACTTTTCTTTTTTGTGAATCTCTTCAAATCTAGGGTTTGAATTTTACATTGGGATTACAATCTGAGTAATACGTATTTTTAGATGAAAATAAAGGTTATGAAATATTAGTTGTTAGTGTGTTAAGAGAATCGAGTAACTTGTATATTCTTTTTAGAAAGTTAAAACTGAAGGGACTTTAATTTACGATTAGAAAGTAGGAAGGGTATATAAACCTCAAATTAAGGCACAAAGCCCCATGTAATGATACAGTAGCCGTTTTGTGATCGAGGGTGTGATCGTGTGTGTGTACTTAGTATGTGATCGAAAGGAAATTTGGGGTGGAATTTGATTATTTTAGGAGCAAATTTGCATGGGTTTTGACTAAAATATACTCTGGTATCATCTCTTACATATTTTCAAGTGCATCGGTAACAATTTTGTGAAGATTTTATTGAGTTTATGGGTATTTTGGATTGGATATTTATCCATTTGAGAGCATAGTTGAAACCGAAATTGTTTGTGCAATTTTGAATCATGAAACCTTGATAAATACACAATTAATCTTCAGAGGTTTATTCTAGTAATGGTTAGCAACTAATGCAACAAGAATTACTAAATTAGGTTAAGTATAGGGCAAGTTTAAGTAGCAATGGTATTGGCAATGAGCCGAAAATGTTCTTGATAATGGAACCGAAAGTAGTATATAAGTATGAATTTGAAACGTGAATCATTAAGTAATTGAAATCGTAATTTGTGTATGATAAAGTATTGAAAATTGGGTTACTTAGTTGAATCAAAAAAATGGCTAGGCGACAGGTCAAGTCCACCTAAGGATTCCCCAAATCGAAAAGCCATCATGATTTAAATAGTTATAATGTGACTAATTACTGTGGTATCAAGTACATTATATCGTTACTACGGTAACGGGTACGATATGACTGTGTTATGATGACAGGTATGTTAAGACTGACTCCTACGGTAGCAGGTATGTTGTAAACAATATAGAGTTTATATGATACGTGACTTGAGAAGTATAAATGTTATCTGGTACGATGCAAGTAATATTTTTGCTAAGCTTTATGCTAACTATCATTGTTTACATTACTTGCATGAGATTGGTGGATTTTACCTTTCTGACGTTGGTTGATGAGTTCTAACGGTGGTGGTGGCTAGTTATCAACTTTCTGGTGGTCGTCGTGGTGGATGGTGGTCTTGGTGGTGAGTGGTGTTGAACGGTGGTGGGTAAAGGTTTAAGGTGGTTATGGTTTACCCTCTTTACATTGTTAATAATAATGAGATAGTAATTAGAATTGTTTACAATTATTAAACTAGATTTTATAGTATTTGAATAATGATTAACTTTAAAAAATGAATAAGAATGAAATGAAAAGGATATATTAAAAAAAAGAAAAGGGCATTTTGGTCCTTTTAAGTGAATTTGGATAAACATTGAAATAAATTGATTGACACGAGGATTATTGATGCAATTTTTTAAGTTTAGGGATATTAGTGAGAATAAACTCCAAAAACAATAATATAGGTGAGTCTGCGGAAGACTTCACACGAGTAATGATCACATGTACAATGTTTCACTATTTTCCAAGATAGTAACCATCATAAGCACCTTATCACTAATTTATTAAGGTAATGACCATCTTAAGCACTCCTCACAACTAGTTCTTCACAAAGAAGTGAACAAACATTTCGACATTTAATTGAAAAATGACTAGTAAGAGAATTAAATTTTGACTTTCCTAAGGATATAGATTTCAGACGTTTTGCTTATGTTATAAAGTTGACTAATGGAGAGTCAAGTGATCGAAAATGGTTAATTTACTCAAAGAAAGTAGATAAAGTTTTTTGTTCTTGTTGTAAATTGTTATTTCTACTAATCAAAATGGTTCACTAGCACATGATAGAAGTAATGATTGGAAACAAATTGACGATAAACTTTAGAACATGAGAATAGTATGAAATATTTAATTTGTATTAATTCTTGGAATAAATTAAAACTTAGATTGGATAAGAATCAAATAATAGATAAGTATTTACAAAACCCAATTAAAAAGAGAAAGAACGTCAGATAGTGGTGAGCATGGGTCGGTTTTGACCCCAAACCGCACCGAACCAATAATTATCGGTTAAGGCATTTTTCAAACCATTGGGTTATCGGTTTCTAATGGGGCGATTAACCGTTAATGATAGCAGTTCGGTTTCATTAACGGTTTTATTGGTTAACCTTTAAGTTAAGTTGGGTCAACTTATTGGGCTTCAATAAATCGTGAATTGGGTCACGATTTATTTTATAATTAACAAATTTAGTAGCAAACAAGTCGTTGGACTAAATAAAAACTATTTAATTCGAATGCTAAAAGGTAGTGGACTAGACCTCACATGCAAGCAACCCGAGATTAATAATGTGGTTTTGTTTTAAAATTGTCAAATGGTCCAGCACGCAAAATAGTACCTAGCCCACAACCAAATTGCATACACAACTGAAAATTTTCTATACGGGACAACTGAACCAGGGAGCAGAGTCGCAAACGTCAAACCGAAGAACTGAAGAAGGATGGCTAGGGTTTACGGTACACCTCGCTTTAGGGAGAGATCAAGAGCCGAGGCAGTGGGTTTATGGACCACAAAACAACTTGAGCCTTTGGCTAAAATCCAAATAAAAGCTTTTCTATTTTTTTATTATTTTTTGACTTTTTAATAATTAAATATATGAAATAATATTTAATAAATCCTTATCGGTTCGGTTTCTTAACGGTTCGGTTATAGGTATAAAACCAAAACCGACCCAATAACTATTGGTTAATGAATTTTTAAAAACCGAACCGTCGGTTTTCAATTTGTTCGGTTTTAATGATTTCGGTTCTGTTTTTCGGTTAAGACGCTCACCCCTCGTCAGAGACAAGTTTTCAAAAGAATAATTGTTGCAGTTAAATATTTATTATAACACAATTTGGTTTTTCGAGGGTCAAATAAAGAACTTTATCAAGATAGTAATGTCAAATTCTTAGGATTAATTCAAATGATGGCTGAATTTGATGCTACAATACAAGATCATGTTAAAACGAATTACAAATCATGAATCTCATCACCATTATCTTGGACATAATGAACTTGAATTACTTGGTTTAGATGTTAATGATGCAAGAGGTGAAGGTTATGATAACGTTCTAACACGAAAGAGAAACATCAAGGTGTTACAATAATTTTACTTAAAGAATTAATCCGAAAGCACTATATATTTTATGTGTTTTTCATAGTCTAGTGATATGACACATTCTTGTGTTAAAGTTGTCTTTTTTTTGGTGTTATATAACGTATATATGTATTATTTTCTAGTTCGTCGAAAAAATGGATAATTTTAGTTGACAATGTTCCAAATTTAAGTGTTAAATCTCTATCTAATACTCGATGGGAACAAAGAATAAATAGTGTTAGATTTCAATCTCCTCAAATAAAACTAGCTTTATTAGAATTGTGTAATTCATGTGATGATGCAATATCAAAAAGTGAAGGAGAAATTTAGTTATTGCTTTAGAATACTTTGCATTTATACTTGATCTGATTATTTCGTATAATATTTTAAGTATGGATATTGCTAAAACAATAGCTTATGATATGGATGTAGAGTCTATATGTTCAATACGACGTCGAGTTATTAGGAAATAAAATTTGATGATAATTATAATGAAGATCTAATACAATCATTAGAAGAGTCTTTCAAAGTTGAGTATATTTTTGTTGTTGTTGATATGACGATTACATCATTACATACTAGATTTTAGCAATTATAAACATTTTAGAATATATTTGCCTTTTTTAAAACGATTCAAGAAAATTGAAGTCATTGGATGATTTTGAATTAAGAAAGAATTGTATTAATTTTGCAAATATGTTTCCTGACAATTATGTGTCGGATGTGAATTTCGATGTTTTATTCTCCGAACTAAAAGTATTACAAATCACTTTGACAAACACTTTAATGTCTGCGACTGAAATTTTAAAGTTTGTTAAAGATACAAATTGATATTCAAATGTTTGTATTGCATATCAAATATTACTAACTATACCATGTCATTGTAATTCCGGCTGAAAGAAGTTTCTTAAAATTATTTAAGATCAACAATGTCATAAGAAAGGTTGAATGGTTTAACTATGTTATGTGTCAAGAAAGATATTAGATAATATCGAAATTGATAAAATTATCAATGAATTTACATAAAGGAAAACTAAAAAAAAACACATTTTTATTAACATTTTTTATAGTTACAAGGAGTTTAAAAAAGCTTTAAAGATTTAAGAGTCAAGATTAACAATAATGCATCTAATTATAAGTGTTTGTTTATCTATAATCTTTATTTAGTTGAAAAAAATTACTTTAGAGAGTTTTTTTTTTTTTTTAATTCTGTCCAGGTACAAAAATTAACTAGACCAACCTTGAAAATGGGAGGCATGATCAAACAACGATTATGAGAAATAAAGAATATTAAAAACATAATTAATAAAAAGGGTATAATTTCCATGTGAAGCATGAAAGCATCTGTATATTGTCAAAAAAACCATGAGTTAGATTTTATAAGAACCTAACTAAAAGAGGTACAACTGCAAAAGCAGAAAGTACAACTGAATAATGGGTTGGTGCCTTGGTGGTGGTTCAACCCCACCCTCAACCCCAAGATAAATTTGTTTGGTGTAGAAGCAGTCAATATAGAGGTTGCATTTATCTAAAGATTCTGTCCTTCAATACATTATAGCATTAGGTTAGGTGGGGTGTAATGAGGCCTAATAATACAAAAATATTCAACTTTAGTACAGGGTAATGTGCATCCTTCTTTCATATGGCTTAAACATATTGTAAACCTTCAAGCCAATGAATATGAATTCAAATGAGTTAACAGCAGAATAACATGATTGAGTAGTAACTCATGAGCAAAGGGACGAATTAGGGTATTATTTTGGGGTGATGTTTTGTTCGTAAAACTTTTTATCACATGATAAAAAGTTGTCTTTTAGACCATTATATCATTGAAATTGTGGATGAGATTAATAGATAGTGGGTTGGTAGAGATAAAAAAGTCTTGTTTGTTATGTATTGGGAAAAAATTATTATGCACTAATCATCATCTATTATTTTCAAGGGCAAACTCAAGGTATAGCCGACGGGGAAACAAGACACCAGTCAAATTTATCTGTGTAGTGTAAATTTATATTTTTTAAGGTGGTGCTACAGTTTCATAGTGTAAATTTCGATTTTTTGAGCCAGTGCTACCATCCATTTCACTGATTTCAAATGGTGTCACAATCCATTTCAAATTTTGGGTCCGTTCCTTAATTTATTTTATTTGAGCTACAAAGTATTTGGAGCTAGAAGATATTAGGAAAAAAAAGGAAATAAAAAAACATTAGAAAGAGGGTTGGTGTAGATTTTAAAAAGAGATGTGATAGATCATTTTTTTAAAATAAAGTGGCTTAAACAAATGGAAACATAACAAATATCGTGTGATGGTTGCTTGTATGAGGAGAGGTTAAATTTTATTATATAAAATATCATTAAAATGATGTTTTTAGTACAATCAGGATTCAGGAATCATAAAATAATCTAGATTTTATACACGCATAAGAATAAAAATCTACCAAATTTCAATTGCTAACTCATTATTAAACATGATTTTATATTTTTTTAATCACAAAAGAACTCAAAAACTTTTCTACGGAAAAATCTATTTCTAAAATATCATTGTTTAAGATTTTATATTGATTGTTAAACAGTGCTAAAATATATTTAAAATTTTGTAATCTTTTCTCATTATTTAATCCCGTCAAATACCAAATACCGCTTAAACTTTATGTTTTTAAAGGAGGTAATATATGTTAAATACAACAAATTTCTCTAAAGTTACTACATATTGTATACAACCAACGACTACTATGAATAATCACAAAAGTTTCTACGACAATGAACACTTCAAGTTTGGACAAGCCAATTGTAACCACAAAAGTTCGTTTCTGCGACCAAGAATCTTGATATGATTTCATTTAAGGAATAAGGATTCTATGACTATGCGATTTCATTTCATCTTGTTCGAATGTAGATTTCGTTCGTTCTCCTAAATCAGTTGTGTTTGTTCACCTTTGTTTCACTCAACTTTATGTGTTTTTTCTCTTCATATTAAAGGACCCAAACCGAGGGTTTTTTGGATAGTCGGAAGTGAATGGATTATGCAACTTGATTAGATAGAAGTTTCAAAATTTTGGATTTATGGATGGTTTGTGATTTAAAGATTTTGTTTTGTTTTATGAGTACAAATCTTGACGTACTAAAAACATTAGAAGATATCTCAACAACACAAGAATATAAAAATTAAAAAATTAAACAATTTACCAAAATAATAGCTAAGAAGGTAAATGGTTACATACAATAAATCAAAATTGAAATATGATTGTATATTTAGGTACAAAATAAAGTTGGTGACAACAAAATTCGTTGTATTTTTGCGCATTTTGTCATTTTAAAAATGATCAAACAACTATTAGGAGTATTTTGTGTCTATTTGTTTGTTGCCGAATAAAACCATTTAGTACCTAATGTTGAATTATTCAACATTCAGCACGTTTGATTATTGCTTATAAATAAAGAATGTATTTGACAATCTTCTATGCAAACTGGAGAACTTCATACCATCAAAAAATACAAATGATTCTACCTTTTGGTGGTTGGGCAATGATGGTGTATACTCGGTTAAACATCTTCGTTGACTAATTGATGGAAAACTGCTACAAACTGATCAGACAAGATTGGAAACAAGCTGGAACAACATAGTTCCAAAGAAGGTTCTAATATTTATTTGGAAATTGAGACAAAGTCGACTTCCAGTTAGGACGATTCTAAACGACATGGGAATTGACTTGCACTCTATACTATGTCCTAGATGTGACAACGAGCTCGAAACAATTGAACACTCTTTGTTGAACTGCGATGAGGTAAAAAATTTGTGGAAGGACGTTTTCAATTGGTGGGGCTGTGGGGAAGTTAACATCAACTCAATTGAAGAACTCATAAATTACCACCAAGAATCTTGGGTTTCAAAGACAAAAGAAACATGGAAGAGTATGGTGTTCTCGTTCCTCTACTTAATTTGGAAGAATAGAAATAAAGTGGTGTTCGAGAATGGTAGGAAGAAATTGACTTCAGCCCTCGTGGATTTCCAGCAGCAAACACATAGCTGGATATACCTCAGATCGAAAAATAAAGGACTTACAATCGCAGATTGGATCATGCGCCCACACTTCAGCCCTGTGTGAATCGGTGTTTTAGTTGACATGTAATCTCGTTTTTTTCGGTTTTACTTCGGTTTTGATTGAATGTCTGTTCATACTCTCCTAGCATAGTTCGTTCAAACAGTCCAGTTGTCGCTTCAGTTTTGCTTCTCGCAAAGCTATGGTAATATCCTTTTGCTTGTACTCTTTTGGTTGGGTAATGACATATATGCTTTTCAAAAAAAAAAAAAACTTAAATACAATCATTATAAAAAAAACAAATATACCTTATAAATGTATACTTTCGTAAAACACAATGCAAGAAAACCTTAGAGAAGTTGGAGACTTGGAAATCTAAATTGTTGTCGAAGGCGGGTAGGGCGGTGCTGATCAAATTTGTGATGAACAGTCTTTCTACCTATTACATGTCCATTTTCGAAGTTTCTGAAGGCGTAATTAAAGAAATTGACCGCATGCGCAGACGGTTCTTTTGGAAAGGATGCGATGATGGAAAAGGACTCAACATGGTGGTGTGGGATAATCTAACCACGCCCAAGGACCATGGTGGTGTTGGGTTAGGCGACCTCAGAGCAAAGAATGTAGCTCTATTATCCAAGTGGAAATAGAGGTACGGACAAACTCACGGAGCTGAGTGGAAAAAGTGTATCCAAGCTAAGTATGGGTACTGTAGGATCACTATTATTAAAGGAAGAGGTCAAAAACGACATTTCCCAGATTTGGAAAAACATTGTCAATCCGTGCGCAACTAATTAGGAGTGGAGGTCGTTATTACTAAATTCTGGCACGACCCGTAGGCTGATGGCCACATCCTTAAAGCCGCTTTCCCAAGAATCTATGTTGTCTTAGCAATCAAAGATAGTTTTGTTGCTGACTTTGGGTCATGACAGAATGACGTATGGGTTTGGGATGTTAAACTTAGAAGGAGAGTCTTCGATTGGGAAAAGGAAGTATGGAAACGTTTCTTAAACTCATACATAACCAGAATCTATCTAAGGGCAAGGAGGACTCTTTAATATGGCTATTAGATGGGAATAACTTGTTCACCACTAAAAGCTTTTTTAGTTCCCTATTGGGAAATTCCAGTCTCCCGGGCTCAGCCAAGTCCCTGGTTTGGAAATTTTGGGCCCCGCCCAAAGTTCAGTTAGCTTGCTAGCAAATCTCTTTGAACAAAATTCCTTCCCTGGAGCATTTAGGCAGCATAGGGATCCTCTATACTGAGGCCCTGTTGTTTCCTTTTTGTGGCCAGGAGATTGAGACAGTGGCTCATGTGCTTTTCCTGTGCAGTAGATCCTGGATGGTATGGTCATTAATCTTAGCCCCGTTTGACCTAGTGTGGTGCATACCCAAAAATCCTGATGATTTTGTACTATCCTGGCGCGGCTGCGCAATTAAGGATTGGGATCTAGATCTTTGGATGTTGCTAGGCTTCAGGACTCTCTAGACCCTGTGGACTAAAAGAAACAACAAATTTTTTTCCGGTAAAGGGTCAAACGCACAGGAAGTTGTTGATCTTATCTGGATTTGAGTTGGGAGATGGGCTCCCTCTAAGTGGCCAAATAAGTTGAGCTCACCCGTGACGCTGATAATCAACCCTAGCAGGAGTTTTAGGGTGTCAAAGTAGGATTGCACGTCAACAATATCCTTGTTGGGGGTTAGATGAGGATACAGTAGTATGCACTGTGGATGGGGCAGTGTGTAGGTTCTTTAGAAAAGGGGGTATAATAAAGGGGAAGTTTTTGGAGCCTTCTCTAAATCTGTACCGTGCAAGAGGATCACCAATTGCGAGCTTGAGGAAATTTACTATGGTCTTCTTGCTCTCATTGGGCGGGGGAGGAGGTATCTTAAAAAAGTAATAGTCGAAATGGACTCGTCTCAAGCTCTGATGTTAATTCAAAATGAGTGCGACATAATGGCAGATTGCAGCAAAGTGTTAGAGAGAATTCGTACTTTGATGAGGACTTTCGACAGGGTGGTCATTAGGCATGTGAGCCGCAATTACAATAGCGATGTTGACCACCTTGCAAAGCTAGGAGTGTCACAAATATATCCATGGGTCGTATGGGTTTAGGGTTACTCAGCTCAAACTCTAATATGTTTTGACGGTTAAGTAGATTCCTCGTTATGTAAGGGCTAGGTTGATGGGCGGTGCCTTATTCTGTCTTCCTATAGTTACGGTTGGGTGAGTTTCGCGTGGTTTTACCTATAGTTGTGGTCGGGAGGGGTAGTTTTGTGTGGGTAGGTTTCGTGTGGTTTTCTTTTGTGTGTGTTGTGGTTTTGTCTTCCTCTTTCCAGGTATTAACACAAGTCCAGGGAGAAGATGTATTGTGATTAAACTGGAGATGGATGTCGGGAGATCAGATCGTTTCTGGTAGTGATGTGAATGTCGTATTGGAATGATATAAAGTCTAATCGTATTTGAACGCAAACGGTCACGTGAGTATGTATGGAATATTTAGGGGGGGGGGGGGGTGGGGGGTTTCAAATGTGTTGATCTTTGCAGGTTCCTTGTATAATGGACGGAGGGGCTTGGGTGTTGTTATAGGGGTGGCGATGATAGGTTTAGAGGCTGTGGCTAAAGCTCTTTCTTCGGCGTTGTATGGTGGCACTGTTACATTGCACACACTCACATTGCTTCCTTGCATCTCTTAGCCATGGTCATAGGTTAGTATTTGGAGATGATCTCTATTGGTGCAGGAGGATTGCATTTTGTTTGGCACCACGTTGTGATATGGGGGCATTTTAATCCCTGTTGGTTTGCTAGGCCATCTTTCCTCAGCCAATGCAAACCTTCTTTCAAACTCCAGAACTTGTGATTATTTATGTGACACGGTCTAGCGTTTGAGGTTGGGCCTTACGGGTGGGTTGGGATGGAGATATAAGGGTGGAGATGGTAGGTATAGTGGCTGTGGCTAAAGCTCTTAAATAGGTGTTGTATTGTGGCACTGGTACATTGCACGCACTCATATTGCATCCATTCATCTCTTAGCCATGGTCATAGGGTAGTATGGGGGTCTCATTAGTTGTACAAGAGGCTTGCATTTCGTTTGTGTCCACGGTGTAATAAAGGGGACAATGTAATTCCTATTTGATTTTCTAGGCCATCTTTCTTTAGCTAATGCAAATCCTTCTTTGAAGCTCCAGAATTTGTGACTTAAGGTGATATGTTGGTTGGGGAGTGGGCATATGTGGGTTTTTGCAGGTTATTATGACCACATTGGCTCTAACCCGATAGTTGGGTTCGGGAGTCCGATATGCTTATAGAACACGGGGGACGGGACTGAGGGATGGAGCAAAAGCGTATGCCAAACTTCGTTGGTACGGCAAGGTGGCATAGCGGAATCATTATGGATATGATGCAAAATGACTAATCTATATGGAGGCAGTGGCTCACGGAGAATTGGCTAATGCAAATATGGAATATCGTTGTAAGGAGTCTCGTAGTCCATACTACGGTTGGGATGTGTGTGTGGACTAGTGAATCAAAGTGTGTCGTATGCAAGGTTAAAATCGATGTGGTTTGGTATACATAGTTTAATGTGCTGTTTTATTGTGTTATGAGGTCAGACTAAGTGAGTTGCTAAAGACAATAGTGTATCGTTTTGAGAATGAGTGAAACTTTGGCTGTTCAAAAAAATAATAATAAAAATATAAAATAATGCTACCGGAACATGTAAATTATTATAAAGATAACATCTAAAACCGTACAACTGGGTTTGTGTTTTTTAAAAATGGGTGGAATTCTTTAAAATAATTTTAACAGGATCTTCCCTTAGATTATATTATATTTGAAATTATATATGAATTATTAAGGATGCACTAATGTTGAAATATCTTTATTTATTTAATTAATGTTGTCATATACTCTGAGGATCGTAACTATAGAACCGACTAACGATATTGTCTGTTTTGGGTTGTCTCTCATGGTTTTAAAACCCGTCATATGATAGGAGTAAGATCCAGCCTCCATATAAGAAAGAATAAAATATTGTCTCCCCAATGTGGGGATGCTCCTGCTTTTCTACATGAGTCGTGGGTATATGAGTCGCGGATTTGACCGGATCGAAGGAACGATGAGCCCCATAAACCCAACATCCCTTCCCCCCGCATTGGTGCGCCACTCGGCTCTGATACTAAATGTAGGATTGCAACTAGGGAACCGACCAACGATATGTCAACTTTGGGTTGCCCCTCAGAATTTTAAAACACGTCATATGGTATGAGTAAGATCCACCCTCCTTATGAGAAAGAAAGAATCCCCCTGCCTCCCCAATATGGGATGCTCCTGGATTTCTACAGGAGCGATGAGTATAAGAGTCGTGGATTTGACTGGCTCGAGGGAACGATGAGACTCATAAACCCAACATTCCCCTATTGGTGCAGCCCCCCGGCCCTGATACCAAATTTAGGATCGCAATTAGGGAACCAACCAATGATATTGTGCATTTTAGGTTGCCCCTCACAACTTTTAAACGTGTCATATGGTAGGATTAAGATCCATCCTTTTTATAAGTAAGAATAAATACTCATTGCCTCACCAATATGAAGGGTTTTGAACCTGACCAAACCACCCAATGACACAAACTGGTCAAACCCGGGTTTGATTCTACTGGTTCAATCCTATAAGCGGAATTGGATTGAACACAACCCTCTAAACCCCAAAAGGGTTAGGATCTTTAAAACTAATGATCAAAACATAGTTTCTAACAAACAATTCACAGAATAGGTTACAAAGTAATATACCTGATCGAACTTTGGATTGCTAAAATAGTCCACCACTACTGCACCTCCTTGGAACTGGCTGCTAGACCGCTCCTGGACCACCAACCAACGATTCTCGAAAAACCGAGAATGTGTGTGTGTACTCTTGCGTCGATCACAATAACGCAAACACACTCGGTGTTTGTTTCTTCGACTTCGACAAGAGAAACCGAGAGAGAGGGAGTGCGACGAGAGAGAGAGGCGACGAAAGAGAGAGAGAGAGAGAGTTTTGGTGGCTAGGTTAATCCTTCTTAATCCCTTGTCTCATATATTATTCCTTTAAGCTTAAGGATATATATATATAAGGATTAGATGGACCTAAGCCCGTTTAATTAAAAACCCACTGGTTTTAATTAAACTTTCATCTCTACTCACTTTGACCGCCTGGACTTTACTAGTTAATTAATTAACTATTAATTAACTATTAATTAACTGGTCCGTTAAATATTAAAACTTAATATTTAATTTCTCTTTAAATAATAAATAACTATTTATTATTTATTTCCTTTCTAATAATTAATAGAAACTGATCAATTATTTATTTCTCTCTTTTCTATAACTAATACCACTGATTAATTATTTACTTTTTCTTTTTAATAATTAATCTAACTGATTAATTATTTTCACACAGATTTATGGTGAAATCCAACTGTTCCGATTTGGGTGTGTAACAGTGTGACCCTTTAGTCTCTTATAACATTGGATACAATGTGCCCATTAATTATCTCTGCACATAATCCAACAGACTCCCACTTGTGCAAGATAAGTAATAATTACTGCATATTGTTAGCCTAAGGAGGTCCCTAGCCAGACACTTAGGGTAACCAGGTTATAAGAACTCTTATACCCCAAAGTAACTTGTGATAAAACTTTATAAGCAGCCTGCTTAGAAGTATCCTGTTATAAACTACCTGTTTATAAACTAAACTATCATAAACTCTCTGTTTATGAATGGGTACGTTTTTATATATACATACATGCATATATATATATATATATATATATATATATATATATATATATATATATATATATATATAGGTTTGTCTCTTGCAGCGCAATATTTCAATTTTAAGCATGAGCATGGAGAAAGTCAACTCAGAGACTCAAAAAATTGGTTTATGACATACTTGATTTCAAAACTGCGTGATAAACGACAAAGAACAGATCAGTTCGTTTGGACACGGCCGTGCGCTTACCAGCTTCTCTAATCAGTCAAGGGGCCCGGAAATATCTCTTCTAAAAAGAAGTTGCAATTACCATCTTGCATATTTGCATTTGGAAATACGGCTCCCACTGAATCTAGACACGTTCCTTATGACCACCCTGTTACCGCGTGGCGTTAAAACGAGCTAAGAAGACAACAGTTACCACACCCCAAACCAAATACCTCAGGCTTAAGGATAACCTATGTGATAAATACTTTTGACATGAATCCACGAAGTATTTTTCACAGTGGGTCAATCCAATATTCGTAACCCTAACGAATATCCGTCAATTTTGGTCCGCAAAACTTTTTGCAGCTATATTCGACATACTTTCGAATCTACCCCAAAATTACGATGACTTTATATCCCTATCATAGTTTCCACCACGATAAGTAGTCACGGATAATGTTTTGAATAAACCTAGTTTATTCCTGGATGAACCAAAATATACAAAATTGTGAAGAATAATGAAACTAATTTCTACACCCTTCCATATTCCACCCTGGAATAAAGATGTATAATTTATACCATTTCATTGACTCGATTCACAGTGTATATCTGAA
Source organism: Pulicaria dysenterica (assembly GCA_947179395.2). Classification (NCBI taxonomy): domain Eukaryota; kingdom Viridiplantae; phylum Streptophyta; class Magnoliopsida; order Asterales; family Asteraceae; genus Pulicaria; species Pulicaria dysenterica. Next base: position 11,049,620 of record OX359292.1, read on the forward strand.
TTACTTATTATTTTACATTGTAACTTATCACAGATTACAAGGAAAAATAATATGATTATAAACCTAAAACTCAAGACTAGCACTTTGAAGTACTCTTTCTTGGTTTTGCTAGAAATCGTTCTCGCAACCTAAGAACAATTCTAGACTTACTTATTTTATAAAATTCCTTAAACTTGGAGGAAACTGGAAATAACTCCAAAGTTTCTGATTTTACAAAATAACTTCCTTGTAATTAAAACTTTAATTACATTTGTAGATATACTGGATTTTTATTATCCTTTCGAAGTGATAAACCTTTCTCACACCTACTTGCAAGAAACTTGAAATTAGATTCCCTGTGTATGCCAACACTAATCTAATGTCACTATTAAGAATGTTAAAGAACATCTTATTTCATCATTTCCATCTTTGACCAACCAACAATCAATTAAGCTGACTTATTGAACCTTTTAGAATGAGTATAATTTTATTCATGTCATAACTTGACTCAAAATCTTGCAATGATATCTTTATTGAGTACCTCTCAATAAGTCATGCATTCTTCGGATTAGTTCTTCCTCAAGAACTTACTGTTTTAGATAACTTCTAAAATATCAGATAATAATATATATACTCTAAAGGTTCAATCTTGTATTTATCACACTGTTTAAAAGAAAAAACTTTTATTAACTTGATAAATACATTAGTCACATGCTCCCACTATTTTTTATGGAAAAGTGCATTACTTTAAAACATCCTTTTAGGCTTTAGTCAATCCTTGACTACCATGCCTAAAACTTGTGTTCTAAACACATGTTTTAAGACCTAGTTTTTGTAAGAAATTTGTTTTATGAAACCAAAATTTGGATCTCTATATATCCATCTTTCTAATTACAGAAAGTGGTTTCATTAAACATGTCATAAGAGCAAAAACACTTGTGAAAGCATTTTAAATTTCTTTCCATTAAAAACATTCAGTATAAAACTCACTTGATTATAGTGACTACCATAATCACTTTTATACTTTCTTAAATGTTTTACCAAAAACTACTTAGAAATAATAACTATTATTTCCATTTGTTCAAAACTTTGAACATTCACTTTTCACAAAAAAAAAAACTTTAAACACTTGTTAAATTAGAAAAACTATCTAATTTTATAAACAACACTTGTTTATTTAAGCATTTGAATAGTTGAGCTAGCATTTATGTAACTACAACAAATCATAGCATAAAATTATTATGAATCACCAATCAAGTCAAGACTTGACTCATTGGTATTCTTTTAGTCACATCTGGACTAATCATTATCCATAAAATAAGAACACGTGCACGGATATGAACTGAATAATTAAAATTTTCCATAAACTCAATCCAAAAGTTTCCATAAACAATCAAGATAAAAAAGTTCAAATAAACTTAAAAGTGTTTAATAAACTAGGAAATATAAATTATTAATAATATCCGTAAGCTGCACGTGGGGTCTTTTCATGCTGGGCCACATCACTTTCCATCTCCTCCTGCAATAAACGATTGCAAGATATTAGAATACTTGTAAAAACTTTTACAAGTGAAAAGTGATAAAGAAGCTATTCACACAATACCTGAGGGGCCAGCCTTGCCACCTGCCTCGTGACCCTTCGGGTAATCTCTATTCCAGTGCCCGACCACACCGCACTTGAAGCACCGATTCTCGGTTCTTGCTTTGTTTGGCTTCGACTTCTTGCCCTTGTTGTTGTTATTAGCTCTGAGTGCGCTCTGGCTGGGCTGGGCCTTGTCCTTTCCCTTTCCGTTGAGCCCCTTCCTCTTCTTATGCCCGCCATGACCCACCATGAGAACATCCTTAGACTTGGTCCCGATACTCTGCTCAGCTGTCTTGAGCATGGAGTGCAACTCAGCCATGGATTTCTCCATGTTGTTCATGTTGTAGTTGACTATAAAAGGCTTATAGTCATCTGACAACGAGTTGAGTATCGTATCAGTTGCTAGCTGCAACGGTACTGGGTGCCCAAGTCTCTTTAGGTAGTCCATGTAACCTTTCATTTTCATGACGTGGTTACTGACCGATGTCCCCTTAGCCATCTTGCACTAGTTAAATGCCCTGGTGGCATCATAACGCTCTGTGCGAGCTTGCTCCTGGAACATGTCCCTCAGCTGGCGGATCATGTCATAGGCAGGAGTCTCCATCATGCTAGAATGCAACTCTGGACTCATAGTTGCAAGCATGAGGCAGCTGACATCTAGGGCGTCATTTGAGCGCTTCTGAAAAGCCTCCCTGACGTCTGCCCTAGCGTTGCTGGCAGGAGAATTTCCTAGAGGTTGTTCTAGGACATGCCACTTTCTCTCGTGACTAAGCACGATTCGGAGATTTCTCTCCCACGTGAGAAAGTTAGGACCGACAAGCTTGTCCTTCTCAAGGATGGAGCGGAGAGAGAGATTGTTAGTACTAGTAACATTGGTTGCCATTTACAAATTAAAACCTTGGTTTAATTAGTAATTGCAGATAAAACTTTCTAATCATATATCATCAAACCCATAAACAATATACATTAGACCTAGGACCCATATTTCACATACTTGACGCAAGGTTTGGGCACTTCCCGCCAAGTCATGCTATTTCTGGTAGGTAACACTCTGTACCAATCGTACCTAACTGATACGACTCCTAGAACCTCGTAGAGCATTTAGACCCAGTCTAGTATGTTTAACTCTACTCTAGTGCTTTTTGGGCCGGGACTCCCGATTATCACCATAATAGATCGCACCACCTAAGACAGCATGAATTCTGGCTGGGACTCCCGATTATCGCAGAATCTTTCATGCCTCTTCCCGCAATGGTTTGAACCCGGATGCCCAAGGTTTGGGCACTTCCGACACCCGAGTACCGTTTAACAGCAAGGGTGTACCATTAGATGGGTAGCAGACTGATCTAAGATTTTCTTGGGTTTTATAATTAAGTTTAAAAACTTAATTTTCCAGTTTTCGAAAAACCATTTCAAAACTAACTGTTTTAAAATTATGATGTATATGTGTACCTAAACTAGGTGCATAAAACGGCCTTTATAAGTTCCAAACTTATAACTTTGACAAAACTTTTAAATTTACAAAAAAAATTCAGATAATACGACTACCAAACTGAAGTCATATTTTGGTTTGTCATAAAGCGCGTGGTTTTTCACTGTTTAATAACAACCTGTTATTAGACCCCCCCCCCCCCCCCCCCATTTTTTTTTATTTAGCATCATATAAATGTCTCAAATCTATATGAAAAGCAGTAAATAAAAGAACCACGCAAGTAATAAGAATAAGCATATAAACCCCTATAGTTTTGCCAACTAATCCTAAGGTCAAGCCTAAGGAAAAAATGACTTGGATTCGTCTTCTTGATGTGTTGCTCCCACTAGCCTTGACACCTCCCCGAACTGTTCGCTCTTCGCGTGAAGAAACATCATTTACTTCATCACCTTCTTCGAGTCCATCTTGGTTGAGGGATTGAACTATTACTAATCTATTACAAATACAATATTGAATGGGGTTGTAAGTGGCACGCAGGCCTCCTCGAACCAGTACAACATTACAAATAAGAAAGGGATTGTAATTGGCACACAGGCCTTCCCAAAACCAAAAGGAAAAAGGAAGAAATAGAAAAGACGAGTCCTAAGTTGGAAAAACTATAGTTATATGTATTACAACCACACAATTATATATAAACACTAAATATATAAAAGACAACCACCCAGTTATAATATATAAACAAAAACTGTGCTATTAAGCACATAACCTGATTTGTTCAAACATTCTCATTTACCCTTTTGATTAATACCTATTAACAAAAAAAAAAGAGAATTATGATCTTCTAATTAAATTTATTTGACCAAAAATAGTTTTTCAACAAAACTTTAAAAAACTTGATCTCATTCAAAACTTGAATGAAATTCTTATGTCGAGTTTCTTTACTAGTTTTCCAAAAACTTAAAAACGACAACTTTTGGTCAATTAAATACTATCTTATTTGTTTCTCCATTTCGTTATATAAACTTTGTCCTTTTAGAATTTATTCAAAAATGACTAAACTAGTCATAATAAATAAAAGTCTAAAATATATATTTTAACTAAACTAATTAAAAATATATAACACTAGTTTATATAATAGCTTATTAATTTTAAAACTTAAAATTAATAATCCTTTTTGTATTAATCCGAAAAAAAAACTATTTGGGCCAACAATTCCTGGGTCGAAAACCTGTTAACCCGAAAAACCCACTGGGCCGAGACCTACTTGGTCCGTGACCCACTCGGACCGGAGAACCTACTGGGCCGAAACCCTCTTGGGCCGAGAACCCATTGGACCGAGATCCTCCTTGGGCCGAGAACCCATTAGGCCGAAGCCCACTAGGCTTTAGCGCAGCTAAATCCCTTTTAGCGCCGCTAAACGGTCATGGTGAAGGTTTCGTTTCCCGTTTCTCGATTAATACATAAAATATTTTAATTTCTTTTTAACCTATTTAAACTAACTGTTTTAATATACTGATTAAAAATTGGATTTAATTCAAAAACCAAAAACTATTAATTATTAATTTAAACAAAACTTGTTTTATTAATAACTAATTATCCTAAAACTAGATTTCAACCCTTTTGCGTCGATCACCAATAACGCAAACACACTCGGTGTTTGTTTCTTCGACTTCGACAAGAGAAACCAAGAGAGAGGGAGTGCGACGAGAGAGAGAGGCGACGAAAGAGAGAGAGAGAGAGAGAGAGAGTTTTGGTGGCTAGGTTAATCCTTCTTAATCCCTTGTCTCATATATTAATTCTTTAAGCTTAAGGATATATATAAGGATTAGATGGACCTAAGCCCGTTTAATTAAACTTTCATCTCTACTAACTTTGACCCCCTGGACTTTACTAGTTAATTAATTAACTGGTCCGTTAAATATTAAAACTTAATATTTAATTTCTCTTTAAATAATAAATAACTATTTATTATTTATTTCCGTTCTAATAATTAATACAAACTGATCAATTATTTATTTCTCTCTTTTCTATAATTAATACCACTGATTAATTATTTACTTTTTCTCTTTAATAATTAATCTAACTGATTAATTATTTCCACAAAGATTTATGGTGAAATCCAACTGTTTCGATTTGGGTGTGTAGTAGTGTGACCCTTTAGTCTCTTATAACATTGGATACAAGGTGCCCATTAATTATCTCTGCACATAATCCAACACAATATGGGATGCTCCCGCATTTCTACAAAAGCGGTGGATTTAAGAGTCGCAGATTTGACTAGCTCTAGGAAACGACGAGCCTCATAAATCCAACATAGGTAATGTAACATAAAATATATACTTGCAACGAGATAGCCTACTCCATCATGTTAATTCCAATGGTTTACGTGAGAAATTCTTTTTTTAACGACTAAACGTACATCCTTAATCTAATTCTAAGTTTATATTATTGTTCATAACAAGATTTAGACTTATAATCTTAGGGAATATCTAAATATCAGATACCGTTTGACTATAAACCCTTTGGTTAAATTTTGAAATAAATTTTTAATTGAAATAGCTCTCCTTGTCGCTTGGGTGTTTTTCTAGTTCGGCTTCACAAAAAGGGTAAAAGTCGTATTTTACAACCTCACCACTGTTTTATAAGTTTTCACGAGTAGTAGAAAATATCGACTTTTATTGGAATAAGTTATTCAACGCGAGCATTTTAACTTGCAATTAAGCCCATGCAAAAGCTTTTCTTCCACCAATTAGCAAATGATCCGACAGCAAATATTAGGAGTAAGAACGAATGAAAGCTAACAATTTGGTCTATAATGTATCTTCTTTGCACTACTAGAAAAATTGAAATTTCCGACGAGGAAATCAGTCGGAAATCGATGTTTCTGACGGATTTCCGACGGATTTTGTCCGTCGGAAAAAACCTCGTCGGAAATTAATTTGCGACAAGATTTCCGACAGAATGTAATATTTCCGACGAAGATATCCGTCGGAAATCCGTCGGAAATTATGGTTTACATGGGGCATTTAAACCATGATTTCCGAGAGATTTCCGATGCATTACAAATGAATTTTCAACGAATTTGCGACGGATTTCCGATGAATTACCGACGTATTTTCAACGAACTTTTGGTTGATTTTACGACAAAGTTATAACAAATTTGCGACGAATTTCCAACGTAATTTTGACGGATTTGCAACTGCATTCTAACGGATTTGTAATGGAATTCCGACGAACTTCCGACAAATTTCAATCATTTTGCGACGATAGTTTGACCATTTCCGACGGATTTCTAACTGATTTCCGACATATTTCTAACAAAATTTTCGGCAGATTTTTGTCGGATTTTACATATAATCTTTGACATTCCTCTTAAATTATGCCGCAAAATATATAAAAAATTAATAACAAATATTGAATTTCGATAACAATATATATAATATATTTATAGCACATATATAAACAACTATAAACAAATACCAAACATCAAAATTCAATAGCAAACTTTAAATTTAGCAAATATCCAAGAGTTCCAAAAAGTATTTATCTAGTCAATTTGCTAACAAACATTAAAGTATGTAAATAAGTTTTGTTTACATAACAACCGATATAAATTATAGCTAGTTGGGAGATGGGGGAACCTCTCATTCAAAATCTTCAAAATATCATCCACCTTTTCATTTGTATGCTTCGTTTTTTTCTTCTAGTCAAGCCATCATTTCTTCAGCATTATTCAACATTTGTGTCTACATAGTTAAACACATACAAATTAGTAACCATCATCAATAACTTTGTAGTACATATCAAACTTTTACAAGTTACATACATCATTGTGAGTTTATAAAGCCATTATAACTCATTCGGTTTAGAAAATGAGCTTATATAGCTCATAAGAGAAGTTAAAGAAGATAACCCATCCAAAACCCTTGAGTGGTAGTATTCACTTCTATACTATTGGTCTTCAAGACCTATTAACATAGACAAACATCTAATAAAACAATTGTTAATATAGGAGACATGATCATAGCAAGGGTTTTTAACATAAAAAGTGGACTCTAATTGATTAACATAAACCATTTTTTAGTAAATTGCGGTTTATAGTTAACCAAATAGAGATATGTTTCATTTAGAAACCGACACCATATGTTCGATCAACTATAGATGGAGTAATTTTTAAGTCAAAACACGTTTTACTATTCACTTCTTTTGAATGCCATCTTCGCAAAGACCATTAGACCTTCACAACTCATTTACTCTCCATCGCCACTATAAAGATATTAACATATCTTTATACATAAATATTACGAATGTATCTCTTATACATACATAATATTCATATTTTAGTTAGATAGTATGTTTTTACTGAATTTTTAAGTATATACATTTGTTGTCTTTTAATATAAGGCTAAAAATCTGAGACACGAATCCGAAACTCTAATTGTACCGAATACAATATGGTGATACAAAACTAAAATGGGTAAAAAAATTAGGTCAACCTGAATATGACACGGTGGGTTACGTGACTAATCTGATAAACCCGACTTTCTAGTTAAATCACTAATTAAGGATAAACTATATTAGAATCTAACTAAAAGGCATTAAATTAAAAATAAATCAAAAGTTAAGATCCAGAAATAGAAGTCAAATCAAAATGAAATCCTCAAAACTAAAATTTTAGTTCTATTTACGAATTATGTGACTTAAGCTTGGAACGAAAAACCCAGACCGAAAATGGATGGACCTAAAGCGTAAAAATAATAGTAACATTATTATTTTATGGTTAATTCTATATGTTTTTTCTTAGAAAACGGACCAACGTAAAAATCTGACGTACAATACGATTTTTTTTGTTATGTAAGGTAGAAAAAGAGACCTCAAAGAGCCTTCTTTAACACTTTAGGGTGCATGTTTCTTTTCCGGAAACATAACTTCGAATCTTTTTCTTGGTAAAATGGGTTAACAACATATACAACCCAAATTGAACGCGAAATAAAGTGACATAAAACAATCCTAACGCAAAAGTGAGTTGGATAAAAAATGAGTCGACACGACCTATTTAACGCGAACACAACCCGAATTACTAGCCTTAACATATATATGTATAAGAGAAATGTTCAATATAGTCCATACTTATTGTATAGTCCTGAGGGACTAATCTTAGCCCTTGGATTAACCCCATCAATTGTCCAGATTGAATTTTAAAAATTTGGGCGGAGTGACATTTTCGTAATTAACATGTAATGATTTTACCATCACATGTGATTGTATAGTGAATCACATGTGATTTTATATTGAATCACATGTGATTAAATATTAAAATTTAGGACTATGTTTTTTATATAGACTATATTGAACACATATATATGTATAAATATATATTTTGAAATAATATTTTCTGAATAATATATGTTTTTTACATCTAATCCACTCTATGAGGCATAGAGAGGATTTATTGTCCACGTCACACTCTCTTACAATAACATGATCACAATGTTGGATTGAAGACTAACTATACTACATTAATACTTTACATCGTGTGGAAATCTAGTCAATTGGCCCATGATAGTAGTTCTCACTTCCTACATATCCTCATAGTAACTTTGTATCAGACTGGACTCCTCTAGTACTTCTAATATTGTTTTTAAATACCATTTCATTTCTATTCTTCCAAATGCCGTACGTCAACAATCTAGCCGCTACTTCCCAAATCTCCCGTTGCTTTTTCGGCCAAAATTTTAGGTTTCCGCATATAAATCACTTAACCTGTCAAGGACTGTGAAGTTATAACCCCACCATTTGACGAAAGACAACCACACTACTGTCACCTTGTTACAATTTAATCGTGCTTGATTTGGTTTCTGTCGCTTCCAAACATCCGGGTAATAAAACAATTGGTACATCAATGCCTTTATCTACTAATTAGTGTGAACCACTAGACGGTATCATCCACCCTCCATGAGAAAGCAATTACCTTCATCGTACCAAAGATGACTAATAAGTCTTCAGTTGTTGTTCTGTCTCCAAGGTCTCTAGATCTTTGATCAGGATTAGAACATTTTAACCGAATATCTATTGTTCTCCCTTGATGACCATTACCAACAGCTAGGCACATGTAGTGACCCCTAAGATAGTGGACTTCTTCATCCAACCGACCTCTAAGCCTTCCATTTGAAACATAATTTTTTTTTATATTCCCCTTGATTATATTCCCTCATAAACTCAAACCCATCATAGACACCCCCATCACCCAACCCACTAAAATATCCATAAATGCACGCCTCTCGGGGATTTATTATAAAGTGGAATATCATCTGACCTACAAAATTTTTCTAGTTTTTTTTAGATCTCGTTCCTAAGAGAAATTTTTCCTCACTATCTCTAAGGCACGGAGAATACCAATCGGTGCACGAAACACAGTGAAACAATACAACGGAAGGCTGGATAAGACCGATTTTGTTGGAGTTAAACTCCCTCAAATTGAGATCAATCCCTTCTTCCACTACCCTAACCTTGAAGCAAACTTATAATCACTTTATATAATGGTAATTAAGACAATGTTTATTAATTTTACGTAGTTTGATCATTACTTAACATTTGGTAAAAGATGTTTATAAGAGGACTTATTGGTAATGATGTTTTCAAAACACAATACAAATTACTCTTTTAACGCTTACAAATCACCAAAACAAAATTCAATTTCAAAAGTTATTTTTAAACACCATTAAAAATTAGTGAAAATTATGAGAAATTATTATGTTAATTACTTATAATAACACTTATGAAAAAGTGAAAAGGAATGAGATCCCGTTTTCTTATTAGTTGCCCAAAATATATCATTTTTGCAATTCAAACAAATTGTTAAGTAATGTGACAAACAAGATGGATAATCCATATCACATTATAGATTATTTGGTAATGTCTTAATATATTTAACATTAAAAGTTCAATTATATTATTTTAGGCCTCATACTAGATGCAAATTAATGCTTTTATTTACACTCTCTGTTGGGCGGTATGGAGGTTACGGAACGAGATTACTTTCTCTTCTAAAAAATTAGGAGACTCATGCATTATGGGCTTTATACAATCTACTTCGCTGCTGTGGTTAAACACAAGGAGGAAATCTAGAGGAAGAATTAGATTGGAAAACTGGTGCATTAATTCTTTGGAAGCTGTTTAAGTGTAACTACAGTTGGTCCTGCATTATTTTGTGTTTCTGTTCGGTATATGTAATGGTTCGAATGGTAGTTGTATTTCTCTAGCACCTTGCTAGTTCGTATTAATAATTTATGGTCCTTTAGGAATGAGTGATGGTCAAGCCGAAGCTCGTTCCTATTGAATCTTTTCTGCTGTTCAAAAAAAATTAATGCTTTTATAAATAGGCTTTAAAATTTTAATTAAATATACTATTATAATAACTAATGCTTTTATAAATAGGTTTTTTTGAAAATCAAGTCAATTTAAATTAATTTTTAGTCTATAAGAAATTAAATACAAATTAATAATTTATTGTAGTCTATAAGAAATTAAATACAAACTAGCTATCAACTTCCTTACAAGAAATTCCCTTAAAAAGAATATAAAAGCATATTAGAGGAACCCAATATTTAATAAAACTAGAGATAGAGAAAGTGTACACATGATACTAATCCAACCTCCACTTTAATCCCACAAATTAGTGGCCCTCTTGCTCTATCTTAATAATCTATGTTATTTATATATGTCCTTAAATGTAATTTTCTTACTCATTCTCACACCTTTTAATTAATTTTCAAAGATGACCAATATGTCTCTTTTCTTTATTGGGGAAAGCAACATTACACACCTTTCAAGTTTTCTTGTAGAAAATTGATATATAACCACAAATATATAAAATGAGCCATATTTGTATCAATCATTTCAACATCCTCCATTTACTAATATGTTATGATTGATATGAGTTTGTCCATAAACTTTGTATATATTTTTGTCAATGACAAAACGTTTAATATAGTTTAAATAGTTTCTTAGGTAAAATTTGATTTATATATATATATATATATATGTGTGTGTGTGTGTGTGTGTGAATATATTATATGTATGTTTACTATATCAATAAACCGGCTAAAATAAAGAAAACAAAGTGATCAGATAATTTCATCTAAATCAAGAAATGGTTCCACACATAAAAAATATAAACTCGAGAAAGTGGCATAATTTGAGCTCTAGCGACGAAATACCAACTTAGGGACAAATCCTAAATGAATGAGATTAAAAGGCTAGGGGTGAGTATTTAGACATATTATTTGTCTAGATTCCTTGTAACACGATTTATGTAAATGTGTAACATGTAAAGACATTTAGGGATGAGCAAAAGAAACTGGAACCGGACAAGAACTAAACTAGTGTTGAAATCCATGGTTTTGGTTTTCAAAAGTTCAAAAACCGATTTTTTCAGTTTAGATCTTTAGGGTTTAAAACCGACAGGAAAAACGAACTGAATTGAATATGGCAAAACCAAACTTAAGGTTCGTCTAAGGGTAATATGGAACATATACACGTAAATACGTCAAAACCTCTTGCACCCCAACCCCAATTGTAATCTAATTACCCTAATCACTAACACTTCCCCCGTTCTCTCCAAAATCCATGTTCACTTCAATGGTTCGACATCTTCGACTCTTGTTCGGTCTTCGAAGTTACATTGTTCACTTGTAGTATTCAAGGTTCCATTATTCCTGTAACACCCCGATTTTGAAAACCGGATTTTTCATTTTTAAAATGGAACTTCAAGAATCCAAACTGCATGGATCCGTTTATAAACAGAACTTATGCCAAACCTGTTTTTCAAAATTCATTAACAGCAGCGGAATTATAAAAATGGCTATAATTACAACCAAAAATCAGCCACAGTATACAAAAGATCAGTTGGTGTTACTAAACTGTTCACCGACCACTTAACCAAGTTTATACTAACATAAACAGTAATTAAAAGTAACTAAACAAGTGTTCCTCCAAAAGATAATTAACAACCATCAGGTACCCAAAGCTCACGCGCCTAAGTGTTACCTGCAGTCATGGGATGAGTATCTGTTAGCTATTTAAAGCTAGTGAGCATAGAATAGCATATTCAGTAATATAAACAGATCACATATCATCAATATATCAAACAGTGCTATCCTAGCATCTCGCGATGAGCTGGCACAGCCAGAAGGAAGCATAATCTTGCAGGGTAGCTAGCCCGGCTCAACACTCCTAACTGGGGAAACCAGACACATCAACCGCGCGGGTGGGTGAGCGGGTAGCGGTCCACCGTTACGTTTCAGGCCAAAGCCTTCATGGAGTACAACAATAAGTCATCCCCATATGACTCGGGGAACGCTGGGTTTGCAACCCCAGGTAGTTGACGCTATCATCGACCCGTAGGTCTCAAAACGCCCCAGACCTCGTGCTGGCCCCGTTCAAGGACTATAACCAGCCCCCATATCTCGGATCCGATCACAAATACAAATCTGACCCATTCGGGCCTCATAGCGCGCATATCACAACCACATAAAATCCATGGTTCAATTCATACATGCTTCTTGCATATTCATAATCATATCATAAATCATGGTTCAATTATTACATGTGTTATGCATAAACATAGCATACATCAAGTTTAATTATATTTCATGGAAATACTAGCACATATAAATAACATGTAACACGGTTATATTAATTCTTATGTCATCCTATACTCACCTGTGAGGCTAGAGACTAAAGCAAACAGAAATCGTGATCGTCGCGCTCTTCTTCCGGATCGTACAGCTTACCTATAAGATAATACTCGTGTTTAGTCACTTCACACAAGTACATTAACTAAAAAAAACTAATATGATACCCCTAATGATGCCATTAGACTAATTAGATACCTAAACGAGCATCCCGTACGACAAAACGTCGAAAAACAGCACAACAGTGCACTGTTCATAACAGACAGTCCCTACGGCCGTAGTAAAAATGTCCTACGGCCGTAGGACCATTTTTATAGAACACCCTCCTACGGCCGTAGGGAAAACTTACTACGACCGTAGGAACCATCCTGCAGACAGTGTGCGAGAAACAGCCCCTGTTCAGTCCATTTTCAACCCAAACTCATTTCCAGCATTCCCAACTCAATTTCCAGTGTTTGCATATCATCTAAGGCATCATAATGAATCCAAAAACATACATATAACAAAATCTAATCAAGAATTGAAGGCTTGGGATCAAATTCTTCAATCTTTGACCCACTTTGTGATTTCTTTGAAACAAGACCAATCTATCATTTTAATTCATAAAATTGATTCCTAATCACTTAGAAATGATGTAAGAACAGATTGGAACACTTGAACTTAATTGTTGATGGCTAATTTGGATTTAACCATTTTTGACCTAAAGCTTAAAACTCAAGAACAAGGAAGAAGATGAACTTACAATTGATCTTGAATGAGAAAGATGATGATAAAGAACATATAATAACTTGGATTTGCAACTGAAATTGATCTTGGTGACTTCTCCTTTGATTTCTCCTTCAAATGCTCAAGAACACAAGTTGAAAGAGAGTGAAGTGTGTGTCAAGTGTGTATACGTACATGTGTATGTGTAGAAGAGAGGAGACCGACTTTGGTCTCCAATATTATCCAAATGGGGTATTTTGTTCCCCTTCTCAACTTACAACTTAATACCCGCTTGCCCGTCTCAACTAACGAGGATATTTTCGGAATCCTTATTCAAAACTGCTAACTAATATATTAATTTAATAATTCTAATATTCATTAATAAATCTGAAATTCTAAGGCACCAAGAATATATACGACTAGGCCCTTTTTGAGGATGTTACAATTCCAATATTCACGATCGACAATCTCCACATCTGTGACTAGTCGGTAACCAGAAATCACCACAAATCGCCTTTAAGGGTGTCAACATTAGTAAACTAGTGGTTTAATTTAAAGCTTAAGGGACTGTGGACATCAATTTTAGATCTAAGAATTTCCATAACTCAAATCTCAAGACCTCCAGCTCTCGAAAAGAATGTCAACACTAGAAAAGGTAATTGTTAATCTGTACATTGTTAGCTTTTGAGTTTTGATTGGTCTTGTTATATTATAAATGATGGTGTAACATGATTTAAAATCTAACAACCGTCTAATTAATTATGTACAAGAAATGGGGTAAAATTGAGCCGCTACACCTATTGCTTCTTAAGAAAAACACAAAAACTAAAAACCAAAAATCTGAACAACTGAATTGAAAACCGAAAACCAAAAAACCCAAAGGTTTTAATTTTCCCAAAAACTGAAATTACCGAGTTCACTTTCGGTTTAATACCAAAACCGAACCAAACATAACCAGACTCATCTTTGTAGGAATCTATAATTAATTGACTGTGATGTCTTACATTTAATATGGAAATAGTGTAAATAGCAACACCAAGTTAGATGACTTGGTGTCTTGGTGATCTCACTTTGAGTCATGTACTTGCTATTTATTCATGATGATTCTTTTTTTTAATTAAGCAATAAAGAATTCTAAATTAAAACGAACGTTACATATAGTGTAAAGTTCTCGTTTTCTTTTTTCTTAAACTCGAAAATGTATCATTAATCGATCACTTGATTTTCCCTTTTTAGGGGACTTTTATTAAATTAATCATGATTTAGAATTCGGTTTTAGTTTATTAATTTGGGCTCAACAATGGTGAACTAAATTAAATTCATAAACTAATAAAACATTGGGATAAAGTTTTCCAACGTGTCCATATATAGAATCTATATGGGCCCATACAAAATAATTATAGCACTACCAAAAACATGTCATAACTCATAACTATGACCTATAATCATCTTTGTTAAACAAGAAGCTAGCGCATATATATATATATATATATATATATATATATATATATATATATATATATATATATATATATATATATATATATATATATAAGTCTTGAGGTTATGCTACACACAGCCCAAGATGTTTTATGTGATTTCTTTGTAACTGATGTATAATTATATAAAAAATAATGATAAAGGTTTTACACAAATTTTATAAAATTACCAATCTAATATTCGCTATAAGTATTAACTACTAATGAACGTGATAAATAAACTGGAAATGATGCAACACTTTATATATCTAGCTACCAGTCTATATCGTAACTTTTTTAGCTTTTGTGTAAATATACGAATAAAGTCTTGATGTGATATACAACAAGCCTTTCCTTTTGTGGTAAACATGTAAGAAGTTATATTTAAAATTATAATAAGACTGAAACAATAAATTAACTGTAGTGAAATATAATGTCAACAAACGAAACTATTACAGAAATAAAAATACTTAGCAAAAATAGCAATAGTTATCTATAAACTTGTGAGATATTTGTTTCTATCAAATACTATTTCTCAAACAAAACAAACAAAAAGAGTGAATTACTGATTTCGTCTATATGGGTTTATTAGAAAGCACCGATTCAGTCATTTAAATTAAAATTTTACTAAAATGGTTCCTTAAATTGATAATTTGTCACAATCTCAGGCATTTACCAATTAAAAGTAACGGAGCTGGTGTTACAAAATTACCCATTAATTTGTCATTATCTAATTAAGTTTCAATGCGATATCAATTATCACGTATTAGGATTAAGCAATTAAAAATATCTATCATCTTTCGTTCTTTATTTGTTTCAACCAAGAATACCAAACCAAAAATTTATTAATTGTTATTAAAGCTTTAATATTTAACAAAGATCATTTAGGATTTTAAAATAGGAAAATGATTTGTTACTATTTAGTGGACACTTGTCAAATTTAGAGGTGATATAGTCTTTCTCAAACAAAACAAACAAAAAGAGTGAATTACTGATTTCGTCTATATGGGTTTATTAGAAATCACCGATTTAGTCATTTAAATTAAAATTTTACTAAAATGGTTCCTCAAATTGATAATTTGTCACAATCTCAGTCATTTACCAATTAAAAGTAACGGAGCTGGTGTTACAAAATTACCCATTAACTTGTCATTATCTAATTAAGTTTCAACGCGATATCAATTATCACGTATTAGGATTAAGCAATTAAAAAATATCTATCATCTTTCATTCTTTATTTGTTTCAACCAAGAATACCAAACCAAAAATTTATTAATTGTTATTAAAGCTTTAATATTTAACAAAGATCATTTAGGGTTTTAAAATAGGAAAATGATTTGTTACTATTTAGTGGACACTTGTCAAATTTAGAGGTGATATAGTCTTTATATATATATATATATATATATATATATATATATAGTTTACGTGAAAATCATTCTTAGTGTTAGAATCGTGAGAACCAATCTGAGCCGTCCAATTTTCCCTCCTTCAATGTCATTGCCCACCCAGGAATTCCTTAAATGTACCCTGCCACACTCTATCTCTCCACGCTCTCCATCCATGAACTTCCTATATCCAAGGAACGACTGAGATTGGTTCTCGCGGTTCTCGCACTAACAATGGTTCTCAAATGAACCCCCCCATATATAGGGGTGAGTTCATTCGAGAACTGTTGTTAGTACAAGAACTGCGAGAACCAATCTCAGCCGTTCCTTGGATATAGGAAGTTCATGGATGGAGAGCGTGGAGGGATAGAGTGTGACAAGGTGCATGTGAGAAATTCATGGGAGGGCAATCAAATTAAAGGAGGGGGAATTGGACGGTCAAAATTGGTTCTCGCACTAACAATGAATATCAAATGAACTTCCTCATATATATATATATATATATATATATATATATATATATATATATATATATATATATATATATATATATATATATATATAT
The DNA here is from genome assembly GCA_947179395.2 of Pulicaria dysenterica. NCBI lineage: Eukaryota > Viridiplantae > Streptophyta > Magnoliopsida > Asterales > Asteraceae > Pulicaria > Pulicaria dysenterica. The sequence goes on from OX359292.1 coordinate 11,066,444, forward strand.
ATATATATATATATAGGGTAAGGTTAAACAAAGAACCTAAAGAACCTCTCTGGTGATGACATGTGACACATAGTCTAGGGGCAAAAAAGGAAATTAAAAAAAAAAGAAAAATCGGCGTCTTCAGCAAATCCCCCCAACAAACTAAAAAAAACCCCCAATTTCTTTAAATGATCATAACTCGTTCGTTTTTAACAATTTTAACATAAAAATTATACCATTAGTTTCAGTTTTTCGTCCTCTTTCAAAGAAGACCGGACTTGATATATTTCTGAAACTTTTTTTTTTTGAAATGCAAAGTTTGCATTTTGAGCTGGGTTCATTCAAACTCAAAATGCAAAATCCGTAGTTTGCATTTTGAGCTGGGTTCATTCAAGCCCAAAATGCAAAATCTGTAGTTTGCATTTTGAGCTGGGTAATTCAAGCCTAAATGCAAAATCCGTAGTTTGCATTTTAAGCTGGGTAATTCAAGCCTAAATGCAAAATTCGTAGTTTGCATTTTGAGTTGGGTTCATTCAAGCCTAAATGCAAAATGCAAAATCCGTAATTTGCATTTTGAGCTGGGTAATTAGCGACATTCAGCTCATTAGCGACGACATTCAACTCATTAGCGACGAGCTGCCAAAATGCAAAAAAAAAAAAAGTGTTTTTCCCGTACAGCGCCAAAATGCAAAAAAAAAAAAAATCACTTTCAAATTTTTTTAGAAAAGTATAGGAAGAGTGATCTTGTTTGAAAGAAGATTAAATAACTAAAAGAATGGTATAATTTTTTTGATTAAATTCACAAAACTTAAAAAGTTATGGCAATTTAAAGTTTTTGGGGAATTTTTTTTAAAATCGTGGGTGTTGGGAGGGGGGATAATTACATTTTTGCCCTATTTTTCCTAAATTAATACATAATAATTATAGTTTTGCTATCATTCAATCTCATCCATTAATATTCATAATCTAAAGGTCCAGATTGGTTCTTTAGGTTCTTTGTTTAACACATGGTTCTTTATTGATCCAATTTCTATTTCTATATATATATATATATATATATATATATATATATATATATAGATAGATAGATATATATAATTACTTGCATAGTACTCGTGTTAATGTAGCGGCGGCGAATAGTTTTGTTCGGTAACTTGTCCTTTTTAAATTATTGAGTCATTTAAATCCTGTATATGTTTATTAATTTAGGTTATAAGTTATCCAAATTCATAAGTTCTATTTATTTGTATTTTGTAATAATTAAATTAAAATATTTATTATGTGATTGAATATTTATAAAGAAATGTTTAGTTGTTAAATATTTTGTAATATTTAAGTTAATTGACATTGACTTGATGTTTTAAATATTTTCTTATTATGGAAGGTTTAGTAACTAAATGATATATATAAATCTCATTAACTCAATGTAATAGTTACTTCATTTAACAATTTCCATTTAGTTTGATATGAGAGTAAAGTAGTAATTGTTATGAATAATTATGGAATAGATGTCTTTATCTCCTAATATTAGATAAGATTAATAGAGATATGTATTACTTTAGATAGGAGATTTGAATCTTGAATACTTATCTATTGTACCTCTACAAATAGAGGATTACATAATGAATAAGATGAACTTTCTCATATCTATTTTTCTCTTATTCTCTCTATATTCACAACAGTAATTTCAAATTACTTAATATTAAGAGATTAAGAAAAAAGCCTAAATGCTTTATAAGATAGTGTGTGTATATATATACACACACACACACACACACACACATATATATATATATATATTGATTAGAAGATTTAATTAAGTGTCTATATTTAGGTGAAAATCAGAGACTTAATCTTGACCCTTAATTTGATTTGCTTGGATGATCTACATTTGTCTCTTCATTTTATTCATTACACAATCATGAATTGCGACGATCATAAATTACGACGAGTAAATTACGACCATTAAAACTAATAAATCAATATCTAATTAATAGCTATGACTTGTTATAGTAAATCCGTTCTTAGTGAATGGTCCACTCGGATCTAAAGAATTCAGAGCGCAAGATTGATACGATTTTATGAAACAAGAAAATCTGAAGAACTGAAAAGGGCTGGAAACGAGGTGTGGGGGAGCAGCACCATCACTCCATGCTAATGTGATAATTATCTATCTTCATTCACATGCTTTTGCCACTCTTTTCATTTTTTATATCCCCACATTAATATTTATTTGTTGTCAATAATATATTTATAGATATTAACTTTAAATTCTGCATTTATATTTCAGACAATACATTAAAAAATAAAAAATATACGTTTATTAATAATAAAAAAACCCTTCATTGTCTCCTACATATTTTCATGAGGTCTTTGAAAGAAATATCACATTTCATATTTAAATAAACCCATACTTTTAAAAGGTAATTTTATTCTGTTCATAATATAAAAAATAATCTCATGCACCACATAATCTTCCTACTTCTACCACTAGCCCACTAGGAATGTAAGAGATTGGAGTGAATCCTTACCAAATGTTGAGGCTATGTGTGAAACCCCAATCACATGGCTCAAGTGGTTCAAGCTGGCTGGCTGTAGCCAGAGTGCCAGACCTTTCTAGGTTAAGAAATGAAAATAAATAAGTAAAATAAGTGTTGTTTGGTTGGAAATTAAGGAATGTAAATGAGAGTATTCTTGTTGTATTACTTTATATGCACTATAAAAATTATTTAATCTTTTTATATCTTATAATTTTTATGTTATATTTTAAATTTTTAGGATATACAAATCCCATAAATATGGTATCTAGAGGTGCACACCATCGGTTTTTTAACCTACCCGATTCGGTTTTTATTCTAACCGGTTTTTTGTAAGAAAAAAAATAGTTTGTCTAATATCCGGTTCGGTTTATATCCGGTTTGGAAAGGAAAAGGTTGTAACCAGACGAATCAATTTCGGTTTAAAGAATCTGGTTTTCTTAAAAACCGATTCGAGAAAAAACCGGCTTGTGGACTTTTTTGAAGGTTTAGATATATAATATATATTATCCCTATTAGGTTGGTAATGGTGTAAGAATATTGATATTTGATTGTATTTTGGTTGGCAAATGTGGTCCAAATGGAAGGGGTAACAAGTTGGGCTAGTGACTGAATGGGTCAGGGCTTTTTGGAAATGGAGCCTCTGAATTCTTGTGGGTAGGGGCCTAGGGGCTAGGGGGCACAATTTCAAACTTCATTTGCTAGTTTTTTTTTTTTTTTTTTCCTGGAAAAAAATATATATACAATATAATCACTCATGTCAAGAGGTTTTGGTTACCTATTTATATATTCTTTATTAAATACTAAGACATTTAAGTATACAGCTACAAATAAATTTATATATCATGAGGATCTGATACTTACAATAGCATCATACGTAAGTGGTGTTATTCCACTTATAAACTTATTCAATAAAAATTATTTTAGTTATTATAATGCTTAACTTAATTCTTTCATTTAAAATTTTATGGGTGTTACTGTTGTACACAATATTATCTCAATTATAATATTTATATAGAATGGAAAGTTTGTAGGAATAGAATGTGTTGATGGACATATATTTAAATATAAGAAAAGGGGCCGATATATATATTATTTTATAGTGGAAAAGGGGCTTCATATATTAATAATACAGGGATGGTTTCATTTTCATAATGGGCACGAAATCGAAAAGTCTCAAAATAAAAACCGAAGACTAAACATGCATCATCATACCGTTCCAGGTTCCGGTTTTTCGGTTCCAATACTTGTAAACCTGAAATTGACTTTAAGATTCATGACATTTGTTTGCATGAATAGTTTCTAAATGAAAATAGGATATCAGAATTCATCATTATTTCCAAAGAGCTTGTAACCAGACGGTATCAAAGTGTTGTAAATGTATTTTCATTGTTATGAATTATATTTCCGCCATAGACAAAATTTGAACATTTAAGAGTAAGTTAGAAATGCATGTATGTTGCTGTTATAAAAATTCACTATAACTACTATTGTATAACTTGAATCATTCAAACCTTCAACATTCAAAACTTTAAAGTTCATATTTTTTTTCATCTCATTCTTTTAATCTTCAAAATTTATCATTTAGTTTTTATACAATTGCATTACTTAAAATCATTTAGTTTTCATCTCATTCTACATATGCAAATGGTCCTACAAGTAATCATGCACGGGTACGAGTACGGGGTACCCCATCGAGTTCGTTACTCGACTCCTCCGACCTGAGTTTTTTTTTCTTTTTGACCGTTACACAACGTTTATAAATTCTTCTCTCCTTTCTCTCCTATAAATACACCATTATACACTTTCAAGTTTTTCATCTCAAATTCTCTCTCTCTCTCTCTCTCTCTCTCTCTCTCTCTCTCTCTCTCTCTCTCTCTCTCTCTCTCTCTCTCTCTCTCTCTCTCTCTCTCTCTCTCTCTCTCCAACTTTCCTTCAACAAGGACAACATGTCCACTAGATGTTTTTGTTATTTATTATTTCTCATTTAGAGTTTTGTAATTTTTATTTTAAAATAATATTGTTATATTAATGTTATGAGAATTTTATTTTGGTTATATGTTATATTTTTATTCTTATACAATTTATAAATATTTTATTTAATAATTAAACGTAAAATAAAATAAATTAAAAAAGTGGGAAAAAATCGAGTCAGTCCGGTTACGTTATACTTGAGTTTAAGATAAGAGAAAAAAAGATGAAAAAATAATATGATACTGATATAACATTATGGTAAGAGAGATATTTTTAGATGCCATACTCATGGCCTAAGCCATTGTACTATAATAATCTAATTAATGCTCCACCTAAAACTGAATCCAATTAAATCATATTAAAACAACATGATGTTGTATATCTTTACGGGGTTTACACATTATGCTCCTATTAAGACAACATGATCCTATCTTTTATATCAAGAAGGCCCGGAAGGTTAGTGAGAGGGGGAGTAGGTGGACAGGGCGAGAGGGATCTTGATAATTGTCTGGTCAAGGGAAGGATTGACATATGAAGATGTTCTTTTAGCAAAACTGGCGTATTCCTTGTCAAAGAACTATCTATAATTATCAACAAGGCTTCTTTAGGGGAATGTATTACTAAACTCTTTGAAACATGCTCGTTCTAAGAGAAGTATGCTTGTTGAAACGACCCATTTTTTTACAATAAATAATGAAAATAAACCAAATACCATTGATAATACTTAAGCTTGTAATTTAAGGATATACAAAACATGGATCAAGTTTGAATTCACAAACGTTATAAACAAGTTTTGGAGCATCATAACAATTGTTCAAATGACACTTGAAGTTTTCAAAATACGTTGATATTCTGTAGATGATTGTAGGTTGGTAGGGTGGATATTCGTTGTGTTGGATGTTCTTGTTTTTTTGTTTGCTTGTGTGATTCCTACCTAAAAATCATATATGCTTGTATGGTGTTTTTTAGTTGTTCTATAAATAAATATTTTTATAATTTTAAAAAAGTAAAACTAAAATAAATAAATATGTATCTTCTAATATAAATAAAAGAGTAATTTGAATCAAATCTAGTAAACGATTTTAGCCCTTTATTTAACAAATCAATTAAATTTTATATAATCTTAACCATTTATTTTAATAAAAAATAAAATCCTATTTTAACTTTTATAAGTCAAAACTATATTCAGTTTGAACTTTTATTTGAATCCAAATTTTTAGAGAAATTTCATATGCGTCTTTCTTAAACATTAAATATTTTATTTGTCCATTTTAATTTACATATATCATATTTACATTTTATAACATATTAAAATATCGTATTTAACTAAACTTTTAGTTTTATCATTTTAAATATTTTAATTATTTTTTATTCATAACCAATAAAAACTTGATTTTATCTCTTTTAATTATAACAATAATGATCGATAACTTGTATAAGAAATACAATCACGTCTCTTCGTATCATGATAATTTGACGTTTCTTCCGTCACGTCTGACCTCGCTCTCGCATCGACACTTTTATTGCCGGTCTGAGTGATGACGTGTTATTTAAGTTATTATTTATTTCATATTTTATAAGTATTTAATATTTTTTATTAATATTTAATATTTATTATTATTTTAAAACCGTATATTACGACTATTAAATATCCTTATATATAACATTAGTTATGTGTTAAATATAATATATAAAATAAAAGCTGCAAGACATGTGTAGAAAAGTTCACACATTAAAACATATCTAGAATGCCGACAAAGATTTCACGGACGTCCATCGCATCCCAAAAAGTCTACCAGATTTCCGGAGATTCCATCTCAAATTTACACAACACAGTTTTAGTCTTTTACACCGGTATCGAGTATCATATTAGGGGTTAGTTTGATAGAGTTGTGTTCAATATAGTCCATATAAAAAGCGTAGTCCTAAATTTTAATATTCAATCACATGTGATTCAATATAAAATCACATGTGATTCAGTATACAATCACATGTGATGGTAAAATCATTACATGTTAATTACGAAAATGTCACTCCGCCCAAATTTTTAAAATTCAATCTGGACCATTGATGGGGCTGATCCAAGGGCTAAGATTAGTCCCTTGGGACTATGCAATAAGTATGGACTATATTGAACATTTCTCTGATAACGAGTTTATAAAAGATTATATAAATTTTAGATTCTAGTTATAATACCTTTAAGAGTTAATTGCACTAATGATCCTTTAACTATTCAATAGTTGCGAGTTTAGTCCTTTTTTTTCAAAAAGTTGCAAGAAAAGTCCTTTAACTACCCAAAATTGCACTCATAGCCCTTTTTAACGTTTTCTGTTAAGTCAATGATATTTGGGTCTTTTTGTATTTTTTTTAATATTTTAATTAATTTAAAATAATATTTTAAAGTACAAGTCTGTCACACACACACTCTCTCTCTCTCAAACACACTGTCAACTCTCTCTCTCTCTCTCTCTCTCTCTCTCTCTTTCACACACACTCCTCTCTCTCTCTCTCTCACACATCGTCTCACACACACAATCGTCTTTCTTTGTTCTTAGTGTTCTACCACCGGCGCACCGCAGCCCACCTCCACCACAGCCATCACCACCGCCCACCTCCACCATCGCTATCACCACCACCCACCTCTGTCATCACCATCACAGCCCACCTCCATCGCAGCCATCACCAACGCAAAAAATTACAGACCTAAATAAGAACAGAGACCACCTCCATCGCACCCAAAAATCTCCACCGACGAACACAAACCACATCAACATCGCAAGAAAATGAAAACGAAAACCAGAAACTCTAGATATCATCGCCATTTACCACCCCACCAAAAACTCGAAAACAGAAACCCTTGATCTGTATAATGTAAGATCTGTAAGATCTTTTTTTCGATTTGCAATTTTCAGTGGACCACCACCGTCTCACCATTACAGTCTCGTGCACCACCACCGTCGCCTAAATGTGGGTTTTCGATTGGATCATGGGTTCCAGTTTTAGTAGTGCGTTTCGATTAATTTCGGTGGTGATAGTAGCAGCGGAGGTGCTGCGGTGATGGCGGCAGCGGAGGTGGCCGGAATTGAAGAAACGGCGGCTGGTTCTTGGTGGTGGTTTCAAGTGGTGGTGGTTGTATACGGTGGTGGTAGGCGGTTGTTTCAAGTGGTGGTGGTTTTATCCGGTGGTGTTCCAAGAACTAAAGAGAGAGTTGAAGTGGGTAGTGGTGTATATGTAGAGAGAGTGAGGAGGGAGAGAGAGAGAGTGTGTGTGTGTGTGTGTTTGTGTGTAGGTGTGTGTGCGTGCAGGTGTGTGTCAAACCAAGATTACATATTTAAGATTAATTATTATATATTTATTTGGAAAATAAATTAAAAATAGGGATAAGGGGTATAATGGTCAATTTACAAAAACTAACAGGTTAACTTAACAGAAAACGTTGAAAAGGACTATGAGTGCAATTTTTGGGTAGTTAAAGGACTTTTCTTGCAACTTTTTGAAAAAAAGGACTAAACTCGCAACTATTGGATAGTTAAAGGACCATTGGTGCAATTAACTCTACCTCTAATAACGTTTGGGTGTTAAAATCGTAAACGAATTATTATAAACATAATTCTCATAAACACTTAGAGTAAAAGCTTTTTCAAGTAGTTTATAGTTTGAAGGGATTATCATTTAATCATCCCCAGCTTCAGCTAATGTGTTTGGGCCAAACACACCCTATGACTTCAATGTGATTGACTTGTTTAAAAACTAAATCTATTCTAATTCTAAAATAATTTAAATAGATCACATGTATGATCACACACACACACACACATATATAATAAATAAACGGCAACGGTTCAAACGAGAAGGGTTTTTTCGTATGTGAACTGCGAGAACTGTTTTTAACACTATTATTGCCTCATTAATAGGGGTATTTTGATAATTTATATATTTACTCAAGCATGAATTATGTCCGGTTGAGCCGTCACTAATTTGTGAAACTTGATTTTTCCGAACCGTCATTAATGCGTCATTAATGAAGTATAAATGAGTTGCCAAAAAATCTTAGCCATTGATTAATTTAATCGAGGGCTAAGATTGGTTCCGCAGTTTTCGTACGAAAACAAGTTCCCGTTTATACCCTCGTGTATATATATATATATATATATATATATATATATATATATATATATATATATATATATATATATATAGAGAGAGAGAGAGAGAGAGAGAGAGAGGAAGGTTCAAATGAGAATGAGAACTTAAATGAGAATAGGAGACTCAATCTCAGCCGTTCATTTTGTAAGTGGAATTAATAGATGGAGAGCGTGGGGGGATAGAGTGTGGCAGAATGCATGTGATGAATTAATGGATGGGCAATTGGACGGTTGAGGTTGAGTCTCACATTCTCATTTAATTTAAGGTTCTCATTTGAATCTCTCACTATATATATATATATATATATATATATATATATATATATATATATATATATATATATATATATATATATATCACATTAATAACTAAAAAAATATACTAAATTCTAAATAACTCTATAATTAGCTTTATGTGATCATTATTAGTTTAATCAAATGGTTTTTCTTTCATAATTAATAATAATAATAATAATAATAATAATAATAATAATAATAATAATAATAATAATAATAATAATAATAATAGATCTTCTAACGTTATTATTTTGAAATCATTAAGAGATTTAATATTCTTTAAAATCATATCTATTTCTAAAATTACAACTTACAATTACATATATGATGATGAATTTATTTTCTAAAAAACATAACCTTGATAAAGAGAATAATGAAACTATAATTTTCGAATCTAACCCACAACATACTAAAGTTCAAATACCAAAACGCCTCAAATGGAATGTGTTGGTGCATACAGGGTCATACATTTAAAAGTGCACTCCTTGTTTTGATGATGATAAAAATATACACATGTGATACTATTGCTTATCAAAATTATTCATATGTTCATATCTATATTCTTAAAGAAAATTAACAAGCCTCAAATTGATGATCAAGTGAAGTACAAACAAGTAAAAGACTTCAATTCAACAAGAAAAGAAGAAATCAAGATAAATCAACATTCACGGTCGATACCACGGTCGACCGTGAATCAACCGTCGCTGTTCAGCTCACAACTCTTAAATGTTGTTCTTCTTCAAGTCAACCGAACTCGTACTTAACAAGTGAAGATGATATCTTCAAAGCCGATGACGAAGATATCTACAAACAAGAGTTCGAATTATATGAGCTTACAAATAAAATAATTAAATTAGTTTATGTTTTTATAAAATTATTTTTATAAAAACTTTATAAAAATGACAAAGATTTTATAAAACTCAATTGTGTTGGTTGATTAAATCTAAGACTTCCTATTTTAAGCAAATAACAAACACAATCCTACTTTGAAACAATACACCACCATAATTAGCAAAGGAATCTCCCAAAGGGGTAAAATTCCAACATGCTTTGTGTATTGGTTTCCAAACTTCCATATATGTGTTTAAATTCAAACTTTAAGAGTATGGGATCAACCAACCTTTTGAACATATACTTTTCAGTTGATTTTTATGGTAAAAATGAGTTGAGTGTGGTTTTAAATAAAGTCCAACGTCTATATTGCAAAGAACAAGAAAGTTCAGGTACCTCACGGTTTTAGCCACGGTCGACCGTGGATCGACCGTGAGGGTACTGGAAAGCTTTTGGACTTTAACCTTTTTCCTTATTTAAACCAACTCAAAACTCATTTTTTAGTATCTCTTGCACAGCAAAAAACACAGAACATATATTCTTATCTTGTGAGCTCATATTCTTTGATAATTCATCTATCATTCAAGATCAAGAATCAAGCAAGAGCAAAGCTTTCAAAGCTTAAACACTACATCATCTTTCTATATATTTTGTAATAGTGTAAGGATCAACTCTAGCCTTTCAAATTAGAGTGAAGTAAGGATCATCTCTAGCCTTTAGAATTATAGAGAAGTAAGGATCAACTCTAGCCTATAGAATTAGAGTGAAGCAAGGTTATCTTTACCTTACTTGCAAGTTTGAAGTGTTAATTCTTGCAAGTGAAAAAGAGAAGTGTAAAAGGTTTATCTCTACCTTCAAAGAGAGAAGCTAGTGAGCAAACTCTTGGTGGGTGAGGCCAAGGAGTGGATGTAGTGCAAGTTTGTTAACACTTGCATGAACCACTATAAATCTCTTGTCTACTAATTGGTGATATCTCTCTACCCTTATTCTCTTTATTTCAAGTATATATATATATTTGTTGTGTTATAAACTTCAAGAAAAATATTTTTAACACAACTTACAAATTTTATAAGTGTAAAAATTGGTAAACTAAGTTAAAGAACCTATTCACCCCCCTCTAGGTTCCAACAGAATGAAATAACTCAATCTTGTGTGTGAAAATACATATTACCAATACTTCATTTATATGTGTAACAATTGAAAAATTTCCTAAGATATTCTAATAAAAATGTGTGTGAAAATAATCATTTAAATGTGTCATGAAAATCGAAAAGTATTGATATAAAAACTTAATCTTAAATGACTAGTATTTTATTAGTAATGTAGAAGACTTAAAAATACTTATCATATTCTTGAATGTCTTGCAAAGCTCAATCCACACTCATGTGAAATGCTTTTTGATTGAGTTACAAAGTTGAAATATGCGGTGCTATAATGACATATTAAGTATACTCATATCATTTGGACTTGTGCTCTAAATCATACAAATTTAACTTGAAGTCCTTCTTGATATGGGCAAGACAAACATTAAACTATCTTGAAATCATTAAATAACAAATTTGAGAAAATTGATAGTTGATTAATAATTCTAGATGTATGGTTTCATAAAGTTAGAATATTAAATCTACATCTAAACAAGAGTATTTGCTTTTGAATGTGAGAAATATTGTGCTTAAAGATTAAAGTTGCATATTGATGAACAATATTTCAAAATTGGATATACCATGCTTATGTTCATCACATTGTCTTAAATGAGTATATGCAATACTTGTATTTCTCACTAAACATGTTTTTGACTAAAAGTTTTTGAAATGATTTGAAAATATGTGTTATATATTCATATATATGGAAATATATGCTCAAATAATAAATTATTTGTCAAAAATTGATGGCTTGCTTCAAACCCATGAATTTCATTGTCATATACTTTGATTGGGTTTAAGTGATTAAAGAACAAAATTAGATTTTATCATAAGTAATATTGTCTTAGAATTGAAAAGATATCATATCAAAAATTAAGACAACTTACTTTGATAAATCATAGTTGCGGACATAAATACTAAACCACTTAAGAAAGAAGTAGGTAATGCAATAAAGATTTGGTTTAGGAATGATGGAGCATATGCCTTAGAAGAATATGCATGATTATGTGAAAAATTCAAAATTGGTGCCCAGAAGGTTCACGGTCGAAACCGTGTATCAACCGTGGGCTTACTGTCCATAATGTACAAAATTGATAAAGGAACACGCGGTCGACATACGGTCGACCGTGTATCGACCGTAGGAACAAAAATGAGTTTTAACCCTAGGAGGCCACTTTTCTTTCTCTCTCCTTCACTTTATCACTTCCATCTCTCTCTCAAAACCCTAGCCGCTATTAACGATTTTTAAGCTCAAGATTTGCGATTTTTACAACAAAACTTCAAACAAATTCAAGATTTACCTGAAGATTGAAGCTACAAACGAAATATCTACGGTGGAAACTCAAGATTTCGTCATTTTCTTTCATCGAATTCCTCTCGGGTTACCTTCCAAAATCACGAAATCTTCATCTTCAAAGGTATATTTCTTCACAAATCTTGCTCTCCTTCTCTTTAAGATATCATTTTTGCACAAAATCTCATGTGATTTTAGGATTTGTTTTGCTATACTTGAATTTTTTTTGGAGATAAATCTTAAATACTTGAGTATGCATGTGGGTTGTAGGGTTATTATTTGGAATGTGGGTATGAAATGCGGATGTGGGTTGTATGCATTAAACTTATGAAAAAAAAAAAAAAAAAAAAAAAAACTGAACAGCAGACTCACGGTCGAACCACGACTGATACCGTGGTAAAACCGTGAGCTTGCTGGAAATTTTTCAAACTTTTTAGTTTTTGATTTTTAATTCGCAACTTAATTTTATTTACCTCTATTATAGTATAACTAAGCTTAGTAATCACATGATGCACTATTTTGCTAAAATCTTCTCACATTTAGAACACGCACAATGTTTGGACATATTAGTATAGAGTTTGTTATCTCAATTGACATTACTCTTTAAATATGCTAAATAACATTAGTATACACTTGATTCATCATTTTCAACAATATCTCGCATTTAGGACACACACACACTATTTACGCACACATTATACATAGGTTTACTCTTGCTTAATACTAAACATACATCAATGCAACATAAGTGATTCAATTGTCTTCCGAAATCTTAAAACATTTAGGATACATGAACCAAATTGGTATACACATACATGTTAAGTTTACATTCACATATGTGTTTCAAATAAAATGAATCATCATCACTTCATCACCTATTACTTTGAGAACTTATACAAACTTTTTGAACAACATCGTAAACAAATGAATAAAAGCATGTTTATGGTACTAAAATGCTATGCCTAAACCTTTGTGCATTAAATAAATTATATTACCTTGGTTTAGTGCAACAATATGCTAACATGCAACTCCCTATGATGTTAAAGTTTGAATATCTTGTCTTGGGCTCAAATTCTAAGAACTTAATTCAAAAAGTTAAGACTATTAGTAAAAGTGATAAACTAATTAAACTTGCAAAGTCATAAAATGATTATTATGAAGTCAAGATAAGATTACATTAAATAAATAAGAACTTGCTTATATCTTATACACTTCACAATTCAAAGTAATCACAAACTAAAAGTTGAGTTATGACATAAGAGTTTGAAAAACCATTTTAGTCAAACATTTCATGTGTTACTTTTATAAGAGCTCATTAAGTAATTGCATACATGGAGAAATAAAAATAATTTACACAAACCTTATGCCTAAATTCTATATCTTACATGGTTTGAAAAGGTAAAATACTTGTATGCAACTTATATGTGATGCTCTTGATATTCTATTTACATCAACAAGATATGTTACCAAAATAACAATACACGCTAAATGATAATACTTTGGTTCATGTTTGACATATCCTTGTTCTTAATGTTATCAAATTACATATGTGATTCTTACATGAAATATCACTAAACATATGTAACATTATGATATGTCATTCATGCTCATCAAGTGTTGAATAATTATCATGTAATGAATTATGGTCAAGATATCTTATGGAGGTACTTTTCATATAAGATCATTATCAAAAGAGTATTTGAAATAAGTTTGTGATGAAAGATATATGAAGATGATTACATGGTGAAGAAATATAAATTAACATATTAATTGTTGCAAGTGGTTCTCTCTTACTATCTTGTCATGGTACTTAATGAATTAATCTTTGTAATCAAGATAGTTAAAATAGATGACAAGTTATGCCTCATATAAGAAATCATATTATTTGTCATCTTGATATATGCTTGAGTATGCCTATATACTTAAATGACTAATCTCATGTGTCACATACTTAATTGGATTATCACTTGCCACATGAAACTATGTGGCATATATGCATAAATAATGATTGGAGCATTGGTATTGCATGCTTTGTACTCATGAGAACACTTTTCTCAAATCATCCTAATCTTATTGAATATTGAATACACATAAATAAAAAGCAAATTTGAATACAAGATAAAAGAACAAGTAAACTTATACTTAAGCCTATTTTATCTATCAAAAGAAGATAAACTTAAGTTATCATGAACCAAACATGTAATTACTAAATCTTTGTTTGACTTGCTTGAAATTAGAAAACTTTTGTGTTGTTATAATAATGTGAGTATATTTTTGTGTGTATACGTAGGTATAAAATTAACTTAAAATATGTAATACTTAAGAAATATACATATCGATGTTGATTGTAATCTTGAAAAGTTCAATTCTATATCAAATGTGTCATAATATGCTGATCTACATACACAATGAATTATTCTTTGAAGATCAAGATATTATACATAAATGACATCATGTGCTTCATACATAAAATCAAAATAATTGTCAATTTAGTGCACACATTGGTCACTTACTTGATTAAATCATCCATTTGCTACATAATGTATATGAATAAATATCAATTAGAAATGAATAGACTAATATTGAGATAATCTCCACAATCTAGAGCTAAGAAATTTTTGATACTTAACTTAAGATTAGGATTGTGGATTTTGGTTGTCCCTAACATAATATGCATATTTTAAGGGGGAGTCACCAACCAAAAGGAAAATTTCATATATATTCACACCCTCCCTTCCTATCATTAGCATAAATACAAGATAATGATGCATAAATCTCTCATGATTCCTACTTGAGTATATTTGATTTTTCCTAAATTAAGTTTATGCAAATACTTTTGTATATCTTGCACTTGTATTTTGTTTTGTCTATCTTTTGTCAAGTGCTAGCTTAAAGGGATCATAAATCAAGGGGGAGCTTTGATCAAGGGGGAACTTCATCAACTATTTTGTGCTAGATCATAAGAGGGAGAAGAATGTTCCTTTTTGATTTGACAAAAGGGGGAGAAGAATATAGCTATGCAACATTGTTAACATAAATAATTTTGTGTAGCAATCTTAATTAAATGTTGCATATTTTGTCATCATCAAAAAGGGGGAGATTGTTGGTGCATACATGGTCATACATTTAAAAGTGCACTCCTTGTTTTGATGATGATAAAAATATACACATGTGATACTATTGCTTATCAAAATTATTCATATGTTCATATCTATATTCTTAAAGAAAATTAACAAGCCTCAAATTGATGATCAAGTGAAGTACAAACAAGTAAAAGACTTCAATTCAACAAGAAAAGAAGAAATCAAGATAAATCAACATTCACGGTCGATACCATGGTCGACCGTGAATCAACCGTCGCTGCTCAGCTCACAACTCTTAAATGTTGTTCTTCTTCAAGTCAACCGAACTCGTACTTAACAAGTGAAGATGATATCTTCAAAGCCGATGACGAAGATATCTACAAACAAGAGTTCGAATTATATGAGCTTACAAATAAAATAATTAAATTAGTTTATGTTTTTATAAAATTATTTTTATAAAAACTTTATAAAAATGACAAAGATTTTATAAAACTCAATTGTGTTGGTTGATTAAATCTAAGACTTCCTATTTTAAGCAAATAACAAACACAATCCTACTTTGAAACAATACACCACCATAATTAGCAAAGGAATCTCCCAAAGGGGTAAAATTCCAACATGCTTTGTGTATTGGTTTCCAAACTTCCATATATGTGTTTAAATTCAAACTTTAAGAGTATGGGATCAACCAACCTTTTGAACATATACTTTTCAGTTGATTTTTATGGTAAAAATGAGTTGAGTGTGGTTTTAAATAAAGTCCAACGTCTATATTGCAAAGAACAAGAAAGTTCAGGTACCTCACGGTTTTAGCCACGGTCGACCGTGGATCGACCGTGAGGGTACTGGAAAGCTTTTGGACTTTCACCTTTTTCCTTATTTAAACCAACTCAAAACTCATTTTTAGTATCTCTTGCACATCAAAAAACACAGAACATATATTCTTATCTTGTGAGCTCATATTCTTTGATAATTCATCTATCATTCAAGATCAAGAATCAAGCAAGAGCAAAGCTTTCAAAGCTTAAACACTACATCATCTTTCTATATATTTTGTAATAGTGTAAGGATCAACTCTAGCCTTTCAAATTAGAGTGAAGTAAGGATCATCTCTATCCTTTAGAATTAGAGAGAAGTAAGGATCAACTCTAGCCTATAGAATTAGAGTGAAGCAAGGTTATCTTTACCTTACTTGCAAGTTTGAAGTGTTAATTCTTGCAAGTGAAAAAGAGAAGTGTAAAAGGTTTATCTCTACCTTCAAAGAGAGAAGCTAGTGGAGCAAACTCTTGGTGGGTGAGGCCAAGGAGTGGATGTAGTGCAAGTTTGTTAACACTTGCATGAACCACTATAAATCTCTTGTCTACTAATTGGTGATATCTCTCTACCCTTATTCTCTTTATTTCAAGTATATATATTTGTTGTGTTATAAACTTCAAGAAAAATATTTTTAACACAACTTACAAATTTTATAAGTGTAAAAATTGGTAAACTAAGTTAAAGAACCTATTCACCCCCCTCTAGGTTCCAACAGAATGAAATAACTCAATCTTGTAATTGGAATCTACAAGATATTAATATGCCTAAACCAATAGGAGAATCTAGTAGAATATCTAATATTATAGAACACGAAGATGGTTCTGTAGAAGTAAGCTTTGAAAATATACAAACTATTCATTCAAGATTATCTACAGGATCAATTAGTAGTACTATTAATCCTTCTATTAAAAAATCAAAATCCTTAAGATTTGTAGATTTTAATAAAAATATTCCACAACCTATTTATAATGAAGATAAACAAAGTGAATCTGAAGGATATAGTCCAACTCGGTCAGATTTTGTAACAGAAATTAATAATTTCAAAAATCAAATATGAGCTTATATTCAGAAAAACTTAAAATAGAAATAAAGGATATAATTTCTAGGATAAAGCAAGTTAATCAAAACATAAAGATATTGAATCACGAAATTATGACCGGAGAAAATGTATTTAATAGATTAACCCATATTTGGGTTTTAAACATACAAAATAATGCTCATACATCATTAATTAAAAGACTCGAGTACCTAAAAACCAAATTCACTAAAATGAGTTTATATTCAAGAAATCTTAAAAAATAAATAAAAGAAAAAATAGATATACTTAAACATATTAATGATGATATAGAATGGCTTGAGCTCGAAATTGTTAAAGAAATTAGAGCTAACCAAATAATTGATGATTCATCACCTTACTTTAATAACTCACCATTTTTTAATATGTTGATTGTAAATATTGATCCTCGTAATAATTTAACTAAAACAATTGAATATCTGAAAAGAAAAATCCATTAGTCTTAATGACAGAATCATACATCAACATGGAATACCTTAAAAATGAATTTTATGCAAATCATAATAAAGAAAAAAAGAGAATATTACTATAATACCATTAATGATAGTAAAAAAGAATTAGTACATAAAATAGAATGGAGAAATTATATAAATCAAAATAATATTCATTTAACATTTTTGAATGGTACGAAATATATTGCAAACAAAATAATATACTTTATCCTTTTTTAAATGTATACGAATCTCCAAAAATAACTTAAGAATATATAGACCTAATCACAGAAGAAAAGGTAATAGCTATTCATCCTCCTAAAACAAAAATATTAATTCAAAATAAATATTTAGCTACGCCATTTACCACAATTAATGAAAAAATGACTAAAGAAGATATAACCAAACAAACAGTTTATCAAAATAATTATACTAATGAAATTCTTAATACTATGAGTCAACAACTTAATAGAATTGAAAGTAATAAAACTGACAATAATAATGCTCTTACTAAGGATAATAATACGATAAAATATTACGAAGAAAAACCCATCTTCACACCTCAACAAATAGATCCAACGATAAATTTAGGATATAACAAAAAATTAGTTAACGAATTAGAACAAAAATTAAGTGAAATAAAAATTAATGTAATCAACCAGGCTGATGACTCTGAAGAAGACTCTACAGATAGTGATATCAAAATATCTCAATTACAAGAACAATTCTTAATTAATGTTAACAAACTTAGAAATACTAATACATACAATAGACCAACTATTCTAAACTACTACCCAAGACCTAGTTTTCCAGATATACAATATGAAGAAAAAGAATACACCCTGCAAAGAAGTGCTTATGATGGAACATCTGTTTATGAATGGAACATAGATGGATTTTCTGAACATCAAATTTTAAATACACTTCAAGAAATGAATATGGCTTCTAATGTTTACTCAATAAAAGGAAATAACCAAAGAAAAATAGCTGAACTATTAACTTCGGGATTTACTGGTAATTTAAAAGGATGGTGGGATTCATATGTTACTAATGAAGAAATAACTCATATACTTAATGCTAAAAAGGTAATTATAAAACAAGAAAATAATGAGGCAATTACTACTCAAGAAGATGACATTATTCCAACCCTTATTTATGCAATAATAAAAAATTACATAGGAGATCCAACACTACTTCAAGAAAAAAGTGCTGAAATATTACTCAATTTAACTTGTAGAAAACTTCAAGATTTTAGATGGTATAAAGATATGTTTTTAATAAAAGTTATGTTAAGAACATATTGTAAAGAAACATATTGGAAAGAAAGATTCATTGCAGGGTTACCCAACCTATTTGCTGAAAAAATTAGAAATAATTTAAGAGAGAAATATAATAATCAAATTCCTTATAAAGATCTTACCTATGGAGAAATTATTAGTTATGTTAATAAAAAAGGATTATCCATATGTTAAGATTTAAGATTAAAAGCTAAACTTAAAAAAGATAAGATTACTAGTAAAAATGAATTAGGAGACTTTTGTCAACAATATGGTTATCAACCAATTTCTAAACCTTCTTCTTACAAACCTAAAAAACAATTTTACAAAAGACATTTTTCTAATGAAAAATATATTTCTAAACCTAATAAAACAGAAGAATATACTAATAAGAAGAAAAACTATAAAAAAATTTAATAACAAACAAAACTTTAAAGGTAATCAAAAGGATATTATTATTTGTTATAAATGTGGTAAAACTGGTCATATGGCAAAAAATTGCTATGTTAAGAAGACTATAAATGAATTAGATGTTTCCGATCAATTAAAAACCCAGATAAGCAAATTATTTTTAAATGATTATGAAAGTTCCGAATCAAGCTTATCAGATTATGATAATAATGATTTAAAAGTTTTACAAAATTATTCAACTGATGAAACTGATCATGAATCAGAATGTGAATGTATAGGAAATTGTACTTGTAATAAAATAAATGTTATCACAAATAAAGATAGAGATTTTTTAGAATTAATAGATCAGATTCAAGATAAAACTATAAAAACCCAGTTAATGGATAAATTTATTAATTATAATAAAGATAATGGATCAACAACAATAACAAGCAATTATAATAACAACCCTTTTAATCTTCAAGAAATTTATCAAAGATTTTCAAAACCAAAAACTACAATTACAATTCAAGATTTACAAGAAAAACTAAAAACTGTCAAAACAGAAATAAGATTAATAAAAGATAGATTAACTAAAGTTGAAAAGAGAAAAGAAATTGCCACTGATAAAAAAGAAGATACTAATAATATTAATAAAATTAATAAAAATAAAATACCAAAAATCATATAATATCAAAGATGGAATATTTATATAAATCTTTGTATAGCAAATGAATTCAAAATAACAGTTTTAACATTAATGGATAGTGGTGCTGATATAAATTGCATCAAAGAAGGGATTATTCCAACAAAGTATTATAAAACCACTAATCGAGCTGCAACCGCTGACGGATCATCTCTAAATATTAAATACAAAGTTACTAATGTTCATATATGTAATAATGATTATTGTTATAAAACCTCTCTTGTTCTTTCAAAAACTTTAACCTCTACTTTAATATTAGGAACACCATTTCTTAATCAACGCTATACTATTACAATTGATGAAACCGGAATTAGTATTAAAGTTTTAGACAAAGAAATAGTTTTCAAGTTTACTAAGCCAATTGTCTTTACAGAACTTAATAACCTAAATAATAAAGTTAATCAAGCAAAACATTGAATAAATGAAATTAATATCTTAAAGATTCCTAACTAGATACAAGAAAATTAACTCAAAATAAAATTAAACAAATTAAAGAAAAATTTGAGAAAAATATTTGTTCTAATATTCCAAATGCCTTCTGGAATAGAAAACAACATATTGTCAGGTTACCTTATATAAAGAATTTTAATGAAAAAGATATACCCTCAAAATCAAAAGCTATTCATATGTCTTTCGAATTGCAAGACCATTGCAAAAAAGAAATTCAAGAATTACAAAGTAAAAACTTAATAAAACCATCTAAATCTCCTTGGTCTTGTTCAGCCTTCTATGTTATGAATGCCGCTGAACTTGAAAGAGGATCTCCAAGGTTAGTAATTAATTACAAACCTTTAAACAAAGTTTTAGAATGGATAAGATATCCAATTCCTAATAAAAGAGATTTATTAAAAAGATTACATTATTCAAATATCTTTTCAAAATTTGACATGAAATCTGGATTTTGGCAAATACAGATTCATGAACAAGATAAATTCAAAACTGGTTTTAATGTTCCTTTTGGACACTATGAATGGAATGTTATGCCTTTTGGTCTTAAAAACGCTCCTTCTGAATTCCAGAATATTATGAATGACATAATTATTCCTATAAGTAGCTTTGCAATAGTACATATAGACGATGTTCTAATTTTCTCAAAATCCATTGATCAACATTTTAAACATTTAAATATATTTTATGATTTAATTCATAAAAATGGATTAGTTGTATCTGCTCCAAAAACGAGTCTGTTTCAAACACAAATTAGATTTTTAGGTCATGAAATTATCAATGGAACCATTAGACCCATTCAAAAAAGCTTAGAGTTTGCTAATAAATTCCCAGATGAAATCAAAGATAAAAATCAACTACAAAGATTTTTGGGATGTTTAAATTATGTTCATGATTTCTTTCAAAATATAGGAACAATATGCAAACCACTATATAAAAGACTCAAAAAGAATTCTGAGCCTTGGACTCAAGAACATACAAATATTGTCAAACAAATTAAACAAAAAATTAAATATTTACTATGTCTAAATATTCCTCAACCCAATGCTAAAATAATAGTTGAAACAGATGCTAGTGATCTAGGGTTTGGCGGAATACTTAAACAAAAAATTAATGATCAAGCTAAAGAAGAATTAGTAAGATACTTTTCAGGTGCTTGGAATGATACTCAAAAAAATTATTCAACTGTTAAAAAAGAAGTTTTAAATATTGTTTTATGTATTAATAAATTTGAAGATGATTTATATATGAAACCATTTTTATTAAGAATTGATTGTCAATCTGCAAAACCAATTTTAGAAAATAATATTAAAAACGTTATTTCAAAACAAATT
The DNA here is from genome assembly GCA_947179395.2 of Pulicaria dysenterica. Taxonomy (NCBI): domain Eukaryota; kingdom Viridiplantae; phylum Streptophyta; class Magnoliopsida; order Asterales; family Asteraceae; genus Pulicaria; species Pulicaria dysenterica. The sequence continues at coordinate 11,088,202 of OX359292.1, forward strand.
TTTGCAAGATGGCAAGCCTTGCTCATCAACTTTGATTTTCAAATTGAATTCATCAAAGGTAAAAATAACTCTTTACCAGATTTCTTATCAAGAGAATTTTTACAGGGAAAATGACTTTTCAAAATTCTACTCAAAATCCTGATCAAAAGAAAACCTTGGTCCTCTCCCCTTTCAAAAATCAAAGTTCCCCACCTCTTCCTATTCAAAACAGATTTTCCCCGATCACTCCTCCAAAAGGGCCATCTTACTCATCTTTAGTCAAGTCACCTATTACTATCACAGGATCATCTAGTTCCTTATTTACAAAACCAACTACTACTATATCTCCTTTCCAACAAAAAGCAAGTCCTTCTCCTTCATCATAAACCAGTTCATATATTACAAATCCAAACTCTCAAACAGTTAAAATTCTTGAAGACTATGAGCTACAACTACACGCCAGAAGTTTTCAAACCTTAACAGACTTCCTTTTCCTAAAGGATTCTTCAATCTTTGGAGATATTCGCAAAACACGAGAATATTATCAAGTCATTCTAATAGATACCGGATCTATTAGAGTTAGTCATACCAACAAACCCAAATCCGATGTGATAGAGTACAACAAAGCACATATATTTCATATTATAACTGTTCAATAATGGAGGGTTCGACCATACACCAACAAAACCTTATCAAATTTCCCTCAATACCCCTCATACAGTTATTATGATTATCAAGACGCCTGGTTTAACTTCCTTTATTTAAGAAATTTTGGTCACTCATGGTTCATCTTTTTTTATAAGAATTTTAATCCTTCTTATCCAAGATGGTTTGCTCGATGGTTTAAATATTTTGGAAACCTTTTTGACACTTTTCCTACTCGAGTTAAAGAAGGCTTTCTTAAGTTTAAAGATATACTTATTCAAGATATTCTTGACTTTGAATATATACTCCATTTTTCTATTCTATTCAAAATTCCATGGATTATGTCCTGGATTTTCACAGTTGTCCCTAGCAATGGATCATCTCCTCCATTGCTTCAGAGAACTATTCGAGTCAAATGGTGGGATAAGCTTTCCGCAGTTCAAATAGAAAATATGACAGTTCAAGGAGTTTCAAAATATTATCAAATGAACTTTGGAGTTCCAGCTGCTTCTATAACACCACCTCCAAGTCCTCTTGAAGAAAATGAAGAAGATCAAATAAAGCAGTTTATGGTTGCCAACTCAAAAGATGAAATCAGAAGACTTATTCAAGAAATTAAACAAGGATCTCCTACAAGTTCTAATCAAGATATTACTCAAGATGCTCAAGATCCTGATGAAGAATTTAGTCCTTCTGATTAAAGTTATATGAATGGTATAATAAATAATTGAACGGTACAATGTAAAGTGTTGGGCGAGTTTGGTGATTTGTCTTTGTAGACAAATTCATTTGTTTATTCAAATCAAAATTATTCAAACGTACTCTTTGGTATTTCAGAGGAATATATTATTCAAACAACTTTATCAAAACTTGCAGGTACAAAAGACGGAAAGAAATTTCAAAAGTAGACATCAATGACAAAAGATAAAAGATGTCAAGACAAACAACTTTTCAAAAAGCTGTCGGCCAATGCTCAATCAATTATCAATTATCAATAGAAGACAAACAACTTTCTAGAAAAGCAACGGTGCTCAATTATCAAGATATCAAAAACAAGATTGAAGAAGATTTGAAATCCGCAACCAGATATCTCCGGTTACAAGGCTCCAAGACTACTCTATAAAAGAAGACTCAAGATTTAGTTCAAAATCATCTCTTAGTTTTAGAAATAGGTTATGCAAACTTCTAAAAAACCCTCTCTTAGATTCTCAACTTCCCAATGTTCAAAATCTTTAGATTTTCAGATATTCATATCTCCTGATGTATGTCAAGATTGTCGTGAAGACAAGTGTAATCAAGATTGTTTAATCAAAGAAGGTATTTTTTCATAAATTATTGTTTGCCTTGTTTATATCATATTTTGACAAAAAACCTTGTATCAATAATGATACAAGAACTTTGTATTGTTTTATTTTAATTCACCCAACATCGATCCTTTAATCACATTTATATATATATGCTATTAACCGATTAGAAAATTTTAAGTTGTTTAAAGCAAGAAGTAAGTTTTACCTTCACGTTTAATTTTCATAATTCTAACAAGTTATATTTTGATTTTCATAATTATACTTTCCAACGATAATTAGATATGGATTTCACATGTTTTACATAATACCAACAAAGTTGCGAATTGTTAACGATTTAAGTCGTTTGCGTGTTTGGCTCTTTCAATGACCGATGATGATGGTGAATTTCTAGAAGTTCGATGATGACTACTTGTTTTCACATACGCATAACTTGTTTGTGTGTATGTGTTTTTTTCTTCTTCGAGTTGAATGCACCAATACCCACTACATTGCTTGTAGTGATTAACCGTTTACTACCACTACTCGTTTGTATAATGGTTATTACAATTAAGAAGTATACTTTCTAATAATAATTTCAAAATAATGATTACAATACATTTTTAATATTATAAAGCAGTGATATGCTAGGATTTTTCTTAAAATAACAAAGATAAATTACTTAAAATTGAGTGTGTTGTCCAGTTTTTCTTTTTCGGGTTTTTAGTTAATCGGGTTAGATTAACGAGTAAACTAAATTGCTATGAAGCACTTCTAATTAAATCGCTGTTTTTAAGAAAAAATAAAGTATTTTAAAGGTATATGTAGAAGACTGAACTATATTTTATCATTTTTTTAACGAAATACTTTTTTATTAGATTTTGATAGCATAAAAAAAATCACTTATGACACCTCAAAAATTGTTATGTCACACTGGATTGAAAACATTGATATTTTTCACTTCATCTATAAAACTGACTGATGACCCTACCTAAAATTAGAGTACACTTAGGTCCGATCATGTTATAAAGCCCATCAACTAATGATCAATTTCCTATACAAAATATTCTTATAAGCTAAATGTTGATGACATGAAAAATAAAACAAAAGTTATATAAGACAAACAACATAAAAATGACAATATTTATAACATTTAGGTTTAAAGTCAACGAGCATGTTTGGCCAAAATAGCTGGTAGCTATAGCTGGAGCTGGAAACTGTATATCTTAGTTATATATATGTTTGACAAATTAACTAGTAGCTGAAACTTAATATTGGAAAATGACATAAAAAGGATAAATTATAAATATATGAGAAATTATAAAACAATCAAAGAGAGTATTTAGATAATTTCGTAATAAAAAGTTTCCATCTAGTTTTAAAAGCTATTTTAAGAAACTTTTTATTTTAAAACTTTTTTGTTTAAAACATAGCTTTTTCAGTTTTTTTCATCCGAACATGACTTGTGTTTTTTCTTTCAAAACAAACAACTCCAATAAACTTCATACCGAACATACTCAGTATTACAATTGACAAAACACAAAAGAAACAATTGGCAAATGGTAACCAATGGTCTAATGTATCAAAGTGTTGGTCAATTCCACCACTAAAAGTCAACGTTTTGGTTTTCTATTTTCTTGTTTTCACAGTTGACAGCAATCAGAACAAACCAAGAACCCAAAATCAATCAAACAAACAGGGCGTTATAAAAGAAAAACAACTCGAAAAACCCGAAAAGCTTGCTATGAAATCTACAACGAGTAGTCATGAAACGTGTAAATTACTTACACGAATGAGATTCGAGACGAGAATCGACAACATTATACACAAACGAAACGGTCAACTCTGAATGATGTACATTCTACTGCAAGTCTTGCCTGCTTCTCCATTCGGATTTGTTTGTTATGATGCTGCTTTCGTATCCGCTACTATCACCTGATTCAATCTGTCGTTTCTCAAACGACTTCTCCCTTCCCGTTTCCCGACTCCCTCTTCGTTCCTGCAATCGATCATTGTTTTAGGATAAAGAAACACAACCCCTTGTTTTCATCATTCAATGTTTATTACCTTATAGGCAAATGGCCGAGAAAGGTATTATATATATCAAAATTTGCTAATAAAGGTAATGTGTACTTTTTTGTGCCGAGAAAGGATTATAAATTTTAATTTGTTATAAAAAAGGATTGAAGATTTCAATTTTGCATAAAAAAAGATTATAAATTTCAATTTGTTATTAAAAAGAGTACCATGACATGCTAAAAATTGGTCAAGATTACCTTTTTTGTTAATAATCAAAATTTATGATCCTTTCTTGGCCACAAAAATTGGACGTTACTTTTATTGGAAAATTTCGATATTAAGGTTACATTTCTCGGAAATTTGCCCTTGCCTTATTATGACTAAATAGTGTTTGGATTCAATTTCAACAGTAATTATGTGGTTTTGAACAATTAAGACTATAAGTCGTAATAATGAGATAAACAGTTCCGTAAACATGGATTTGGCTAATAAGGAAACTCACATCTCGAAAGGGAAAATCATCGGCCTCAAGCATGTGAATCACGTGACCCATCTTCGGCCTTTTCTGAGCACTTGGATCCACACAACGTAATGCTACTAAAAGAACACGTTTCAATGCTCTCGAAGAAGGTTTCTCGGGCATCTTAGGATCCACAACCCCCTCAGCATTCCTACTTGACACCATCGATTTAAGCCAATCAACAAGGTTTACCTGCATCGTTTCGATTTATTTAGAATCCCTAGTAACATTATAAAAACGACAATGCAAAGAACAAACGTCGACACAAACCTCTCCTTGCGGGCGACTATAATCTACAGGGTTTCTACCCGTAATTATCTCCATAATAAGAATCCCGAAACTATATACATCACTTCTTTCATTTAACATGCCAGTACTAGCATACTCTGGAGCAACATACCTATTGAGACAAAGATATATAATGTGTTATAACTTATATATCGAAGAAACAATACATTGAGGTAACTCAAAGCTCTGACCCGTCGTCTGATCGATCTAGGGTATGTTCAGTATGGAGCTTTTTGAAGCTTATTGGAGCTTGTAACTTTTTATTTAAAAAGAAAAAGCTACAAGTCATATTCGGATGAAAAAACTGGAAGCTTTTTTTAAACAAAAAAGCTCTAAAACAAAAAGCTTCTTGAATTAGCTTTTAACACTAGTTGGAAGCTTTTTATATACCAAATTACCTAAATACCCTCTTTAATTATTTTATAATTCATCCTATATTTATAATTTATCCTTTTTTTGTCATTTTACATTATTAAGCTCTAGCTACCAGCTAATTTTCCGAACACATATATAAATAAAATAATCAGCTTCCAGCTACCAGCTATCAGCTACTTCCGCCAAACATACCCTATTCCTCTTTTAGCTTTTTCTACCCGTTAGAATGAAACATAAGCCGCAATGGCGAATTTGAAGAATTAGCTACGTACCCAAATGTTCCCATGACGCGGGTGGTGACATAACTCCTTTCCGAGCCCAAAAGCTTGGCCAACCCAAAATCTGAAACTTTCGCGTTCCATTGTCTATCGAGTAAAATGTTGCTCGACTTGATATCACGATGAACAACTTTAGGCTCTAGACCTTCGTGCAAATAGGTCAACCTAGAATAAATGTACATAAGCGTACAATATTAAATGAAAAAAAGATTGAAAGTTTCATAGATTAAGAACACACCCTTTGGCCATTCCAAGTATAATGTTCATTCGTATCTCCCATGTAAGCGGGCTAGTCGGTCCTACATCTCCATGAAGCCACTGTTCTAAGTTCCCGTTATCTACATACTCGTAAACCAGGATTCTAAACATGAAAAAAACTTTCGTAAATGATCTATTGATCTTAATTGTGATATCTGTATTGTAAAAGTTTTCAACTTTGAAAAGAACACAAACATATAAGTTGTTGCTTACCTGTGAGCTCCTTCAACACAATAGCCGAGCAATCTGACTAAATTCTTATGGCGTACACGCCCGATTGCTTCGACTTCAACTTTGAACTCTCTTTCAGCTTGTCCTCTGTTTAAAGTTATTTAAATTACATAATTAAAGACTGCATTAAAGTTATGATAATCATATAATCAATTATGATAAAGTGTTTTCAAAATTCTGATTATTCAAGTATCCACCTAATTTGACAATATTTAATCAGAATAATAATCAGTTTGTTGCAACCACTCTTAATCAGTTTATTTGACACAAATAGTCAGAATTTAGGGGTTGTTTGGCTAAACTTATTATGGGCTTATCTTTAATAACATAACCTCATTTATTTCGGCTTATTTTGTGACTTGCACGCAATATTATTATAATTTGAATTGAAATAAGAAAATAAGCTGAACTTTTAAAGAAATGTACATAATTTTGTGATCTTTTTCAAATTTTGAGAAGTGCAACCAAATTGCACCCCAATTTGAGCAAAATTCATTGATATAAGTAGCATAAATTGTTGGTATGGGACAACATCTCCGAAATAATTCGACTTATGGGCAAACTATGCTACTCAATATATAAGAAACATGTGGCGCATTGACCACCAGAAATTCCTTTTGACCTAGTGGTAAACGCCTTGATCCTAACATAAACCATCACCAAGTTCTTGAATTATGTTAATCCCACAAATTTCTAACATGAATTTCATCAAATTGTGTTCATAGGACATGAAATTAATGCTTTATATGAGTGAATTTTGAGAATTGAACCTGTTATTGAGCAAATTCTTGACAGCAACAGTGGATTTATCAGCCAAAATCCCACAATAAACAATCCCATATCCACCTTCACCAATCACATTCTCATGAGCAAAACCATTTGTTGCAATCTCAAGCTCTCTAAGAGTATACCAATGACCCCAACCCAAATGGGAAACCTCAGGTTGAACTGATATAATAGCCTGCTGATCACCCGACCCGATTTCATGACCCGATCCACCACCACCACCGCCCTTTTCCGGGTAAGAAATCCGGTGCTTCTTTCCTAACTCTATTTGAATTTTCTGATACCCGTTTAAATTACTATCATCTTCTGCATGCCTATCAACTAAAGCTAAAGAATCGGATTCGGGAAACGGGTTTTGACCCGGATGAAGTTGCTGCTGCTGCTGCTGTTTGTGGACTGTGTCTGAAGGTTCTTGAATCCGGGTCGGGTCGACCCGAATTTCACGGATTTCTTTAGAGATGTTTGGGATTGTGGGTTTTTGAGGTAGAGTTTTGGAATTTTTGCAGGAATTGTTGTGTTTAGAGGTGAAATAGAGTGAAATTAAGAACATCAAGATAACAATGGCAGCTCCAACGCAAATTCCAACAACAACCCATAATCTTAAACCGAAAATTGAGGTGTTCTTGGAGAGCTCATCGTTGAGAAAACCAGACATCTTTTATATTTTTTGGGGTTGTTGTGGTTAATGGTCTTGGTTTGTGATGATAATTGTACGATGATGCCACATGACAAAGAGACAATTACAAAAGATTGATAAAGAAGAAGAAGGGAGACAAAAAAGGAGGCTATGGCAGTGGTAGTATTAATGGATAGAAAATTGAGTGGGGATTTTGGGGGGTTGGAAGAGTGGGGAAAGAGTAGAGCTGTACTGATCGAGACTTTTACAAATCTAGCAACCCCAGTCTGTGTTGACCCTTCTTTTTATTTTTATTTTACATGTAATTTTATTGCTAAACAAAATACAAGTGTATCCTTTTATTTCATAAAAAGGTTGTTTACGTTCTGTGTCATGGATCCTTTAGATCCGAACCGACCCTTTCATCAAGAACCGGTCCGCAGGCAATGAGCACCTGTCTTGGCTGTCCGAGTAAGGGGTCGGTATTAAACCCGAGGCTATTTTTCACAAAGTCTCCCTTACCGGACCCATCAAGTATTTGCGGTGGAGGAATATACTACCTCCAAGATATTTACCAAGGGTAGAACCCATAACCTCTATGAGGACATGAGCCCTATTTTTCGCAAAGTCTCCTTTTATTGACGTTATGAAGTGATGTCCCCTTCAAGTAGTTGTAAATTTAAGTTACATTGTACGTGGACATTGAAGTAAATTTAGTAGTTATGTGTTAACCGTTAAAAAATATCTCTTATTATTGGCATTCGTTTTTGTTTTAACAAGTTTTTGATCTTTTTTTCACACCCATCAAGTTAGTAATTTAGTATTTGGTTGAGATATTTTTGTATAACAATATGCGTGGTTAAAGAAGATTTGTATGTATAGATGGAATGTAGAAGGTGATGTTTATTTGAGTGATTTTTGTGGTATTTATAGCGTTTATTTGGAATATAAACGTTGCATGGCTAGTTGTTACGTTATTTTGATAGAATTTTTTTAATGGTAATAGTATTATTGTGAGTGTCTGGTGGACGGTGAGTTTGGTGATGACAAGGTTATAATGAGCCACGCTTAGCGACCTTAACATGGTTTCTTTAGAAAATCCGGAAAATAATATTGGATATTTCTTCTGAATATTGAATTACATGTGCTCTATTGTGTCACTTGTTGGTCAGATTTTCTAGTATGATTTTTTACCTTTACAAGTTTTGCTTAAAGTAATGATATAAATGTTTAATAAAGTAAACTAGTTATATATTTAATTCAATTATTGATCAATACATGATATATTTCTTTCTTTTATTTTTTGTTTTTTAATTTTTCTATGTATAATTATCTTTGTAATACGTTGGATAAAGACATAAAAAACCATTTTCCTATTTGTTACAAGACTCGTATTGTTTTTGGTTATTTCGAACCAAACCAAACCAACAATTTTATTATTGAAGTATATTTATTATTAATGTATGGACGTCACTTTATACTTTAATGATTGGTTTAGTATAATATTTCTTTAGATTGTGGTAGATGTTTTTCAAAGTTATTTATTTATTTATTTTAATTTTTTGCAAGAGTGAAGTACACATATCCTCAATTAATCTTTACTTTATAGGACGTTACAAGGCTACGTTTGTTTCAAGGAATTCAACGAAATGGAATTGAATTCCTTAAAGAAATCAAATCCTAGAGTAATTAAATTATTAAGAAAAGAGATTCCTATTCATGTTTTTTTTATAGAAAAGTAAATGGATTGAATTCCATTTCAATACTATTTTGTGTTTGTAAATTTATTAAAATAATTGCAATGAAATCGTATTAAAAGACCAAAATACCCTTTAGTCATTTTTGTATTAAAGCTTTAGTCATTAAAGCTTTTGTGTTTGCAGCCTCTGCCGGCGGGGTGTCGGTCGGCGGAGGGCATGGGGTTGAAAGAAAGAAAGGTGGGTTACACTAGAAGATTAACTACAGTAGAATACGAAGACATCAAGGCGTTTTGGGTTAGCCATTATTGAGGGAGAATACTATTTGGGACGACGATGGTGAGTGTTGACGAACATCGGTGTTTCGTGGTTGTTAGTTGTGATCAACGGGAGGAAAAAAGGTCTGTTTCGAGATAGTTCTTCAATAGGTTGTGTTGCTGTTGGGTTTGCAGTCTTAATCGGCTTGTTCGTGATAAGGGTAGACCGGCGTAGGTGCGTGAAAAGCGGACAAAAAGGATCCATCAAAGTAGGGGCTTTGGATTCAGTTTTTTGGCGGGTGAAAGGGAACAATATAAGGTGGTGTAACCTTGTTTTCTTGGTCGGTGGAGAGGCCTCTCTGAACAAGGGTGATTGGTAAAGGTTACAACTGTCAAGACGAGAAGAGATTCGAGAAACTATAAGGTTGAAACATTGTGGCGTTAGAGTTCAAATGACTTTGGATGTGGCCGGGGAAGAGGTCGTCGATCCGTTAAGAGTCGAGATGTAATGAACGGTTCCGACGGGAGCCATGTGAGATGTTATAAGTGTGGTGAACTTGATTTGGATTGATTGAAGACCTTGAACGTGACTAAAGTGGAGGTCGGGTGTCCGAAAAGGTCACGATGAAGAAGTCGGTGTAAGTGGTGTGAACGAACTGATTAAAGGGTGATTGTTATATTAATCGGTTATCACATGTTTGGCTAGAGTTTTGGTTTTAATTATTGTTTATGGTTTATATTTTTAAGTTCTGATCAATATAATTGTTGCATGGGGAATGAGTGAAGTAGGCGATGTTGGCCATTTTGTATCTGTTGAGAACTACTAGGGATAGTGGCCAGTTTAGCTCCTATTTTGTAGCTTTGCTTTTTACTAGCTAGGTAGTATTATATATAGTCTAAGCATGTAATTTCCTTTGGTTGAGCATAATTTATCTTTTCTTGCACAGTAACCCACGTTACCTTCATCTTCTTTGATTTATCACCTTTTTATCTTGAAGCAAAACCCTTTTTCCTACAAATAAGTTTTTAGAGTTTTGAACGATAGCCAACATTCCTCAATGAAATGATCTTCAATTCAGCTGTCCAAAATCACCCCCAAAGCATCTTTGTTCATAACCCGAAGGTGAATCAATGGAATAATATCACACATTAGGCTTGTAATACCTGTTTTCAAAATTAATACCATTCCGAGTTGATGCATGTAAAACTACGATTATTATTACTATTATTATCAATTAATGGCAAGAGTTTCGGATCATTGGCCTTGTATTATTTCTAGGAGTAAATTACATATTTGGTCCCTGAACTATGTCATTTATTTCACTTACAGTCCGTAAACTACATTTATTACACTGTGAAAAAAGACAATACTACCCCTCTCAACTTAATTTATTCTTTTATTTGAATTTTAATTTATTTAAATATTATTAAATAATAACTAAAATAATAAAACAAATATTAATTATAAACACAAATACGTCCACTGGTACACCACCATCACCATCCACCTTCTCCCGCTCATCACCGTCCACTGGTACACCACCATCCTTGTCTTCCTTCACAGCCATCGCTACCACCGTCATACTACCACCATGGCCACCATCGACGAGCACCACCTTCTACCTTCTAACACCCACCAGAATCCACCACCCACCACCATCCGAACCCAAGAATGAGGGACAGACAGAGAAATTCGACCACAAGATTGGAAAACGAACACGAAGAACAAATCAAAATCATAGTACACCAAAACCCAGAAGTATTCATCAAAAACTTCAAGATCAAAACCCCGAAATTCGAAACACCGTCTACCAGAAACCACCCACATTGGAACATCACCGGCCACCTACTACACGAAATCAAAACCCTAATCTATTCTAAACACAAAATCAAAACCCTAATCTGAAGAAGATAACACATATATGAACATGCTTCCACAATAACAAAAGAGAAAATGAGTAGAAGAAGATGATGATGATGAAAACCCTAGGTGGCGGTGGCCTGCTGTTGAACCCTTTGCGACGGTGACGAAACCGCAGATCTGAACATGCTTCCTCAGATCTGAACATTCTTCCTCGACATCGTGACGAAACCGTAGCTCCGACGATCAGCAACAAAAGTCTCAACAGTGGATAAGCTTCTTCGATTCAGCGGATTCCAGAGCCAAAGTAGACGGCGGTGCCAGTGTATGGAGATACCGAGAAGATCATGAAGTTGAGAGGAATGGATGAACAGTCCATAGGGTTTTGAGTTTGATTGTGGCGAGATGGTTGGAAAGTGAAGGGGGTTTTGTTGGTTTTGGGGATTTTCTTGACATGGTGGTGGTGGTGGTGCGGTGGCACGGTGGCGGTGGTTGGCCGGCGCTGGTGGCTGGTTATGGTGGCTGGCGGTGGTGGCTCAGAGAAAACAGAGGGAGGAATGAGAGAGTTGGGTATATATAATATATATAATATATATGTGTATTTATATAATTAGTTATTAGGGTTAATATTATTTTTAAATTATTTATAATTAAAAAAAATATTAAAAAAAGAAATGAAGGGTATAGTGGACATTTTAATTGATAAAGTAAGAGTATTTTGGTCTTTTTACATGCACAAGGGACCATCAGTGTGACAAAATGTTTAGTTTAGGGACTCACAGTGTAATAAACGTAGTTTAGGGACTGTAGGTGAAATAAGTGGCATAGTTCACGGACTAAATATGTAATTTACTCTATTTGTAGTGAATAGAAGGATTTACATATATATATATATATATATATATATATATATATATATATATATATATATAGGGGAGGGTTCAAACGAGAACTGTTTTTCGTACGAGAACTGCCAGAACCAATCTCAACCGTTCCTTGGATATGGGAAGTTCATGGATGGAGAGCGTGGAGGGGATCAAGTGTGGCAGGGTGCATGTGGGGAATTCATGGGTGCGCAATGACATTAAAGGAGGGGGAATTGGACGGCTCAGATTGGTTCTCGCAGTTCTCGTACGAAAAACAGTTCTCGTTTGAACTTTTTCCTATATATATAGGGGAGGGTTCAAACGAGAACTGTTTTTCGTACGAGAACTGCGAGAATCAATCTCAGCCGTTCCTTAGATATGGAAAGTTTATGGATGGAGAGCGTTGAGGGGATCAAGTGTGGCAGAGTGCATGTGAGGAATTCATGGGTGGGCAATGACATTAAAGGAGGGGGAATTAGACGGCTCAGATTGGTTCTCGTACGAAAAACAGTTCTCGTTTGAACTTTTGCCTATATATATATATATATATATATATATATATATATATATATATAAGATGGGCTTAGTGGACCAACCTCACATTTTAGATCTTGTGTTGACTCAAATGTAATTAGAATAATTGGACTTAAGCAAATGTTAATGGGAGTGAGCTTGGCCCAATAAAGGAAGGTGTGTGTGTGTCTATATATATATATATATATTAGGACAGCCTCCAAGGGAATCCAACATTGTTTCATTATCTGGTTGCTTCACCAAGAAGAGAGAGAGAGAGAGAGAGAGAGAGAGAGAGAGAGAGAGAGAGAGAGAGAGAGAGTGTGTGTGTATGCCTGGTTGTTATAGCACTACCAAGAAGGAAGGAAGAACATAGAGAATCAACACCAACCTGTGAGCTCTCATTGTCTCAGGTATGTAGTTTCTTCACTCCATCACTGCTTAATAATCGTAGAAATCATAGAATGATGAGAGTTTGAAGGCTGGTGTGTGTGTGTGTGCGCACACACTGTTCATCGACTGTAGGTCCAGGAGTCATAATCTCAAGCTAAAAATCGAGTGATGATGTTTATGTTAAGCTAAGCGATCATAGGTGTATCCTTATGCTGCTAGTAACATCAACTAATCAAGTAAGTATGGTTGCAGTTGATTTCAAGCTCATATCTATGTTTTTACGATAAACACCAACGGAGAAGATTATTGGACATTTGACCCATTAAAACTTGATGAGAATGGAATTAATTGGAAAGGATGTGTTTATGTTATGTTAGGGATCTATAGGATTTGAAAATTCTTGATTTGGTTGTGTTTGGATGGATTTCAAGAATTATAGTGACGTCTATGTGAGTGGGTTTTTGGTCCGACCAAGATGAACTTGGTCTGACCTAAGTGCATGTGCGACTTAGGCAATGGTCCGACCTAAGTGTACATGCGACCCAAGGCCTGTCCGACTTACGTATGTTTGATTATTTTTCGATTTGGTGTGGTATGACCTAGGACCAGGTCCGGCTTTGTGACCGTGGACTTGGTACGACTTATGGTCGAGTCCGGCCTAGTGTTGAATGCGATTCGAGATTGTGCGACTTAGGTGCGTGCGACTTAGGTACATGTACAACCTAGGTGCAAGTGCGACTTAGGTGTATGTGCGACTTGGAACTTAAGTAATGGTACGACTTGGGTGTTTGGATGCGACTTGGATTGTGGTCCGACCTTAAGACTTGGTGTGTGTGAGTATGACATATGACTTAGGGGTTTGTATGTGGTATTGATCCAGTAATATATGTTTTAGGTTCTTGTTATCGGATTCATTAACTCAACAACCCCACGAATTACTATTATTGCTGTGTCACGGATCAGGTGAGTTTCACTAACTTTTATATTATGTTGCGATACGTTTTCCTATGTGATATTAAGATGATTATTCGCCTCAGTGGAATCTAGAGTGACGACTCATATTCGCCTGAGTGGCATCACCTAAGTGGCACGTTTATTGTGATGTGTATTACTATCTGAATAAATCTCTGATATAATGAATAAGTGTTGTGTGCTCCCTAAGCCTTGTGCTTAACCCGTTGTTGATATTACTTTTCAAGACCGTCTCTTGCAAAAAAAGGAAAGTCTCATGCGTGACAACATCATTTCCGCAAACCAATTTTTAAACTTTGATTTACAAACTATTACTTTTGAACATGTTTAATTTTAGGTACCGTAAATTCCGTGTGTTGGGCAGGTTGCTGATATTTCTTGTAATGGGTATTGGGGTAGGTAGGTTAGGGGTAAGTTAGGGGTGTGTGGTAGTTGGGTAGGGGTATGGGTAGATGGCAGTGGGTGAGGTAGGGTAGGGATGAAATAGGGGTAGGATAGGGTAGGTGAGTTGTAGGTGGGGTAGAGGTTAGTGGGGTAGGGTAGGTGCAGGGTGGGGTAGAGGTATGGGTAGGGGCGGGGTGCGGTAGGGTATGGGTAAGGGGCAGGGGTGGGGTAGGGTAGGTAGGGGTAGGGTAGGGTAAGGGTAGGAGGGTAGGGTAGGAGGGTGGCGTGGTGGGGTAGGGTATGGTAAGGTGGTGTAGGGGTTAAGGTAGGGTAGGGTAAGGTTTGGTGGAAGGAATATGTGATTATGGTTAAATAAAGGGTAATTTTGTCTTTTGTCAAAAATTTTAAAAATGAATTAAATTATATTCAACCTATTAAAGGAATATTTAAATTCCAAATAATTTGATTCTATTCCAAATAAATTTACTAAACACAAAATATAACGAGATTTAATTGGATTTCTATTATATCCTTTCATATTGCATAAAACAAAGGGAAAATTAAACACTAAGTTTCATATTGCGTAAAACAAACGGAAACTTAGTGTTTAAAAAGAATAAATTTTTTACCGACTTATAATTATGCACTACCGTGCTTTATAAAAGGGCATGACTGAGCTTCTTTAAATTTCTTCAATTTTTTTTTGAAAAGTTTCAGGAAAAAAACAAAGATTAAATAAAATCGACAAAAGAAGATAATTTTTACGATATATTATTCGATATATAACGAATGTAAAGATGCCTATATATATTATATACAGGCTTAGATCATATCTATTGAACGTATACATATGAAATAACTCCGCACTACATCTATAAGAAAATAAAATTTGAACATATATAAGCAACGATCATGAGTTACTAAAGGTTCATAATCGTCCATTAATCACTGATAGCTACAATCGGGCTGGATACAATGTGTCCCCGCTCATCGACCCATTCGAGGAATCCGTAGTTCACTTTTGGCGCATGTTGATCGACTTGTATGCTTAGAATAAACTGTTATTTACTCGCGAATTTGATGACATTAGGCTCGACGTTAACGATCATTCCGGTTGGAACCTTTAAAGCAGCCTGATAAGTAGATGAAGGATCTCCAACATTTGTTACGGTCCTTGTGAAATGCTTTGCGGACATAGAGGTGGTTTGGCTAGAGAAATTGGCAATGAAAGACGGGTAGTTTAGATCGGTTCGGCTTTTACCACAACTCCACTGACTTGTTCTTAGGACAGAACTCATTTGCTTCTCGGTATATCCAAGACCACATAAGAAATCGATATAATCTTGCGAATCAATATCGTAAACGAGTCCAGGGTCCATGGCTCGGTTCGGACTGACATGTCCCGACCCAAATTCTAGAGGTGTGGCCACGGATCCGTCCCATTGGTCCCGAATGGTTGTGCGTGTATTGTCTGTGTTGGTTGCAGTGGTCATTAGAGCCGATCGAATCGCTGCTGGACTCCAGTCACGGTGTACCGCCTTCACAAGTGCTGCTACTCCTGCTATATGTGGCGCGGCCATTGAAGTCCCCGAGAAGAGCGCGTAATCAGTCAGTAAATCATAGTTCCCGGCTTCCATGAAAGGCACATCGGGCCTAACCGCTCCGAGCACATCCACACCTGGAGCAAGTATATCCGGCTTTAAAACACTCGGACTAATCGGATCTGGTCCTCGGGAAGAGAAATACGCAACTTGCGGTGCGGGTCCGGTCCCGGTTTTCGTTAACACAAACCTCATGGTTTTCACAAACGTGTTGTTACCCGTCATTGCGTATTCTTTTAATGCATTTCCGTAATTAGTATGCAATAACATCCCCGGAATTGTATAATCTTCGGCATCTAGTAACACAGATTCCGTTAAAAAAATTGCACCATATGCACCTGCGGACGTTACTACTTCAAACTGCTCGCTAAGTGATAAAAAACCCAAAACACGATGACGCAAAACACATCGGCAGTAAACCTTCAAATACGAAATATGAACCAGCAACATGGAACGCACAATCAATACAAACACTCAACTAAAATATACGATCTAGTCTCTTGAATGAACTCACAAGAATCTGAATTAAAAACCCTCTCTAACTGGACTAAATAAGAACGTATCGAACAAACTCTTTTCACTAACTGGAAAAAGAGAAAAAGAACTAAAAGCAATGTATTAACAGAGTTCACGAGAAGCAAACTAAACCAAGGCAGCTAAGGGAGAGAACCCGGGTCACATCCGCACTAGGTGCGCACCCGACCCGGAACTCTACCCGGTCTCAAGCTAACCCCCTTCAAGCCCAACTCGTAAATGTTAGTCTTCTCAAGCCCACACTCCTTTTCAGCCCATAAGTTCACCAATCCAGTAACTAATAACAAGCCCAGCAGTACCTACACACAAACAAACCAAATTACAACTAAACTAATAAATTAAACATATACCCAAAGTTGGTCTTGGAGAATATTACACTTTCAACACCCCCCCTCAAGACCAACTAGGGAGGCAATAATTACTCTTGAAACGGATTACTAAGACCCATTTCAGCACACAAGAAACTGTGTTGAACTAAAGGCAAAGACTTAGTGAACACATCTGCTACTTGTTCAGCAGATGAAACTTTAACAACTTTAATAACACCTTTAGCAACTTTATCTCTCACAAAATGAACTTCAGTTTCAAAGTGCTTAGTCCTTTCATGAAATACCGGATTATGAACCAGCTTAATAGCTGACTCATTATCACAGTACACAGGAACAGGACTCAAACCTTTTATACCCAAATCAAACAAAATTTTCAAAACCCAAACGACTTCACAAGTAACCGAGCCAAGTGCCCTATATTCAGACTCAGTAGACGAACGAGAAACAATATCCTGTTTTTTACTTTTCCAAGACACCATACTCTTCCCCAAAAAAACACAATAACCTGTTACTGACCTTCTAGACACAAGGCACTTGGCCCAATCACCATCAGAAAAAGCAGACATACTACTTACACCACTTTTAACAATATTTACTCCACTACCTGGACTATTCTTTAAGAACCGTAAAACTCTTAAAGCAATAGACAAATGTGACTTCCTCGGACAGTGCATAAACTGACTCAAAGTCTGCACAGCGTAAGAAATATCAGGTCTTGTCATCGTCAAGTAAATAAGTTTACCAACCAGTTTCTGAAATTCAGTAACATTTGCAAGTAATCCATCATTACCATCACTATTTTGATCAGAAATCAGAACATTAGGATCTAAAGGCGTTTTCACAGGTTTAGAAGCTAACATCCCGAATTCATGAAGAAGTTCCAAACAATACTTTCTTTGAGTAAGACACACTCCATTAGGAGTTTCAATTACCTCGATTCCCAAAAAGTACTTGAGCTTACCAAGATCCTTTATCAAAAACTTGGACCTCAAGAACAACTTAACCTTTTCAATTTCACTTAAACTGTTACCTGTAAGAATAATATCATCAACATATACAAGCAAAAAAACAGAAACACCACTTTTCTCTTTAATAAACAAAGAATAATCATTAACACTCTGAACAAACCCATATTCAAACAAAGCAGAACACAATTTTTCATTCCACTTCCTTGTGGCCTGCTTAAGCCCATAAAGAGACTTTTTCAACCTACACACTTGATTATCGTTTTTATTGTGATAACCTTCAGGCAACATCATATACACTTCCTCATCCAATTCTCCATATAAAAAAGCATTATTAATATCAAGTTGAAACAAATTCCAGCCATTATTAACAGCCACAGTTATAACAACTCTAACCGTTACCATTTTTGCAACAGGAGAAAAAATTTCTTCATAGTCTATACCCTCCTTTTGACTATATCCCTTAGTTACTAACCTAGCTTTATATCTCTCTATTTCACCATTGGCCTTATACTTGATTTTGTACACCCACCTACAACCAATAGGTTTTCTGTTATCAGGTAATTGTGTAATTTCCCAAGTCTAATTTCTATACAAGGCCTCTATCTCTTCATTCATAGCTCTAACCCAATTTGGATCAGAAGAAGCCTCACTATAACTCCTAGGTTCAAAGGACTTGTCAAGATTAGACACAAAACATAAATTTTCAGAATTAAGATTAGAATAATTGATTGACCTTTCAATCCCATACTTATGTCTACCTTCCACAATAAAATCACTAAACCTAGCAGGCATTTTTAACTCTCTTCTAGGCCTAACACTTCCAGAATTAGTTCCCTCAGAATCAACATGATCAAAGGGACTACCAACCTCAGATTGGGGAATAAGTACCTCCACACCCTCGTCAACCAAAGGGTGCTCTGCACACGTACCACCATTCTGGTGGCTGTCCCCTATATCATCTAATGGCTGTACTTCAGAAAAAGAATCAGCATTGACAGTATATTCATCATTGGGAACAGAATGAGACTGATCAGAATTTAATGGCCAACTAATTTCATCAAAGAAATTACTATAATCGTTAAAGGACACTGAATCATCACTAAGACCAGCAGCTCTCATTTTAAAGGGAAATATCTCCTCATAAAACTTCACATCCCTGGAAAAGAAAACAACATTTGAATCAAGACTAAAAAGTTTGTATCCCTTTTTTTCATTAGAATATCCTAATGAAAAAAACATTCAGCCCTAGAATTCAACTTGTCATTATCATTAAGCCTAGTAGAATAACACAAACACCCAAACACTCTCAAGTTATCAAACTTAGGAGGATATTTATACACACGTTCAAAAGGTGTAAACCCATTTAAAACAACTGAAGGTGTTCTGTTTATTAAAAAAACAGCAGTCAAAACAGCTTCACCCCAAAATTTCAAAGGCAAAGCAGACTGAAAAAGCAAGGACCTAGTAACATTCAAAATATGTCTATGCTTCCTCTCCACAACACCATTCTGTTGTGGTGTGTAAACACAACTGGTTTGATGTAAAATTCCCTTTTCTTTAAAAAAATTCTTCATATTATGATTCAGAAACTCAGTCCCATTATCAGACCTAACAGTTTTGACCTTAGACTTAAAATGAGTATACAGAACATTGTAAAAAACAGAGAACCAATAGAAAACCTCATCCTTAGATTTTAAAAGATAGACCCAAACAGCTCTTGTGAAATCATCAACAATAGTTAAGAAATATCTATATCCATCATAGGTAGGTTTTCTATAAGGACCCCAAACATCCAAATGAATTACATCACCTAGCCTGAGAGTTTTATGATTACTAACAGGAAAAAGATTTCTAGTCTGTTTAGCCCTATGACACACATCACAAGGCTAAATAGGCTCATTTCCTATTTTAAGCTTATGTTTAACACAATTCAACGCTTGATCAGCAGGATGACCAAGCCTACAGTGCCACAGGAATTTAGAAGTATGACAAACAACACTAGGACTACTATTCAAACTCTTACCATCAAGATAGTAGAGACCTCCTATTTCATTACCAGTCTCCTTGGACTGAGAATCCTGAATATTACAAGAGTACTCATCAAAAACAACTTTACACTTACTATCCTTACACAGTTTATGAACAGACAAAAGATTCACATTAAAATCTGGAACAACAAAAACATCAAATAAGGTAACATTTTTTGACAGATTCATGTTCCCAATTTTGTTAATCTTAGCAGAGGTACCATTAGGATGCCCAACCCTTAGATCCAAGTCAGAAACATCAACAACATCAACTAAACTTGATTCAGTTCTAGCCATATGTTGGTTAGCACCTGAATCAATCACCCATTTTTTATTACCAAAAGTATCAACATTACTAGAACAACAAATACATGCCATATTAGCAGTAACACCTTCCATTCCAGAACTACCATTGATTAAGGTGAGAAATTTTGCATATTGTTCTCCAGTAAGAAAAAACTTATCACTGTCAGGGGCTTTAGAAACATCAGACTCATCAGAAACACTAGGAGTAACAACATTATTAGCAAAAGATCTACCACTACCTTGAGAGTCAGACTTATTTTGAAAATCATTACTATTTCTAAACTTAAAATCTTTTGGATAACCAATGATTTTAAAACACCTCTCAATAGTGTGACCTTTAGCACCACAATGCTTACATTGCAGATTGTTAAAAGTAGAGCTGTTATTACCGGTGTTAAAATTTTTCCCTTTGTTAAACCTCTTTGAATCATTAAATTTTCTTACAAAGGCAGTTGGTTGAGAAACAACTTTATTAGAATTCGAAGTTAAGGAACCACCCTTCTGAAGTGACTCCTCTCTAGATACAACAGAGAAAGCAGTTCTTACAGAAGGTAATGGTTCCATAAGAAGTATATGACTTTTAACTTGATTATATCCATCATCCAGACCATTTAAAAACTGCATAAGCTTCATTAGATTAGAATGATTTTTCAGACTAGTATTGGCATCACAGGTACACTCGGTTAGACTTGTAAGTGCATCAAACTCCTTCCATAGGGCATCAAGCTTAGAAAAGTACTCAGCCACTGTTAAACCATTTTGGGTTAAGCCATTTATCCTTTGATGAACATTAAAAATAACAGACCCATCTGATTTTTGATAAGTTTCAGACAATTCATTCCAAATTTCATGAGCAATTTCTGAACATACATGACTAGAGTAAATAGACTCTGAAATTGAGCCAAGAATCCAAGAACAAAAAACAGCATTTACTCTCTCCCACTTTTTAAAAATCTTTTCATCTTCCTCACTAGGAATCTTGAAAGAACCATCAACAAAACACAATTTATTTCTTCCTTTTAAGGCCCTTATCATAGAACTCTTCCAAACCCTAAAATTATCTGTCCCAGTCAACTTGATACTAACAACAGACACAATAGCACTATCAGACGGATGTAGGTATAAGGGATCATCTACATCCACTATATCTTTACCTCCTGATTCTTTAGGACTAGACATGATGCAACCAAATAACAAGAACAATATACAAGACACAAAAAAAACAGTAATATCACAGGAAAACAACCAAGAACAGCAACAATAAAAAAAGAAATTACCAGTTAATTCACAAATAATACAAATTAACAGTAACAAAGAGAAGGGAGAAAACTTACAGAGTCTTGCTCGGGATGATGGGAGCAAGAACAACAAACCTTTTCATGAAATCAGCTAGAGATAGAGTCTAACAGACCAGGCATCAAATCAGCAACAGAAGCACACTAATCCCAGCACCATCGCCCAAACAAACAGCAACGAATTAGGGTTTATACCGAACCCCAATCAACGAGAATAATGTGATCTTCAGTCACTCACGAACCAAAGAAATCACACCAACGAACAATCGACCAGAAGAAACAGACAGATCGAACAAGAACCAACTTAGGGTTTCTAAAATTCTCGAACAAGAATCAACGAACTAAATCAGCTATCGATCCAGGTTTACAACTCACGAACAGTCAACAAATCGATCATATAATCGAACAATCAACGAGCGTAGCTCTGATACCATGATAAAAAACCCAAAACACGATGACGCAAAACACAGCGGCAGTAAACCTTCAAATACGAAATATGAACCAGCAACATGGAACGCACAATCAATACAAACACTCAACTAAAATATACGATCTAGTCTCTTGAATGAACTCACAAGAATCTGAATTAAAAACCCTCTCTAACTGGACTAAAGAAGAACGTATCGAACAAACTCTTTTCACTAACTGGAAAAAGAGAAAAAGAACTAAAAGCAATGTATTAACAGAGTTCACGAAAAGCAAACTAAACCAAGGCAGCTAAGGGAGAGAACCCGGGTCACATCCGCACTAGGTGTGCACCCGACCCGGAACTCTACCCGGTCTCAAGCTAACCCCCTTCAAGCCCAACTCGTAAATGTTAGTCTTCTCAAGCCCACACTCCTTTTCAGCCCATAAGTTCACCAATCCAGTAACTAATAACAAGCCCAGCAGTACCTACACACAAACAAACCAAATTACAACTAAACTAATAAATTAAACATATACCCAAAGTTGGTCTTGGAGAATATTACACTTTCAACACTAAGATCCATGTTAGTACCATCACATAATACTACTTTTCCCTTAACTTCGTTTGAATTCAGAACTAAGCACCTGGATTTCTTCATATCGTTACTTCCATAGTACAACGGTGTATTAGTAATCAAAAGGCTGCTCGGGAAGTAGGACGTGCCTTCGAAAGTCATCCCGTTTCCTAGCTCGAGCGTTGCTACGTAACTACGGTCCATCGTGCCCGCACCTACGGTCATGATCCATGGTGCACCATTATATATTGTGAATGCACCAGGTCCTTTGTTTCCCGCAGCACAAACAACAACGATTCCTTTTTCTATGGCAGAAAGTGATGCAATTGCAATTACATCTTCGAAAAATGTCGTGCTATACCGGCTATTATGTCAACCCCGTCGGAAACCGCTTGGTCCATACCGGCTAGAATATCAGTGGCTGCTGATGTAAACGAGTCTGTAACCCATAAGACTTTGTACATGGCTAAATGTGCCCGTGGTGCTATACCTTTCGCGACCCCTTTTGCGTAACCAAAGTGACTCGCACCGTACACTTAATTACCCGCAGCAGTGGATGCCGTGTGCGTGCCGTGACCATAGAAGTCTCTAGCGGAATCAAAGTCTATCTCGGTTGAGATATTGCGACCAGCAGCTTCAAGTCCTTTGCTAAATGATCGAGCCCCGATCAACTTCTTGTTGCAAAAAGATGGGCTAAAAGCAGTTCCATTTTCGCATTTGCCTTTCCATCTTGACAGAACCTCGGACATTCCCTTATCGTTAAAGCTCTCGCTCTCCGGCCAAATTCCTGTATCAATGATTCCTATAATCACATCTTTCCCGTAGGACGAGGTGGGCCATATTCCCGAACCACGGTTCTGTCCAAGAAACTTTGGCGTGTGAGTTGTAAACATCTTTCCGAATGACTCCTTGTATGTGCCTAAATGAGCTGAAGACTTCTTCAGCTCGTTTAGTTGACAAGGGGTGAGCTTTGCACTAAACCCGTGCATGACATGAGTATACGAGTAGAGAAATTTCTCTTTATCATTTCGACAAACCGACGATACGGACTTCACGGTGTGTTGGTGCCATGACTCGTGGTTCGAGAAGTGGTCTGGTTTTTGTGAATGGTCCATGTGGATGATATAAGTTTCGGACTTTGTAGGCTGTACTGATGCAAAGCTACCCCCTGGAAGCAGCATCAGTAGCTGAACCAGGAACACCAAAGTGCAAATAGATGTTCCCATTGTGGAGCAAATGTATTGCTTTTAGGTTATGATGTTTAACAAAGGACTATGTGTCTATCTATATATATACATACCAAACTGACCAAGTCTATTTTTGATGTATATTTCAAGGTTATGAGATAATATAAGTTAAAAACAGAAAATAAATCTTAACATGTAGCTAGTGTTTGCCATTGTAGCTAACTTTCTGGGAAGATGAGGATATAGTATAAGACTAAATTTGTTGTTTGAACCAATAAGAAATGTATATTGTATAAGATATATGGAACACGCACGATAAACCGATAATACAATATAAAAAAGTTTTCGTTCGATAGCAAATAGGGTATAGATCATTACACGCTTTACCCTATAATGTATGTAAGAAAGTTGACATATTAATGTAACATATGCATACGAATAAGGAGATGTTACACTCAACAACACCCTAGCTAGCTAGTATATGATTTGCACATAGGTTTCTATCACTATATCTTACTGATAAAGTAGCTAGCTGAGAAACCAAAGCTCTGTCCACGGAAGAAGCCGGCTTATTTGATTAGTACAAACATTTAAGTATAGGATTATGATATAATAAGAATTGTTTGAAAATTAGAGAAAAAAAAACCTGGTAAACTTGTTTCTTCCTCATTTCACTCCAAATGAGGTATAATTGAAACTGGTCCTTCCATGCAAGCTTGATTAGTCGTTTTATAAAAGGATAAAAAACTTGGTTATTATTTTATGAAATTTTCTCTTAAATGGGAACTCAAATTTTCTTGTGGAATATGCGAATTGTTTAGAACTTGAAAAGAATACACTTGAAGGTATAACAAAGCGTTCTTTGTGTGAAAGAGAAATTAAAAATAATATTATGAGATAAAAGCATGATGGACAGCATAAGGTTTCACAATGACCACAGATTGATATATTTTCATATGGTCATATATTATATATTACTTATAAATATCGAAATGCTTGATTTGCATCTATGAATATTATTAAAGCTCAATTAAAAAAAGTTTTTGAGAATACTATCCGATGGAATTAAAGTTATTATATAGGTTAAAAATACGAGCGTGTATGGTATAGTTGTCTTTATTGAGTATTTATTGAAAAATGTTGTAAATATGATTATATTTGCCCGAGTAGTTTTAATAGAGAGCTAGATCCTAATATGTTATAAATGTCAAATTGTCAACTATGTTGATGATTGAAATGCAACTGAAATTCGTGTTGACTAGTGAGGTTTGAAAGGCAACGGAACACTTGAAAAACTATTTGAAACGAATGATCTTGAAAAGAAAGTTTTGTGTTGGGTTACAAATAGATTACCATAAGGATGAAATCCTTTTGTACCAAAAAAGTTTATATAAAAGGTGTTTTTGTATATGGTCAAAGTACATCATTAAGCATTAAAATAGTTACGAGGTCACTTGGTATTGAAAGTGACCCTATTTTTAACTTCTAATAGATGGGGAAAAGATTGTTGGTTTACAATTACCATATTTAAATGTAACTTGGTCATTTATATTTCTCGTTAGTAATAGATGACATTATGTGATACTTTCAATGAATTTATTTGCATGATATAGTTTGTGTCCTTTGAAGAGACATTAAAACAAATATTTTGATATCCTCAAGGTACAAATGACACAAAATTATATTTTACTAACACATCAAAACAAGTTTTGTTAGTTTTTGTAAATGCGTGGATATATGTTAAATCTCCATACTGATTAGTCTTAAACTAGTTACGTCTTTATAGTTCGTAATATCACAAGTTAATGGTATTCTATAAAGCAAATAAGTGTAATCATCATTTCATCTAGATCTTAATAATGCATGAAGTAGGCAGAGTGCTTGTTTTCACTAAGAAATGTGATGCGATACATTCAAAAAGTTAATTCAAGCAAGGCCGTACGTGAGTTATCTACTAAGTCATTTCCAACATCACATTAAAGACATCGATTCATTATATTGGACAATTTCAACTTAAAATCTCAATTCATGTGATCATCAAGGGGAGAAAAACGCATTGTACTCTTTAACTTAGTCATGGTTTTCTCCCGTTATGATTCCCTGACAAGGTTTTTAATTATGAGCCAACATCCATAATGTATTGAGTATTCATGTATTCTTCCTTTACAAGGCTTATTTCTCATTGGGTTTTACCTAGTAAAGTTTTTCTAAGTCATAGTAATTTTAGTGAACATCTATGGGAAATGTTATAAATAAATATGGATAGATGTCCCTCTTCCATAACTATAGTTTGATCAATTTCATTAGAGATACATTACTATAATTACGCATTGCCGTGCTTTATAAAACGGCATGACCGAGCTTTTTTAAATTTCTTCAACTTTAGTTTCGAGAAGAAAACAACGATTAAATAAAATTGACAGAAGGAGATAATCTATTATTGGATACCTAACGAATGTAAAGATGCCTATATATATTATATACAGGCTTAGATCACCACCGCCGTCACGTACGCCGTCACCACATTGTCGCTGCCCATTACCGCTTCCTCCACCAACCGCCGCCACCACCATTACAGCTACCACGCCATTAATGTCACCACCGTCATCGCCGCCGAAGACCGCTACCCGCCGCTACTCCCTCTACTATCAGCCACACCATCTACCATAGGGTGGGGGTGGGGTGTGAGTAGGGTAGGGTTAGGTGTTGGGTAGGGGTGGGTTAGGGTAAGGGTAGGGTGTGGGGTAGGTGGGTTAGGGGTAAGGTAGGGGTGTGTGGTAGTTAGGTAGGGGTAGGGGTAGGGGTAGATGATGGTGGGTGGGGTAGGGTAGTGATGGAATAGGGGTAGGATAGGGTAGGGTAGGGGCAGGGTGGAGTAGAGGTTAGTGGGGTAGGGTAGGGGCAGGGTGGGGTAGAGGTATGGATAGGGGCGGGGTGCTGTAGGGTATGGGTAAGGGGCAGGGGTGGGGTAGGGGTTGGGGAGGGGTGGAGTAGGGTAGGTAGGGGTAGGGGGTAGGGTAAGGGTAGGTAGGGTAGGTTAGGGTAAGGTATGGTAAGGTGGTGTAGGGGTTAGGGTAGGGTAGGGTAAGGTTTGGTGGAAGAATTATGTGATTATGGTTAAATCAAGGGTAGTTTTGTCTTTTGTCAAAATTATTAAAAATGAATTAATTTATATTCAACCTATTAAAGGAATTAAAGGAATATTTAAATTCCAAATAATTTGATTCTATTCCAAATAAATTTACTAAACACAAAATATAACGAGATTTAATTGGATTTCTATTATATCCTTTCATATTGCGTAAAACAAACGAAAAATTAAACACTAAGTTTCATATTGCGTAAACAAACGGAAACTTAGTGTTTAAAATGAATAAACTTTTTTACCGACTTATAATTATGCACTACCGTGCTTTATAAAAGGGCATGACCGAGCTTCTTTAAATTTCTTCAATTTTTTTTTTGAAAAGTTTCAGGAAAAAAACAAAGATTAAATAAAATCGACAGAATAAGATAACAATTTTTACGATATATTATTCGATACATAACGAATGTAAAGATGCCTATATATATATTATATACAGGCTTAGATCATATCTATTGAACGTATACATATGAAATAGCTCCGCACTACATCTATAAGATAATAAAATTTGAACATATATACGCAACGATCATGAGTTACTAAAGGTTCATACTCGTCCATTAATCACTGATAGCTACAATCGGGCTGGATACAATGTGTCCCCGCTCATCGACCCATTCGAGGAATCCATAGTTCACTTTTGGCGCATGTTTGTCGACTTGTATGCTTAGTATAAACTTCTGTTGCTGATATTTACTCGTGAATTTGATGACATTTGGCTCGACGCTAACTATCATTCCGGTTGGAACCTTTAAAGTGGACTGATAAGTAGATGAAGGATCTCCAACATTTGTCACGGTTCTTGTGAAATGCTTTGCGGACATAGAGGTGGTTTGGCTAGAGAAATTGGCAATGAAAGACGGGTAGTTTAGATCGGTTCGGCTTTTACCACAACTCCACTGGCTTGTTCTTAGGACGGTACTCATTTGCTTCTTGGTATATCCAAGACCACATAAGAAATCGATATAATCTTGCGAATCAATATCGTACACGAGTCCAGGATCCATGGCTCGGTTAGGACTGACATGTCCTGCACCGAATTCTAGAGGTGTAGCCACGGACCCGTTCCATTGGTCTCGAATGGTTGTTCTTGTATTGTCTGTGTTGGTTGCAGTGGTCATTAGAGCCGATCGAATCGCTGCTGGACTCCAGTCCCGGTGGACTGCCTTCACAAGTGCTGCTACTCCTGCTATATGCGGCGTGGCCATTGACGTCCCCGAATAGAGCGCGTAATCAGTCAGTAAATCATAGTTCCCGGCTTCCATGAAAGGCAAATCGGGTCTAACCGCTCCGAGCACATCCACACCTGGAGCAAGTATATCCGGCTTTAAAACACTCGGGCTAACCGGATCGGGTCCTCGGGAAGAGAAATACGCGACTTGCGGTGCGGGCCCGGTCCCGGTCCCGGTTTTCGTTAACACAAACCTCATGCTCTTCACAAACGAGTTGTTACCAGTCATTGCGTATTCTTTTAATGCATTTCCGTAATTAGTATGCAATAACATCCCGGGAATTGCATAATCTTCAGGATCTAGAAACAAAGATTCCGTTAAGAAAATTGCACCATATGCACCTGCGGACGTTACTACGTTAAACTGCTCGTTAAGATTCATGTTAGTAGCATCACATAATACTACTTTTTCTTTAACTTTGTTTGGATTCAAAACCGAGCACCCGGATTTCTTCCTATCGTTGCCTCCGTAGTACAAAGGTGTATTAGTAATTGAAACGCTGCTCGGGAAGTAGGACGTGCCTTCAAAAGTCATCCCGTTTCCTAGCTCGAGTGTTGCTACATAACTCCGGTCCATCGTGCCCGCACCTACGGTCATGATCCATGGTGCACCGTTGTATATTGTGGATGCAAAAGGTCCGTCGTTTCCCGCAGCACAAACAACAACGATTCCTTTTTCTATGGCGGAAAGTGAAGCAATTGCGATCACGTCTTCAAAATATGGCGTGTGGTCTAGCCCTAGAGATATTGACATTAGGTCAACTCCGTCGGAAACCGCTTGGTCCATACCTGCTAGAATATCGGTGGCTGCTGATGCAAATGAGTCTGTAGCCCATATGACTTTGTACATGGCTAAATGTGCCTGTGGCGCTATACCTTTCGCCACCCCTTTTGCGTAACCAAAGTGACTCGCACCGTACACGTAATTACCTGCAGCAGTGGACGCCGTGTGCGTGCCGTGACCATAGAAGTCTCTAGGGGAATCAAAGTCGTACTCGGTTGAGATATTAAGACCGGCAGCTTCAAGTCCTTTGCTAAACGATCGAGCCCCGATCAACTTCTTGTTGCAAAAAGATGGGCTAAAAGCAGTGCCGTTTTCGCATTTGCCTTTCCATCTTGACGGTACCTCGGACATGCCGTTATCGTTAAAGCTCTCGCTCTCTGGCCAAATCCCTGTATCAATGATTCCTATAATCACATCTTTCCCGTAAGACGAGGTGGGCCATATACCCGAACCACGGTTCAGTCCAAGAAACTTTGGCGTGTGAGTTGTGAACATCTTTCCGAAGGACTCCTTGTATGTGGCTAAATGAGCCGGAGACTTCTTTAGCTCGTTTAGTTGACAAGGGGTGAGCTTTGCGCTAAACCCATGCATGACGTGAGTATAGGAGTAGAGAAATTTCTCTTTATCGTTTTGACAAACCGACGACATGGACTTCACGGTGTATCGGTGCCATGACTCGTGGTTCGAGAAGCGGTCAGGTTTTTGTGAATGGTCCATGTGGATGATATAAGTTTCGGACTTTTTAGGCTGTACTGATGCAAAGCTACCCCCTGGAAGCAGCATCAGTAGCTGAACCAAGAGCACCAAAGTGTAAATAGATGTTCCCATTGTGGAGCAAATTTACTGCTTTTAGGTTATGAATGTTTAACAATATGTTTCTATCTATATATATATACATATATACCATTCTGACCAAGTCTATGTTTATAATTTAAGATAAAAACAGAAATGAAATCTTAACATCTACCTAGTGTTTGTCGTTGTAGCGAACTTTCTGGGAAGATGAGGATAATAGTACAAGGACTAAATTTTAACCATTAAGAACGTTAAACCGATAATGAGATATAAGAAAGTTCTCGTTCGATAGCGAATAGGGTATAGACTATTGCACCTTCCACCCTATTATGTACGTGAGAAACTTGACCTTTCCTATTAATGTGATATATACTTGCTAATAAGGATAAACTTGACCTTTGACCTATTAATGTGATATGTACTTGCTAATAAGGAGAGGGTACACTCGTCCACACCGTCGCACAATGTTTTAAAACCCGGGTTGACCGGTTGACCCGTGACCCGGCCGGTGATGAGACCGGGTCAATATACACCGGGTTTTTGGTCATTTCTGGCCCGCATTGACCCCCGGGTTTATGGTTGAACCATGACCCGGTGAGAAAACCGGGTCAACTAAAAACTCGGGTTTTAAAACATTGTCGTCGCATATGATTTGCACATAGGTTTATTTTTAATCACTATATCTTAGTGATGTAGCTGAGAAAACCAAAGCTGTCCATGGAAGAAGCCGGCTGACTTGATTAGTACATACATGTAAGTATAGGATTATAATATAATAAGAATGGTTTGAAAATAAGAGGGAAAAAAACTAGTAAACTTGTTTCTTCCTAATGTCGCTCCAAATGTGGCATAGTTGAAACTGGTCCTTCCATGGTTTGATCGTCCGTCCATGGACTGAAGTCAGTCGCTTAATTAGTCGTTTGAGCGTCTGTCCTTGGACAAAAGTCCTCGCTGGAAGGTCACTACAAGACAAAGCCAGTACCTTTTTGACCTTGGGAAACGAAGAACAACGTAAGACTTTCTGCGAGGACAATGTCCTCGCCAAAAGTAATTAATATTTTTTTTGACTTTTTTTCCGCAAGGTGAAATAACATTTACGCGGTAGAAAAATGCATCATTAATTTCATGACTTTCTACGACGACTTTGTCCTTGATGGGTATCTTTTGTGTATACTCTTTACATACCTAAATTGATTATACTACATCAATTTTGTCTATAAAACCGGTTATAAGGGATGGCCACGGGGATGCTTCGGAAACGGCCACGGGTAAAACCGGTTAGATCGCGTACATCTGAAGTAAAAAATATGCTCGGCGCCCCGAGAGGAGCCCTAACCAGGAAAAACTCCTTTATAAAAAAATTGTCTATAATAGTTGTGCTTTGATTAGTTTTTAGTTTCCGATAGGTGTGCTCGAAATAGAGATTAAACGAATATATTTGATGATTAAAATGAAGATGATAAAAGCTTACAAGATTTGGGTTTAGGGTTTAGATAAAAGCTTACAAGATTTGGGGATGATTGTGCTATGATATGAGAGTTTAAGAAGGAAGAACAAAAAAACAAGACAAAAGTAGTGCTAATCCGCCAGTTGAGTCCCGAGAACACACGCACTTCCTAGTTTTGTTCACTCTCCCCTTTTCTTTCCGCTGCCGGCTTCCCCTCTCTAAAACCGCTATATTTTTTAAATGAATTTCACTGCGGAAGCGAATAAGAACAAATACAAACCTATTCGCATAGGTAGTATAAAATAATAAGTAAATATACCCACACAAAAGACAAACAATCCAAAATAGGCGTTACATAGTTTACAAACGGCTCGACAAACACAAAATATCAGAGTGCGGTTCAAACATTCCCAAAAAGCAAACTCAACTCCTAGCTAACAGCAAAACTTACCACAACCTGCAAAAAGACGGTTAATGTGGGGGATTAGCACAAAGCTAAGTGAATGGAAGTTTAACTAACGAACATCATCAGTTACAACAAGTAACGACATACAATCATCAAATAATTGTCATCTAACAATTAGCACAGGTCATACAATCAGGGATATCTAGAGGATCGGCGGCTCTGCAGAACCTGCAACCAAATGCCGGCATAGCATAGGTTTACCGATAGCATATTGCTACTTGGCTCAGTTAACTATTTTTGTTGTATCGAAACACATCAGAAGCCCTTAACTGAAAATCAAAAGCAAACAACACCCAACCCAATTACATCGTATAGCGGGCCTCCTTCAAAACAGCAGAAACAATCAGCTGTCCCCAATTACAAAGCATGTATACAGATCAAATCATGAACACGTATCACAGTTCAATGATTAAATATCATAAGCAAAGGTAATCAAATTATCATTCTGAACATTCTGTCTATATATCAAGCATATAAACAATTGCAACCGTAACCGTTACAACCAGTACAACTCGTAAGTTAAAATTCCACTAACCTGTGTTCTCTAAAATGCTCACTCGGTTGTCTTATATTACTGAGTCTTTGAGTCCTATGAGAACACAATATAACCAAGTCAGTAACTCAAATCATAATTAACTCCAAAAGTCAAGTTAATTCACAAACGGATCAAAACTTAACCGTTACGCAAAACGGATGCAATCAACATGGAAAACACTCAAAATCATTTAGAATATCATTATATAAGATATTAGACACATAGCAATCAACGATACATTCATAAGGTTCATCTATATCCAATTTAATCCATAAACGGGTCAAAACCAACCTGTTAGGCTTAATACACCAAATAAACTTGAAACACATGTCAAACAGCCTAGGAACATACTCTTAATATATCATATTAAACATGAAGCCATCAAAGAAACATGAACACAAGTCATTTAATTTCATTTCTCGGATTAAAGTATGCAAATATTGATAATTTACTCATAATGGGTTCAACACCATCATGAATAGAATTCACTAACAAAAACACTTCAAATATACCTTATAACCATGCATAAACATGTATCAATCAACAAAACGCATACATGTTACATCTAAGTTCATTTCTTGAATTAAGTAGCCATTTAGCATTACATTAGCATAACAAGTTCAAGGCCTTACTAATCATGATTCATCACTATAACACCTTCTAAATATCATATAAATACATATAAAGCAAGTACTATCAACAAACATCAACATACGGATCAACGTGGAACAAACGAACACGAAATGCCCTAAAAAGAACAAACGTGTCGCGTTCCTGACCCTCAAACGCGTCGCTTTTGGGTTGGAACTGCAGGCGCAAGTCTGTTTGTTCTGTCTTCTGTCCAGCCTGGAAACATGAAGTCATCAAAGAAACATGAACACAAGTCATTTAATTTCATTTCTCGAATTAAAGTATGCAAATATTGATAATTTACTCATAATGGGTTCAACACCATCATGAATAGAATTCACTAACAAAAACACTTCAAATATACCTTATAACCATGCATAAACATGTATCAATCAACAAAACGCATACATGTTACATCTAAGTTCATTTCTTGAATTAAGTAGCCATTTAGCATTACATTAGCATAACAAGTTCAAGGCCTTACTAATCATGATTCATCACTATAACACCTTCTAAATATCATATAAATACATATAAAGCAAGTACTATCAACAAACATGAACATACGGATCAACGTGGAACAAACGAACACGAAATGCCCTAAAAAGAACAAACGCGTCGCGTTCCTGACCCTCAAACGCGTCGCTTTTGGGTTGGAACTGCAGGCGCAAGTCTGTTTGTTCTGTCTTCTGTCCAGCCTGGAAACATGAAGTCATCAAAGAAACATGAACACAAGTCATTTAATTTCATTTCTCGAATTAAAGTATGCAAATATTGATAATTTACTCATAATGGGATTAACACCATCATGAATAGAATTCACTAACAAAAACACTTCAAATATACCTTATAACCATGCATAAACATGTATCAATCAACAAAACGCATACATGTTACATCTAAGTTCATTTCTTGAATTAAGTAGCCGTTTAGCATTACATTAGCATAACAAGTTCAAGGCCTTACTAATATGATTCATCACTATAACACCTTCTAAATATCATATAAATACATATAAAGCAAGTACTATCAACAAACATCAACATACGGATCAACGTGGAACAAACGAACATGAAATGCCCTAAAAAGAACAAACGCGTCGCGTTCCTGACCCTCAAACGCGTCGCTTTTGGGTTGGAACTGCAGGCGCAAGTCTGTTTGTTCTGTCTTCTGTCCAGCCTGGAATTCAACACTTGATTCTCGATTGTGGCATGAAAAAATCTGTTTTTAATACTTCTAAACATCATGTAAACTATCAAAATTATACAGACAACAATCAAACATATTATAACTCATCAAATCATGATTTCAAGTTTCTAAATTCACCAAATGACTCCATTAATGGAGTTCTTGAGTTCCATACTTCACAACACAGAAATCGATCATGGTTTCTACTCTAAATCAGTAAACAAAATCCATTGAGCATATAAGAACATGTACATAATTCGGATTGAACCTAAACCGACTTGATTCTCAACCCTAGAAATCAAGAATGAACATGTTTAAGCAAGAACACACCAAAACTAGTCAAGGGCTTGTTCAAATCAGATTATTAAAGATATACTTACCTTAATTTCAGCAACGAATTCACACAAATCAGAAATCAAAAGGTTGGACTTGTAGAAGGAAGAAGAGAACACAGCAAAGGACAAGATAAACTTCAACAGGAAGTTATAACACAAAGATTTGACTTTAAAAGTCAACTTAAAAGCCATAGGTCGGCTGGTGATTTAATAACACATACACAGTATAAAATACTGTTATCTAACATACATGAACCATAATAAGCGGTCCTATTCAGTTAATAAATACACAACGATGTATTATTTGGGACCCTCGTGTAAAAACGAATCAAATGGCATCAAGATTACATAAAATATAAACTTATATTTTTACCCTTTTTACCTCGTGGTCCAATTAAAAATTCAATTAATCATCATCTAAAATAACAATTAAATAATCAATTACACAAACAATTAATTATAAATAAATATAAATATTTTACCTCCGCCACGTAAGTTACCAGGCCCAGTAGGAGGATGTTACACCCTCCTCCGTCACAGTCGACGACCACAACCACAGGCCATAGCGCCGACCACCACCATTCCTCAGGCCGACGAACACCATTGACCACCACAGAGAGACTACAACCGACTGTTGTTCCTCCCTCTATCTTGCTCTCGCTAGATAGCCATCCGAAACCACCATTTCTCTGTCGACCTCAACCCCTTACGCACACTCCCTTCTCGTGCTCTGTCTCTCTCTCTCTCTCGAACCCACCGACCACGGATGTCCTTCCCGTCGTCACTGTTCTCTGCTGTTTGACTCTTGCTCACCACAGCCACCGTCGTGTTGGATTATGTGCAGAGATAATTAATGAGTACATTGCGTCCAATGTTATAAGAGACTAAAGGGTCACACTGCTACATACCCAATTAGAACAGTTCGGAATTTACCATTATTATGTGTGGAAATAATTAATCAGTTGAATTAATTATTTGAGAGAGAAATAAATAATAAATAGTTATTTATTATTTAAAGGGAAATTAAATATTAAGTTTAATATTTAACGGACCAGTTAATTAATAGTTAATTAATTAAATAGTAAAGTCCAGGGGGTCAAAGTGCAAGGAATGAAAGTTCAATTATAGTCATTTACTTTAGTTGAACGGGCTTGGGCCTGGATAAGGTTTAAAGTATTTAAACCTAGAAAAGCTTATTTTTCATAAGAGATAACATTAGTTTGAAAAACAAGGAATAAGCCTAGCTTCCCTCTGCTCCCTGCCTGCGTCAACCTCACCCTCCCTCTACGTCGACTTCGAAGAACCCCAAGGGGGTTTCGGTTTTGCTTGCGTCGATCACACACACACGCAAGTTTTTGTGTTTTGCTCGGGAAATTCCAGCAGCGGTCTAGTAGCTAGTTCGTTGGTGGTGCAGTAGTGGTGGACTAACTTTAGCAATCCCAAAATCCAAGAGGTAATTGTTTTTCTAAACCTTTGTTCTTGGTTGTTGTTAAGAAACTGATATGATCATTAGCAAAAGATCCTAACCTTTTTAGGGTTTAGAGGGTTATGTGCAATCTGTTTCTGATTTATGATTGAACTAGTAGAATCAAACCCAGGATTAGACCAGGTTGTGTCTTTGGGTGGTTTGGTCAGGTCAAAACCCTTCAGTGGTATTAGAGCCTCGTCTCTATGATCTATAGTTTCTAGTTCATTATGTTTCTTAGTTTTAAGGTTTGTTCTTGATCTCCTACTTGTCTCTTGTATTTTTCGATAATCAAGAAGGGCAACAAATCAGTTTGTTTTTGTTATCCAGTTGCTAAAAGGTTTAATCCTATTGATCAAAAAGTTTAAACAGTTAGTTTAAACGTTGAAAAGGATTGTGACTTTTAGTGTGAAACAAGTTTTAAATGAAGATAACAGTTTGTTTAATTGATAAACCTAGAAAAAACTAGTTAACTGATTCGTTTAAATTATATCATCTTCTGCTTTATCTTGTTTCGCTATGAAAAAATTGAAAACCAAAGAGATGATTAAAACAAGTTTCTGTTTTTCATCTAGAATATAAAAGGTTTTAATTTTAATCAGATAAGTTTAAACAAGTTTCTTTTATTTAGAAACTGATCTTGACCAGGATTTTAAACAAGTTTTGTTTAAAAGGTTAAAATCTAGTTTTAGGATTATTAATTATCAATGGAACAAAGTTTTTGGTTACATTGATAATTAAAAGGTTTTTAGTTTTGATTGAATCCAGTTTTAATCAGGATATTAAAAACAAGGTTGTTTTTAATAGATTAAAAGGATTAGATTTTGAAAGGATTTATTTAGTGTTAATTGGAAAGTAACAAAAACCACGACCATCGCGGGCAACGGCGATTGCTGGCGGCATGGCCAGGTGGTCAGCGGCGGTCTTGGATGGGCGGTGGTGACGTGGCAAGGCTTAGGCCCAGGTGCCACAGCCCAAATCGGCCCAAAGGGCATTTTGGCCCAAGTGGGTCTCGGCCCAACAGGGTTTCGGCCCAGGTGGTCTACGGCCCAGGTGGGTTTCGGCCTAGGAGGGCATACGGCCCAGGTGTTTGTCGGGCCAAACAATTTTTCCAATGAAGTACAAAGTTGTTAATTTTAAGCGTTAAAATTAATAAGTGTTTTATATAAACTAGTGATTTTATATATTTTAATTAGTTTAGTTAAAATATATAATTTTTTGGATGTTTGTTTATCATGGCCAGTTGAGACATTATAAATAAACTCTAAAGAGGTAAGTTTATATAAAGAGAAAACGAAACAAGATGTTGTTATTTAAATTATGATCAGTTTTTGTCATGTTTCAGTTTTTTGGAAAAACTAGCATAAACTCGACATATGAATTATTCATTATTGAATAAAGTTATGTTTTTCAAAGCTTATTGAAAAACTATCTTGGTCAAGGTAATTTAAATAAGAGTTAAAGCCATAAATTAACGGTCTACTTTTCCCATTTTCCTATTGTGACACGTCTTTTTTTTTTTGTACACATTTGGCCAGTAAACTTATAAAAACGTGTTAATGTGCCCTTTTCGTGACCTGCAACCTGCCAGCCCGTTTTTTACGATTTTTGTGTCAATTTTGGATCATTTTGCGAGATTTTTTTTTGTAGAATCTTGTAATTTATCATTATACCTTTCAAATGACACCAAATTCATGAATTTTCGTCAAGTATTGAGGGAGAATTTCGAGCTCAAAGTTTCGTTTTTTTGTGTTAACGGGTTCGAAAACAGGGCAGAAAAAAGATGTGTTTTTAGCTTGATTCTTGATTATTTTACATAATTCTTTTTATAGATTGTCGTAGATGATCTTTTTACCTTTCAATGGACACCAAATTCATGAAAAACCATCAAGTGTAGGCCAAGTTATTGCTAATTAAAGTCGATAATGACCCTATTCGACACCCGTACGCTATTTCGAAAAATTGACACATTTTTAACTCGTTTTCGTTCTTTTTTGTACTAATTGATAGATAACTCGATTACCTTTCCATAGAGTCAAGAATCATTGATTTTCGTTAAGTGTACATGGAGAATTTTGGTTCCAAAGTTTGTTCTCGAAATGAAGAAAATTGGGGAAGAAGATGACCTGCTAATGCTGGTCAAAATCACCAAAATGGGCACATTAACACGTTTTTTATAAGTTTACTGGCCAAATGTGTAAAAAAAATATGACGTGCCATAATGGGAAAATGGGGAAAGTAGACCGTTATTTTATGAGTTTAACCCTTTAAATAACTAAGAAGATTATATTTTTTCCCTTTTTGATTGATAGTTATTAATCAAAATGGATAGATAGACGAATCAGTTTTTGTGTTTATCGCATTATTTATCGTTTAGATATATATAACTGCGGGTTGTTGCATAGATATATGTAATTGCGTGGTTGTGATACATAGCTATAGTTTTGCCAACTTAGGACTCGCTTTTTCCTTTCTTCTTTTATTTTTGGTTTTAGGAAGGCATGCGTGCCAATTACAATCCCTTTCTTCAAATGTAATACTGTACTGGTTCGGGGAGGCCTGCGTGCCAATTACAACCTCTTTTATTATTGTAATTGTAATAGTAGTAGTTGTAGTTTTGTCCCATGATCAAGACGGAGTTCAAGAAGATATTCAAGATGATGGCTTGCACAGTGCTCGGGTACTTCGGAGGAGTTGTCAAGGCGAGTGGGAGCAATGCATCATGAAGGCGAATCCAAGTTCCTTTTATCCTTAGGATTGACCTTAGGATTAGTTCGCAAAACTATAGGATTTTTATCTGCGTGGTTGTGTTCTTTTATTTAATGTTTACTCATATATATGTGTGTGATGCTAAATTAAGGGGTTTAATAATAGTCAATTATTAAACAGAAAAAAATCTTAGATCAGTGTGCTACCCACCTAATGGTACACCTTTGCTTTTAAACGGTACTCGGGTGTCGGAAGTGACCAAACCTTGGGCATCTGGGTTCAAACCATTGCGGGAAAGGGTATTAAAGATTCTGCGATATTCGGGAGTCCCGGCCAGAATTAATACTGTCTTAGGTGGTGTGATCTATTTTGGTGATAATCGGGAGTCCCGACCCAAAATGCACTAGAGTAGAGTTTAACAGACTAGACTTGGTCTAAGTGCTCTACGAGGTTCTAGGAGTAGTATTAGTTAGGTACGATTGGTATAGGGTGTTACCTACCAGAAATAGCATGACATGGCGGGAAGTGTCCAAACCTTGCGTCAAGTATGTGAAATATGGGTCCTAGGTCTGATATATATTATTTATGGGTTTATTAATATATGTTAGAAAGTTTATTTGCAATTACTAATCAAACCGAGTTTTAATTTGTAGATGGCAACCAACATTACCAACACTAACAACCTCTCGTTTCGCTCTATCCTAGAGAAGGATAAGCTCACAGGACCAAACTTTCTCACATGGGAGAGAAATCTCCGGATCGTGCTGAGGCACGAGAGAAAGTGGTACGTCCTAGAACAACCTCTAGGAAATCCCCCTGCCAAAAACGCTAGGGCAGAAGTCAGGGAGGCTTATCAAAAGCGCTCCAATGACATGTTCCACGATCGATTACATGGGCAATTGATTTCATATCACTCGGTTATTGATTAATTGATGTTTCCAATCATCAAAAGTGAAAAACACCAAAAATTCGGTGTATGTGTGTGAAAAACGGTTAAGGATCGGTTGTGGTTGGTGAGGTTGTTACCTATCGACCATGTTTTTGTTCTTAGATCGATTGGAAGCAAGTTTTGAAATTAGGATCGATCAGCATGGAAATACTAAGTGTTACTTGAGTGGACCGACCGTGTTACTTGAAATCGATCTTGATTCATTATATTCTAAGAGTTCAATCCATCTTGATCATCGATCCTGATCTATTGATCATGTTCTGGTTACTAAAACATCAATTTCAAGTCGTTAATCTGGTGAAATTTCAATAGAACTCTAAGTGTTAGAAAATCAATCTTAAGTTAATCGATCTTGACTGTATCGATCCTGATACAATCGATCATCTCCCGGTTACTAAATAATCTATCAAGGGTGGTTACTCTGCTAAAATTTAAAGCAAAATTCTATAAGTGTTTAGCATCGATCCTATAGCAATTGACTTCAAGGAAAAGACAACCATTCATAATCGATCATCTCAAAATCGATTCAACTTGAACATAGAACTTTGAAAAATAGAATCGATCAACTTCTAAATCGATTGTAAAACAGAGTTTATCATACTTGTTTATTCAATCTTAATCGATCTTGATTACATCATTGTCAAATTGATTCTCATTCGATTGTGATAAGAACATTTTTGAACAATCAAAAGCAAATTCAATGAGTCAACGATCAACTTTCATTATTACTACAAATATGTCAGGTTAAAACGAAATGCACACTAGTGACTATAAACATATAATTATGTGTTTTATATACTTGTTTGTATAATTTTATATACATAATTATTTTTTATATACAAAATTGTCGCCTTAGATCGCGCCTTGAGAAACGCCATGATCTCGTCATGGCTTCCAAAGCTTGAGGCTTAACCCTGCCGCTACGCCACGCCTCACGTTATTTAAAACCTTGCCTATACCTGATTAACATTTATGAATTTAGTGTCCTTGAAAGGTAAAAAGATTATCTACAAGGTTCTGAAAAAAGAATTAGCCAAAACGATCAAGAATGGATCGAGAAATTTTTTGTTCTGTCCTGTTTTAGAATTAAGAATTATATAAACATTCAACACTTCAAACTAGAAATTGTTGGAGTTTGCCCACTGACGCACGTACGCCATTAGGATCACTGCCAATATAGTGTGGTCCTATTGGGTCACACACCGGGGGTTGATCTCGACAGCAACCTATGTTGAGGGACTAAAAGTGTCAAAGTGGAAGAAGTTGGCATGCAGGAAGATTACGCGGCGCGGTTTAGGCTACGCGGTGCGGAATTCGTCTGACAGCATGCAGCTTTTGTCTCCCACCTCCCTTTTGGACCAATGCATGTCTTTTCCTTTGCAGAACTGATGGCCGGTCTAGGGAGAGAAAAGGGCACGTCTTTGTCTATTTAACATCTTTTTTTGCCTCTCATTACTACTCTTGACACTTTGTAAAAAATCCACAAACACTTAGAGCTCTTTGAGAGTTTCATTTTAGAGTGTAAGTGAGTTAAGTCCAGAGGAAGAGGCAAGGCTGAGATCGAAGGTTGCTGTACCAGGAATGGTTTCAAGGCTTTGAAGACCATTAATGGTGTGCTAGTACATGGAGATCTCACAAACCCGGTGTGGACTTGCAATAGAGGGAATCTATTTTGCTTCCTAGAAAACACCATCCTCTTCTACAGATTACTGGAGCTAAGGAGAAAGTTATATCCTTCTTTCTCTTCTTTTTCCATGTTGCAAATACTAGTTATAGAGATTGGTCCATTTTGGGGTTTTATGCTTTGTTTGCTTGTTCTCTTGATTTGTTTGTTGCATGTTGCTTCCGCTGTGTTCTTAGAACCCCAACAGTGGTATCAGAGCCACCTCTATACTGTATTTGCACATGGTGGCCTGAAAAACCCGAAAATAAGTTTTTGGTTTTCTGTCCAGTGGAGTTCTGCGGCGCGGAACTCTTGTGGTTACGCGGCGCGGAAAGTTACGGGACGAAATTTGGATTTCTGCCAGGATTTTACGCGGCGCGGAACTTTTGCTGGGTCCGTGGAGCGGAATTTGCCTGGGCAGAATCTGTTTTGCTTTTTGTTAAAGGAAAATTATTTTTTTTGGGTTTTTGGCACTAAATTTTGGTTTTTGGAATTTTTGTCCAGAAATTAAAAATTTGGTTGTTGTAAGTTGCCTTGTATAATGGTTGGTGTATTTATATGTGGATTATTATTTTGGCATGAAAATGGTAATTGCATATACTTACATTATGTATTTATGAATATGTTTCATCAAAAATGGTTTGGTGTTACTAATGCATAAGTACATGGGATTTTTAGTGCCTTGGGTGTTTTTGAAAAATCTTAACCATTATACATAAGTTTACATGGTTTTGTGTGGCACACCATGTTTTTGTTCATTAGTGAACTTGGTTGTTTGTTCTTGTGATGTTGGTAACCATAGATATGCCCTAGACCTTGTGGATGTTTGGTTGTATTTTAATTATTCATTCATTTGGTGACTTTATGTCACATGGTTTGTAATAATTAAATTTATTTATTTGGTATGTAATTTTGTATATGTGGCTTGCATGCCATTTAAATATTGCATATTATGTATTTGTACTAGAAGTTAGGAATTGTGGCTTGCATGCCACTTATTTCTTTTTCTATGAAATTGTAATATGGAGCAAGCATCGGGAGTCAATGGAGTGACGTCTTGGCGAACACGAATCCGAAAGGCCCAATGGAGGTAGCGGGTTTAGTGGGAGCACATACGAAGTCAAGGCTTTTGGTCCTTAGATGACTTTGTTTTCCCGTAGTGGCTCACGGGAAAACGCATAGGTTTTAGGGGCATGGTTACCAATTTGTTGTATGCGTGTGATGGTTTTATTATATTGTTTATGCATGAGTTGTAGGACTATTTCATGCTAGACAATTTTTGTAAATAATAAAACCCAAGAGTTTTTAAAGATGGTTTAACAAACTCTCGCGCGCACACTCGATTAACAAACGGATTTAACGATGGTTTAGTATCCGATTAGTGAGAACGTTTGGTTTTTGTCACTTTTTGTTAATCATACTCAAAATGGTTCTTTAACCGGAAAACTAAATCCCGTTTTCTAAAATGTAAATCGCACACCAGCCATAAGATGACACCACCCGAATCTAGTCGTGTAAGGGTTGATTGTCGAGCTTTAGCCGAGTTAGCCTTTGCATGAGCTGTGTGGAAGGTGCGTGTGGCAACTCGCAAGGTCGATTGTCGAGCTCTAGCCGAGTCGATTTTGGGCGAGAGTACCACCGTGTATCTTGATGGTTGATTTACGGTTTCAATGTAATATTTTGGATGATTGTCGAGCTCTAGCCGAGTTATGCAAAATATTAATTGAGAATCGGTGTGGAGGGATCAAACATGCCAAACTTGGCACAATGGTTGTCAAGTAGGATCCCGCAAGGAACTAAGAGTTGCAATAATGGATTGCAATCGGTCAATGGTTGCCGGCCTAAATAGCTTTGCCACGTGATCCGCGGAAAACCCATCACGGTGCATGGTGAAATAGGGTTCTTAGCCCTTGTTAAAATAGTTGTTTTTCTTAAACACATGGGGTAATTATTTTAACTAGGATTTCAATCAAACTAACTAAAACTACTCTGCTTTTATAGATGACGTCGACTAGCATCAACAACACCAACTTCACGTTATGTACGTTTCTTGAGAAGGAGAAACTCGATGGAAGTAACTTTATGGATTGGTCTATGCAATTGCGCATTGTCTTACGAGACAAAGACAAGTTACACACCATTGAGGAACCCCTTCCGGAAGCCGCTGCTACCAACGCAAGTAGGACTATTCTTGATGCGTATAATAAACGCGTTAAGGACACCAACGAGGTCTCTTGTCTCATGTTAAGCATGATGATCCCAAACTTGCAAAGGCAATTAGAGGATCTAAATGCATACGAGATGATGCTTGAGTTGAAGGACATGTTCCAACAACAAGCAAGGCAAGAACGGTATGGGTGTTTAAATGAACTACTTGGTTGCCGGATGCAGGATGGTGAGAGCGTAAGCATTCACGTGCTTAAGATGAAAGCACTTGTGGAACGCTTGGAGAGGCTAGGATTTACCATTGAAAGGGAAATGGTGGTGGATATTGTTCTCCGATCACTCCCACCATCATATGAGCAATTCATTATGAATTATCACATGCATAGTATGGATAAATCCTTGATGGAGCTTCATGGCATGCTGAAGACTCTTGAGTCTAACATGGCTAAAAGTAAGCTCACCTCGTCCACTCTCGCTAAGGCTACCAAAAGGCGAGCTACCTCAAATGGGAAGCTTGGTTCTACTAAGCTCACCATGTTCATGGAGTTGAAGGGCAATGACATTGCGCCTCCAGATGAGACTCCAAATGAGGAAGTTTGTTACTTTTGTGGAAAGTATGGAAATTGGCGCCGCCACGCCTGCCCTAAGTGCCTTAATGAGCTGAGGATGCACAAGATGAGAAATATTGGCTCCAAAGCTTCGGGTACATTCATGATCAAACTCTACTACTTATCTACTTCTATGGGCAAGTTTTGGATACTAGCCACAACACTCACGTTTGTCACAAATTTGTTTGTTGCAAAGTGCAGGTGTTAGAGAGAAGTAGAAGATGTAGAGAGCTGGACTTCATAACGGGAAACAAGATGGTTGTCCCTATTTGAAAAGGATTGGAAGTAGGAATCTTGCCACTCCTTCCAGCTAGTCTATTACTTTACTAGATCTATGTTTAACACCCTGCATGGCTAGAAACAATGTATCTTCTATGCCTTTTGATAACGATGGATTAACTTCTTATGAATTATGTATTTGGTGGCTTATTTGAAAGTTTATCCATGTTATGGCATTTATTATAAGCGTTTGCTTATGAAGTAATAGATTGATCGTGAATGATTTGTACATGTTACTCTTATTGCTAAAGTCAATTTAACCATATAAATAAGACTTGCATCACCAATCCCCATGTGGTTAGGAACTTGTATCTTTTGATCTAGGATCAATTAATGACTGTAAATCTTATTTATTAGGGTAGAATGACTTAAACATCCTTCACTTATGTATGTGAGAGGAATGAAGGCTTGTTGGATTTCGTTCACACTTTTGTGTAGACCGTTCAAGCAAAACCTAAGGAGTAACATTGGATACTTTGTTACCTTACCAGTAAAGGTAAAAGGATGAATATGTTTAATTTGTTAGACACTTGTCTGAAGCCTTGAAAGGTGTTCAAGACACATCCGTGACAAAGTACATGACTAAGAGGGCATAAGACTATAATACTCAAATCTAATAGAGATGTTGAGGATGAAGTTCTGAGTTTTGTGACCATCATAAGAATTATGGTTTTGTCTCATAATTCAAACCTTCTAGGATATAT
Organism: Pulicaria dysenterica; assembly: GCA_947179395.2. Classification (NCBI taxonomy): domain Eukaryota; kingdom Viridiplantae; phylum Streptophyta; class Magnoliopsida; order Asterales; family Asteraceae; genus Pulicaria; species Pulicaria dysenterica. The sequence goes on from OX359292.1 coordinate 11,132,752, forward strand.
TGTTATATATGGTCGCCAAGTTGAGGAACCGGACATTCTAGTTATGGTCCAATTATGATGGGTTTAACCAAAGTACCCTATTGTTTGGGGAGTACTTTGAGAGTGGCGGGAAATGTTCCATAAGCCAAACCAACAAAGATTGTTAAGTATGCACCTTAGATGATGATACTAGAAAGTATGTCTTTGCTAGTCCATCACAAAGTCCTAATTCCTCAACCAGTATTTAAGGTGTGTTGGAGGAAACCAGAATCTAGAGGTGCTACTCCATTAGGCATTCTGCTGTGGCCATGGGATATTTGAACAAGAAGTGTGTTGTTCAAAAGGTTTCAAATATCTGCGGGTGCCAGTAGGATTAAAGTTTACCTTGAATGGAAAAACCTGATGTTGGCACTAGCAATCAATTGTGCTTGAAGCTCAGCATGGCTATGCTGGAGCACCTGACATTAAGTCATTACCTCTTAAACTTGGTAATAGTTGTCATAAGGCCGGAAAGATATAGTTTTATATCTGAGGGAGACGACTTAATGATGTTTACATCAAACTACCAAAACAATAGTAGGCCTAGAGTCTGCTAGAAGGAAAGGGGCGATGAAAATGAGATGCAATCCATGTGGGATATCCAAGTATTGGACTTGGAAGACCCAACCGTTGAGTGGAAACTCGAAAGGTATAAATGGTTCTTTGAAAAAGAGACCAACATGGATAGGTTTATGACTTCGAATACCGACTGATAAGAAAGATCTATGATTGACCATGTGGAAGGTATCATATGATGTCTTTCTCTCAGTGGCTATGTCGAATATTGAGTTCGTAGATAACTTCAAATACCGACTAGTAGGAGATAGTTTTATGATAATTGACCATGAGGAGGGTATCATCTAAAAATTCTCTATCGATGGTTATGTTGAAGTAAACTCGGATACTTGTGATTTTAGTGCCTTTCATGGCTAAAACAACTTAATGCAAAGACCACATTCCTTAATAGGAATTCTCTGAGGAAGTGCTCATAACACTTTCCGATGGTCTGTTACATTAAGTGTATCCTTGTAAAGTCTACAAGCAAAAGGAGTCCCTTGAAGGACTTATATAAGCATCTCAAGGTTACAATCTTTGCTTTGATGTGAAAATCAATTGTTTGAGTTTTCAATAAGCAAGGAAGAAACGTGTATGAATGTCAGGGCTAGTGGGAGCATTTTTGTAATTCTATATCTACAACGTTATGGAGATAATGTCCTTACCTTATATTGTTCAAGAGATAAAGTAGGGAATTATGCATCCATGACGACAATAGAATATACAAAACCTGTTTAGGGCATCAAGAAATATTAAGATATGTTCTTGGTACTCTGTTATAAAAGAAGCAAGAGTAAGTTGTTACTCTAGTGTTTGCTTCTGAATAGAATGGGATAACTGCCGATCTTATTCGGAGTTTATAATCCTATAATATATGGTGTTGTTGATCAAAATAGTTTTTGAAGCATCATTGACTCTATTGGGTTCTTCTGAGACAATGAGGGTATGATGACTTTACTAAAAGAACCAAAGTCTGAGTAATCATTTACCTTATTGGGTTCTTCTGAAACAATGAAGGTAAGATGAATTGCAAGAAGCGTCATGGTCTCACCAACGCATACTTTATGAGTGATTGGTTGAGGTAGAGACATGATCGCTAGCAGAGTTCACACGGATGGCTTTATGGCAGATCTGTTAACTAAGCTGTTGTCACGGGCTAGTGATGTTTACCATACTAGGCCTAGGTGAGCAAAACTTGAGTTTGTTTTAGTTATATGTTTGGTATATGTTATCTTGGGGAACATTAAGCAGTATTGTACTTCATACTACATTGATTATTAAATGTGATTTAATAATGCGCCGAGGGCGGATATTTTATGAATCCTTACTGTGTTCCATCTTAGCATGTTTAACACTTCCCAGAATGCTCTTTTCATTCTAAATGTCCACAGTCGGTCATTCTTCACGGGGAGGAAGTTTGAGATAAGGCTGAGGGAAGTGGTTGGTCGCTATCTAATAATGGATTAGGTAAAAGAGACGCAACACTTCGCCTGTGCTTGCAATGGTCAAGTGACTGGATGACCCGCACCTGAATTTACTTCATGGTTTCTGTCACGAGTAAATCAGGATGATAATATCATTTTGTCCTTAGACTGGAGATACATGTGTTCCAAAGCATGGATCTGCTTTGCTTTGATTGCTTTCAAACGCAGTTCGTAACTGGCTGTTATAAAGGGAGCTTTTAGGTAAAGTATGGTGTATGTGGCGGAGCAATGTAGTCAAAGGGATTCGTTCCTCTAGTCTTAGAGAGATATCCATGGGCCCCTCGATGATTGAGCGCTGACGTAAAATGCATGGCCATGCTCAAGTTGCGATGATATTTGATCGATTGCAACTAGATTTTGGGTCACCATCAATCGAGATCGAGAAACATAATCGTGAACGATCTGGAGATTGACATTTAACCATGTCTTGTGTTCACACGGATATCGCGAACGAAGGGATGAATGATCACTAATCTTTAGGACCATTCCGTATCTGTTTCTGGATTTGGTTTTTGTTCTTGATGACAAAACCCATGCTTGTTGGGGGCAGAGATGCCTTGCTAGAGGCCGCTCTTTGTCTGTGGTTTATGGGTACGGTGTGTCATGTGCAAGTGGGAGTTTGTTGGAGTATGCCCACTGACGCACGTACGCCATTAGGATCACTGCCAATATAGTGTGAGCCTATTGGGTCACACACCGGGGGTTGATCTTGACAGCAACCTATGTTGAGGGACTAAAAGTGTCAAAGTGGAGAAGTTGGCATGCAAGAAGATTACGCGGCGCGGTTTAGGCTACGCGACGCGGAGTTTCCGCGGTGCGACACCTTTAGGTTACGCGGCGCGGAATTCGTCTGACAGCATGCAGCTTTTGTCTCCCACCTCCCTTTTGGACCAATGCATGTCTTTTCCTTTGCAGAACTGATGGCCGGTCTAGGGAGAGAAAAGGGCACGTCTTTGTCTATTTAACATCTTTTTTTGCCTCTCATTACTACTCTTGACACTTTGTAAAAAACCCATTAACACTTAGAGCTCTTTCAGAGTTTCATTTTAGAGTGTAAGTGAGTTGAGTCCAGAGGAAGAGGCAAGGCTGAGATCGAAGGCTGGTGTTCCAGGAATGGTTTCAAGGCTTTGAAGACCATTAATGGTGTGCTAGTACATGGAGATCTCACAAACCCGGTGTGAACTTGCAATAGAGGGAAACTATTTTTCTTCCTAGTCAACACCATCCTTTTCTACAGATTACTGGAGCTAAGAAGAAAGGTATATCTTTCTTTCTCTTCTTTTTCCATGTTGCAAATACTAGTTATAGAGATTGGTCCATTTTGGGGTTTTATGCTTTGTTTTCTTGTTCTCTTGATTTGTTTGTTGCATGTTGCTTCCGCTGTGTTCTTAGAACCCCAACAGAAATTTTCCATGAATACATAATGAATATTTATGATTCTTGATCCTATAAAAAGGTAATCGAGTTTGTTAAAAATATAAAAAGCAAGGATGTTCTATGTAAATTTAGTCGATGGCTATATAAGTCATAGGGTCCTTTGTAATTAAAAATTTGGCTATCATAATTTCACATTATCCAAGGTGTTTGTGTGTGTTTCTCTCTACTAGTCTCACTATTCATGCACAATCTCAATACTAAGCTAAGCTTCATCCGTATTACGGGACCATCAATTGGTATCAGAGCCAAGCTCAATCGAATTTGGCTCTTGATTGTTCAACATCACATCATCGATCAAAGGAATTCATTGCAATCATCATCGAGTTACTGTAGCAACATCGATAGAAGAAAATCGTTGTTTCTTATCACCAAAGCACTGTTTCATCATCGATGACACTGTAGCATCATCGACTGCACTGTTCATCTACAATGGGGTACTGATCGATCTGTTCTCAAGGGTTATTTGATCTGTTTTTGAATTAGAAAAAGTTAAAGGTATATTTCAATTTTAATCTCACTGGTTTTTATTGGAAAAATGGAGATAATCGATTTGCTTCAATTTCGAGGGTAATCTGATTCTTACAAAGTTACTGTTAATCTTTTTCTTTGTTTCCGTTATATGTCACCATTCTTATAATTGAATAACTATATATATTCGGCTCATTTGGCTCAGTACCTCTAACACGCCTAAAAACATGGCTTACAACATGTAAAAGCATGTCAAGCTGGACCTTAGTGTACGCTAAGCCTTACGCCCAAACTTTGGACCATGGCGTGGCGGCATGGTCAAGTCTCAAGCCTTGGTGGAGCCATGACGAAGCTAAGGCGAGCTTTTGGAACCATGGGTATAGGTCAAGAAATTGTTAATTAAAGTCGGATATGACCCATTAAGCACTCTTACGGTATTTTAATTATTTGACTCATATTAGACTTATTTTTCGTTGGGTTTTTTGTATTAAATTATAGAACACTCAAATATTACCTTTCCATAGACTCAATAATCATTAATTTTCATCAAGTTTAAACTTTCGTTTTTAAGGTGAAGGAGATGAGGGAGAAAGGTGACATGCTATAGCAGATCAAAATCAACAAAATGGGCATATCAACAAGTTTTTATAAGTTACGTGACCATGTGTAAAAAAATAGATGTGCCATAGTGAAACATAACAAAAAAATGATAGCTATTGAATATCTTTAACCCAATAATCTATTCAGCGTATCATTAGCACTTAAATGATAAAGTTAATAACAAATAAATGAAAGACTTGAAGTTAATCTTGGAGTGAAAGTTTAAACCGATATTCTATATCCCGTTACTAAATATTTTATTCATTTTCTTATTCACATAATCAAGAAAAATATTAAAATTAACAAAAAAATTAAATTAACATATTTTACATATCCCAATTTAGTAGATATGAGGATAAATTAGGATAATATATTAGATAAAAATAGAATTTTTCAAACTTTAGAATATATTATTTAATATGCTGTTAATGTATGTTATAAAAAAGTAATTAATAATAAGACATGTAAGAATTAAAATTAGTTTTGATATAAGTGTTTAATTAAAAAAACGTTCTGATGATTGCGATAAATAAAAAGATAATTATGATGTTGAACCGATAATTGTTCTATTTTGATCACTAAGTTTTATACGTCATCGAATATTTTTTTAGTAGCGAAAAGGTATTAAAATTGTAATGGTTTCTTTATCAAATATATTACGCCTTTGATGTTAGTTGCCTCATGCTTGCAACAATAAGTCCTGAGTTGCAGACAAGCATGATGGAGACTCCTGCTTATGACATGCATGACCCGTCAGTTGAGGGACATGTTCATTGAGCAAGCCCGCACAGAGTGATATGATGCCACTAGAGCTTTTAACTGGTGCAAGATGGTAAATGGGACATCAGTCAGTGCCCATGTCATGAATATGAAAGGGTATATGGACCACCTAGAGAGACTTGGGCACCCAGTACCGTTGCAGCTGGCAACGGATACGATACTCAACTCGTTGTCAGACGACTATAAGCCTTTTATAGTCAACTACAACATGAACAACATGGAGAAATCCGTAGCGGAGCTGCATTCTATGCTTAAGACTGCGGAGCAGAGTATCGGGACTAAGTCTAAGGACATTCTCATGGTGGGAAATGGTGGAAATAAGAAGAGGAAGGGGAGCAACGGAAAGGGAAAGGGTAAGACCCAGCCCAGCCAGAATGCACCCAGGGCTAGTGACAACAACAAGAGCAAGAAGCCAAAGCCAAACAAAGCAAGAACCGAGAATCGGTGCTTCAAGTACGGCGAGACCGGACATTGGAAGAGAGATTGTCCGAAGGCTCACGAAGCAGGAGGCAAGTCTGGCTCCTCAGGTATCGTGTGATTAGCTTCTTTGTCACTTTCCACTTGTAAAGTTCTTACGAGTATTCTAACATCTTGCAATAGTTTATTACAGGAGGTAATGGAAAGTGAAGCAGCCCAACATTTTGAGATCTCACGTGCTTTTTCGGATATTTAATAATTCATGTTTTTAGCTATTAAACTTATTTAAAGTTTTTGGTTTGTATTGGCATGGTTTTTTCAAAATTCTTGGTTTGACATTATGGTTTAATTTTCAAAGTTTGAATTATTTAGCTTATATCCGTGCACGTATGTTTTGATGAATCAAGTTAGTCCGGTTTTGACTAAAGGTAACTAATAAGTCAAGTTTTGGCTTAATAGGTGATTCATAGTGATCTTATGCAATGATTGTTGTAGTTACATAAATGCTAGTCTCACTATATAAATACTTAGATAAACAAGTCGTGTTTATGAAATTAGAAAGGTTTTCTAATTTACAAGTTTTTACAAATTTTATGAAAAATTATGTTCAAAGTTTTGAACATGTGAAAACAAGAAATAATAGTTATTATTTCTAGATGAAAGTTTTTGAATAAAACATTTAAGAAAGTATAAGGTGATTATAATAGTTATTATGATCAATGTTCTTTTATACTAAATGTTTTAAGTAAAGAAATTTAAAATACCTTTACAAGTATTTTATACTTGTAATTGTATTGGGTTTAATGAAACCACTTTCCGTAATTGGAATGATGGATACATGGGAAATCCAAGTTTCTGGTTTCATAAAGCAATTAAATTTATTAGAAAAACTAAGTTTAAGAACAAGTGTTTAAAACACAGGTTTTAGGCGCATTAGTCAAAGATTGACTAAGTCTAAAAGGATGTTCTAAAGTGATGCACTTTTTCATAAAAGATAGTGGGAGCATCTGACTAGTGTATTTATCAAGTTATCAAGGTTGATCTAACTAGTATGATAAATACAAGAATGAACTTTTAAAAGTATATAATTATCGGATGAATTTTAGAAGTTTTCTAAAATAGTAAGTTCTTGAAAATAAACTAATATGAGGAATGTGTGACTTATTGAGAGGTACTCAATAAGGATGTCACTACAAGATTTTAAGTTAAGTTATGACTTAAAAGGAATTATATATGTTTAAAAGAGTTTAAAGGTCAGAATAATTTTAATATTGTTGGTTGATTAACGTTAGAAATGATAAAATATGATATTTGGTATCCTTAGTAATAAAATTAGACAAGTGTTAGTATACACTGGGAATCTAGTCTCAAGTTTTACAAGTATGCATAAATGGATTTATCATTTCAAAAGGGGTATGAATCTAGTAAGATTTGATACATCTACAAGTGTAATTAAAGTTTTAATTACAAGTGGATTATTTTATAAACTCAGAAACTTTGGAGTTATTTCCGGTTCTCCAAGTTTAAGGAATTTATAAATTAAGTAAGACTAGAATTGTTTTTGGGGTTGCAAAACAATTTCTAGCAAAACCAAGAAAGAGTACTTCAAGGTACTAGTCTTGAGTTTTAGGTTTATAATTATATTATTTTCTTTGTAATCCGTGATAAGTTACAATGTGAAATAATAAGTAATTTCCAGATAAACGCTGTGAATTGAGTCAATGAAATGGTAGAAAATATGCATCTTTATTCCAGGGTGAAATATGGAGGGTGCAGAAATTAGTCTCATTGCTCTTCACCATTTTGTATGTTTTGGTTCATCCAGGAATAAACTTGGTTTACTCAAAACATTATCCGTTACTACTTATCTTGGTGGGAACCTTGATAGGGTTGTAAGGTCATCGTAATTTTGGGGTAGATTCGAAGGTATATCGAATATAGCTGCAAAAGGTTTTTGCAGACCAAAATTGACGGATATTCGTTAGGGTTACGAATATTGGATTGACCCACCGTGATAAATACTTCGTGGATTCGTGTCAAAAGTATTTATCACATAGGTTATCCTCAAACCTGAGGTATTTGGTTTGGGATGCGGTAACTGTTGTCTACTTAGCGCGTTCTAACGCCACGCCGTAACATGGTGGTCATAAGGGGCGTGTCTAGATTCAGTGGGAGCCGTGTTGCCAAATGCAAATATGCAATAAGGTATTTGCACCTCCTTTTTAGGAGAGATATTTGTGGGCCTCCTTTTGAGTTGACACTCTCCATGCTCATGCTCAAAATTAAAATATCGTGCTGCAAGGGACAAACCTATAAAAACGTACCCATTCATAAACAGGCAGTTTATAATAGTTAGTTTATAAACGGTTAGTTTATGACAGGTTACTCTTAAGCGGTTTGCTTATAAGAATTCTTTTTATCACACATTACTTTGGGGTATAAGAGTTCTTATGACCTGGTTATCCTAAGTGTCTTGGTAGGGACCTCCTTAGGCTAGCAATGGATAGTAACTATTACTTATATTGCACAAGTGGGAGTCTATTGGATTATGTGTAGAGATAATTAATAGGTACATTGCGTCCAATATTATAAGAGACTAAAGGGTCACACTGCTACACACCCAATTAGAACAGTTCGGAATTTACCAATATTATGTGTGGAATTAAATAATCAGTTGAATTAATTATTTGAGAGAAAAATAAATAATAAATAGTTATTTATTATTTAAATGGAAATTAAATATTAAGTTTAATATTTAACGGATTAGTTAATTAATAGTTAATTAATTAACTAGTAAAGTCCAAGGGGTCAAAGTGCAAAGAATGAAAGTTCAATTAAAGTCACGGGCTTTAATTGAACGGGGTTGGGCTTAGATAAAGTTTAAAGTATTTAAACTTAGAAAAACTTATTTTTCATAAGAGATAACATTAGTTTGAAAAACAAGGAATAAGCCTAGCCTCCCTCTGCTTCCTGCCTGCGTCGACCTCACCCTCCCTCTGCGTCGAATTTGAAGAACCCCAAGAGGGTTTCGGTTTTGCTTGCGTCGATCACACACACACGCAAGTTTTCGTGTGTTGCTCGGGAAATTCCAGCAGCGGTCTAGCAGCTAGTTCGTTGGTGGTGCAGTAGTGGTGGACTAACTTTAGCAATCCCAAGATCCAAGAGGTAATTTTTTTTCTAAACCTTTGTTCTTGATTGTTGTTAAGAAACTGATATGATCATTAGCAAAAGATCCTAACCCTTTTAGGGTTTAGAGGGTTGTGTTCAATCTGTTTCTGCTTTAGGATTGAACCAGTAGAATCAAACCCAGGACTAGACCAGGTTGTGTCTTTTGGTTGTTTGGTCAGGTCAAAACCCTTTACGTCGACCACCTCATTGCCGCTGCCCTTTCTTTCTTTCTCGATCAACAGCAACTCGGGGGAGATTTTGGTTTAATATGAATTGCTTTTGTTTGGTTTTGATCATCATATTTCTGGTCCTACACTGATAACCGAGGTATGTGTGTTTTATTCAACTTTAATGGTGAATTTCAACTCTCTTGGAGCAGTATGTTACAGATAAGTTTTTGATTTTGGAAAATTTCATAATATATTTGTTCTGGTTTATGAAATATGAGTGGTGGATATTTTGTTGGTGAATTTTGTTTCTGTTTGAATAGGTTTGTGACAAGAAGAGTTTTAAAACCCGGGTTTTAAAACATTGCCGTCGCATATGATTTGCACATAGGTTTATTGTTTAAGCACTATATCTTACTGATAAAGTAGCTGAGAAACCAAAGCTCTGTCCACGGAAGAAGCCGGCTGCTTAATTAGTACAAACATGTAAGTATAGGATTATGATATAATAAGAATTGTTTGAAAATAAGAGAAAAAACACCTGGTAAACTTGTTTCTTTCTAATTTCACTCCAAATGAGGTATAGTTGAAACTGGTCCTTCCATGCTCGCTTAATTAGTCGTTTTACTATAGGATAAAAAACTTGGTTATAATTTTATGAATTTTCTCTTGAATGGAAACTCAAAGGCTCTTGCGGGTAAAAATTATTTAGGCAAGGTAAGAATACACACTTGAAGGTGTAAGAAATCGTTTTTTGTGGGAAGTATAAACTAAAAATAATATTATGAGATAAAAAGCATGATGGGCTGCACAAGGTTTTACAAAGACTAAAGATTGATATTTTCATATGGTTATATATTATATATTACTTGTGTATATATATATATATATATATATATATATATATATATATATATATATATATATATATATATATATATATATAACCCATAAATATGGAAATGCTTGATTTGCATCTATGAATATTATTAAAGCTCAATTAATTATGAGATACTTTAAATGTATAAAGTGTTTAATCATATAAGAAAAGATTTCGAATATACTATCGGATCAGATTAAAGTTATTATGTAGGTTAAAAATATGAGAGTATATGGTATAGTCGTCTTTATTGAGTATTTATTGAAAAGTGTTGTAAATATGATCATATTTGCCCGAGTAGTTTTAAGAGAGAGCTGAATCCTAATATTTTGTAATTGTCAACTATGTTGATGATTGAAATGTAATTGAAATTCGTGTTGATTAGTGGGGTTTCAAAGGCAAATGAATACTTGAAAGACTATTTGAAACGAAGTATCTTGAAAAGAAAGTTTTGTATTGGGTTACAAATCGATCACCATGAGGATGAAATATCCTTTGGTACCAAAGAACTATATATAAAAGGTGTTTAACATTTTATATGGATAAATTACATCATTAAGCACTAAAATAGTTACGAGGTCACTTGGTATTGGAATGACCTTTTTTGAAACTTCTAAGAGATGCATAAAATATTTTTGGTCTACAAGTACCATATTTAAACGTAACTTGGTCATTTATATTTCTCATTAGTAATAGATGACATTATGTGTTACTTACATTGAATTTATTAGCGTGATATAGTTTGTGTCCTTGAGGAACCATTAAAACAAATATTTTGATATCCTCGAGGTACAAATGACACAAATTTGTATTTCACTAACACATTAAAACAAGTTTTGAAAGTTTCATTAAATGCAAGATATATGTTAAATCTCCATTCTAATTTATCAGACTAGTTACGTCTTTACAATTGGTGATATCGCAAGTTAATGACATTCTATAAAGCAAATAAGTGTAATCACTTCATCTAATATAATGGAGATCTTAATAATGCATGAAGTAGGCCAAGTATGTGTTTTCACTATGAAATGTAGATACATTAAAAAAGTATATTCAAAGCAAGGTCGTACCCGATTTATCTACATAAGTCATTTCCAACATACAACATTAAAGACATTCGATTCATTATATTGGACCGTGTCAACTTAAAATCTCAATTAATGTGATCATCAAGGGTAGAAAAAATGCGTTGTACTCTTTCACCTAGTCATGATTTTCTCCCATTATGATTCCCTGACAAGGTTTTTTAATTAATGAGCCGACATTTTAAATGATTTGAGTATTCATGAATTCTCCTTTACAAGGCTTTTTACTATTGAGTTTTACCTAGTAAGGTTTTTCCAAGTCATAGAGTTTTTCCAAGTCATAGTAATTTTAGTATGTGGACATCTATGGGGAATATTAAGGACAAATATGGATAGATGTCCTATTCCATAACTATATTTTGATAAATTTCATTAGAGATATACATTACTAAAGATTTCCATAACTATATTTTGATAAATTTCATTAGAGATATACATTACTAAAGATAACGTATTAAATCTTAGATACTTATCCATTATATACCTATATATATTAAGAATGATATCATGCATAGGGCTTCTTTCTCTTTTTTTTTTGAACAGCAATACTTAGTTTCATTCATCATCAAAAACGTAGTGTGAGACACACAAGTACATAGATATTGCTCACATTTGCACCTCTCACATAAAATAATACCCATGGAAGCATATACATCAATGCTCACAAAAAGACCCTCATGACATCATACCCAGCAACCTGTGATCAACCACTGCTGTAAGCAGACTCGAACCACATCTCTCTGGCTATCGAAGAATTGCAGTCCCATAGACCATCCAGCTCCTAATCCGCACCACGCACGAAACGTTTACGCCACCGGCATCAACATCATAAAATCGGTCATCAGGCTTCTTTCTCTTGATCTTTCTAATATTTACAGTATAAGTATATTAATACCTAGTAGTTACTATCTAACGAGTTATTAAAACCCGAATGTTGTAGTGGAAAAAAGATAAAACAAAATATAGAAATTAGTATTTAAACACGAAAACATTATTTCAGATATTAAAAAGTAATTATCATATAATAGAAGCAAATAAACAAGACATGTTTGTGTTTTATGAAGAGCAACTTCTCATAATTTGTGTTTTAAAACGAAAAGACAAAACTATTATAGTCTCTTGTATTCTAATATAAAATTTTAATTTAATTTAGATTAAAAAAATTTCATTTTGAAATGAGAAAATCTTATAAAAGATATTATTTTTAAAAATAATTAATTTTTGTGAAATATTTTAATTGACAAACTATTTTATACCTTGTAAAATATACTATTTTAGATTACAATTTTAAAAAAATACATTTTCAGGATAAGTATTGTATTTATATAGAAACATAGATATAAAAGTGGTAAATTGATGGTGATTTTGAAATCGATACATATTAGACAATAAAATTTTCTTTTGATGGACATTAATTGTGAACTAAAATCAAACCTCAAGCAAGAAATGAAAATAGGAATAGAATTTCATTAATCGATTTCATCATCTAGGTAACTAAAGAAAAATATAATTTGATGCAGAAATCAGAAAATCACATTCATCAAATCCTTAACCCACTATAATTGGATTTTATTTTAGATTTCAGATTCAATCAATCGTCGTTAATATTGAGTGGCATAGGTGGAGAAGAAATGCACATGCACCATCTCATCACCCTGTCTTTATTCACGTCGACAAAACTCGGTTACGCCATCATCATCGCCATCGCCATCGCCATCGCCAGTTTCCTCGACAAACCTCGTTTACGCCTTCGCTATTTCTCGTGGTCGGCGATTGAATCTTGAAATAATGAGAGGCACCGGTGAACTCGGACGTTAGCGATGGTAGCATTGGATGGCGGCACCGGTGAACTTGACCGTCGGCGGCGAGGATGTGGTGACGGTGGCGTTGGCAGAAACTCTATGGAGGGTGAGGCTGCATAGCGATGGATTAGCTATATAGGGGAGAGGGGTTAAGATTTTATTTAGAGGAGAGAGAATAGGTTTTTATTTGCAGGAGATGGTAAGCATTAACTAAGAAAATAATAATTAAATGATAATTAATTAAAATTATAAAATACCTAAGATACCTTTTATTAATGATGACATATGTCATTTTCATATATATTACCTCTTACCCATCTTATATTTCTTTATATTTTATTTGATATAATCATATATATATATCAAATGCTATTTGACATAAAGAAGTCATTTATTGCGGGTGAAATTACGTCGGGAGAAAACATATACACTTTAAAAAAGTTATTAAATGTTTATAAGAATAGTTTAATAGTAATATTATATATACCTAATAAATCAATATTATGATATATCTAACGTATTTATTGATTAATATATGATGTAGTTATTTTCTTTCTCCAAATTTTTACTTCTAATTAATTATGCCATTTATCGTTACTTTTTCTTTTTACACATACTGTTAAGCATACAAATCATTTCTTCTAGTAAAAAAATATGTCTTCTTATAGATTTTAAATGATATTTGTCTTACTTAAATATAGATTAACTATTAAGATTAAGATTTTGAAATCTATTGTTGTATTTGAGTTGACAATTGATTATAATTTATGGATGCATATATTCGGTTGCAAAGATTATAATGGACAAATTCAGAAATAGATTTGGTTTTATAAGTTATGAGACGGTCTACCAACTTGCATAACATACAGAAGCCACACCAAAATTTTGTTTTCTTTTAACTATTAATATTTGATGTAAGAAAGATTCGTTTAAATACTCGTGATCAAGGTTTGTGTTGTTTCCACTTCTACTGCCCGGACACCATCGACGCTGCATGCCAACCACCATCGAGCACTCAGCATTTGCTTTAAAGCTAAAAACCCTCGATCTTCTTTGTCTCTCTACGTCTTTCTCCTGCTAATATGACACCACCATCATAGACTAACGAACGGTAGAATTACAGGATTATACCAATTCAAGCTATAAGTAGTATAAGGACGCATTGCCTTGTGAGTTCCGTCATTGGACATGCATTATATGTAATTTGCCCAACCATATAGGAGTGCTGCCATAATCCGGTCCACATAATCACTACTACAAAAATGTCTTTAAGACTTCCTTATTCAGGTCCGATTTAAAAAAAACATGAAAAACCGGGCTTAAAGGCATATGTGCGCGTTTTTACTAGATTCACGCCCGGTTTGTTATAAAAAAACTCTGAGATACATTTACGCCCAGTTTTTGCTTAAAAAACGGGGTGTGAAAGTTGCAAAATGCGCGTCTAAAAAAGGGTTCCAACATTCAAGTCCTGTTTTTTACTATAAAAACCGGGTCTAAAAGTTCAAATACATTTTAGCCCTGTTTTTTGTTACAAAACCGGGCCAGAATACTAGCCTTTATTTTACCTGGTTTAATATTTTCACTCTCCCGTCCATATGTTTTTGCAACCCTAAACCTGTACATTCCCCCCAAATGTTTTTGGCTTTGCAACCTCCGGTCACCTCCCTCTCTCTCGAGACTTCTTCCGACTTCACCCCTTTCTCTCTCGTCCATGCTTTCTCGTCTCTCTCGTGTCTGATTTCTCGTCTCTCTCATCCCTGCTTTCGAGGGATTGTCAACAGAACGGATTCTCGACAGATTATAGGTTTGTTCAATCGACAAACAACTGTTTATCAATCAACAATCAGCTGATCGCCAAGACTTATTTACAAGTTTGTTCATATCCCATGCTTTATTGCTCGGTTTCTCGCAGTTGTGAGGTTTCTTGGTTTCAAATAAGGGCTTATGTGCTTGACAAATAGTAATGCTTATTTGCTCGATAAACACTAATGGTTATGTTCTTGATTGATAAACAAGCGGTTTTGATTGAAACTTGGGGGATTTTTTATGTTAGATTGTTAGAGAAATTGAATCTATTTCCATGCTTTATTGCTTAAAATCACAAAAAAGTAATGTTTATGTGATCGACTTGTCCGTTTTGCAAGTTAAGAAATATGTTATTACAAAGTGTTATTGATATGTAGATGTAGAGAAATGTATAGTCCATAGTTAATGCATAGTCTCAAGAGACTAATCTTAGTCTTTGGATCAGTCCCATCAATAGTCCAGATTGAATTTTAAAAATTTGGACGGAGTGACATTTTCGTAATTAACATGTGATTGTATACTGAATCACATGTGATTGAATAATAAATTTCAGGACTATGTTTTTTATATGGACTATATTGAACACAACTCTGTAGTTATAATTTTTAGACTTACTAATCTTATGTATAGGAGCACTATGTTGTGGCTAAAACATGTAGTTTAAACAATATATAGTATATTGGTTCATTAAGCAAACGACTAGAATTGACTGAATCAAATATTCGGAATTGTTATTATTGAGTCATTTTGGTATGATATGAATATTGTTGGCTAATGATAGCAGGAAACAACAAAAAACAAACAAATTTTTTTTTAAAATAAAGAACATTCAGGCCCGGTTAATTAACTAAAGAACAAGCCTTAAAAGTATGCCTTTGGACACCTTTGAAATACATACAGACCCTGTTTTTTAATAAATAATCGGGCTTCCTGTTTATTAATAAATAATCGGGCTTCATGTTTTTTTAATAAATAATCGGGCTCAAAAACTACTTTCAGAAAACCGGGCTAAAAGCACCTGACTTTCAGAGTCCCCCCTTTCAAGCCCCTACCAAAACTGGACCTAAATGTCTAAAATAACATGATCTAAAAGCCTTTTTTTAACTAGTGAATCCTCCTAGGATCAGATAGTTACTCCTTCCTAGAAACATATTATATATAACCTAATAGTAATCAAATGTCAATATTATTACACAAGAGTTACTCAAACGATATATTTGATAAAGAAACCATTACAATTTTAATATCTTTTCGCTACTAAAAAAATATTCGATGACGTATAAAAACTTAGTGATCAAAATAGAACAATTATCGGTTCAACATCATAATTATCTTTTTATTTATCGTAATCATCAGAACGTTTTTTTAATTAAACACTTATATCAAAACTAATTTTAATTCTTACATGTCTTATTATTAATTACTTTTTTTTAACATTCATTAACAGCATATTAAATAATATATTCTAAAGTTTGAAAAATTCTATTTTTATCTAATATATTATCCTAATTTATCCTCATATCTACTAAATTGGGATACGTAAAATATGTTATTTTAATTTTTTTGTTAATTTTAATATTTGTCTTGATTATGTGAATAAGAAAATGAATAAAATATTTAGTAACGGGATATAGAATATCGGTTTAAACTTTCACTCCAAGATTAACTTCAAGTCTTTCATTTATTTGTTATTAACTTTATCATTTAAGTGCTAATGATACGCTGAATAAATTATTGGGTTAAAGTTATTCAATAACTATCATTTTTTTGTTATGTTCCACTATGGCACGTCTACTTTTTTTACACATGGTCACGTAACTTATAAAAACTTGTTGATATGCCCATTTTGTTGACTTTGATCTACTATAGCATGTCACCTTTCTCCCTCATCTCCTTCACCTTAAAAACGAAAGTTTAAACTTGATGAAAATTAATGATTCTTGAGTCTATGGAAAGGTAATATTTGAGTATTCTATAATTTAATACAAAAAACCCAACGAAAAACAAGTCTAATATGAGTCAAATAATCAAAATACCGTAAGGGTACTTAATAGGTCATATCCGACTTTAGTTAACAAATTCTTGACCTATACTCATGATTCTAAAAGCTCGCCTTAGCTTCGCCATGGCTCCACCAAGGCTTGAGGCTTGACCATGCCGCCACGTCATGGTCCAAAGTTTGGGCGTAAGGCTTAGTGTACACTAAGGTCCAGCTTGACATGCTTTTACATGTTATAAGCCGTGTTTTTAGGCGTGTTAGAGGTACTGAGCCAAATGAGCCGAATATATATAGTTATTTAATTATAAGAATGGTGACATATAACGGAAACAAAGAAAAAGATTAATTAACTACGTTATAAACATATAATTATGTGTTTTATATACTTGTTTGTATAATTTCATATACATAATTATTTTTTATATACAAAATTGTCGCCTTAGATCGCGCCTTGTGAAACGCGTTATTTAGAACCTTGCCTATACCTGATTAACATTCATGAATTTAGTGTCCTTGAAAGGTAAAAAGATTATCTACAAGGTTCTGAAAAAAGAATTAGCCAAAACGATCAAGAATGGATCAAGAAATTTTTTGTTCTGTCCTGTTTTAGAATTAAGAATTATATAAACATTCAACACATCAAACTAGAAATTTTCCATGAATACATAATGAATATTTATGATTCTTGATCCTATAAAAAGGTAATCGAGTTTGTTAAAAATATGAAAAGCAAGGGTGTTCTATGTAAATTTAGTTGATGGCTATATAAGTCATAGGGTCCTTTGTAATTAAAAGTTTGGCTATCATAATTTCACATTATCCAAGGTGTTTGTGTGTGTTTCTCTCTACTAGTCTCACTATTCATGCACAATCTCAATACTAAGCTAATCTTCATCCGTATTACGGAACCATCAATTGGTATCAGAGCCAAGCTCAATCGAATTTGGCTCTTGATTGTTCAACATCACATCATCGATCAAAGGAATTCATTGCAATCATCATCGAGTTACTGTAGCAACATCGATAGAAGAATATCGTTGTTTCTTATCACCAAAGCACTGTTTCATCATCGATGACACTGTAGCATCATCGACTGCACTGTTCATCTACAATGGGGTACTGGTCGATCTGTTCTCAAAGGTTATTTGATCTGTTTTTGGATTAGAAAAAGTTAAAGGTATATTTCAATTTTAATCTCACTGGTTTTTATTGGAAAAATGGAGATAATCGATTTGCTTCAATTTCGAGGGTAATCTGATTCTTACAAAGTTACTGTTCCACGATCGATTACATGGGCAATTGATTTCATATCACTCGGTTATTGATTAATTAAAGTTTCCAGTTTATTTGCAATGAATTCAATTTGATTTGATGGAGTTCTGAAAATTTCAGTGTTTCGACTCAAGAACAGTTAGAACAGTTTAAATCTGGTTTCTCAATCATCAAAAGTGAAAAACACCAAAAATTCGGTGTATGTGTGTGAAAAACGGTTAAGGATCGGTTGTGGTTGGTGAGGTTGTTACCTATCGACCATGTTTTTGTTCTTAGATCAATTGGAAGCAAGTTTTGAAATTAGGATCGATCAGCATGGAAATATTAAGTGCTACTTGAGTGGACCGACCGTGTTACTTGAAATCGATCTTGATTCATTATATTCTAAGAGTTCAATCGATCTGGATCATCGATCCTGATCTATTGATCGTGTTATGGTTACTAAAACATCAATTTCAAGTCGTTAATCTGGTGAAATTTCAATAGAACTCTAAGTGTTAGAAAATCGATCTTAAGTTAATTGATCTTGACTGTATCGATCCTGATATAATCGATCATCTCCCGGTTACTAAATAATCTATCAAGGGTGGTTACTCTGCTAAAATTTGAAGGAAAATTCTCTAAGTGTTTAGCATCGATCCTATAGCAATTGACTTCAAGGAAAAGACAACCATTCATAATCGATCATCTCAAAATCGATTCAACTTGAACATAGAACTTTGAAAAATAGAATCGATCAACTTCTAAATCGATTGTAAAACAGAGTTTATCATACTTGTTTATTCAATCTTAATCGATCTTGATTACATCATTGTCAAATTGATTCTCATTCGATTGTGATAAGAACATTTTTGAACAATCAAAAGCAAATTCAACGAGTCAACGATCAACTTTCATTATTACTACAAACATGTCAGGTTCAAACAAAATGCACACTATCGGAACAGACACCAAACCTCCAGTTCTTTTCAGGAGTGACTATCTAGTGTGAACGGGAAGGTTCATGGACTTCCTGTAGCACAACGAGGTATACAGTGCAGATATGATTGACTGTATCCACAACGGCAATGTGAAATTTGAAAAAGTCATCGAAGGGAATCCTACCAACAATCCTCCAATTCCCGAGAGAAGAAGAGAGAAAACACATGAAGAGTTGATTGCAACAAAAAAGGAACGAAAAAAGGCAGAACGTTTAGCCAAGTACTATCTCAAGCAGGGATTATCATCAGAAATGTACACTAAGGTTGATAGCTTGGGAACTTCTAAGGAAATCTGGGATGAGATCCAAAAGCAATTACAAGGAACTATGCAGGGAGAGTATATCAAAAGAACAAAGCTGGTGAACAGCTTCCACGACTTCAGTGCTCGTAAGAATGAACTCACCGAAACCTATGACCGTTTTTGCAAACTGCAGAACGAGCTAAGATCCAACAAAATACCTAGGTCGGATCTTGATCTCAATTATGTTTTCCTAAAGGCCTTGGATCCAGAATGGAAAGAACATGTGAAGTTTTACAAGCATATCAACAAAGATCTGACCATGGTTACTTTTCACAATGTATTTGAGGATCTGAACCAGTATCAAGATGAGGTTTCTAAGTCCTTCCCCAGAAATTCTCGTTTTGACCCTCTTGCCTTGGTTGCAGCTGACAGACATTCAAGGTAATCTTCAAGATCAATGAAGTATAAGCAGATTGTCATTAGTGATTCTGAACCTGCGAATGAGGATGAAGATTTTGTTGAAGCAGCAATCCAAGCTCTCTCATTTGTTACAAAGACCTTCAGAAACCGCTTTGGAAAGACAAACAACAAGCAACGGTTTACTTCTGGCTCACGTCGTCGCGAAATTTATAAATCTGTTGACAAGCCAAGATTCCCACGAGAGGAAAAGAAGGTGGAAAAGAGGGTTGAGTCCAAGTGCTACAACTGTGGAGGCACTGGCCGTGTGATTAGAAACTGTCCACAAAAGAAAACTAAGGATGCTGAATACTACCAAGAGAAGTACCGTCTGTCTAAACAAAAGAAGACTGAGAAAGGGTTGATGGTGGAAGAGGACCAGTTTCTGACAGATACAGATACAGAAAGTGATATAGATGTTGAAGATTAAACACAACTTTGTTTAATGGACAAGTCTGAAGGTGAAGATTCTGATGACAATACTGAAGATTGTCCTACTTTTGACAACTCTGATGCTAAGCAGGAGGAGGCAGAGACAACAAAGGTAAAAACTAACTTTGATTCTTGTGCAGGTTTTAATTTAGAACATCTTCAAACCATTCTAAAATGCATGAAAAACCTAGAATCCAAAGTTAGTAAACTGACAAATAAAAACCAGACACTAAAACAAGTAATAAAAAGTCAAGACGAGGAAGCTCACTCCATGATTGAACAGTTTGAAAAAGAAATAACTGAATCAAAAGTTCAATTAGCAGAAATAGAAACTGAACTCTTAACTTTGACAAATGAAACAAGTATTACTATACACGATCTCATGGCAGAGCGTGTCATTGCTGAACAAGATTCAGAGTTTCTCCATAAGAAAACATGTGAGATGTCCTCAAAGACCAAAGAGCTCGAAGATTTGTTAATCAAAAGAGGCCAAAGCGAACAGACAATCTTCTTGTATAAACAAAAAGAAAGACAGTATAGCAGATGGACTTTTGAAGGATTAGGCTTTGACAATCCTCATGTTTTAAGCAAGGTCACCGCTACACAGTTATACAATGCAAATCTGTTTGGTGAGGGTTTCACTCAGAGAATGGTCTTTGTGGGGCAAGAAGAAGAACGCATTGAAGAGGAAATCTAGCGAAGCTTGAAGAAAAAAGCAGAGATTCCATACAATTACACAGAGTTAAATGCAACATACTTTGATGGATCTCAAAAATACACAAAAAGCAAAAATACAATTCCAGTTTACACCGACGAGGAAATATATGCTTCTACTGCACCCAAACCTCTAGTGGAGTATATTCCTTCCAAGGAGTTGTTGAAACGCTTTCACACCTTGCAGTGCTTTACTAATCAAGTGATGCGAGATATAAATTCCTTTATCATACTTCATGCTTCCCATTCCAAGCAATTCCTACCCAAATTTGCATACATATTTTCGGATTCATCCCTTCTCGAGGAGAATTCAAGCCTTGCTGAACAACTTGCTGAATTGAGACAAGTGAATGTCAAGCTGACCAAAGAATTGTCTACTGTCCTTCATAACGATGAAAGGATAATAGATAAACCGTGCATTGAGAAAGCTGAGTTAAAATCGAAAGTCAACAAACTTGCACATCAGCTGATTATTCCAATTCCATCTTATGTTCCTTCTATTCCAGAACAATCAGTTCCGTCCACTTCTCCTACTATTGCTGAAAGAATTGCTCAATCTTCACAAGTCTCTTCCTCTTCTAGTGTCATTCACACTTAACAAAAATTTGTTAATAACTCTACATTGGTAAATCAGAAGTTAATCGTCCACTCAGACAAACCTGAAACTTCTGCTGTAGCTACTAATCGTCCACAAATGAGAACTAACTTGTTTAATTGTGTTGCGGATGTGAAAAACGAGAGAGGAGAGCGTAAAATAAAAGCTAACTGGAGGAGAGTCATACCTAGGTCTTCTATGATATGTACTGATTTTCGTTCCACATGTCAAAACATTTAATGTTTGAACGTACGAGTAATGGTTTTAATTCAAATGAAAATATTGCTTCACAAATGTTTTGCATGAGTGATGGCTGTTTACATGGCCACTGTGAGTTTCAATGTGACTATGATCAATTCAGAAAATCATTCGGCATTAAACCATGTGAGCATTGGACAGATTTTTACTCTAATCAAGTTCTCGTTCTATTTCTAAATTCGAGAGGACATGTAATCCATCAATGGATTACCAAACGCCAAACATATGTGCTTAAATATCTCAATACATCATGGCGTTTGATGATAATACATGAGCTGGAGGCTTATCGAAGCAGTGGCTATCAGGCACTTCACAAAGCATGGCTTACACGAGAACACGAACTTAAGTCCAAGAAACGATCCAAACTGTCAAAAGCCAAGAAATCCCAGCCTTCTTCTTATTCTCACCCATCTTCTTTAAAATGGGTTGCAAAATCTTCAACTTTCACGGCTCCAGTTACACACAAGAAGAGTGAGGTTTAGAAATCACAATCCATTGCTAAGCATTCTACTTCAACATGGATTCCTAAACACATCGCTTCCGCAAATCCATCTACACATAAACCTCATTCCACTTTAAGCAAACAACCAACTGTGAAACGGTCTACCAAGACGAAGCACTTGACTCCAAACAAAGAAGATTACCCCCACATGGGTTCCAAAACATAACAATCCAGGAACCATTCATACATGGGGACCTAAAACTTCTCTGTTTTTGTTTTGCAGGTGCCTAATCTATGGTACCTGGACTCCAGATGCACCAAACACATGACATGCGAAAGGAGTCTTCTCAACAACTACATTTCAAAGTACTCCGAGAATGTACGTTTTGGGAATGACAATGTTGCACCTATACTGGGGTACGGAGACATTGAGAAGAAGAATATAAAGATCAAAAGGTTTTCTTATGTGGAAGGACTAGGTCACAATATTTTTAGCATGTGACAGTTTTGTGACAAGGATCTGGAGGTTGTATTTAAAAAGAATTCTTGTTCAGTATCAACTGAAAATTGAGCTGTGCTACTATCTGGTTCAAGGAAATCCAACCTGTACTCCATTGATCTCAATAACTACAACACATCCACCTCTATATGCTTACTGTCCAAAGCCTGAGAGGATTTAACTTTGCAAGGGCACAAAGAGTTTTCTCATCCGAATTTTCAAAATATCAACAAATTGGTCAGAGGAGACCTGGTGAGAGGCTTACCTAAGATGAAATTCAACAAAGACCACTTGTGTGCAGACTGTGAGAAGGGAAAGATGAAGAAGGCTTCACACAAATTAAAATAAGTGTTCAACACTACAAAGCCTCTACAACTTCTAATGTTCCCAGGGCAACAACTGATAATCCAGAAAGTGTAACACTTACACCTCCAACTGTAACAGAGACGAATCCATTTGCCGATGTTAATCTTGAAGGATCTCCGTCTAACTCTGTTACCAGCCCTAAAATGGTGCCTACAGTCGCTGAGACTGAGAGTCCACCGGTATTTGATTCAGATCCAAATCCTACTCCGGAAGCCGAGGAACAAGTACCATATTGGGATATATTCTTTCCTCCGAATTCCGCTCTCCACGAGACTAAATGGACTAGACATCATGTCACACCCAGCTAAAGCGGAAACACGAGATATGACAGCACAAGGTTTCATAGCATGAGGTAATAGACTACACCAACCATAACATCAAGGATTTGTAGTACAATATTACAAAGTTTGAACCATTTTGTTCTCAAAATTTACATGTACTTTTAATAAGTTTCATGATGTTGATGTCGTCACACAAAATGCACCTACATGCCATTACTTACTTATTTGTACCTGAAAGCATGAATAAAATAAGAGGTCTACTACAAAGAGTTGGTGAGTTCATAGGTTTTCATCATGCACAAAATAATTCTTTAATGCAAAAGAAGAAAGTTTATAAAAGGGGACTCAAAGTCCAATACAAATACGATAGCTGTTG
This sequence comes from Pulicaria dysenterica, assembly GCA_947179395.2. Taxonomy (NCBI): domain Eukaryota; kingdom Viridiplantae; phylum Streptophyta; class Magnoliopsida; order Asterales; family Asteraceae; genus Pulicaria; species Pulicaria dysenterica. Next base: position 11,156,330 of record OX359292.1, read on the forward strand.
TTAATTATTGCCCAAATATATTGCACATGGTATAAGATTATACTAAGATATTTATTGCTCAAGCCATTATCCAACCTCTTGACATACTATGCCCATAAATAAATACCCTAACACCCGTACATAAATGACGTTAGTTGTGGTAAAGTACACCTATAGTTCGTCAACCATAAGTGGGGGATGTCGACACCAAATAGCGCTACCTACAATTACCATCGGCTCACTAACGGAGTTAATGGATAATGTCCAAAAATGGGACTTTATAAATAACAAACTCAAGCATATAAAAGCATATCACCATAGTGCACAACTTTTCATCAATACTTTAAATACAAAATAATAAGTCAATAAGCTATCTCAATGTAATAATTCATGCTTTCACCCAAAAACTAATAAAAAATATAGTAAAAAAGGGGGATTGTGATTACTCACTTGGGTATAGATACGAGAAAGCTTGAATTTAAATCCTTGAATCTACCGTAGCTTCCTACTTAGTACAAGAAATATATATCTATTAGACCTAATATTTAAGTATCTATAAGTGAAAATTATAAAATATTATTAATAATTTACTAAACCCTTAAAGGTTTGCTTATTTCTTTAAAAAAATAAGACTTACTCAAATTTATAAAATTTTAAATCAAACTTAAAAATTATATTTCTGTATTCTAGAAATCAAATCAAGGTTCAATATTTTTATATAAACTCAATGCATGTTTCTATAATATTTAGTAAAAATATAGGAATTTATAAACAATATTTAATATTTCTACTAACTAAAAGTAGATAAAAAGGTCACTGCTCAGTGTCTGAATGACACACTGTTACTAAAAAGGCTGTTTGAGGCTTATACGACATCATTTTTACATGATTCAAAAGGGAAAATATCACCAACTCAAAAATGAAACTTAAAAAAAAAACTAGACAGATTTTGACCTACGAATGGTCAAGTTATGCACGTTTAAAGTGCAACTATTTTAATCTGTCAGATTCCAGATTCAACACATATAACTTATAAATTATGTTTCAAAGACCAAACCTTCATAAAACTAGTGAAATCAGATTCAAATGAAAACTAACACTTCAGGCTAAGTTTAGCAAATAGAATCAAATGATTTTGATACCAACAACTCCAGATATAACAAAAACAAGTGAGGAAATTTTAAAACAGAATCCACCATATTATTTGATCTTAGATTTTTGGGTGTTAAAATACCATTTTCCTTTGATTTTGAGTCATCAACTCTATAATAACTCATTATTTCAGATCAAACAACCTTTATTAACATAAAAATAGAAAATCATGTGTTCCTTGCTTTAATGGTAGGATGATAACACATGCATAATCAAAATTTCTCATTTTCTTGAGTTTTTAGTTGCATGAATCATGGATTTCACCATTTTTAGACATCTTCATGTCTTTGGTGAAAGTCAAAGATGAGTGTATAGTGATTAATCTGAATATGTGTGTGTAGAGAGAATATTCCAAATGCACCTTAATGTGTGTGTTTTTATATTTAATATGTCAAAAGGTTACAAAACATAGAAGTGAGATCACCTTATATACTCTTTACATATTGACTAGAAATCTAAGGTAAAAAGGTGATCTAAGTAACAGATTACATTGTTAAAGACTACAAACATAAAATGATCTAACAATCTCCCCCTTGTTTGAGTCTAGACAATGTTCCTCTCTCCTAGGTTTCTTTGCCATCTTCTGATCATCACACGTTCACTAAGTTTTTCCTGGAAAACATCAATCACTTCAGACAATGCAACTCTTGCTGATTGATCAGATTCATACTTCATACTAAGACTATGTTCTCTTATCTTGAACATCCAGACTCGCAATGAACCATCTGAATAGCATCCCACATTCTTTAGTCTTAAGAAGAACTTTTCTTGTTTACTATTGAAAAGTACAATGCCATCTTCTGATTCATCATCCACATCTTTCCAAACAACTTGATACATATCCATTTGATTCAACTTTGGATGAGATGTATCTGGTTTTAAAGCATTAATTCTGATTTTGTTTGATTCAGCTCCAATATGAATATCTGTGTATTCTGCAACCAGAATTCGTTGAGCAATGAATCTCCAGAGTTCAGTATATCCCGCTTTATCAGCTTTCGAACGTAAAATTCTTGGTTCCAGAATTTCCAACAAGTAGTCCAGATCCTCTAGACTTAGATATTTCAAATCCACTTGACTAAAGTTGTAAACTTTCTGATCAGCATGTTTGACGGCAAAATGAACCCAAGTATAATGCAGAACATTTTGAAAAGAACACTGAACATTTAAGATTGAATGTTTTGAAGCTACTTGATCTTTTGTCTTTCCATGCCAGTTCAGTAGTACCTTTTTACCAACTTCAGATACATCATCAACACCAATCATGTCAATTGGTCGCATTTCTTCAAGTTCCTCAGTGAATATTGCTTCAATCTTTTCTTCTAGAAATGCAACTGCTATATCTTGAAATTTCCAATTGGTTCTTGGTTTGTCTAGTGCTTCTTTTGTTAGAATAACCCTTATTTTGAGATCTCTCAATGCACCAGTATTGATTGGAACCACTGTATATCCCCTAGGTACTTCCCATTCTGCATCATTTCTCAGCTCTTCTTCCTTTTCTTTCCTCTTGTTTTCTCTCCGAATATCTTTGGGCGTGATTCTGAATTTCCCAGGAGAGGTTGGAAACAATTCTAAAACTTCATGTGTTTTTCTCAACACTTTATTAATATCCAGCTTTTCAATTATCAAATCTTCCTCAACAATATAATCATCCCCCATCAAAACCTTAGGCTTTTCAACCGCTGGTGTCTTTTCAATATTTTCTTTGAGCTTAGTGATCTGATCTTGTAAATTAAACTATGTATTATCTTGAAATGACCCATACATATCAAACTCAAAATCAGCATTAATTTCAGTCTCATGTGTTTCCATAACAGTTTCAATCTCTTGACCTCTACCTCACTTTGGAGTTGATTGTTTGCTTTGTGAAGACGAACCAGCAGATAGCTTTAGTATCAAAGAAGTGATAGGCACAACAGCACGATGACGGTTCTCCCCCTCAGAATGATCGGGATTAGGATCTTGGTCATTATGTTTTCGTTTCTTTCCTTGTGCCTGACAAGTTTCAAGAGAAACTTTAAGTGCAGCAGCAATTGAAGCTTCTTCTTCAGCATCAATTCTCCCTGAAGTCCCCCCCTGCCCAACTTGCTCACCCGCAACATCCTTATTAGAATCAATGGCATCCATCCTCTTGTGAAAAGCAACTCCAAAAGCTGCCATACTATCCCTCATCTCCTTTTTGAAACTTTCAAAGTCTGATTTCTTGTATTCAGTTCTTAATAAATCAACCAGAGTAGCATCTTCTTCATTATTATCCGGTCTACCTATCAGCTTTGCATACAACTGGGATTTCAACTCATCCACCGACATATCAGGACCTTGTTTCGCCAGCGGTCTGTCTAACTTCTCATTTAGAACATCAATTTTAGCATGAACTGCAGACAAAGCAGTTTCAAGGTTAGCCTTAGAAACAAATTCTGAGGCAACCTTAGAAACTTTTGAAGGTGTAACAAAACCGGGATCACCTAGATTTCCCGTTAAGACTGAAACAACTGGAGGAACAAATCCTTCAGAAGTTGAGCCACCCACATGCACAGCTGTATCAGGGTTGACTGTGGGGGATTTCCATCTAATCCTTGAAGTCTACGAAGAGTAGCTTCTATAGATGTTCTGCTAGGTCCTTCAGGTAGGATCCTAGTTGATGTTATAGGTGTGTCCTTGGGTTTAGAAAGAAGTGGGCTTGCAATGTGCTCTTGAAAATGAAAGTCGGTAGCCTGGGGAGAACTGGCACCTGTTTCAATACCTACTGTCTCAGAAGAAGACTTCGGTAGATCATGTGTTAAATCCCCGTGAGAAGATGAAACAATATCCTTTTGAGAGGATTCTGAGTGGCTGGGTGGGGTTTGTGCAAGCTCTGGTGGGATGCCAGAGTCTTTTTAAACACCAGGACTAACCCTGTCAGTCCCGATAGGAGATGTGGTTTCCCGGCTCTTTGTGGTTGAGGAACTCTCAGCACTCTTATATTCTTTTTGCTCACTTTCACTTTCATTTTCTTTTAATCTCTCTTCTTCTTCTACATCAAAATCAATGTCAAACATATCATCATGTGCAAACACAGTTGTTTGCTTAGTTGTTCCCTCAGGTGTAATAATCATACTTTCAACATTATATTCTACACATTGAGCTGGTTTTTCCTGAGACTGAGGTTTTTTAATGAATTTTCCTATAGGCATATCATCCTCCTCATCTCCCTCACCTACACTCTCACCTCCCTCAGCCACTTCTACACCCCTCTCAGAATTTTCTCTCGACTCTCCCCCGTCAGTGTCCCCCGAAGACGACTGACTACTAGAATCTGAACCCTCGGGTACTACTGTTCTTTGGTAGGATCAACAGGTTCTTGTCGATCTGGAAGAACTAGATTATTCTCACTCACATATGCCTGAACTATCGGATCATCTAGATCCATTAACATTAGCAGATCAACAGGCATAACATAAGCCTGAACATCAAACGTCTTTTCAATCTTATACAGTTTCTGCATGATGTACACCGTTGGCAGAGGATCATTATCCCTTTGATTGATATCAGTAGGATGATCTAGCATTACACTTTGAACAATCATCGAGAGAAACCTCAGATATGGAAGGAATTTCTTAGCTTGTTGTGGTACTTGTTTCTGATGCACGATTTTGGAAATTTCTTGAAAGATTATAGATTCATAGTCCACATGCTAGTGTTTGACCATTGAAACCAGAATTTGAAATGAACTGGAGCTAGCACCATCAACTCCTTTTGAAATGCTAGTAAGGCACCGATTGATTATTGCATATAAAGACTGCCAGATTGACACCATGTTGTTTCTCTTGAATTGGACACTCTTGGTCAACACTCCATTAAACCCCAGATCCTTCACATGTGAATATATAGCTTTGCTGGATAGAATAGGATCAAAACTAGTTTTGCCAGCATAAGTGCCCCATTCTGATGGTAGTTTAAACATAGTCCTTAGCTGGTTAACACCAAAAGAGAATTTGAAGTTTTCAATCTGACCAGCTAGAAACTGCTCTCCCTCATCATTTTCAACATTATGCAGTGAGTTCCACAATTGTTGCACATAGACTTCGGGTATATGAGGTTCTTCCCCGTCAGCAATAGGGTTGTAGGAGAATATGTGGTTTAATGGATGTACTGCGATTAGTTCAGAAAGAATAGGGAATTGAGTGGTGGTGGTGATGGAATCAAAGCAATGATTATTTGGAAGATTGGGATAAGTATTTGGTTGGTGGAAACAATTGTTCAGAAGGAACAAATGTTGGAAGGTTACTAGGATTAGCCATCTGCAAGAAGATACAATACCCATGATTAATGCAACAGATAAGACTATAATAAATTGTTCCTTCCTTTTTTTAAAAAAATTTGAACTTTGAAGAATTTTGAAAATTTCAAAAATTCTCTAAGTGTTTTGTCGGTATTGTTGATACCGACAAAGACTTAGATGTGAATCCGATAGAAATCAATTAAGAATCCCGAGGAAAACTTGTAACTTTTATTCAAATTTGAAAATACCGAGAGTTTAGAAATACCGATAGAATTCCTTGATGATGGAAAATCCGAGAAAACAAGGAATACGGAGATAATCAAGGAATTCGAGAAAACAAGGAATACCGAGATAATCAAGGAATCCGAGAAAACAAGGAATCTGAGAAGACACTTGATGTTTGTCAAATGATGAAAAACTCTCGGTATAATGAATACCGAGAAAACACGTGGTGTTTTTCAAATGATGTAAACTCTCGGTATACTGAATACCGAGAAAAATGAATACTGTGAAAACACTTGGTATTTTTCAAATGTTGAAAACTCTCGGTATAATGAATACCGAGATATTCATAACAGTTCAAAAAATATCAATCAAATCCAGATTTTGAAACCCATGATTTTGAACAAATAAAACACAGTCGATTGTACCCTTTGAAATTCTAAGCATTTTTAACAAAACATCTATCCCCATCAGAGTTGATCTATCATGTCAATTTCTAGATTTTAAACCCGTAACCCAGAAACACGAAAAAAACACAAAGAACAGATTCAGATTTGCACTCAAACAAATGTTATTGAAGAAAGTTTAAGCATCTTAACTCCTATAACATGTTATCTAAGCATATCAGTGACAATAACAGGACAACAAACATCAAATGAACACTCAAACAATCTACAAAGATATCGACAGTTAGGATTTTCCACTCCCTAAATCTAAAATACACAAAGATAAAATATGAAGTAGGAAAAATGAATTGTACCATGAGAACTGCTACTAAAAACCGATGTAGAGCTGATAAACTTGATTAAATCCAACGATTTTCGAAAATCAAATGAACAGAGAGATTCGGTCAATCTCGAGAGAGAAGACCGAGAAAAAGTCAACAATCAGAAATTTTGAAGTTTATAAACATATGAACTCTCGGTTTCCGAGAAAATATGTGTCGGTATGTGAGAAGTTTCTCGGAATCCGACATAAAATGTGTCGGATTGTGTGAATTTTCTCGGAATCCGACATAAAATGTGTCGGATTTGACCAATTCTTGTTTGTAACTTGTAAAAATTTAAACTTTTTCTCTCTTGACCATTTTTGAACAAAAACAAAGACAAAGAACATATATAAAAAACTCCCCCTCAAATCAAGCATCAATTTGAGAAAGAAGAAAAAATCTTTTTTTTTTAAAAATTTTGCACATGTTTCTGAATTTTCAGAAGTATACCAAAACAGATAAAACAGATAAAACAATTTTGACAACTCTCCCCCTACAAGTATGAACCATCCGTAGTTCATAACTTGTTAAATCAGATATTACACTCCCGATTTTATCTGCCCAATTTTAAGCTTAAAGTACTGTCAAATACTCAAATTCAACATGCCCAATTTTGATACAAGAGTGTTAAAACGAGTTTCATCCAACGGTTTGGTGAAAATATCAGCAAGTTGATTTTTAGTATTGACATACTTTAATTCTATCAAACCCTTTTCAACATAATCTTTTAAAAAATGGTATCGAATGTCGATATGTTTTGTTTTGGAGTGATGCACGGGATTGCATGATATGGCAATTGCACTCTGAGAGTCGCACATCAGCGGAATGTGTGAATAGTCCAGTCCAAAATCTGACAATTGTGTACGGATCCACAGGCTTTGGGAACAGCAACTGGCAGCAGCAACATACTCAGCTTCTGCGGTAGAAGTCGAGACACAGTTTTGCTTCTTCGAGGCCCAACATACCAGTCTGTCTCCCAGAAAGTGAGCACTGCCTAATGTACTTTTCCAATCAATCATACACCCTGCATAGTCAGAATCCGAGTATCCAATTAGTTCAAAATCAGAATCTCTAGGATACCACAAACCTAGATTTGGAGTACCCTTAAGATATCTTAATATTCTTTTCACTGCCAACAAATGAGACTCTTTAGGATTTGCTTGAAATCTGGCACAGAGATAAGTAGCAAACATTATATCTGGCCTACTAGCTGTTAAGTACAATAAGGATCCGATCATACCACGAAAAGTTTTTAAATCTACTGATTTGCCATCAGGGTCAGCAAACAGTTTTGTTTTAATTCCCATGGGAGTTGAAAGTGGAGAACAATCAGTCATGTCAAAACGTTTTAATAAATCTTTTATATATTTTGACTGATTTATAAAAATCCCATGGTTAAATTGAGAAATTTGCAATCCAAGGAAAAAGTTAACTTCCCCCCATCATGCTCATTTCAAATCTCTGTTTCATGCTATTAGCAAAATCATCATCATACTTTGGGCTAGTTGAGCCAAAGATAATGTTCTCTACCTAGATCTGTACAAGAATATAATATGAACCGGTCTGCTTTTTGATGTGGTCCCTTTTGCATAGCCCTTGCTCAACAAATAATCTGACAGCTTATCGTACCAAGCTCTCGGGGCTTGTTTTAATCCATACAAAGCTTTGTCAAGTAAATATACATGCTGCGGGCATTTGGGATCCACGAAACCTTCAGGTTGACCGACATAAACTTCCTCTTTGAGTTTACCATTGAGGAATGCAGTTTTAACGTCCATTTGGAAAACCTTGAAATTCTTGAAGGCAACATAGGCTAAAAATAATCTGATCGCTTCCAAACGGGCTACTGGGGCAAAGGTCTCATCATAGTCGATTCCCTCTTGCTGATTGTACCCTTTCGCCACTAGCCTAGCCTTGTTGCGCACAACTACTCCATCAGAGTCTTTTTTGTTTTTGAAGATCCACTTAGTCCCCACAATTGATTTATCTTCAGGTTTGGGTACTAAGCGCCAGACTTTCAACCGGTCGAATTGATTCAGCTCGTCTTGCATAGCAAGAATCCAGTCTGGATCTTCTAAAGCTTCTGATACACGTGTTGGCTCTATCATACTCAGAAAATTCATATTCAGACATTCGTTTGCGGTTGCAGCACTAGTTCAAACACCGGCGTTCAAACTACCAAGTACTTGAGTGTCAGGATGACTTCTCAACCATAAAGGCTTGGGGGTCCTAGACTATATGAAGTTATCAAGTGGTTGAACATCCGTTGCAAATGAATTTACCATTTTAGCCTCAGCAAACGGATTTACATTATCATCAATTTCAGCAGTAGAAGGCGTCTGTTGTACAAGAAATGGACTATTTGTAGCTTCGAACTCAGAACTTTCCGGATTAGTATCCCGTACAACAGAAGAAGTAGTGACTGTGACTGATTCCTCTAGTTGAGATACTGGATCAGCCCTGTTCACATTAACAGAAGAAGATTCATCATTTTTGAAAAATTCAAACATGAAATCCAGATTTATATCTTCATTCTGAATGTGTTCAATTTCAGATTTGTTGGTTTGGGAAACAGGATCTTTATTATTTGCAGGTTTAGCTGTCAAAGAGTTTAAGTTTACTAAATCATTAAACGTCACATTGATGCTTTCGACAACAACATTAGTTCTCCGATTTAGAATTCGAAAATCCTTTTTGTCATTTGAATACCCCAAAAAGATTCCCTCGTCAGCTTTTGGATCAAACTTGGACAGTTTGTCTGATTCATTTAGAACGAAGCACATATTACCAAATACATGGAAGTATTTGATATTAGGCACTACTCCGTTACACAACTCATAAGGAGTTTTATTGAAATGACGGTGAATTAGGGATCTGTTTTGGGTGTAACATGCTGTATTGACAGCCTCAACCCAGTAAGATGGTGACAACTTTGAGTACTGTAGTATTGTTCTTGCAGCTTCAACAAGTGTTCTATTTTTCCTTTCTACAACTCCATTTTGCTCAGGAGTGTAGGCTGCAGAGAACTGATGAGAGATACGTTCAAAATCAAGATAAGAATCCAAAGTTCTATTCTTGAATTCTGTGCCATTGTCAGTACGAATTGCTTTCACGGGTTGTCCTTGTTGAGTGTTGTGCTTTTTCAGAAACAGAATGATCTGTTGAGGCACTTCAGACTTGTGAGATGCAAACCTAACCCATGTGTATCGAGAATAGTCGTCTACCATCACCAGAATATATCTTTTCCCGTTTCTGGACTGTACCCGCATAGGCCCACAAAGATCCATATGAATCAGCTGCAAAGGAGCTGATGTTGTGGAAACTTGGACAACCTTGTGTGGTACTCGCTTAAGCTTCCCTAGCTCACAATCTTTGTAAAGATGCTCTTTTTCAAACTTAAGCTTAGGGATGCCTCTAACCAGATTCCCATTTACCAATTTATTGATGTTTTTGAAGTTCAAATGGGACAATTTTCTATGCCATGACCAGTTCAAATCTGATGCAGCTTTAGACAACAGACAAACAGACGAACTGGATCCTTTTTCAGACAAGTCAATCGTATACAGATTTGACTTTCTGTTGCCGTCCATAATTTCTGTCCCTTCTTCAGTTCTCAAAGAACATGATTTCTTCTTGAACAGGACCTCCCTGCCCTTATCACAGAACTGACCTATAGAAAATAGGTTGTGGCCAAGCCCCTCTACATAAGATACTTTTTCAATCCTAACATTCCCTGTTTCCAAAACTCTGTGGCTGAGAATTGGTGCTACCTGGTCGTTCCCAAACTTAACATTTCCAGAATTTGCCCACGAAATGTTTACCCAGTCATATGTTTGGTACACCCGGAGTCCATGTACCAAAGATTACTCTTCTGCACATAGAAACAAGAGGTGAAGACCTTACCCATCGTGAAATGGGATGAGGTATGTTAGAGGTAGAAATAGAAGAAATAACAGGATCAACAATTAAAGATACAGATTTCTTTTCCTGTTTGATCTGCCACTTCCTAGGTTGCCATTTTTGTTTATTTGTAGCAGAAGGGGCTTTGGATGAGTTGTTATGTGGATGAACAGCAGATTTGTGTTGATGAACTGATTTGTTTTGAAATCTGTTATTCGAAGTTGGTTTGTGACTGTTAACATTTTGAGTAGTTTTGTGAAAAGATTGAGTTGTTTGTGATCTGTTTGTTTTAGCTTTCACTGATGGTTGTGATTTTTGGAAATCATGAACTAGTTTGTTAACTGGTTTGTGAAAAACTGATTTATTTGGCGATTTTGCAACCTGAGGTTTGGATTTATTCAAAAATATTTGACGTAAAGAACGATTGAGTTTCTCCACTTCAATCTTTTGGATTTTTGCTTTTCTCTCAGATTTAGCTACCATGCGCATCTCCTCAAGATGTTTTTCCCATTCACCAAACAACATTGGTAACCTCCGATGTGCATATTTGCGAAGGAAAAATCGCAGTTCACCTTTCTTAATCCATTGATGGATTATATAACCCTTACGGTTAACAAACTAAGTAAAGATCATATCGTCTTCAGTATTCCTCCAGTTTGGAACGGATTTGAACCCACCCAACATTCGATCTTGATGATATAAACATGCATTTATACAATGACCCTCAACACAACCAACACTTGCACAATAAATTTCATTTTTCACAACTTGTGATTTTGAAATATCAGTTTGGTTATTTGAAGCATTATCAGATTTTTTCTTCCAAATTAAACCAGATTTACAGTTTTTCAAACAACGTTTATGATGAATGACACAAAAAGAAGGAAAGAGAACACGTTTTCTAAAACTATGATGTGTCTTGTGTTGTTTGTCCTCAACTGTTGACTGCTTGATTGTTTGGGAAACATCTGGCTTCTTCTCAGCTTGTGTCACTTCTGTCTTCTTTACCTTTCTGACTTCTGATTTGAAAACAATTTTGATTTTATCTGATTCAGAAGAAAAAGAAGAATATTTATTAGTTGTGTTAATGTATGAAGTTCGATAAGAAGATGATGCAGATGTTGAAGACTTGGTGCCTGATGTAGACCCTTGTTCACGAATACTCGTTGGGTCACAAAAATGATTGCATTTGTGAGACACATATGTTGGTCCCTTGTATGAGAGAGTAACAACAAGCAACAGTGTGTAGAAGGGGGGGGAGGTTGAATACACTTTCTGCGGAAATTGAACAAATGAAAGAAAAGTGTTACACACAGTAAATCAAACCACAATTAACCAAATGCTTTTATTAATCAGAAGATGATTACAATGCTTTGAATAAGAAGATGATTACAATGACTATCAAGTAAGCAACTCTTGATATATAATCACCTAATATAAATCTCTCAATTCTCTCAAACTTAGATATCTATAATTAACATATAATTATAGATACCGACGACTCTCTAAACAGGATTTTCACAGATTGAATCAACACATGACTACTTACCAATATCACAACTGATGTGATTAATTCGAACACACGAACTTCTTTGGCAATCTGTGATTAAATCTTGATACTGAATCAAGACTCGTAACACATACGATGAGGTGAGGTTTGGCTCTGCAACACTTAGTTGTAATCGTCTCTGAGTCGTACCCTAAACTTATCAGGAGATAAGTATTTATAATCCTGTTGCTACGGTTCCTAACAAACCAGACTTTCGCTAACTAACTTTTGGATAAACCGGAATCTTGAATCTTGAATCTTCTTATCTTGAGTCTTCAATCTTCAATCTTGATTCTGGAGTCTTCTTATCCGCGCCGTAGATATAGAGAGATAAAGATGAATTTAAAACATATTTAAATTATCTTTAAACTGACTTCTTCACTCGGACTGAGTTACTCAGCTTGAAACTCATCAAGCTGAGTTCTTCGAGAACAAATCCGAATTCATACATGAACTAACACGTACATTGATAAACTCATCCTTAGAAGTCTAACTTAGTTGACTAAAACATATTTAGAAACTCTGTCGAGTTGACTCTGCTTTTGAGCTGAGTCACTCAGCTTGAAACACATCAAGCTGATTACTCGATATATACCTTATGTGACATACACAGATTATTAAACATATTAATAAACAAGCTAAGGTATAATATGAACTGATCAACATATGCTCAGCTTATATTCAGCTTATACTCAGTCTGAATCACTCTAAGTGTTCAGTCTGACTAAGCTTCATAATTCTGTTTAAGTTATATGTAGAACTCATCTTACAAACTTAACTTTGTCTCATCAAATTCAAACTGATGAGATCATTTTCCCAACAACATATTCAATACAAGCCTTTGGGCAAGTAGGAATTTCCACACCCCAGCCACGTTCCACTTCTCCCAAAAGCCGATTGATTTTTTCATCACGATGTTGGGTTTCTAGTTCATAGATAATGAGTTGAGGAATCACAAGATGTGCACAGTCAAAATGCTCTACATTAGAAACATTTGATTTTTGAGATACAAGCACTTTCCTTTTTTGTCAGGATCGGATATAGATTATATCAAATAACAAGAACTAACTTTTGAATAACAAATCAGAGTTGAATAAAAAGGTAATCTTTAACTATGATCACAATCAACTAAGAAGTTGAGGAATCACACTTAATTGATTAAAGAAGGTTTTGAACACAAAGCAATTCAATCAAACAGTAGTTTTATTGATCAACCAGAATGATTACAATAGTAAACTTCACCCCCAATTAGGGATGTAAACGAGCCGAGCCGAGCCGAGCTTTAGACTAATCGAGCCGAGCTCTTTTAAAAATGCAGAAGCTCGAGCTCGAGCTCGTTCGAGCTCATGATTTAAAGCTCGAGCTCGGCTAGCGTAGTGTTTTACAAAGCTCGTTAAAAGCTCGTTAAAGCTCGTTAAAGCTCGTTTATTTTATTTTTGTTTTTTTGAAAATAGTTTATATTATTTAAATAATAAATAAAAATAAACTAAACTTTAAATTGTTATTTTATTATAAAACTTCATATTTAATGATATATAAATAATTTGAATTTTGAATTTTAAATATTTTTCATATTTAATGATATAAAAATATATAATACAATTATATAGGTATTAAATAAAAAATAAAAAATAAATATTATATCAAAGCTCGTTTAAGCTCGCGATACAGGCTCGGGCTCGAGCTCGTTTAATAAATGAGCTTTAATCTAGGCTCGAGCTCGGGATCGAGCTCGTTTAGGCTCGGCTCGTTTCGAGTTTTTAACGATCCGAGCTCGAGTAGCTCACGAGTAGCTCGACTCATTTACACCCCTACCCCCAATCTAACTTATTATGTTAGACAAAGAACACAGATTGTTCTTGGGTTTCAAAGAGACACTTAGAGGCTTAGCACTATTCTGAAAGCAAATTACAACTTGAAGAATGAATGCAAAAACTTAAACAATGAGTACGTACGTATTATAAATTCTAATCTAGTATTTATATACTCCTTGATCTTCCTTGATTTTTTGACAGTTAGGTAATCTTCTATCTTGTTAGATAATCTTGATGATCTTCCAAATATTTCGAGATATCTTCAAAGATAGTTGTTTCCACATTTAGCTCAACCGAAACTGTTCAATGAATGCAACAGTTTTGGTTCTTCTAACAGTCTTTGGCTTCAAGGTCTTCAAACAGTTGTAGTAGTTTGTACTAACAGTTCTGAACTCTATATAACAGCTTTGAAGTTCACAGCAACTGTTGGTTACAACTGTCTTCACAATCTTCACTAACAGTTCTAAACTGTTTCTTCAACAATTCTTCTAACAGTTTCGAACTGTCTTCCCAACATCCATTAACAGTCTTAACAGTTTTGATCTTTGCATGTATAACAGTTTCAATGACTTAGCCAATTTCCCAACAATCTCCCCCTAACTTAAAGTATTGAACAATACAATTAAGTTGTTTGTTTTAAGGGTTCAATCATAGACAAATTAACATAAGTAAAGAACATATTTATCATTGAATGCAAAATCAAACTGTTACAATCAAAAATTCAAAAGATAGAAAAATTACATTTTCTTTGATCTCAAGGATTCAAGTCTATCTTTGAAATTCTGAATTAGCTCATCCCTTACTTTGGCTGGACCATAGAACTTGGCTTTCAATAGGTATTGGAGCTTGATCTGGCTGTGTTCGATGAAATCCATGTCAAACCATTCTGTAAGTGCATTACCCATTACCATGTAGTATATCCTTGGCTTAGCATACACCCTAACAGATTGAACTGGAAAGTTTTCATCAGCCATTAGTATTGACATCACTTTCTTTGGGTTGCAAATACTTGTCAAATGTCTCATCAACAGCTTAATTGTAGGATGCTCAGATCCTCCATATTGCCTAGTTCCATACTCATACAATTCTTGTATGTCCCGCCTAGTGATGCTATCCATCATTTGTAAGTAGCCTGAAAACTGTTCAATCTGATCATTCTCCCTTACAATGATTACCCCTACCTTCCCAGTATCAAACCGAATAACATCAAACTTCCATTCTTTGATGTGAGACTTCTGGCCTAAATGTTCTGCTACAAGCTTGTTAACACCTTCTTCAACATCGACCAAGAGCCTATCTTAAATGATAGTTTTAACTATTTTAGCTTTGGAGGTTTGAACTGTTTGGGTTGATTGGACAGCTTTGGACTTTTGGGATTTGGATAATTGGGATTTGGCTTGTTGAGGTTGAGACTTCTTCTCAGTTGCTGGCTTAGGGGGTTGAGGTTTTTTCTTTTTCACAATTCTTTTTCTCTTAACTCCCTTAGCAGCTTTTTCTTGTTTTTCCTCCTCATCAATCTGAGCTGTGATCTCATCAGCCAGCTTCTTTGCTATCTCAAAATCTGTCTGTTCTTGTTCTTGAAGTTCAGCTGACAACCTCTGAGCCACCTCAAAATCTCTTACTTCTTGCTGTTCTTTGGTTAATTTGAGCTTTGGTAGTGCAACAGCTATCTCCTTTCCTTTTCCTTGCACAACTTGTAGTTTCTTTTCACCAGCCCTCTCAGAAATACTAATCCCTTTGAATCCAGGCTTTGGCTTAAGTGGCTTAAGCTTTGCCGACTTTTCCTCTAGCCAACCATCCTCAATCTTCTGTCTCATTTGATTGACACTGCATATTAGCATTTCACTTCCCATTTTCACCAGATAATCTTGTTTAACCTTTGGCCATGATCTATAAACCTCTGTTGAAGGGTAATCACCGGACAAAATCATCGTATTGATCAGCACTCTATCCACCGCTGATAGTTTCTCTTCAACTGTTGATTCACTAGGTGCAACTGTTAGTTCATCCACTGCAACTGTTTGTTCTGGCATTTCCGCAACTGTTGGTAATGAACTCTCCCCTTTTTTGATTGGAACAGTTGAAGGAGGTCTAACAACAGCTGTCAACTGTTGGAGCACTTGATCATGCATCTTGATGATTTCATTGGCTTGTTTCAAGCTGTTGGTTAAAGCCTTGATTTGCTGGTCTTGTTGAAGAATCCTTTTGTTTTGTAAGGCAATCTTTTTCTTGAGTTGCATGTATGCAACAAAGAAAGGTGCAAAGTTGGAATTCGTCAATGCTTGATGTTGCATTCTAGCCTCAATGTCAGCCAGTGTTGCCACTGTTAACATATCATTGACAGATAAAACTGGTGGTTCACTCAATTGAGATTCCACACCAGTACCCCTCTTTTCTTGGTACTGGGGATTTCCAGAAGCTGTTTGATCAGCTTTTGTTTCCATGGTTGAGGTCTTAGTTATGTTAACACTGTCCTGTTCATCCCTTGCGGATAAAATAGTAGTGTCAGCCTCAAGAACCATATGATCACCCTCAGATGGAATGATCACCTCCTCATTGTGCCTGGGAGACAGCACAAGGGGTTCCCTTTGGATATTCTGCACAGGTGAATGCACTTGTGCAGGGTTAACAGTTTCAGTTTCATGAACTGTGGTGGAAGGAGCACCAACAGTTCTTTTCCTCTTCTTTTGAAATGTTTAAGTGTGGGGGCTTGTGTTGTAGCTATTTCAAAAGGAGCAGAGAGGGATTTTTGAGTATCATGGGCTGTTGGTTCTAGTGTTGGAGGTGTAGCAATATGTTGGGCTTCATGCTCAACACTAGCAGCCCTGTTTCATGACAAGAACTCTACTATTGCAGAGAGTGGTGGAGTTATGGCACCAGAAAAATTCTTGCCATTAATCAACAATTTGCTCAATGTGGAAGCCGCATGAGCAGAGGGAATAATGACCCTCTTGTGTATTTTAAGGTTTGGCATCAAAAAGTTTAAGAAAATTTGCACAAACCTGGGGTACATCAAAAAGAGACCATATTTGGTCCCAAGATGCTTTACCATACCATTAAATATCAGTTTAGAAAAGTTAAAGCATCTATTGTTTGCTAGACAGATGAGTGCGAGAGCAATGTTTCTCCCAAACTCATTCCAGCCTGTTCTCTTAGGGCTTATGCACTGCTGGAGAGTATGGATCATGAACTTCCAGTGTGCGCAAAACTGCCCTTTGTAGAAGGTGCCCTTTCCCCTAGGGCCCTCATATCCCAATTTTACTAACTCAGTGTATAAATAGTCAAGTGAAACCGAGTCAGAATACTCACCATTGACATCATTCAGTTGCAGAGATTGACGAATGATGGTTTCAGAGATAGCGACCTCAGTATCGTCTATCTTGGAGTCAATCCATTGAACTCCATTTTCTTCTCGCACAGTTGCATTTTTCCAAAACTGGTCAACATGCGAGGTATATATGGTGGGATTAACGGTAAGAGAATTTTGAATGTTGGACATTGAGAGATAATCGATCATGTCATGAAAGACATGCAGATTATCGGGTTTAGCAAGGAAGGCGATCATGTTGTGCTCTTTGACGAATGGAAGGGGAGCCATTTCGAGTTCGAGAGTTAGGATTTAGGGTTTGCGTGTGATTTAAGTTTAGAACGAGTGAATGAACTGGTGAGGAGGGAATTGCCTTATATATGTTTCGAATATCAAATGCAATTCAAACATCCTCAAAATTCTACAAAGACCAAAACACCCTTTATTAACTTTACAGTTGACGGACAAAAATAAAGCTAAAAGTTGAAGAACTGTTTTCATAAGATGTAACAACTGTTATTTAGAAATAACTCCCTTTTCGAATATCATGATTTTGGACTAACAGTTGTGCATTCTACACACTAACAGTTGAAGACTGTTTTTGTTAGAAAGTACAACTGTTGTTGGACGAGTTTCTCCCCCTCAGATGCACATGGATTTTTCCTAACAGTTGTGCAGGCCATGTGCTAACAGTTGAAAACTGTTAGTAATATTTCAAACAAATGTTAACAAAATGTGCAACTGTCAACAAAACTTAGCTCATACACCCAGCATAAGCTGATTCATCATAAACAAACCATTAGCCAACACAGACATCAACAAAATATGCATTTTATTCATGTTTAACACATATGAACTACAAAGTACATGCATTTTCACAAGCCATTGTTGGTACTGTCTATCTAATTGTGCAAGGGTCAACGAAATTCAGTCTTTTCTGACTTCGATTTCTACACCCATCTCTTTCTCTAACGGTTGTCATAGTGACCTTCATTTGACTCGGATGATGATGATGAGCACTGCCAATTCATCATCAGCAAAGACCATGACGTGCATTGGAACTAGTCATCGATTACAATGACCTCCACTGCATCATCATCCGAGGCTAGAACGTCATCATCAACATCATTTCTTCGAACATTGAACCACACTACTGAGCCTGTAGTGCCTTCCAGGTTCAAGTCGAACCTTAAACAGCAGTTGGTAGGCAACTCGTGGAAGAGAGTGAAGTTTTCAAAATCACCTCTTATACGAATATGATCAGTCATTTTATTTGGCCTACGTGGGTCTGGGTGCTGTGTCAAAGTGAACACATCTCGATCATCATGCATCTCAAGAACACAAGATGAGTATTGCCAAAGCTTATGCATTCTAACAAATGGGGCAGGGATGGTTACATAACTTTGTTTAACATTAATTTCTTTGAAGTTTATGAGAAAGAAGTTAGTAGCCATTTGCAAAGAAGATTTTGCTCTTAGGAATGCAAATGTAGGTGTGATTTGTGAAGAATGCATGCAAGCTAATTTATAGACAAACTTGTGGTTGTGAATTGGTCAATAATTTAGCATGCAGTGACTTGTCAAAATAAAGTGACTTACCTTTATCAGTTTGGAACTGTTCTCAATAAAGTATTTTACCTTTTCCACATATCAAGGACATTCACGGGTTTGAAAACTGTTTGTGGGACAGGCAACCAAATATGTCCAAAACTGGTTTGGGATTTGCACTTCTACTCTTCTCTGAACACTTAAAAGCAACAGTTGTTAGATAACAATACTAACAGTTGCAGACTGTTAGTGTGAAAAACATTGAGTAATGAACAACTGTTAGTCCAAGTTAATCATTCCAATGTTTGAGATCAAAAAGTTGAATCTGCTCAAATCAAATGCTTTAGTGAACATATCAGCTAATTGATCATCAGTATGGGCTTTCATAACTTGGATTAATTTCTTTTCATTGCAGTCTCTTATGAAGTGAAATCTGATTTCAATGTGCTTGGTTTTAGAATGCTTCACTGGATTATTAACTATGCTAATAGCACTGGTGTTATCAACATAAATAGGTGTATTTAAGAAAGACAAACCATAATCCAGAAGTTGATTATGGATCCATAGAACTTGTGAACAGCAGCTTGATGCAGCAACATATTCATCCTCAGCTGTTGAAGTTGAAACATTTGTTTGTTTCTTGCATTGCCATGAAACCAGCCTTGATCCAAAGAATTGACATCCTCCAGAGGTTGATTTTCTGTCCACATTGGCTCCACCATAGTCACTATCAGAATATGCCACCAAATCAAAAGGTGAATCTTTAGGATACCAAAGTCCCAATTTTGGTTGGCCTTTGAGGTATCTAAAGATCCTCTTCACAGCAAACAAGTGTGACATCTTCGGACTGCATTGAAATCTGGCACATACACACACAGCAAACATTATATCAGGTCTAGAAGCAGTTAAATACATTAATGAACCTATCATTGACCTATATAGATGTATGTCTACATCCTCCCCCTCAGAGTCTGCTCCCAACTGTTTGTGTGTTTCCATAGGAGTGCTTGCCAGTTTCACATCTTGATAGCCAAACTTGTCCAATATGTCTTTGACATACTTAGATTGGCTTAGAAAGATACCAGAGGGCTTCTGTTTCACTTGTAATCCCAAGAAAAATGTGAGTTCACCCATGGAACTCATCTGAAATCTTTTGTGCATAATGACTTCAAATTCTTTGCACAGACTGTCATCAGTGGATCCAAAGATTATATCATCAACATAGATTTGCACAAGCAAAATCTCTGTTTTAACAATCTTTGTAAACAATGTTTTGTCAATTGTGCCTCTCTTAAAACCATTCTCAAGAAGGTAGGATGATAATGTCTCATACCAAGCTCTAGGAGCTTGATGTAGTCCATATAGAGCTTTATCCAACCTATATACCCTGTCAGGGTACTTTGAGTCTTCAAAGCCAGGGGGTTGACACACATATACCTCCTCATCAATAGTTCCATAGAGAAATGCAGACTTGGCATCCATTTGATACACCTTAAATCCTTTAAAGCTTGCAAAGGCAAGAAATAGTCTAATGGCTTCAATCCTTGCAACAGGTGCAAAGACATCATCATAGTCTATTCCTTCCTCTTGTGTATAACCCTGTGCAACCAGTCTTGCCTTGTTCTTGATTACAATCCCTCTTTCATCTTTCTTGTTGAATTTGAAATTGCTCTTTTGCCTCTTGGAAGTTCAACTAACTTCCAAACTTGCTGAATTTGAAATTGTAAGAGCTCTTCTTGCATTTCTTCCACCCATGAAGAGTCTTTCAATGCTTCAACTGCTTTCTTTGGTTCTATTTGAGATAGAAAGCAGGCATTCACATCAAATTGGGCAAGATCCACACCACTGTTTTCATTTTGCAGCATGTTCCTTGTTCTGATAGGAGTGGTTAGATCACCAATTATTTGTGATATTGGATGATTCTTGTGAACTCTTGATGTAGGAATGTTTTCTTCAGTCATTTCATTCCCTAGATTAGACAGATCAAACTCACATTCACTTGAATTTCCAGCAGTATCACACACTTGATCAGCAACTGTTTGGGGTGCAGATTCAGTGTGTTGTTGAGGATCATGAGATTCCATGTCCTTTGAAGATTCAGCATCAATCAATGGATCAGCAGCATTGGAGAACTCTTGTTGAAGCATAGAAATCACAACAAAGACTTCAGTAACTTTGTTTGAACCAACAGTTGTTGGTTTTGAGCTAACAGTTTCAAGACTGTTTGAACTAACAGTTTCAAAACTGTTTGGGCTGTTAGAGACTGTTTGTTGATTTTCACCAACAGTTGTTGAGGTACCTGCAACTGTTTCAGTAGAATACTCAAAAGAAAGAGATTTAGACAATGCATCAATATCAAATAACCAATCAGGCCCATTACCTGCAATATTGATCCTATGCTCATTGAAAGAGACATTCATACTCTCTTCTATGATTCTAGTGACATTGTTAAATACTCTAAAAGCTTTACTTTGAGTGGAGTATCCTACAAAGAAACCTTCTTTAGCCTTACTCTCAAACTTGCCTAATTGTGATTTGGTATTAAGGATAGTGCAAGGATAGCCAAATGGTTTGAAGAAGTTGATTAAAGGTTTTCTCTTGAGGAACAACTCATAAGGAGTTTTCCCTTTGGACTTGACTACTTGTACTCTATTCTGAACATAGCAGACAGTTTTCACTGCTTCTGCCCAGAATGTCATTGGGAGCCTAGAATCAGCTAACATGGATCTAGCAGCCTCTATCAAAGTCCTATTCCTTCTCTCAACAACTCCATTCTGTTGGGGAGTCCTAGGGGCACTAAACTATCTTTCAATACCTTTACTTTCACAAAAACTGTTTAGCTCATAGTTCTTAAATTCAGAACCATTGTCAGATCTAATGACTTTTACCTTCAAATCAGATTGATTCTCAATCCTAAGAATAAGAGACTTAACCAACTCAGCAGTTTCATCTTTAGTTCTAAGAAATTGAACCCATGTAAATCTGGTGAAATCATCAACTACAACTAAACAGTAGGCTTTCTTACCTATGCTGACAACAGATGTTGGACCAAAAATATCCATATGCAAAAGTTGTAAAGGTGCAGCAATGGAAGAAACTTCTTTGGTCTTATAAGAAGTTTTGTGTTGCTTGCCTTTGAGACAAGCCACACAATGATCATCACATGAGAATTCTTTTTGGGGCAAACCTCTTACCAAACTGTTTTTAGCTAACAAGTTCATGGTTTTAAAGTTCATGTGACACATCCTTCTATGCCAAATGGCAGACTCATCATGAGATGCCTTTGAGAGTAAGCAACTTAACACATTATGTTTAGCAATCTTTTGTGTATCTAGACAGTATACATTATCCTTTCTAGGTGTTCTCAAAAGAACATCCTTCTCATTTAGGTCAAAATCTTTTGATAGGATAATGCATTCTGAATCTGTAAACAAAACTTTGTTTCCATTGTCACAGATTTGAGAGACACTTAACAGATTGTACTTAAGTTTTTCAACAAAGAAAACATCATTAAATGTAAGTGTACCTACCTCAACAGCTCCTTTACCTGTGATTTTTCCTCCCTTAGAATTTCCTCCAAATGCTACAAATCCACCATTGATGCTTCTGAAATCCTTCAAACAATGTCGATTTCCAGTCATGTGCCTTGAGCATCCACTATCCACATGCCAGATAGATCCATGATTGGCCCTGTGAATGCTCTGCACAAATAAAATCAGTTAGTAGCAGGAAGTACCCAGGCCATGCAGGTCTTGGGTACACCATTTAAGTCATAATACTTAAACAGAGTTTGGTTCTTTTTGATTTCATCAAAATTAGATTTCTCTAATTTGTGTGATGAATACTTTGTAAGAACATGTGGTTCCCAACTGTTGTGATTAACAGTTGAGACCTTTGAACAAACAGTTGTTGTAGATGGTAAAACAGTTGAGTCAACATGTGACTTATTCTGTTTTGCAATTTGAGTACCAGTTTTACCCTCTTCAGAAACTGTTTGTTTCTGTAGTTTCACCCAAGCTAGACCAACAGTTTTTGGTTTTGATAAAACAGTTGTGGAACTGTTAGTTGGTTTGGATGTAACAGTTGTAGAACTGTTAGCCTATTTTGGCTTAGCAGTTTTAGAACTGTTAATCTGCTTTGACTTAACAGTTTTAGAACTGTTATTTTGCCTTTTGAAACTTGGTTTTTTGGTGCTACACAGCTGTGGGTTATAATAACAGTCTTGAGCCAAGTGATTGGATCTCCCACATATATAGCACTTTTTAGCTTTAACAATAGGCAAACCAGTTCTTTGTGACCAGAACTGGTTCCTATTTCTTTGATTTCCTCTAACAGGTGCTGACTGAGGAAACTTTTATACACCATGCTTTTGGCATGTGCATGCAGGCATTTCAGTATGCCTTTTTACAGATCTGGGTTTAGTCTGTGCTTTTGCAGCCTCCTTCTTGGGCTTTCCAACTACAACTTCACCAACTTTCTCCTTTCCTTTGGTCTTGGTACTAACAGTTGAGCTGTTTGGGTTCTTTTTGGAACTGTTAGTGTAGAGATGTGAATTGTTGGCAACAGTTGTGAAACTTTTTATGGAGTTAACAGCTTTTGAGGGTTTTGGCTCATTGGTGAGGGGTTCAGTGGATGCTTTTACAAACACCACAGGCTGTAAAGATGATTTTGTGGGAATGGGCTCACAACAGATGTGATTTTCATATGGAATAACTTCATCCTTCTACACAACTCCCTCATTCTTATCATCACTCACTGCATACACAACTCCTTCCTCATCACTTTCAAATTGTGGATCAGCTGACTTCAGTTCCTCTGGTAATGATTCATTAACATACCTATCAGCTACATCAGACATGGGAGTTATATAGTTGTGATTGTATGGAGGTGGGGTCTGCTTATATCCTAAACCAGTTTTCACCTTGTCTCTGATTTGTGATTGTAACAAGGTTTCAAGTTTAAGATTTGTTGCCTTGAACATGCTCAGATCAATATCAACACCCTCCAACTTCTTGGTTAACTCATCAACCTTACTTTCCTTCTCACTTAGCTTCTTTTTCAGACTATCAATCTCCTCTTGAAGCTGCTCTTTTTCCCACTTATGATATTTTCTATCATAATCCATTTGCAGTTCATTGGCTTGATAATCTTTTATTTTCTTTTCAAAGCTTTCAATGACTGCACTTGATTCATATCTCCTCTCCTCCATTTTTCTTAGAGCAGCACACATTTTCTTATTGTGCTCTCTAAACCTTTTAACAATAGCTCTACATTCACCAGGACATAGTTTAGAAGATACCTGAATGTCCTCAGATTCTGGTGAATCCAACATGATGGAGGAGTCAGTCAATGCCATCAAAGCTTTGTTGTTTGTAGCCTCCTCTACTTGATCACTCCAATCAAACCCATGGCCTTTTTGTGAGACCAATGCTGAGGAGGTTTGATTCTGAGTTGGCCTCTGACCTTGATTCTGGACTTGTCCACCAGATCTGCACTCTCTTGCAAAGTGGCCAAGCTGTTGACATTTGAAGCATCTCACATTTGACTTGTCAAATCCAGCCTTGCCATCAGCTCTAAAATTCATGTTTTGCCTTCCAGTCCTTTTGATGAACCTCTTGGCTCTAACAGTAAGCATGGCCATCTGCCATTTGAGATCCATCTCCTCAAGATCATCAGGGTGTACTTGTTCAAGATCCTCATTGGTGAGGGTTGAATGTGCATGGCTGGCATGAAAAGCTTCAAGCACAGCATCTGGAGTGTTCACATCTAGTCCAACAGCAGAACTAGTACCTGCACAACTATCAATAGAGTTAGTTAATGAATGGTTTGATTCCATACCTGAGGATGACAGGAGAGCAGCATTGTGGCTATAGACAATAGTTTTTCTTTTTCCCTCTATCTCTCCCTCAAACACTATCAAACTATTATAGAGGTCATCTAACTCTATGTCTTCAAGGGAATCCTTAGTCCTCCATTGTGCAGCAAACACAGTCCATTCATCACCTAGAGACCTAAGAAACTTTCTATTTATCTCATCTTGATCAAGCCTAACCTTAGCACTCTCTAGTTGACTTACCAGCTTGTAAAACCTATCAAAGATTTGGGTGATGCTCTCATTCTTTCCACTGGTGAAGTTCTCATAGGCTTATTTAAGGAGATCTCTTTGGTTTCTCTTAGAGCTAGCATTCCCAGCAAACCTCTTTTCTAGAGCATTCCAAAGTTCATGAGCATCATCAAATTTTTTGAATTGATGTTGATACTCATTGGGAATTGCAATCTGGAGGATGCTGAGAGCTTTCATCTCAATCATTCTCTCCTTCTTTTCAACATATGTCTTTGGTGGTGAATTTTTCTTTGGTTTTCCAGTCTCATCCAGATCAACAGGGGCAGTGGGAACAGTTTCAATGATTTCCCAAACAGCATAGTCCATTAATTGGACATGCTGCTTGATTCTCAGTTTCCACAACTCAAAATCAGTTGGTTTGAGCATGGGAACACGAATGTTTGACCCAGAGCCATTGTTATCAGAAGATCCACCAGAATCCATTGAAACAAAGTAATTTGAAAACAGTTTTAAAGAACAAAGCAAGATTGAAGCAAAACCTTTAACTGGTGATCAAAGGAACCTTAATGATAAGGCTCTGATACCACTTGTTAGGATCGGATATAGATTATATCAAATAACAAGAACTAACTTTTGAATAACAAATCAGAGTTGAATAAAAAGTTAATCTTTAACTATGATCACAATCAACTAAGAAGTTACGGAATCACACTTAATTGATTAAAGAAGGTTTTGAACACAAAGCAATTCAATCAAACAGTAGTTTTATTGATCAACCAGAATGATTACAATAGCAAACTTCACCCCCAATCTAACTTATTATGTTAGACGAAGAACACAGATTGTTCTTGGGTTTCAAAGAGAAACTTAGAGGCTTAGCACTATTCTGAAAGCAAATTACAACTTGAAGAATGAATGCAAAAACTTAAACAATGAGTACGTACGTATTATAAATTCTAATCTAGTATTTATATACTCCTTGATCTTCCTTGATTTGTTGACAGTTAGGTAATCTTCTATCTTGTGAGATAATCTTGATGATCTTCCAAATATTTCGAGATATCTTCAAAGATAGTTGTTTCCACATTTAGCTCAACCGAAACTGTTCAATGAATGCAACCGTTTTGGTTCTTTTAACTGTCTTCGGCTTCAAGGTCTTCAAACAGCTGTAGTAGTTTGTACTAACAGTTCTGAACTCTATATAAGAGCTTTGAAGTTCACAGCAACTGTTGGTTACAACTGTCTTCACAATCTTCACTAACAGTTCTAAACTGTTTCTTCAACAATTCTTCTAACAGTTTCGAACTGTCTTCCCAACATCCATTAACAGTCTTAACAGTTTTGATCTTTGCATGTATAACAGTTTCAATGACTTAGCCAATTTCCCAACATTTTTAATTCAGCACACAGCTGAGAAATGGTTATTTGATGATTCTTAACCTTCTTGTGTGTTTGTTCTAGTTCTTCAGAAAATTCTTGAACTTGATTAATTAAAACATCATTTTCAAATCTTAGTTGATTCACCACTTCAGAAGTAGATTTAGCAAAATGAACAGCGGAAGACTGTAAGTGAGACAACTGTTCTTTCAACATTTGATTTTCAATTCCTAGAATGATGTTGTTAACAATGCAGTTTGTATCAAGAATCTCCTGTCGCCGCTGCAATTCCATGTGAGGAATGTACAGGCGTGGTGCGTATGATCTCTTTATTGAACTAATCTAATATTTACAATAGAACTAATCTATTCTATCTGATGAACTCAGGATGTAAAAGCTCCCAGATGATGATCTCTTTATTGATCTCATCTAACAATCTTTCAGCTTCATCGTTTCCCTAAAGTTCCTTCTGTTGTACTCTAATGAGTTTGTTCAGTTTATACTTTATTAACTGATTTATCTCCTTACTACCACAACAGTTTCTTATTCTCAAGGCATCCTCAGCTTTTAGATAGCAAACCTCATTTAGCTTAATAAAACTGGGATTACCTGCCTGATCCTTAAACATGAAGCCTTGAATAGGAGTGTTAATGCTTTGATTTTCTCTGAATTCTACTCCTACAGGCATGTCGAACAAATTTTCCCACTACAGACCAGTATATACAGCTTCAGCTCGTGCCAAAGCTTCCTTTTCTTTTTCTTTTTCTTGATCCCTGGCCTCTTTTTCTTTCCTTTTCCTAAGCTCATCAAGGGATATGCACAGCTCAGCAGCTTCCTCTAGTTCAATCATTTCAATCATCTCCCTTGTAGCTTTTTCCTCTTCAGTTTCAGAAACACTGTCAGCTTCAGATTTATTTTCTATCACTTTTTGCTTTTTAGCTGCAGGTTCCTCTTTGTTTATTTCTAACTCCCCCTCAGTCTGAGTCTTCCTCTCTGCTTCTTTAGCTAAAACGAGAAGAGCTTCAGCTTCAGCTCGAACTAGCTCAGCTAAAGTATCAGCTTGAACCTTCTCCCCCTTTTTGTCATCATCAATAGGGTTTGAAGTCATTTGTTGTTGGAGTGCAGCAACTGCAGAGGCAATCTCTTGAACATCCTTTGTAAATATATCAATACACAATTGATATACGATACGAATTGAAACTGATTCAAAACGTATGGACAGAAAAATTAATAACACTTAGTAATTAATTCATAGATTGGACACACCAAGCTGAGTAAACATATTACTCAGTCTAAGTCAAGCACTCAGCTTGATTCAAGCACTCAGCTTGAGTGGAGCACTCAGCTTGAGATTGATACTCAGCTTGAGTAGAGCACATAGCTCAGGCTCAATGACACTTAGTCATTTATGTTTAAGACTGACTTAAACATGTAATTTTAGCTACACTAAGTAGGTAAAATATGTTTGGAACTTACCAAACGTGTGAACCAATCACACAGTGTGAGTTAAGCACATAGCTCAGACTCAATGACACTTAGTCATGTTGTTCGAGACTAACTCAAACTAACATTTCAACTACACTGAGTAGTTGAATTATGTTTGGAACTGACCAAACGTGTGAACTCATTATTCAGTGTGACATATAGATCAGTTTATGAAAACTTATTTATAAACTGTGCACCCAGCTTAAGACACTTAGTCTCTGTCAAACTGAGAACCCAAATTTTAGACACTTAGCTAGGGGTTGAGCATACCCAATTTACTTAGCAGATACATAAACCTCTTTTCATCAAGGGGCTTAGTAAAGATATTTGCTAATTGGTCATCAGTGGAGATAAATTTAATGTCAACTTTACCTTTTTCCACGATGTCTCTTATGAAGTGATGTCTAATTTCAATATGCTTGATTCTTGAGTGAAATACTAGATTGTAAGTGATGGCTATTGCACTTTGGTTATCACAGAAGATAGGAGTTTTCTTGAAACTAATCCCAAAGTCCTGAAGCTGATGCTGTATCCACAAGATTTGAGCACAACAGCTCCCTGCTGCAACATACTCAGCTTCAGCAGTTGAAATAGCCA
Organism: Pulicaria dysenterica; assembly: GCA_947179395.2. NCBI lineage: Eukaryota > Viridiplantae > Streptophyta > Magnoliopsida > Asterales > Asteraceae > Pulicaria > Pulicaria dysenterica. The sequence goes on from OX359292.1 coordinate 11,184,353, forward strand.
CTGAGTTCTGTTTCTTACTAGTCCAGCTTACTAATTTACCTCCAAGCAATTGACATCCTCTAGTGGTTGATTTTCTATCTAACTTGCACCCAGCATAGTCAGCATCAGAAAAACCAACTAACTCAAATCCAGAGTCCTTTGGATACCAAAGTCCTAGATATGGTGTACCTTTAAGGTACCGAAAGATCCTTTTCACAGCTTGAAGATGTGATTCTTTAGGATCAGCCTGATATCTTGCACAAACACATGTAGCAAACATGACATCAGGTCTACTAGCTGTCAAATAGAGTAATGAACCTATCATTCCTCTATAGGTAGACTGACACACAGACTTACCATCTGAGTCTTTACTCAGCTTGACCGCTGGTGACATGGGTGTTTTCATGGTTGAACTTGAATCAAAACCATATTTCTTTATCAAATCCAAAACATATTTGCTTTGATTGATGAAAATTCCATCAGGCTTTTGTTGAATTTGTAGGCCTAGGAAATGTGTCATCTCACCCATCATAGTCATCTTGTACTTTTGTGACATTATTTTGGAGAACCACTCACACAGAGATTCATTGGTTGAACCAAAAATAATATCAGCCACATAGATTTGTACAAGAATCACCTGTTCCTTGCTCTTTTTAATAAAGAGTGTCTTATCTATACTACCTCTGGTGAAATCCATGGATAGTAGATAAGTTGACAGTGTATCATACCAAGCTCTTGGAGCTTGTTTAAGACCATACAAAGCCTTGTCCAACTTATAGACATGATGTGGAAACTTTGAACTTACAAAGCCAAGAGGTTGTTTCACATAGACTTCCTCCTGAAGTTTTCCATTTAGGAAAGCACTATTCACATCCATTTGATAGACTTTGAAGTCTTTATATGCTGCATAAGCCAGGAACAGCCTTATGGCTTCAATTCTAGCAACATGGGCAAAGGTCTCATCATAATCGATTCCTTCCTCTTGCTTATACCCTTGTGCTACCAGCCTGGCTTTGTTCCTAACTATCACTCCATCCTTGTCCATTTTATTTCTAAAGACCCACTTAGTGCCTATAATTGAATGATATTTGGGGGCAGGGACAAGGTTCCAAACCTTATTTCTCTCAAACTCATTTAATTCCTCTTGCATAGCATCAATCCAATCCTCATCTGCTAAGGCTTCTTCAGTCTTCTTTGGTTCCATCTGAGACAGAAAACCAAAGTGAGCAGCATAGTTAGCTGTAGCCTTAGATCCGGTCATGAATTTCTCTTGGACATTTCCAATGATTTGATCTTGAGGATGATCTTTGAGGAATTTAAATGTGGTAGTTGGAGAGTCAGGTTCTGAATCTGAGTGATGTTGAGAACTTCGATGTGAACTTATCTCCTCAGTCTCAACAGCAGTATTGTCAACCAACCGATTATCACTAAGATTCTCAGTCTGAGTGACTTCAGCTCCAAAAGGATTGACGAACTCATCATCTTTCTCAGCTTGAGAATCCTTTGAAGCCTGTGATGATTTCATTGATGAACACACATCATCATCACTATCATCTCCTATGACATACATAGGATTTGACATGTTGATTTCCTTTGGCCTTTCAAGCTCACTCAGACTAACGGAGTCAGCTTGACGTTTCTCAGCTTGATCAATATTGTCTTCATCAAATGAAACATGAATTGATTCTTCAGTGGCCTTTCTCCTAGAATTATATACTCTGTAAGATTTGGAGATTGAGGAATAACCAACAAATATTCCAGGATCAGCTTTGGGTTCCAACTTATGGAGCTGATCTCTTTGATTCAGCACATAACATTTTGAACCAAAGATATGGAAATAACCTATATTGTGCTTTCTAGACTTATACATTTCATATGAAGACTTTCCATGTCTTTTGACAATGATTGACCTATTCTGAGTATAGCAGGCTGTATTAACAGCTTCATCCCAGAAATAGAGTTTCAATCCTGCCTCACATAGCATTGTCCTTGCAGCCTCAATTAAGGTTCTATTTCTCCTGTCAGCAACTCCATTTTGTTGTGGAGTTCTGACAGATGAGAAATTTTGTAATATTCCTTTTTGTTCATAGAAGCTTTCAAGGGTTGAGTTCCTGAACTCAGTCCTATGATCACTTCTGAGTTGCTTTACGGACAAACCTTTCTGCAACTCTTCCCTTTTGATGAAACTTATTATCTCCAGGGCAGCCTCACTTTTGGCTTTTAGGAATATTACCCAGGTGAATCGTGAGAACTCATCTACTATCACCAGAGTGTACTTCTTGCCACTTAGGATTGGAGTACTTATGGGTCCAAATAGATCCATATGCAACATATGCAATGGGTCTGTTATTGAAAAAAATTGCTTTGATTTAAAGGACCCTTTATAGTGTTTCCCTTGTTCACAAGCTGAACACAATTTGTCTTTGACAAATGTGATTTTTGGTAATCCGGAGACTAACTCTTTATTGTACAACATATTTATATTTTTAAAGTTCAAATGAGATAAACGTTTATGCCATATCCAACTCAGCTCAGGAACAGAATGGGAATACAAGCAGGTTTCATTATTAGGATCAGCAGAATTAAGATAAAGTACATACACATCTCTTTCTCTTTTAGCTATTAATACAAGCTTTCCCTTAGCATTATAAATTGTTCCTGCTTTTTTCCTAAAAGTAACAACATTGTCCTCATCACACAATTGACTGATACTAATCAGATTGTGTTTGAGGCCTTTGACATATGCAACTCTCTGGAAAGTGACTTTATCAGCTTGCATCTTCCCATAGCCTTTGGTTCTTCCATGGGAGTTGTCACCAAATGTTACTTTAGGACCTTCATCTTCCTGGAAATCACTGAGAAGTCCTTTCCATCCGATCATGTGACTTGAACATCCACTATCCAAGTACCATTTACTTGAACCCTGCACATGATATAAACTAAACACATTAGTTTTGCTTGGGAACCCACTTCTTGGTGGGTTCAGATGAGGAGCACTTAGCAGCTTCATCTTGTTGAACTGACTGCTCAGCTTGAGCAGGAACTGAATCCTGTGTAAGCTGATCAGTTTGTTCTTGCTCAGGTCTTGAGATTTCAGCATCACAGCCATTAGCCTCATGACCTCTACTTCTGTATTTGTAGCATCTCCTTCTTCCAATGATGACAGGAGGTAGAGTGTCTAACAATCATTGTGAGAATTTACTTTCAGTTTTAGAATTGTATGTGGTGGATAACTTCTCAACTTTCTTTGCAAGCTGATTCACCTGGTGATCACTGACTTTGGACTTACCTTTGTCAGGTCTCTGTTTGTTATCCTGAGAAGATTGACTAACAACCTTCTTCTCCATGACTTTGGACTTACCTTTTTCATGCTTACTGGACTCACCAGTTTCAACAGGTTTGGACTTACCACTGTTGATCTTCTTGGACTTACCAAAATCAACAACTTTGGACTTACCATTGTTGTGATTTGACCTCTGACTGTTAGTCCCAAGTGGTTCAACTATCAAGATCTATGGAGGGAACAATGGCTAACTACTCAATATGATAGAGAGAGAATTAGAAACACCATGGAAACACACATAGTTAAGCTTGGAATAGTGCCAAAGTCCACCAAATGACAACTAGTCATTTGGCTTATATACCCCTTGGGGTATTTACATATTTAGTCCTTTAAGTTTGTACGTAGTACAAACGTCACCTAGAATTCAATCTTCTATTCTATACAATATTTAATTCTAACAATCTCCCCCTTTGTATAGAAAATAGAAGATGTTGGTCTTTTCAGCTTCATACGATCTTTAATAATCTCCCCTTACAAATATGCAGATTTCTTGTTGCATTCTTTAGAAGCTTTTGGGAGACAAGACTTGAATGATTTCTTTTTGAATCTTCAGTCTGATGGTCCCGTATTATGATACGGATGAAGCAATGCAAGATGTTAATCTTGTAATATGTGTTAGTGTGTGCATTCGGTTTCTAGAGAGAGAGAGACGAGAGAGAGTATTGAGAACACAAGAACACAAGTAAGTAATATGCAAAGCTTACTTAGAAATGTGGGGGAAATGCCTTTATATTGCATTTCCCCAACTTTGAGTAATTACATATTACACCCCTCACTTTAATATTTCTAACAATCTCCCCCTAAGTGAGGCGTGTAATCATTCACAACAAATAAATACATTAATCTATTCATAGGCTGATTTGTTGCGAATCCCGAATGCCACTTACCACTTGCGTATTTGCCTTCTGCTTGCCAGTGTCGTTCTCATCCTTTCTATAGCACGATAGGCTTCAGCATGTTCTTCATCAGTATAGGCTATCCGGTTTTCCTAAACTTTCTGATGTATCTTATGATGGAGAATTTTCAAGGTACCGTCTGAATACGCCATGAGTTCATCAAGTGTGATGAAGATCTTTTCGCCTTTTGTATTCTTTGAGACGACCCCTCGATCACCTTTGAAGTTTGGATGCCCATCATAGATAACTGTCAATTCTTCAAGCTTTTCTAGATCTGGATGGCTCTGGTTAGGCTTTAAGAGATTGACTTTCAGATAGTTGTTTTCAGCTCCGAGTTGCAGATCATGTTCCTCAAAGTATTCCATTAAATTTCTCATGTATTTCATCAGAGCAACCCTTCCGAACTCTTCTTCTGGCCACTTTCCTCCTTTCTGAGAGAGGGTGTCAAAGATGAAGCTGATGTCTTCAATACTTACAAACCTTAAGTCTGCTTCGTTGAGGAAGAATGACATATTGTTTGCTCTTCTAACATGAAAGATGGCATACTTTATTCTGAAGGTTGTCTGAGTATAGATATTGATAAGTTCAACAATTGGATACTCTGATTTGATCTCTTCGGGTTTTGTCATGGACTGAGAGAGGATGTGTTCATATCTTCTTCTCTGTTTATCGTCCATGTTCCGCAACTCAGGGGAAATAACCTGTACTAGTTCATTGCTGAATATGTCTGGAATTCTTTCTTCAAGATTAGCAGCATTGACAAAATAAGGTTTCCATATAGGTTGTTGGGCAGCACTTCTTGTGAACATGTTGTCTGCATCAAGTTCTGGATCCCCACGATACACTGGAGGAGCAGGTGGCACAATGAAGCTCCTTGGCAAGGGCCATTCAGATTCTTGTCTTGTTTTCTCAGCTGCCTCTCTTTGTTTGTTTCTTTCAAGTACATCGGCAGCTGATTCTTGAAAACGACCAGGAGGAGGAGGGAAAGTTTCATGAACTTCAACATTAATCCCACTGAGAACCCTGGACACGTCGAAGATAGGTTTCTTTTTTTTGGGCTTTCTCCTAACTTCCCTTCTAGAAATTGATTCCCTTTCTTTTCTTTTAAGTGCAAGTTCTTTTTCACTGGGAATATCATCAAATTTGTGGATAATTCTAGGAGAATCTAGACGTACAGCAAACTCGACATATTCATCAATGCCTTTGAATAGTCTTTCCATCTCAGAATCCTCAGTCTCCTCCTCCGGTTGAGCAGAACTACCTTCACCCACATGCCTTGCTGGTGATGTATGAATAGACTCATATAAATCTTCCACTTGTTCCTCTGAGTCACTAGACCAGTCAAACATCTCAGCATGGGGCTGCTCGTAAGGTATTTCACCTTCTTCAAGATCACTTGGCCTCGGTTCAGATTGTTGCTGAGGTACATAAAGTACAATTTGTTTTTCAGCATCTTCCTTTTGTTGTCGTTCATGAACTTCATCGGCCATTTGTTGTTGTTGTTGACTTCCGGACCCAGTTGAACTTGTACCTGCAGATAAGTATGAAGTAAAGAGTGGGACAGGTACAGTAGCAACAACTGAGGGAGCAGACATGTATTTTCTCCTTTTCTCCCCCTCGGGTTGATCATCCGGATCCTGATCATCCCGTCTCCTCTTACTCCCCTAAGCCTGTGCCTGACAGGTTGTTTCTAGGCTAGTCAGCCGGTCTGTGACTTTTGATAGGGAGGTGTAGAAACCTTTGGTGATCCCATCAATCTTTCTGTTTACATCTTCATGAAACTCTTGAAAGTCATCCATGGAGATTCCCGATGGACGCTGTTCGTTGCGAAGAGTAGTCAGAAGGCCTTGATCATGTGCAGATTCTGGCCTTTGCTCCAGAAGTCTAACGTACAGCATGCTCTTTAAAGCATCTACAGACATTGTGGCAGGATCAGGTTGTGATTGAGGCTCTGGAACTGGAGGACGGGCAGCAAGAAGTGTTTCAATTCGGTTTAGCTACTCAGCTTGGGCCTTGGAAGCTTGCTCTATCCGATCCAACTTTTGATTTCTCATCTGCAGTTGTTGGTGGATTGGTGTCACGGCTTGTTGAATATGTTGTTGAAGTTCTGCACGTGTAACAAACCCGGAATCACGAAGACTTCCGGTTGAAGTACCAGCCACATAGGCAGTACTACCTACTAGAGCAGCAGGGATGTTGGCTCCAGCAGGATTTCCTTCCAATCCTCGAATGGCACCTGAAAAAGTACCACCTCTGGAAGTTGAGGAGACTTGTTGAGTCAACAAGCTCAGTGCATCTATGGTAACACGGTGTTGATCAAGATATGCGGAAATCCGCGGTATATCAAATTGTGCACGAAAAGAAGTCGAGGACGAGGGAGGCGGTCCTCTTTGTTCAATAGGTCTAACACCCAATTGGGGTTGACCCAGTGTATGTGCTATAACCCTGTGCAATAAAGACGGTGCCTTTTGAGAGACACCATAGTGGCTTTGTGGGGCAGAAACTTGCACGGGTGGGATCACCGCGACTTCTTCAATATGAGGCCCAGCAGTGCTAGGCCCCATAGTAGATATGGCTTCCCGGCTTTCTGGGTTTGGGGATCCCTCAGCACTCATTTTTTCTTTTCTCACCTCCTCTCTATCACTCGCACTCCTAACTACAAAACTATCTTCATCATCACCGCTACCAGCACCGTACCCCGCATATTGATTAGGTTGAATGAGATAGTCAGGGGTGACAGAACCAGATTCAACAGATAAGGAATGACTTGGCGAAGTGACTGGAATTTCATGTTCAAGAGCAACTATGGCCCTGCGAATGATAGGAATGACCAGACCACCAGGTTGTGGAATGGCCTGAGTAGTTTGAACAGGGTGAGTCTGGTCGGGAGAGGTAGTATGTGGGTCAGTAAGTTTCATGAATGAGGGTGTGCTTTCTGCTGGTTGTTCGATTGGTTGGTCAGGGGTGCCCATAGGAGATATATCAAGTTCAAAGGAAGGGGCACCTCCTTTATGGGAAGCAGACTCAGCTTCAGAAGAACTGGATGACTCAGAATCGTCAAGTCCAAGTTCAGTAAGAACAGCTTGGGTTTGGGTAGATTGAGAAAGAGATTGAACTATGGCTTGAATGGTGGCGGGATCATAATGCATCCCCTCCCTCTGTAGTCTCAACACCTTCACCTTCTTCTCCACCCCTCTCAGAATTTTCTCTCTCCTCTTCCCCCTCAGCATCTCCCGTAGATTGCTGAGGCATATTCTCTATTTCCTCACCAGGTACTACTCCTCCCTGGGCAGGTATGGCCGGTTCTGGCACAACCATGGGAGGTATTCCTACACTCTCCGTATAACTCTTGACAATATCATTCTGCTCACAAAGATCTAAGAGAGATACAGGGAAGGGTCTTGGAATAGGCAGATTGGTCGGGTTAGCATGTTTAATATGAATAAAGAGTTTTGGAGAAATAGAAGGTAAACCTGTCCGACGAGGGATATCAGCATTCCGACCCATCACATACTGGATGATCATTGGTATGAAGCGATGGTAAGGCAGCATTTTAGCTTCTTTCTACTTTTGGGAATTCTTCCTTTGCATAGTTGCTTTAATATCCTGGAATAGCAGAAATGCATAGTCTATATGCATATGGTTGGCGGCAGCAACAAAAATCTTGAGTTGATACTCAGTGGGGAATTCATAACCAGAATGCTTTGAGGTGAGACACCTTTGAAGCACAGTCAGTAGGGAGTTGTATTTTGGATGTAAGCTGGTTCTTTTGAACTGGTTTTTCTTTACTAGCTCACCATCATAGCCCATAGCCTTTACAATGGCTAGACAATCTTCCTCAGTTGGTATGTCATCAAAAGCAGTGGCAGGTGGCCTACTGTTAGCTCTTGGAAGTCTGAAGATGCTTCTTAGGCGACTGACAGTAATTTCAACAGTGTACTCATCAACCTCAGCATATATGACTTCTTGGTCCCTGTCATTGGTACAGACCTCACAAGTTTTCCAGAATTGTTGGACATAGAGTTCAGGGACATGTGTGCCAGTGATGGCAGGATTATAGGTTAGAAGGTAATTCAAAGGGTGAATTTTCAGAATCTCAGTGATGATTGGGTAGTTAGGATTTCTGAGTTTGTTGAGGTCAGTGTAATGGTTGTTCTCATGAGAGTTTGAATTTAAGAACTCAGACCGATGCATGATTTCCTCTGGTTCAACAATAGCTTGAGCCATCTTATCTGCACAGATAGGTAAAAATTTAAGTTAAGGATAAAGAGATATGCATGACAAAAGTTTTACCCATGTTGACCAATGTTCTAACACCCTAAGTGTTGAACCCTCACTGTGTACAGGATGATTTTTAGTATAAAAAAGTTGTTTTGAAACTTTGAGAGTGTCAATTAGATAGTGCTGAACAACTTTGTAGTACTGGAGCATAGTCCAAAAATCACCCTAACACCTCTTTTTAGGCCAAAAACCAAATTGTTAGTGTATGTTTATACCCCCCAAGAACACGAAGAACACTTTTCGAGATTTTTGAAATATTTTTACATAAAAGTGTTCCCCATGTGATAAGAATGCCCATCACATACTTTGTTTCATCAAACGAGTTTGTTTCGTGTCCCAAACATCCCTTCGAAGTCTCGAAACTCACTTTCGCATCAAGGTGTTCTATGGCCAAAAAAATACCCTTTTAACTCAAAATTTTCAAAATGTAAACCGTACAAATTGTTACCTTTGTGATTAGGAGTATTTTGATACTAAAATTGTAAATTTTGGCAGAGTAACGAGAGGATTAGTATGCTAAAGTAACCAAGAATTCGAGAGAAACTTTAGAAATTTTCGAGTTTTTGAATCATGTAATGGAAGTTTGGTAACTGATGGGACGGTTATAAATCAAGAATGGACACGTGTCACTCGTTGATTGGACCATAGACTTGTAAAAACGCGGCTGATAGAAGCATTCGCATGGTAAAAACACCTGGCTGATAGAAGTGTTGAATCGCATGCGATTAACTCTTTGGTGTGTTAATCGCATGCGAATCACTCTTTGGTTAATAGCATGTGAATCACTTTGTTTATCAATCGCATGCGAATCAACCATTGTATGCGAATCAACCTGTTTATCAATCGCATGCGAATCACCCTTTGCATGCGAATCAACCTGTTTATCAATCGCATGCGAATCACCCCTTTCATGCGAATCAAACTTTGTTTATCAATCGCATGCGAATCACCCCTTTCATGCGAATCAACCTGTTTATCAATCTCATGCGATTAATTCATATTTGCTATCAAATTGTTTGAATCGCATTCGATTGAACCAATACTTGAGAATTTTATGAATAATCAAGATATCTAAAATTTGAGATTTGAAATATTAGTTTTTCAGATATGGTTGATTTGAATGTATGTTTGACACATTCCCCCTAGACTTTTGCATTTGTTTATGAAAAAATTCTCAAGATTTAGGAAATGTATCAGTTGTATACTCCTCCCCCTACACATGTGCAGTATGTGTATAATTTTTCCTCCCCCTACACATAGGATACATGTGTGTCACCAGACATTCACTCCCCCTTGAGTGTTGCATCATGAAGCTGCACAAAGAACAAATAGTGTAACACCTACTCTAAACAAAAAGGAAATGAAAAATGGAGCAACAGTACGTTATATTTTCTAGTTGAGCATGCCTAACTTGGATACCAATTCAGTGAAGCGACTTTCGTCTAATGGTTTGGTAAACAAGTCAGCTAGCTGATTTTCAGTAGGAACATACTGGAGCTCAATTAATCCTTTCTCAACGTTATCTTTTATGAAGTGATAACGGATATCAATATGCTTAGTTTTAGAGTGGTGTACCGGATTGCAGGAGATGGCGATGGCAGACTGAGAGTCGCATAAAAGTGGAATTTTGTCATACCTAAGGCCAAAGTCTGATAACTGTGTGCGTAACCAAAGACTTTGTGAACAGCACATTGCAGCAGCAACATACTCAGCCTCTGCTGTTGAGGTGGATACACAGTTTTGCTTCTTAGAGGCCCAGTAGACTAAACGATCACCCAGAAAGTGTGCACTACCAGAGGTGCTTTTCTGATCTATCTTGCAACCGGCATAGTCAGCATCTGAGTAAGCATGAAGATCCAGATTTAAATCTTTGGGGTACCACAGACCTAGATCCATAGACCCTTTTAGATATCTGAATATCCGCTTAGCTGCCAGAAGATGTGACTCTTTAGGATTCGCCTGGAATCTGGCACAGAGACAGGTAGAGAACATGATATCCGGACGACTAGCAGTAAGATACAGTAACGATCCAATCATCCCACGGTAGTTTTTCAGATCTACAGGAGAACCATCAAGATCTGCTGAGAGTTGTGCCTTAGCAGCCATGGGTGTGGATATGGGTGTGCAGTTAATCATATCATACTTCGTGAGAAGATCTTTGATGTAATTTGATTGGCAAATAAAGCTGCCATAACTTAACTGCTTCACCTGGAGTCCGAGAAAGAATGACATCTCCCCCATCATACTCATTTGGAATCTGTTTGCCATGATTTTAGCAAACTCGTCACTGTATTTTGGATTTGTGGATCCAAAAATAATATCGTCCACATATATCTGAACCAAAATCTTATCCCGACCCTTTGTCTTTGTGAAGAGAGTGGTATCAGTCTTCCCTTTGGAGTAGCCTTCACCAATCAAATATTCAGATAAGACGTCGTACCATGCACGCGGAGCTTGCTTTAACCCGTACAAGGCCTTATCTAAGATATAAACATGATTTGGATGTTTTAAGTTGATGAAACCCTCAGGCTGTGAGACATAAACTTCTTCTTTAAGTACACCATTAAGAAAAGCTGTCTGCACATCCATTTGGAAGACACGAAAGCTTCTAGAGGCTGCATAAGCAAGAAATAGCCGTATGCATTCAATTTGAGCAACAGGGGCAAAAGTTTCATCATAGTCAATGCCCTCCTGTTGATTGTATCCCTTAGCAACCAACCTAGCTTTGTTACGTATGACCACTCCATCTGAATCCCGTTTGTTCTTGAATACACATTTAGTTCCAACAACAGATTTGCCATATAGAAGAGGAACTAATCTCCAGACTTTAAGACGATCAAATTGGTGTAATTCTTCCTGCATGGCAATTACCCAATCTGGATCATCTAATGCGTCACAAGTCTTGGTGGGTTCTGTTGGATTATGTGCAGAGATAATTAACGGGCATATTGGATTCAATGTTATAAGAGACTAAAGGGTCACACCGCTGCACACCCAATTCGGAACAGTTGGATTTCACCTTTAATCTGTGTGGAAATAATTAATCAGTCAGATTAATTATTAAAGAGAAAAAGGAAATAATTAATCAGTTGGATTAATTATGAGATAAAGTAAATAATTAATCAGTTAGAATTAATTATTGAAAAGAGAGACATAAATAATTATCCAGTTCGGATTAATTATTAGTAAGGAATAAATAATAAATAGTTATTTATTATTTAAAGAGATTAAATATTAAGTTTTAATATTTAATGGACCAGTTAATTAATAGTTAATTAATTAACCAGTAAAGTCCAGGGGGTGAATATGAGAAGAGTTGAAAGTTTAATTAAAACAGTCGGGCTTTTAATTAAACGGGCTTAGGTCCATGTTAAACCTTATATATTAATCCTTAAGCCTAAGGATTAAAGGAATAAGGAAACAAGGATTAAGAAAGCAAAAACCTAGCCACCATCTATCTCTCTCTCAATCTCGCATATCTCTCTCTCACGCACGTCGCTCTCTCTCTTTTTCTCTCGGTCTATCGTCGAACAAGAACAACACTCGAAGGGGTGTTTGCGTTTTGGTGATCGACGCAGAGCATCCACGCATACACATATTCTCGGTTTCGAGAATTGTTGTCAGCTTGGTGATCCAGGAGCGGTCTAGCAGCCAGTTCCAGTGAGGTGCAGTAGTGGTGGACTACTTTAGCAATCCTAAAGGTTTTCGATCAGGTATAATTCTATAACCTTATCTATGGATTGTTGTTCAAGAAACTATGTTGATCATGTAAGTTTAAAAGATCCTAACCCTTTTGGGGTTTAGAGGGTTGTGTTCAATCCAGTTCCGCTTTTAGGATTGAACCAGGAGAATCAAACCCAGGGTTGACCAGTTTGTGTCATATGGAGGTTTGGTCAGGTTTCAAAACCCTTCAGTGGTATCAGAGCCTCGGCTCTGTGATCCATAGTTTCTAGTTTTTTATCTGTTTTTAGATTAAGGTTTTATTCTTGATTCTCTATTTACTCTTGGTATTTTTCGAAAATCATAATAAGGTAGTAAAACAGTTTGTTTTATTATCAGGATTATCCTATTAATCAGAGAATTCAAACAGTTAGTTTTGAATGGTTAAAAGGATCATGATTTTTGGATAAAAATGATTTTTTTGGATTAAGATTAAATTAAACAGTTTGTTTAATTAAATAAACCTAGTTAATCTAATTAGTTGGTTTGTTTAATAGTTAAATAATCTTCTTTATCTTGTTTCTTTCTCCTCAATTTTTCGAAAACCATAGAAGGATAAAAACAAGTTTTCTGTTTTTATTCAGTTGATAAAAGGTTTGTTTTTTACCAGTTAGGTTTAAACCAGGTTTGTGTTTAAACGGTTAAAAAGTATAAACTTTTTATCTAAAACTAGATTTTGACAAGTTTTGAACTTTTGTTTAAAAAGGTTGAAATCAAGTTTTTAGGATAATTAGTTATTAATAAGACAAGTTTTTGTTGATATTAATAATTAATATTTTTTGGTTTTCTGAATTAAATACAGTTTTTAATCAGTATGTTAAAACAGTTAGTTTTAATAGATTAAGAGGATTTGGAATATGTTGTATTAATCGGAAAAACGCAAACCGAGAACATCACCGTGTCGGGTGATAGCTGTTACCGGCGCTAAGGCCAGTTGGGCCTCACGGCAGCCGTTAGCGGCGCTAAGGGGCGAGGTGGGCTTCGGCCCAAGCAATCTCGGCCCAAGGCGATTCTTGACCCAAGGGGCTTCGGCCCAGGGTGGGTTTACGACCCAAGTGTTTTGGTCAAATCGGTTCTCGGCCCAAGTGGGTCTTGGCCCAATGGATTCATCGGGTTGACGGGAGATGTTAACCCAAGATAGTTTTTCTGGATTAATACAAAAGGGTTATTAATTTTAAAGTTTTAAAATTAATAAGGTGTTATATAAACTAGTGTTATATGTTTTGACTAGTTTAGTTAAAATGTATATTTTAGATATTTATTTATTATGACTAGTATAAGTCATTTTTTGAATAAAGTCTAAAAAGGATAAAGTTTATATAATATGGAGAAATAAATAAGATAGTATTTAATTGACCAAGGTTGTCGGTTTTTTTAAGTTTTTTGGAAAACTAGTAATAAAACTCGACATAAGGATTTCATTCAAGTTTTGAATGAGATCAAGGTTTTAAGTTTTTGTTTAAAAACTAGTTTGGTCAAATAAACTAGAAGATCATAATTCTCGTTTTTTGGTTAATTGGTATTAATCAAAGGGTAAATGAGAAAGTTTAAACAAATCAGGTTGCGTGCTTAACAGCACAGTTTATTGTTTATATTATAACTGCGTGGTTGACTTTTATATATATAGTGCTTATATATAATTGCGTGGTTGTGATAGCTATAGTTTTGCCGACTTAGGACTCGTTTTTCTCTTTTTCTTTTGGTTTTGGGAAGGCCTGCGTGCCAATTACAATCCCTTTCTTACTTGTAATATTGTACTGGTTCGGGGAGGCCTGCGTGCCACTTACAACCCCATTCAATATTGTATTTGTAATAGACTAGTGTTAGTTTAATCCCTCAACCAAGATGGACTCGAAGAAGATGACGCGTATATGATGTTCGATACGTGAAGCACGGACACTTCGGGGAAGTGTCAAGGCTAGTGGGAGCATGATGTCAAGAAAGGCGAATCCAAGTCACTTTGTCCTTAGGTTTGACCTTAGGATTAGTTGGCAAAACTATAGGGTTTTATATGCTTACTCTTATATCTGCGTGGTTGTGTTTGTTTTATTTACAGCTTTTTCATATAGAATTGCGACTTCTATATGATGCTAAATAAGGATTTAATAACAGGCTGTTATTAAACAGTGAAAAACCACGCGCTTTATGACAAACTAGAATACGACTACAGGTTGTTAGTCGTGTTAGTTAAATTTTTTATAAAATTTAAAGTTTTGTCAAGATTATAAGTTTGGAACTTATAAAAGCCGTTTTGTGCACCTAGTTAAGGTACACATATAAATCGTATTTTTAAACAGTTAGTTTTAAAATGGTTTTTCAAAACTGGAAAATTAAGTTTTAACTTAATTATAAAACCCAAGAAAAATCTTAGATCAGTGTGCTACCCACCTAATGGTACACCCTAACTGTTAAACGGTACTCGGGTGTCGGAAGTGCCCAAACCTTGGGCATCCGGGTTCAAACCATTGCGGGAAGGGGCATGAAAGGTTCTGCGATAATCGGGAGTCCCGGCCAGAATTCATGCTGTCTTAGGTGGTGCGATCTATTTTGGTGATAATCGGGAGTCCCGGCCCAAAAAGCACTAGAGTAGAGTTAAACATACTAGACTGGGTCTAAGTGCTCTACGAGGTTCTAGGAGTCGTATCAGTTAGGTACGATTGGTACAGGGTGTTACCTACCAGAAATAGCATGACTTGGCGGGAAGTGCCCAAACCTTGCGTCAAGTATGTGAAATATGGGTCCTAGGTCTAATATATATTGTTTATGGGTTGATGATATATGATTAGAAAGTATATTTGCAATTACTAATTAAACCGGGTTTTAATTTGTAGATGGCAACCAACGTTAGTAGTACCAACAACCTCTCTCTCCGCTCCATTCTCGAGAAGGACAAGCTGGTCTGTCCTAACTTTCTCACATGGGAGAGAAATATCCGGATCGTGCTTAGGCACGAGAGAAAGTGGTATGTCCTAGAACAACCTCTAGGAAATCCCCCTGCCAGTAACGCTAGGGCAGATGTCAGGGAGGCTTTTCAGAAGCGCTCCAATGACGCTCTAGACGTCAGCTGCCTCATGCTCGCAACTATGAGTTTAGAGTTGCAGTCGAGCATGATGGAGACTCCTGCCTATGACATGATCCACCAGTTGAGGGACATGTTCCAGGAGCAAGCTCGCACGGAGCGTTATGATGCCACAAGGGCATTTAACTCGTGCAAGATGGCTAAGGGGACATCGGTCAGTAACCATGTCGTGAAAATGAAGGGTTACATGGACCACCTAGAGAGGCTTGGGCACCCAGTTCCGTTGCAGCTAGCAACGGATACGATACTCAACTCGTTGTCGGATGACTATAAGCCTTTTATAGTCAACTACAACATGAATAACATGGAGAAATCCGTGGCTGAGTTGCACTCAATGCTCAAGACTGCTGAGCAGAGTATCGGGACCAAGTCTAAGGACATTCTCATGGTGGGTCATGGCGGGCAAAAGAAGAGGAAAGGGCGGCATGGAAAGGGAAAGGGCAAGGCCCAGCCCAGCCAGAATGCACCCAGGGCTAATAATGACAACAAGGGCAAGAAGTCGAAACCAAACAAAGCAAAGGCCGAGAATCGGTGCTTTAGGTGCGGTGAGGTCGGGCACTGGAAAAGAGATGGCCCGAAGGGACACGAGGCAGGTGGCAAGGCTGGCACCTCAGGTATCGTGTAGCTTCTTTGTCACTTTCCACTTGTAAAAGTTTTTACGAGTATTCTTATATCTTGCAATCGTTTTATTGCAGGAGGAGACGGAAAGTGATGCGGCCCAGCATGAGAAGATCACACATGCAGCATACGGATATTTTTTAATATTTATATTTCCAAGTTTATTAAAACTCTTTAAATTTATTGTTGGTTTTTTGAATTTTTGAGTTTATGGAAATTAATTATTTGGTTATATATCCGTGCATGTGTTCTTACTTTATGAATCATGATTAGTCCAGTTGTGACTAAAAGAGTGCCAATAAGTCAAGTGTTGACTTGATTGGTGATTCGTAATAATCTTATGCTGTGATTTGTTGTAGTTATTATAAATGCCGGCTCCACTATTCAAAATACTTAAATAAACAAGTGCTGTTTATAAAATTAGATAGTTTTTCTAATTTAACAAGTATTTAAGTTTTTAATGAAAAAGTGAAAAGTCTTGAACAAGTGGAAATAATAGTTATTATTTCCAAGTAAAAATAGTTTTTGGTAAAACATTTAAGAAAGTATAAAAGTGATTATGATAGTCATTATAATCAAGGATTTTATACTAAATGTTTTAAGGAAAGGAAATTTAAAATGCCTTCACAAGTGTTCTTTACACTCATGGCAAGTTTGATGAAACCATTTTCTGTAACAAGAAAGATGGATGTATGAAGATCCAAGTTCTTGTTTCATAAAACAAATTTCTTACAAAAACTAAGTTTTTTAAAACATGTGTTTGGAACACAAGATTTAGGCATGATGGTCAAAGTTTTGACTAAGCCTAAAAAGATTGTTTTTAAAGTAATGCACTTTTTCATAAAAGATAGTCGGAGCATCTGACAAATGTATCTATCAGAGTTAATAAAAGGTTGTTTTTTTTGTTAACCAGTGTGATAAATACAAGATCGAACCTTTAAAGTGTATAATTATTGGATGTTTTTAGAAGCTATCTAAAACAGTAAGTTCTTGAGAAAGAACTAATCCAAGGAATGCATGATTTATTGAGAGGCATTCAATAAAGGCATCATTGCGAGTTTTTGAGTCAAGTTATGACTTAAACAGAAATTATACTCGTTAAGTTCAGTAAGTCAGCTTAATTAAATGTTGGTGGTTAGTTAACGTTAGAAATGATAAAATAGGATGTTCTTTAACATTCTTAGTAATGATATTAGATTAGTGTTGGCATACACAGGGAATCTAATTTCAAGGTTCTTACAAGTAGGTGTAAGAAAGGGTTATCATTTCAAAAGGGATAAATCTAGTAAGATTTAATTTGTCTACAAATGTAATTAAAGTTTTTTTTACAAGGAGATTATTTTGTAAAATCAGAAACTCTGGAGTTATTTCCAGTTACTCCAAGTTTAAGGAATTTTATAAAATAAGTAAGTCTAGAACTGTTCTAAGGTTGCAAGAACAATTTCTAGCGAAACCAAGAAGGAGTACTTCTAAGTACTAGTCTTGAGTTTCAGGTTTATAGCCATATTATTTTGTTTTGTAATATGTGATAAGTTACAATGCAATATAATAAGTAATTCAGATATACGCCGTGAATTGAGTCAATGAAATGGTTGAAATTATGCGCCTTTATTCAAGAGAGGAATATGGAAGGGTGTAGAAATTAGTTTCATTGTTCTTCACAATTTTGTATGTTTTGGTTTATCCAGGAATAAACTAGGTTTATTCAAAAAATATTATCCGTGACTACTTATCATAGTGGGAACCATGATAGGGCTATAAAGTCATCGTAATTTTGGGGTAGATTTGAAAGTTTGTCGAATATAGCTGCAAAAGGTTTTTGCGGACCAAAATTGACGGATATTCGTTAGGTTTACGAATATTGGATTGACCCACTGTGAGTAATACTTTGTGGTTTCATGTCAAAAGTATTAGTCACATAGGTTATCCTTAAGCCTGAGGTATTTGGTTTGGGATGCGGTAACTGTTGTCTTCTTAGCGCGTTCTAACGCCACGCCGTAACAGGGTGGTCATAAGGGGCGTGTCTAGATTCAGTGGGAGCCGTACTTCCAAACGCAAATATGCAAGATGGTAATTGCACCTTCTTTTTAGAAGAGATATTTCCGGGCCCCTTGACTGATTATAGAAACTAGTAAGTGCACGGCCGTGCCCAAACGAACTGATCTGTTCTTTGTCGTTTATCATGCTGTTTCGAAATCAAGTATGTCATGAAAAACGCGGCTGATAGAAGCATTCGCATGGTAAAAACACCTGGATGATAGAAGTGTTGAATCGCATGCGATTAACTCTTTGGTGTGTTAATCGAATACGAATCACTCTTTGGTTAATAGCATGCGAATCACTTTGTTTATCAATCGCATGCGAATCAACCATTGTATGCGAATCAACCTGTTTATCAATCGCATGCGAATCACCCTTTGCATGCGAATCAACCTGTTTATCAATCGCATGCGAATCACCCCTTTCATGCGAATCAAACTTTGTTTATCAATCGCATGCGAATCACCCCTTTCATGCGAATCAACCTGTTTATCAATCTCATGCGATTAATTCATATTTGCTATCAAATTGTTTGAATCGCATTCGATTGAACCAATACTTGAGAATTTTATGAATAATCAAGATATCTAAAATTTGAGATTTGAAATATTAGTTTTTCAGATATGGTTGATTTGAATGTATGTTTGACACATTCCCCCTAGACTTTTGCATCTGTTTATGAAAAAATTCTCAAGATTTAGGAAATGTATCAGTTGTATACTCCTCCCCCTACACATGTGCAGTATGTGTATAATTTTTCCTCCCCCTACACATAGGATACATGTGTGTCACCAGACATTCACTCCCCCATGAGTGTTGCATCATGAAGCTGCACAAAGAACAAATAGTGTAACACCTACTCTAAACAAAAAGGAAATGAAAAATGGAGCAACAGTATGTTATATTTTCAAGTTGAGCATGCCTAACTTGGATACCAATTCAGTGAAGCGACTTTCGTCTAATGGTTTGGTAAACAAGTCAGCTAGCTGATTTTCAGTAGGAACATACTGGAGCTCAATTAATCCTTTCTCAACGTTATCTTTTATGAAGTGATAACGGATATCAATATGCTTAGTTTTAGAGTGGTGTACCGGATTGCAGGAGATGGCGATGGCAGACTGAGAGTCGCATAAAAGTGGAATTTTGTCATACCTAAGGCCAAAGTCTGATAACTGTGTGCGTAACCAAAGACTTTGTGAACAGCACATTGCAGCAGCAACATACTCAGCCTCTGCTGTTGAGGTGGATACACGGTTTTGCTTCTTGGAGGCCCAGTAGACTAAACGATCACCCAGAAAGTGTGCACTACCAGAGGTGCTTTTCTGATCTATCTTGCAACCGGCATAGTCAGCATCTGAGTAAGCATGAAGATCCAGATTTAAATCTTTGGGGTACCACAGACCTAGATCCATAGACCCTTTTAGATATCTGAATATCCGCTTAGCTGCCAGAAGATGTGACTCTTTAGGATTCGCCTGGAATCTGGCACAGAGACAGGTAGAGAACATGATATCCGGACGACTAGTAGTAAGATACAGTAACGATCCAATCATCCCACGGTAGTTTTTCAGATCTACAGGAGAACCATCAAGATCTGCTGAGAGTTGTGCCTTAGCAGCCATGGGTGTAGATATGGGTGTGCAGTTAATCATATCATACTTCGTGAGAAGATCTTTGATGTACTTTGATTGGCAAATAAAGCTGCCATAACTTAACTGCTTCACTTGGAGTCCGAGAAAGAATGACATCTCCCCCATCATACTCATTTGGAATCTGTTTGCCATGATTTTAGCAAACTCGTCACTGTATTTTGGATTTGTGGATCCAAAAATAATATCGTCCACATATATCTGAACCAAAATCTTATCCCGACCCTTTGTCTTTGTGAAGAGAGTGGTATCAGTCTTCCCTTTGGAGTAGCCTTCACCAATCAAATATTCAGATAAGACGTCGTACCATGCACGCGGAGCTTGCTTTAACCCGTACAAGGCCTTATCTAAGATATAAACATGATTTGGATGTTTTGAGTTGATGAAACCCTCAGGTTGTGAGACATAAACTTCTTCTTTAAGTACACCATTAAGAAAAGCTGTCTGCACATCCATTTGGAAGACACGAAAGCTTCTAGAGGCTGCATAAGCAAGAAATAGCCGTATGCATTCAATTCGAGCAACAGGGGCAAAAGTTTCATCATAGTCAATGCCCTCCTGTTGATTGTATCCCTTAGCAACCAACCTAGCTTTGTTACGTATGACCACTCCATCCGAATCCCGTTTGTTCTTGAATACCCATTTAGTTCCAACAACAGATTTTCCATATAGAAGAGGAACTAATCTCCAGACTTTAAGACGATCAAATTGGTGTAATTCTTCCTGCATGGCAATTACCCAATTTGGATCATCTAATGCGTCACAAGTCTTGGTGGGTTCTGTTGGATTATGTGCAGAGATAATTAACGGGCATATTGGATTCAATGTTATAAGAGACTAAAGGGTCACACCGCTGCACACCCAATTCGGAACAGTTGGATTTCACCTTTAATCTGTGTGGAAATAATTAATCAGTCAGATTAATTATTAAAGAGAAAAAGGAAATAATTAATCAGTTGGATTAATTATGAGATAAAGTAAATAATTAATCAGTTAGAATTAATTATTGAAAAGAGAGACATAAATAATTATCCAGTTCGGATTAATTATTAGTAAGGAATAAATAATAAATAGTTATTTATTATTTAAAGAGATTAAATATTAAGTTTTAATATTTAATGGACCAGTTAATTAATAGTTAATTAACTAACCAGTAAAGTCCAGGGGGTGAATATGAGAAGAGTTGAAAGTTTAATTAAAACAGTCGGGCTTTTAATTAAACGGGCTTAGGTCCATGTTAAACCTTATATATTAATCCTTAAGCCTAAGGATTAAAGGAATAAGGAAACAAGGATTAAGAAAGCAAAAACCTAGCCACCATCTATCTCTCTCTCAATCTCGCATATCTCTCTCTCACGCACGTCGCTCTCTCTCTTTTTCTCTCGGTCTATCGTCGAACAAGAACAACACTCGAAGGGGTGTTTGCGTTTTGGTGATCGACGCAGAGCATCCACGCATACACATATTCTCGGTTTCGAGAATTGTTGTCAGCTTGGTGATCCAGGAGCGGTCTAGCAGCCAGTTCCAGTGAGGTGCAGTAGTGATGGACTACTTTAGCAATCCTAAAGGTTTTTGATCAGGTATAATTCTACAACCTTATCTGTGG
The DNA here is from genome assembly GCA_947179395.2 of Pulicaria dysenterica. Lineage (NCBI taxonomy): Eukaryota > Viridiplantae > Streptophyta > Magnoliopsida > Asterales > Asteraceae > Pulicaria > Pulicaria dysenterica. Next base: position 11,205,564 of record OX359292.1, read on the forward strand.
ATTGTTGTTCAAGAAACTATGTTGATCATGTAAGTTTAAAAGATCCTAACCCTTTTGGGGTTTAGAGGGTTGTGTTCAATCCAGTTCCGCTTTTAGGATTGAACCAGGCGAATCAAACCCAGGGTTGACCAGTTTGTGTCATATGGAGGTTTGGTCAGGTTTCAAAACCCTTCAGGTTCAATGATGCTTAAGAAACCCGAGAATTGGCATTCGTTTGCTGTTGCGGATCTTGTTTGAATGCCAACTGAAGGATCTCCGATGATGTTCTCTTCAGAGTGATGTCTAGTCCACTTAATTTCATGTGGAGTGGAAGAGGAAGGAATGAGATCTTGTAAGTGGCGTGCTTCTTCTTCATCTTCTGGAGAGAAATGTGGGTCTGAATCAAACACAGGAGGGCTCTCTGGGTCAGGAATCTGAGAATTCACATGGGGCAAGTGACAGAAACAGAAGTTGAATCCTCAGCGTATAGATCTGCAAATGGATTCGTCTCTGTGACCTTAGGAGCCGTTAGAGTAACACTTGTTTGAATAACTGTGTTGTTCCTGTTGTCAGTTAAAACAGGAGAAGATTCAGGTCTAAAGAAATCATACAAAAAATCAAGATGTATATTTGAACTGGATGGATTGTCTTATTCTTTATTTTGAAGTGCAGGTTCTGAACAGGTATGTTCAGAAGCATTTACTGTTGAGTTAGGTGGAAAATCTGTAACATTCAATGTATCATCAAATGTTACGTTGATACTTTCAACAATGCTCTTTGTACGGTTCTTAAAAATTCTGTAGGCTTTGGACTCAGTAGAATAACCTAGGAAAACAGCATCATCCGCTTTGGAAGCAAATTTTCTTAGATTATCCTTGTCATTTAGTACAAAGCACCTATTACCAAATACATGGAAGTATTTGATATTAGGCACTATGCCATTGGCCAGTTCATATGGAGTTTTATTAAAGCGTTTGTTAATGAAAGAGCGGTTCTGCGTGTAGCTGGCAGTGCTGATTGCTTCAGCCCAGAAGGAAGGTGGGAGCCCGGAATATGAAAGCATTGTTCGGGCAGCTTCAACCAAAGTTCTATTTCTTCGTTCCACTACACCATTTTGTTGTGGTGTGTATGCAACATAGAACTGGTGGCTGATTCCCACAAGGTCACAGAAGCTCTTCAGAGTACTATTTTTGAATTCCGTTCCATTGTCTGTCCGGATAGAAACAACACTCTGACTATGCTTGTTCTGCTGTTGTTTGATGAAGGAAATGATTGTGGGAGTGGCTTCATCTTTTGAGCGTAGAAATTTGACCCAAGTATATCTAGAGTAGTCATCCACCATGACTAAAATATACTTCTTCCCATTCTTGGACTGCATTCTTATAGGACCACACAGATCCATGTGCAGGAGTTCCAAAGGCTTCGTAGTGCTAAATACTTGTTTAGATTTATGAGAAGCCTTCTTCATTTTTCCTTTTTCACAATCTGCACACAGATGTTCCTTCTTGAACCTTAACTTGGGAATGCCCCTCACCAAGTCACCAGTGACTAATTTGTTAATATTTTGAAAGTTTTGGTGAGAGAGTTTTCTGTGCCATTGCCAAGTCAGATCTGTAGATGTTTCGGACAGTAGATACACAGAGGTAGGAGAGTCATATTTTTCCAAGTCAATGAAATACAGGTTAGAATTTCCGGAACCGGCAAGCAACTCATCTCCATTTTCAGTTAAAACTGAACATTTGTTCTTTTTGAACACGACCTCTAGGTCTTTATCATAGAACTGTCCAATGCTGAACAAGTTATGACCCAACCCTTCAACATATGAGACTTTCTTGATCTTGATGTGCTTCTTCTCAATGTCCCCGTACCCCATTATTGGTGCAACATTATCGTTCCCAAAACGTACGTTCCCGGAGTACTTAGGAACATAATTCTTGAGCAGACTTTTGTTGCCGGTCATATGTTTGGTACAGCCAGAGTGAAGGTACCACAAGTGAGGCACCTGCAAAAAGAGAATAAATCACGTTTAGGTACCCATATCTGAATGGGTCCTTGATTGTTAGTCCCTAGAAGTGATTGAGTAGTGATGTTGTCTGCTTGTGGTGGTGAAACTTCTACTGATCTATTCTTGAGTACCCATGTGGATTTAATCTGTTGTCGCGAAGGAATAGATTTGGAAGAAATTAGCTGAGAAAAAGTTTCTTTACCACTGTTGGTTTGACAGTTGATGGAATCGGAGGTTTTGGATTCGGTAGAGTTGCGGAAGCGTTATGTTTGCAAATCCATGGTGGCTTGGGTTTTGAAGGTTTGGAGATTTTGGAAGGGGAATTGCGAGAACGCTTTTGAGAATTCAAGTGTTTTTCCTGTGCAATCCAAGCCCTTTTAAATGCATCATAGCCTTGCCGTCTGTAGATTTCCAGTTCCTTGATCGTGAGCAATCGGTTGGATTTGTTTAAGCATTTAAGTGCATGAGATTGACGAGTGGTGATCCATTGATTAATGATGTAGCCTTTTGAATTTAAAAATGGAACACAGACTTGATTAGCATAAAAATCAGTCCAATCAGCACATGGTTTAACACCTAAAGACTTTCTCAATTGATCATAACAACAATTAAATTCACAGTGTCCATGAGTACAACCATCACTTATACAAAACATGGTAGAAGCAGTTTTGCCTTGTGAACTGGAATGATTACTAACAGAATCAAACATCAAAACGTTTTCACAGACAGGTTTCAAATTTGAACACCTCCTAGTGGATCTAGGAATAGCTCTTTTCCATGATGTATTTATTTCAAACTTCTTGTTTCCATCCTTCTTCACATCTGCAGCAGAGGGTAAAAGATTAGAATGAAGTCGTGGTCGAATGGCTGCAGCTCGTGATGATTCAGGCACGTCTAAGTGCACACGAGAACTGTGATTAGAAGTGGAAAGTTGCTTTGGTTTGTAAATCTGTTTAATTTTAAGATTTGTTACCTCAGTATGATTAACAGATTTTACTAGTTTGACATTTTGAGAAGATGTAGACACATGTTTGGAACCTTCAATTCGTTCATCTAATATGGTTCCCTGTGGTGAGAAGGTAAATGGAGTGGGTGGTTCCAGTGCAGTTTCGACCTCTTTGATTCGTTCAAGCAATTCAAAATTTTCTTTGCACAAGTCGTCAATGATATTTCCATCAAGATTGAATACTGTTTGGAGACGCTTGTGGAGGATGGCGTTTTCTTGAACTAGTGAAGAGTGTTCAGATGTGGTTTCTGATTGGAAGGCTTTGGTGAGATCCTGTTGAACAAGGTGGGTAAAACAAAATTCTTGTAGGGTGTTGAATCTGTCTTGTAATTCTTTGTGAGGAATGTATTCAACAGTGGGCTTTGGTGAAACAGGAGAGTAGAGTTCTTCATCAGAATAGACAGAAGATGAAACATCAGTATCAGATGATAACGTGAGACAGATGAGGTATGAGTCATTGAGATCATAGTAGTCAAATGGAATTGCAGTTATGAGATTAAGGGTTCATTTGACATCTTCTTCAATACGTTCCTCTTCTTGACCAATAAAAACCATCCGTTGGGTAAGGCCTTCGCCAAACAGATCAGCATTGTATAATTGTTTGGATGTAATCTTGCTCAATTTGAAGCCCAGCCCATCGAAATTCCATCTGGAGAAAGGACGTTCCTTTTCTTTGTATTGAGAGATGGTCTGTTCACTTTGATCACGTTTAAACAGAAGATACTCAAGTTTATTGATTCTAGAGTAAAAAGTACTTAGTTCATTCCTAAGTTCATTTTTGAGAATTTCTGAATCCTTTTCAGCACATACACATTCTGCTTTAAGATCTAGTATAGTGTTATTTGTCTTATCGGTTAATTCTAAGAATTCAGATTCTTTCACAGCTAATTGAGACTTAAGGCTAATTAAATCGTTGTCTAACTGTTTAATTACTATTTGTGCCTCTTTATCCTTGTTGCGTGAAACATCTTCTAGAACTTGATTTCTAGTGGTTAACTCTATTACCTGATTTTCTAACTCTTTCATTCGGATTAATATGGTTTGTATGTGTTCATGTTTAAAACCCATGTTAGAATTAGAAATAGAGGGTACCTTTCCACTGTCAACGATCTCCTCCGCAGTATCTGAGAGATCACCATCATATTCCACTCTACCACTCGTTTCACTATTGGCCATGAAACAAAACTGAGCATGATCCTCACCATCTGGATCGCTCTTTGAGTCTGTATCTTCCAGGAACTGGTCCTCTTCCACCATGAGTGCATTCCCAGCCTGTTTTTGCTTTGACAGGCGGTACTTTTGTCGATAGTATTCAGCATCTTTGACTTTCTTCTGGGGACAGTTCCTGATCATGTGTCCCGATCTCCCACAGTTGTAGCATTTGAGATCATTCTTCTTTTCCTCCTTCCTCTCCTCTCTTGGAAACCTAGGCTTGTCAGCAGGAGCAAACCTTTCAGGTCTTCTCGATCCAGAAGTGAACCGTTGTCTGTTGTTAGTCTTGTTGAACCGGTTCTTGAAGTTCTTAGTTGGCAACTGTGAGTGCTTGAAATGCAGCCTCTACAGAGTCATCATCATCATCATCATGATCAGATTCACTGAGCACCACATGTTTGAGTTTGGCAGACCTTGATGAAGATTCCCTAGGGGTCCTGTCAGCTACAACCAAAGCAAGAGGATCGGCAACTGGTTGTTTAGGGTGAGACTACAAGATTTCATCTTGATACTGATTTAGGTCTTCAAAGATGTTGTGGAAGGTGACAGAAGTAAGATCTTTCTAGATCTGTTTGTACAGCCTAGCATAGCCCTTCCACTCAGAACATAATGAATTCAGAAAAACACAGTTCAAATCAAGATCAGTTCTGACAATTTGATTAGACCTTATATCATTCTGCAATTTTCAATATCTACCATATGTTTCAGATAGAAGCTCATTTTCACGGGTCTTGAAATCATGGTAACTGTTGACCAGTTGAGTATGTTTAATGTATGCTCCCTCCTCAGTGCCTTGGAGCTGCTTCTTGATTTCATCCCAGATTTCTTTGGCAGTACCCAAGCTGTCTATCTTCAGATAGATTTCAGATGAGAGACCTTGCTTCAAATAGTACTTGGCCAGTCTTTCAGCCTTCTTTGTTTCCTTCTCAGTAGCGGTCAGCTCGTCATTGGTTTTTTCTCTTTCATGTATGAGAATGGGGGGATTGTTGGTTGAGTCAGCTTCAACGATCCTTGTGAACTTGGAGTTTCCTTTGTCGATGCATTCCATCATCTTATCTCCGTAGAGTTCATTGTGCTCAAGGAAGTCCATGAACCTTCCTTTCCAAACATTGTATTCCCCCCGAAACAAAACAGGTGGTTTTGTGTCGGAACCAATGGACATCATCTCATTTGTGCTTGACATGATTAGTGATTTTTGTAAGAAATGATCGTTCACTTGTAAGATGGTTTGATTGATCGAAAGCTTGATTTTAGAAATGACTTGAGAGTTTGATTAAAATTTTGAATTAGATCTTAAAAGGATTAAATTCAACTTTGAACTAACTAGACTTGTGGTAATGTAATTCACCTTTGAATTAAATTTGATTTAAATTAAATTCAATTATGAATTAGATTGTTTGATTAAGTCCAGCTGTCTTAAAGTTCTTTAAGTCAAGTCCAAAGAGTCAATCACTTGTCCAAGTCTGAGGAATAACTGATTGAAATTTGTCTTATCGAGTGCGAATACAGGTCAATCGAATGCGATTAGGTGTCCTTGAAAACAAGCAGAATAGGAACTTAGTATTGATTGTTGAATGCGAATCAATCCTGTTTCATCAAACACTTAGAAAATAAACTGTTAGTCCTGTCAATCGCATGCGATTGCCAATTTGGAATGTATAATCGTGATCCAATCAAATGCGATTCCAATAGTAGGCTGAAAGGTAAGTGTTAATCGTATGCGATTCAATCCAATGCGATTCACACAGTATTTAGGCTATCTTATCAACTGCTTCTATAAGCCGCACAGTCCAATCGCATGCGATTCACTGAACCCGGCTTATAGCTATTTGATTAACACTTAGGTGTTCCAACTTGACAAAATTCTATAAGCCGCCCCAAGAGTCAATCGCATTGACCAAGGAACCGGCTGATAGACTCTGATGTGTCCTTGTTAAATCAGATTGCCATACCCCTGAATAGTGTCTAACTACTTGTACTTGATTGGTATGGCAAGTACTTGATTTTCCTTGTACAACACTTAATCTATTAAGAATTTATAATAAAATAAATTACAAAATCCGATTTTTTCTTCTTCCAGTTGTACTTTCAGACCAAAAACACCATAAATGCTTAAATACCCAGAAAATTTAATGTTGAAAAAGGTGGGTATTTAATGACTTTCTTAATTTAATGTGTATAAAAACGCCCACGGTTTATGTTTTTCTTTAAAGAATGTTTTATAAACTTTGTAAGAATATAGAAACAACTCAAAGGAAAGTTAAAGAAGATGTAGTTTATACCTTTAATGAGTTCTACCTTTAAAATTCATTTGAGCTTGAGTTTATCTTGAAGAAAACTGACGTTCTTGAGCCTTTGTAAAACCGAGAGCTTTTTCTTCTTGGAAGCTTGAACACTTCGAGATTTCGTTGTCTTCTTTCAAAAAATCACGAGCCAAAAACAAGTTTGGCTCTAATACCAATTGTTGGTCCCAAGTGGTTCAAGTATCAAGATCTATGGAGGGAACAATGACTAACTACTCAATATGATAGAGAGAGAATTAGAAACACCATGGAAACACACATAGTTAAGCTTGGAATAGTGCCAAAGTCCACCAAATGACAACTAGTCATTTGGCTTATATACCCCTTGGGGTATTTACATATTTAGTCCTTTAAGTTTGTACATAGTACAAACGTCACCTAGAATTCAATATTCTATTCTATACAATATTTAATTCTAACACTGACTTACAGTGGTCTTCCTGTTCTTATAACTTCTCTCCGAGCCAGATACAGAATTTTGTCTTTTGAAAGAATTTGGATTAAGCCTTTCTATGACTGAAGTTCTTTGAACAGGCTGAGTGCCTAATCTGTCCAACACAAACTTACCATGTTGTTTAGATGTTGAGCACTCATTACCATGATCTTTGGCCTTCACAAACATATTGAATTTTAGGCTTGGATCATGTCGTTTCTCTGAGGCTGACTTCTGAGACTTAATCAGTTGTCTATCTTCCTCAGAATCTGTACTTGCTATCTCATCATCAGCTACATAAGCTGCTGTTTGATAGTCACCTCCAAGTACAGCCTTCATCTGTTTAGGTATCTGTTGGTTTATGCATTGTTCAGCAAGCTTTGATGACTTACACTAAGACTCAGTGATCTGTTGAAGTTGATCAGCTTTGTCTTTTGCTTCCTGAAGCTCTTCACTAAGAAGTTTATTAATGTTCCTCTGACATTCAAGGTCACACTGTGCTTTCTTACCAACATCAATAAGAGATTTATTTTCCTTAATCTCATCTTTAAGTTTTGCTATTTCAGCTTTGAGGTCAGTCTGAGACTTAAGGATGGTCTTGAAATCATTTAGCAAATAATCAAAAGCAAGACCTTTCTCCTCATCTGTATAAGAGTAGAAGTTACTGACCTTGTACATGGAAGCAGGATCCCAATCACTCAGTTTGCTATTTTCCTCAGCTTCCTTCATGTAAGCTTCAAAGATTGATTCGGACTGACCATAATCAACCTCATCCAATTCTAGCTCTTCATCTTCTTGAGCCATTAGACATACATTATCATCTGAGGTGGATGATTCTGTATCCCAGGTTTCAGCATATAAACCTTTTCCACTGGGTTTGTCTTCAGGCTTTGATTTCTTGAGCTGAGTGTACTTCTTCTTGTACTTATCAGCTCTATAAGCATTCTTATCAACAACAGATGTTGATTCTACCTTCTTAGATCTGCACTCAGCAGCTATATGTCCCTTTTTCTGACAGTTGAAGCACACAACATTCTTGGGATCAAAGGAACTCTTCCCTTTGCTCCTGTCAGATCTTCCTCTTCCCCTTTGAGGTTTTCTCAAACGTCTGGCTAACATGGCCATTTGCTCAGTGATGGTCTGAGCATCATCAGTATCATTTGAGTCTGAGTCTGAGTGGTCAGCTTGAGATTCTGACTCAGTCTCAGATTCAACAACCATAGCTTTGGAACCTTTCTTCTTCTTCTTTGCAACTAATGCAACTTCTGTTTTGTCCAAAGATTCTTTTAGTTGTTGTTGAGAAGCTCTTTTGTGTTCTATGATATGTTCATGATTCAGCAAGAACCCATAGATGGACTGTAGGTTATACATGTGTAATGTTCCTCCAGCCCTTAGTGCAGTGGTTACTTCATTGAACCTTTCTGGTAACACATCCAGAAATTTCAGCACGAGCTCAGCTTCATCTCTCTTTACACCCACACTGAGTAGGTCATTTATCAAGCAGTGAAACCTTGTGAACAAATCTGCCAAGGTTTCATTCTTCTTTGAAAAGAAGTTTTCATACGATCTATTCAAGTGATGCTTCTTTTGCTGCTTGACCAGATCTGTGCCCTCATAAGTGACACTCAGTGTATCCTAGATATCCTTTGCGGTTTGACACCCAGTCACAGTGCGCGGGATTTCATTAGTTAGGGAATTCGCTAGAACACTCTTTCCCTTGTCATCTAGATTGAAGAGTTTCCAATCTTCATCAGTCCAGGATGCAACAGGCTTTCTTGTTTCCTTCTCAGATTTTCCAGGAGACGTATCACTGACAGTAGAAGGAATCTTGGGAATCATTTTTCCTTTTGTGATGACTTCCGACATACGGTTGTCAATGGACTTTAGGAAGAGCATGGCTCTGAACTTCCACATAGGATAGTCAGATTTATCAAATATGGTACATCCTTTAGCAGACATCTGAGGAAAGTTGGATGGAGTATTGCTTGTTGACATTTCAATCTTTCTCAGAATCTTGAACTTATCAACTGATGAAATCGTTCAGCCTGCTCTGATACCAGTTGTTGGTCCCTTGTATGAGAGAGTAATAACAAGCAACAGTGTGTAGAAGGGGGGGGGGGGTTGAATACACTTTCTGCGGAAATTGAACAAATCAAAGAAAAGTGTTACACACAGTAAATCAAACCACAATTAACCAAATGCTTTTATTAATCAGAAGATGATTACAATGCTTTCAATAAGAAGATGATTACAATGACTATCAAGTAAGCAACTCTTGATATATAATCACCTAATATAAATCTCTCAATTCTCTCAAACTTAGATATCTATAATTAACATATAATTATAGATACCGACGACTCTCTAAACAGGATTTTCACAGATTGAATCAACACATGACTACTTACCAATATCACAACTGATGTGATTAATTCGAACACACGAACTTCTTTGGCAATCTGTGATTAAATCTTGATACTGAATCAAGACTCGTAACACATACGATGAGGTGAGGTTTGGCTCTGCAACACTTAGTTGTAATCGTCTCTGAGTCGTACCTCTAAACTTATCAGGAGATAAGTATTTATAATCCTGTTGCTACGGTTCCTAACAAACTAGACTTAGCCTAATTCGCTAACTAACTTTCGGATAAACCGGAATCTTGAATCTTGAATCTTCTTATCTTGAGTCTTCAATCTTCAATCTTGATTCTGGAGTCTTCTTATCCGCGCCGTAGATATAGAGAGATAAAGATGGATTTAAAACATATTTAAATTATCTTTAAACTGACTTCTTCACTCGGACTGAGTTACTCAGCTTGAAACTCATCAAGCAGAGTTCTTCGAGAATAAATCCGAATTCATACATGAACTAACACGTACATTGATAAACTCATCCTTAGAAGTCTAACTTAGTTGACTAAAACATATTTAGTAACTCTGTCGAGCTGACTCTGCTTTTGAGCTGAGTCACTCAGCTTGAAACACATCAAGCTGATTACTCGATATATACTTTATGTGACATACACAGATTATTAAACATATTAATAAACAAGCTAAGGTATAATATGAACTGATCAACATATGCTCAGCTTATATTCAGCTTATACTCAGTTTGAATCACTCTAAGTGTTCAGTCTGACTAAGCTTCATAATTCTGTTTAAGTTATATGTAGAACTCATCTTACAAACTTAACTTTGTCTCATCAAATTCAAACTGATGAGATCATTTTCCCAACAACATATTCAATACAAGCCTTTGGGCAAGTAGGAATTTCCACACCCCAGCCACGTTCCACTTCTCCCAAAAGCCGATTGATTTTTTCATCACGATGTTGGGTTTCTAGTTCATAGATAATGAGTTGAGGAATCACAAGATGTGCACAGTCAAAATGCTCTACATTAGAAACATTTGATTTTTGAGATACAAGCACTTTCCTTTTTAAATCAGCACACAACTGAGAAATGGTTATTTCATGATTCTTAACCTTCTTGTGTGTTTGTTCTAGTTCTTCAGAAAATTCTTGAACTTGATTAATTAAAAAATCATTTTCAAATCTTAGTTGATTCACCACTTCAGAGGTAGATTTAGCAAAATGAACAGCGGAAGACTGTAAGTGAGACAACTGTTCTTTCAACATTTGATTTTCAATTCCTAGAATGATGTTGTTAACTATGCAGTTTGTATCAAGAATCTCCTGTCGCCGCTGCAATTCCATGTGAGGAATGTACAGGCGTGGTGCGTATGACGTGACTGTTTGTTCATGATTTTGAAAAAGTAGAGTTTCAGCATGGAAAACAGATTTATTTTTGAATGAGAAACCATCAGTAGTTTCATACGAAGCATTCAGTGAAACATAATTAAATGGGTTTTGGCACTTTGTTGTGGTTTTTCTCTTGAAATCTTCTTCTTGTTTAACTTCCTCAGCAGCAACAAAAACCATATTTTCAGTTAGTCCGCAATTCATCCTTTCTGCCTGATAGAGTTGTGTACAATTGATTTTCTTGAAAAAATCACTTTCATCATACCCTAAACCCTTGTATTCTTTACGAATATCTGGAGTTAAAGTTTTGAAAATCATATGACGAGTTGTAGGTTTCTTACGAACAACTTCTTCAAGATTGTTAACTTTGTTTCCAAAATTTGTTTTTCTTTCAAAATTAAATTGAAATTGATTTCAGCACTCAACTTAGTAGCATTTAGATCATGGACCTTTCTTTCTGTTTGCTCATATATCTGATTCAATTCATCCTCCTTTTGTTTAATTAATTTTTGAAGTTGATTAAGGTGTGTCGTGTGTTTAGAATTGACGGCTTGATTCATTTTAAGATTAATGTTTTGTGTTTGCAACTTTTGATTCTTAGCAATTAAGTATTGAATTTGATTAGCAAGTGCCATGATTTGATCAACAGAGATATGAGAGTTATCAAGAGATACCTTCTCAGCCGTAGACTCTGACTCAGTTGAGAGAGAACTGGAGTTGGAAGGTGCCATTTCAGCTTCAACATCGCTTTCATACTCACTTTCTTGATCTGACTCATCAAGTTTAGCCATAAACCCAGTATCTGCTTCTCCTATCTCTGCATCCTCAACCAAATTGTTACCCTCAGCAAACCCTAAACCATCAATCTCATCTTCACTTTCACCATCAGACTCCAGAAATTTGAGTTCTTCCACATTAGTCTTGAGTACAAATTGGGCATGAACTTCAGCATCTTCTTCTGAATCATCAGTGTCAGATAGGAACTGATCTTCTTCTGCTAGAAGCACTGTTCCACTATTCCTCTTCTTGATCAGATTTAGCTTGGCTTTATAATACTTCGAGTCTTTCACTTTGGGCTTTTTGCAATCTTTTATCACATGCCCTGTGCTTCCACAATTGTAGCAATTTTTGGGCTGAGAAGATTGAATCTTTCTCTCATACCTCTTTTCCAGATTCACTCCGTCATTTCTTTGAAAATTATTATCCCTTCTGCGAGATCCTGAAGTGAATCTTTGACGGTTATTGGTTTTAGACTTTGTGAACTGACTCTACAACATGTTGGTCAGATAGGCAACCGCCTGCATAACTTTCTCACTATCAGCTTGCTCCTCAGTGTCAGACTTAGAAGATTCTGATTCTTGAATCTGTTTAAGCTTCAAAGATCTGCTTGAAGATCTGCCTCTTTTATCATTCACAACTAAAGCCAGTGGATCAACATTTTCTTTCTGAGAACTCATACAGACTTCATCCTGATATTGATTGAGTTCTTCGAATATGATATGATGAGTGACCTTATTGAGAACCTTTTGGTTCATTTTTCTGTAGATGGTAACTTGAGTTCTCCACTCAGGTCCAAGTGAATTCAGGAACCTGGTATTCTTTGTAAGATCAGAATAGCTATCTAGCTTCTGATTTCTAAGATCAATGAGTAGCTTGCAGAATCTGCTGTAAGTATCAACCAGTGTTTCACCTTCCTTAGAACGGAAGTGATCAAATGCATTTACAAGAGTAGTTTCCTTGATCCATACCCCTGACTCAGTTCCTTCCATTTGTCTTCCAATTTCATCCCAAATTTCTTTGGCAGTATCAAGCCCATTTATCTTGATGTAAAATTCAGATGAAAGACCATGCTTCAAATAATTATTTGCTTTTTGATCTACAGTTGCATGAAGTTTTTCATCAGCTGTATATTCAGCAGGTGTTTTAGGATGATTAATTTCTGTAAGTGGGGGATTGTTGGTTGAATCAGCTGCTCGATGATACATGAAGATACCATTTCCTTCCTTGATGCTCAACTTCATAAGCTCTCCATATTTTTCATTGTTTTCAATAAAATCCATGAACCTCTCTTTCCACACGTTGTATTCTCTACGATAAAGCACGGGAGATTTAGTGTCAGAACTAAACAAAAGGGTTTCACTATAAGCACTCATGTTTTGATCCTTGCTCTGAAAGGTTTCTTATACTGTGAAAATTTGTCTAAGTATGAACAATCCGATAAGAGTTAAACAATCTGAGAAATCCAAGAAAACCGAGAAAATCTGTGAAACTTGAACAATCCAAGAAATTCTAACAAACCGAGAATTGAACAATCCGAAAAAATTGAACAAGCCGAGAAATCTAATCCGGAAAAATCTTCACTTCTGTGAAATTCAAGAATTTGAACAAACCGAGAAAATCTAATCCCGAAAAATATTGCAACTCCGAGACAATTTGAAATCCGAGAAAAATTTATGTCAGTATTGATATATACCGGGAAAAATTCTGTCGGTACGTAAGTTGTTACTTCACAATTTCAAAGAATCCGATAAAAATTCTATAGGTATTAGTAATTCCTTGATGGAATTTTCACGGGATTAAGGTAATTCCACTCAAAATATTCACGGTATTGAGAATCCCGTGAGATTCAAAGCAAGATCCCGACAACTTCAAGCTAAAAATCATGACAACTTCAACTTTCAGATCTGAAAATCGAAAATTTTTAACAAATCTTTTCCAATTGATCTAAGATCCTCCAGATCAGATCGCAGCAATCGAATGAACCTTTCTAATCCATAATTTCTCAATTTCTAACACAACAAATCGATTTTTCAGTGATTTTTCTCAAGAACTCGAAAAACTTCAAATGGTCATATCTTCAAATCTGTTGTTTGTAATGATCAGAACCCAATCAACGAACGTTTTGTAGATAATATCCTTTCCAAAGAACTACAAATCAGCAATTTTAAGTTCTTCAAAAATGATTGAAATCCGATCAAATCTTCACCAAATTGATGTTGTTCTTGCACAAAATCCTTCAGAAACCAATCAGAGTTGGCTCTGATACCAATTGAAAGTCAAAGATGAGTGTATAGTGATTAATCCGAATATGTGTTTGTAGAGAGAATATTCCAAATGCACCTTAATGTGTGTGTTTTTCTATTTCATATGTCAAAAGGTTACAAAACATAGAAGTGAGATCACCTTATATACTCTTTACATATTGACTACAAATCTAAGGTAAAAAGGTGATCTAAGTAACAGATTACATTGTTAAAGACTACAAACATAAAATGATCTAACATTTGGTGTATAATCTACCATCTAAATACATGGTTACTCATGCATTCATAGTTTTCTCAAGAAACATGAAGAAAATAAAAGAAAATATGAAGAAATGAAAGGAAAATGTACATATTAAACAAATATAACTTACCAACACTTAAGCCTCTTTGATCCTTAAGTTAATCTATCAAAAACTCATATATTTTAGGGTTTTTGAGGCTGAAATTTTCGTGATGGTGAGAGTGAGAGAGAAGAAGTTGAAGTTGAAGTTGCAACAGGAAAAATGAGGGTAACGTGAGAAAATAAAGGGGTGTTGTGTCTTTAAATAGAGAAAAGGAGTGGAAGTTGCATGAAAGGTGATTGGAGGAGGGGGTGGTGACTTTAATAATTTTTTTAAATAAAATATAATGTTTAATAAATAAAAGTAATATATATATATATATATATATATATATATAAAGTAGACTTTAAAATTATGGGATAAAGGCTTTAAATCACAAAAAATTATATAAGTGTTTATAAATTAATAAAATAACTCAAACTAACATAAAAATATATAATATAGATCATATCCAATGTAAAATTAATTGAAAATTAAATAGCTCAAACAATTTGCAAGTCGGTCTAACGATTTACTAAGTTTTAAGGGTTTAAATTTCTAACCGGAAATTCTACTAAACCTAAGAGTTTTATTATATGATTTTAACCATAACTAAACTTATTACCTAATTTATATATTTTCAACTAACTTATTCAATACTGACCTAAAGGCTTAGATGACGGTTGTCATACATCACCCCGAGTCGTAAATCCTAGGAAACCCAACTGCTGGTGTTCGCACTCGCTCAACAACTGCTAATGAGTGTCAATACTCAAGTTTCCTGAGCATCATTGAACCCACGAAAGTCTTTGAAGCACCTAAAGATCCATATTGGGTTATTGCAATGCAAGATGAACTAAATCAATTTGATCGCCTTCAAGTTTGGAGATTAAAGCCTATACGACACGAAAAATCTGTTGTAGGAACTAAGTGGATTTTTAAGAAGAAACGGGATTCCAACGGTGTGGTGGTTTATAAAAAAGCTAGACTAGTTGCTAAGGGTTACAATCAACAAGAGGGCATAGACTATGATGAAACATTTTCCCCTTTTGCTCGGATTGAAGCGATACTGTTATTCTTAGCTTATGCTGCTTGTCGAAGCTTTAAGGTTTTTCAAATGGATGTGAAGACGGCTTTTCTCAATGAATTCTTAAAGAAGAAGTTTATGTCTCACAACCTGAAGGCTTTATTAACTCTTAACACCCACATCATGTATACATACTAGATAAAGCATTGTATGGACTGAAACAAGCTCCGCGCGCTTGGTACGATATTTTATCTTAGTATCTTCTCTCTGAGGGTTATACAAAAGGAAAAACCAACACTACACTGTTCGTCAAGGCCTAGGGTAAGGATAAAATTCTACTTCAGATTTATGTCGACGAAATCATCTTTGGTTCAACAAACCCGAAGTACAGTGATGAATTTGCCAAAACAATGGCAAATATGTTTTAGATGAGTATGATGGGGGAAATGTCTTTTTTCCTCGGATTAAAAGTCAAGCAATTAGGTCATGGCATTTTCATAAGCCAATCGAAGTACATCAAGGATCTATTAAACAAGTACGATATGACCAATTGCTCATCCATATCAACTCATATGCCTGCAAAGACCAAGTTATCTGCCGGTCTTGAAGGATCTCCTGCCGATTTAAAGACATATAAGGCAATAATTGGATCGTTGTTGTATTGGAAAGTAGGCCATACATCATGTTTTCAACATGTATGTGCGCTCGTTTCCAGGCCAATCCCAAAGAGTCACATCTTCAAGCTGTCAAAAGAATATGCCGGTATCTCAAAAGTACTGTGGATCTTGGTCTGTGGTATCCTAGAGATTCAAACTTGGATTTATATGCTTATTCGGATGTTGACTATGCTGGATGCATGCTGGATCGTAAAAGAACCTCTGGTAGTGCGCATTTCTTGGGTGATCGCTTAGTCTGATGGGTCTCGAAGAAACAGAATTGTGTGTCCACCTCGATTGTTGAAGCATAGTATATTGCTGCTATGATGTGCTGCTCTCATAGTTTGTGGATTCAAACATAGCTTTCAGACTTTGGCTTGTAGTATGAAAAGATCCCATTACTTTGTGACTCGCAATCTGCCATTGCCATCTCATGTAATCCGGTACACCATTCCAAAACTAAACATATTGACATTCAACATCATTTCATAAAAGATAATGTGGAAAAAGGTTGAATTGAACTCCAGTATGTCTATACTGAAAATCAATTGACTGACTTATTTACTAAACCATTGGACGAATGTTGTTTTAATGATTTAGTTTCTAAGCTAGGCATGCTCAACTTACGAATATGACATACTGTTGTTTCATTTCCTTTCTTATCTTTTCAGTTTTGGAATGGGTATAACACAGTTTGTTCATTTGTGCAGACTACTGATGCAGGACTCTAGGGGGAGGGTGTCTATATATATACACATACTGCATATGTGTAGGGGGAGAAGATATAGACAAATAAAAATTTCACAAGTTTTTGTCTCCCGCTCAATCTCAAAATTTGATAATTATTGCACAAGTTGAGGGAGAGTTTTGTTTTTAGAGTGTTTTTACTCATGAAAATTTAAAAATATCAAAGTCTTGTCACTATTGAAAATTCAAAAAGATTTTGTATATTTGTTCAATTTTGAATAAATAGAAATTTTTTCAAGTGACAATCCCATCGATGTTGTTTTGATCAATCGATCATCCTTGATCGATCCTGAATTTAGTTCAAAATATTAACCAAGGGTCAGTACTCATGTTTGAGATCGATCTGGTTGTCATAAAATCTTCTAAGGTACCACGTCGATCATCGACAGTGATATAAGATCGATTGTTAATCATCGATCTTCCTTGATCGATCTTGAATTTTTCTATGTGTTCTGTAGAAACCATCAATCTTACCTGATCGATCTTGATTTTTTGTCTAAGTGTTCAGTATAGCACCCATCGATCTTCCCTGATCGACTGTGTTTAAGATCGATTGTGGCTTACCGATCTTGTTTGTCCTCAAAAGTCTAAGTGTCGAGTGAACAAACCATTCTAATCGACAGTGTTTTTGAATATTGATGGAGATCGATCGGCCGTGTTTTTCAAAATTAAGTGGTCCAATCACAACGTGCCATGTGTCTGGTCAATATATATAGTCAAATTGATGATGAGTGTCAATTACGCTTTCAAGTTTTCAAAATCCATATCGATCTTGTTCATACTCTCTGGTTACTACTCTTTCGATTCGTACTGTTACTCTGCCAAAATTTCTAGTTGTTGGTTTAAATCAACCCTATACACTAAGGTAATCATATTCCATGGTTTAAATCGATCGATTACAAAGTTTTGTGTGGGTTTTAGGCTTGAACAGCGTCAATCGTTTTAGGGTTTTACGCACATTTTTTTGCATTTTTAATCATCGATATAGTGTTGTTCAGACTTATAGTTATTGCGATGGTGTATTTTAGTATTTGGGGAACATGGATGTATAAAAAGTTTTGAGAAATTTTACCAAGTGTTCTTCATGTTCTTCGGAAGTTTGAATATACACTATAGATTCCATTTTTGGTTCAAAACTTGATGTTATGGTGATTTTTTTGACAATGCTTCAGTGTAACAACGTTGTTCATATGCACCTAATCAGTGTATATCAAGTGTCAAAACAAAGTTTTAACACCATTTAACATCATGTACACAATGGGGATTCTCGGTGTTTAGGGATTTTTGTCAAAAGTTTCAAATTTTCAAAGATTAAGGTTTTGGTCAAAGTTAGTCAACTTAGTTTCAAAAGGTCGAGTTTGATCTCAGTTAGACTATAAATCAAAAGTTTTTTTTATGAGTGTGTGGGTTTAGTACATTTCACTATATAGCATATTTAACCCGTTTGATGTTCTTGCAGGTAAAACGACTAATATGGAAGGTGACTCAGCATCACATCATTCTTCTACTGCAAGCCATGAGTCTGCTCAAAACCAAAACCCTGATGATCTCTTCATTCAAGGAATGAATGCCTGTCTGTTACATCTCATAAAAACAACCAATTCTCTAACCTTGACACATTCAAGAAATCCTAACTATTCAATTCTTACTGAAATCCACAAAGTGCATCCGTTGAACTATGTGCTGACATACAATCCTGCCACATCTGGCACACATGTCCCTGAGGTATATGCACAACAATTTTGGAAAACTTGTTATGTGCACACTCGCCGAAATTGAAATTTGTCAATCCGTGCTGAATAGAAGAATACACCATATCGGTCACTATAGATAGGCTCACGGTTATCTTCCGAATCCCTGCAGCTAATAGTCTTCCTCCGGCAACAACTTTTGATGATCTGGCACTTTGCATGGCTTCAATACAAGCCTTGGAATATTCGGGTGTTCTTGAACGAAAGGCCCAGTTTAAACGGAACAATCTACATCCCATGTATAACATCTTGATGAACTTACTGCAGAAATGCCTTACTCCTAAGCATACAGGGTATGAGTTCCTGACTAAGAATTAGCTAAAAATTTATGTTTATGCTGCTAATCACCTTCATGTGGATTATGCACTCTTGTTTTTCAACGACATCAAAGCAAATATTCAATTAAAGAATAGAGAGAAAAAGGCCGCTGCGAAATTTTTGCCTTATTAGAGGTGTATTCCAATGATCATAAAACACGTGATGGATCAAAATCAAGAAATACCCCGGAGAGCAGGTTCTTTTTCTATTACTCCTAAAGTTTTCAGTATTGTTAAACCTGTTATACCTGAAAATCCTCCGTAACCTCAACCATTCCCTATTTCCCTCCTGGACTTATGTGAACAGAATGATATGGTAGTGAGTTATAGGCTGAGTGCAGGCGTACCTCTTACGGTTAGGCCAGAACCGGCTATACCTACCCAAGGAGGATTAGTACCTGCTAATGATGTAGAGAATAGGCCTCGGTTATCTGCGGGAGATGCTGAGAGGGGAGTAGAGAGAGAAAATATGGAGAGGGGCAGTGAAGTTGGTGAAGGTGAAATACATAGAGAGGGAGGGGATATGTATGATCACGCAACTATCAAATCTGTCATTGAATCCCTAACCTTTACCACCACTCAACCTGACACCACAACTGAATAAGTTGCACTTGCTAGTTTAGAAACTGATAGTGCTGAGTCTGTTTTCAAAGAAGGGAGTATCCCATTATTTTAACATGTTTCATCCCCTTCGGGTACTCCTGAAGCTCCTATTGACCAACCCACAGACATAACACCATCCTTCATGAAAATAACTGTCGTGTCTACCTCTGACTTAGCCCATACTGCTCAAACTACTACCCCAGCCAGTCAAGCAGGTCTTCTTCTTGTTCTAGATCAATCTCAGCAACCAGCTATAGTTCCCGGGTTAGTACAACTTGAGCTTGAAACCGAAAAGCATCCATCTGTTCAGATAATTTCTATAACCCCAGAGGACTCTCCTATGTCACCCAAATCGTTACACTGGGTATGGACTAGGAAGCGGAGATGAAGAAGGTTATGTGTTAATGAGTGTAAGTGAGGATTAGGGCAGAAAAGAAAATGTGAGTGTAGAGGGAACCCTATCCTTAGAAAGCCGGGAAGTCACATCTCCTATTAGACCTGACACTGTTAGGTCTGATATTGAAATAGACACGGTCATCCCAGCCGTCCATCTTCAAACCCCACCTACCCACTTAGGTGTTTCTCCAAAAGCAACTACTTCATTGCACTGGGCAATTGCATATCTCTACGACCACCTCATTTAGAGGTGGGACGTATTGAAATCAGAGGACTGCCTCCCTCGTCCTCGCACATTCCTTCAGATTATATTTATATACTGCAGATTCGTGCGCTTCTTTCTAAACACAGAGTCACGATAAATGCATTGGTCTTGTTAATTTAACAAGTACCCGGAACTTCCGTAGGTGGTACCACTTCTGTTGCCATTCGATGATCGGAAGTAAATCCTGCTGGAGTCAACATGCCTACAGCTCCAGTAGGTGGTTCTGCCTCTGTGGCTGAAACCTCAAACGGCAATTTCCGTGATTCTGGGTTTGTTACACGTGCTGATCGAAACAAAGCTATTCAACAAGCCGTGACCCCTCTTCATGACAAACTTGACAGAATTGAATCTCTTCTTACAACCAGACCACAGCCTGCACCTAAACCGCATACATCTGATTCTTCTACCCTTTCCGTTGATGCTTTAAAAAGCCTACTATTAAACTCTTGGAGCAAAGACCCGAATCAGAACACAATCAAGATCTACTCACCACACTTCGTAACGAACAAACTTTCCGTGGTAGTAATCTAGAAGAGTTTCAGGAGAAAATGCATGCAAAGATAGATGGGGTTACTTAGCTTCAAGAGATTTTGTTCCAATAACCCCTCTGAGCTCTATACTTCCGCTGCTGCGGGTACAAGTTCTGGAAATCAAAGTGAGAAACAGGCTGATGATGTTCTTGAACAACAAGATGCTGATAAACAAATGATACTTTATGAACAGAGGCCTGGTGTAAGTGAAGAGGGAGAAACTAGTCAAAATAAGAGACCTATACTGAAATGGATTATTCTGAGCTTTATGCTGACATTGGGATAAGTGAAAGAAATGAGGAAGGGTATGCTAAAAATAATGCTGACATCCATGAATATGCTACATCTGTTACAAACCCTGAATCTACCCACACTCGTATTGTCCGCAGCTTTGGACCTGAAATGAATCCATCTGAAACTGAAAAGAGAATAAAGGGATTTTTAAAGGCAAGTACAAGTAGGGTTAAGTGACCAGTCAATAAAAAGAAAAAATTCGATGTGTCTCGAGTTTTAAGGGGTGTTTCATGTGAAGTACATTCTACATTTCCACCTCCTCAGGGTCAGTTTCAAACTTTGGCTGCGTCAAAATGAAAAAAGAGAAGCAGCTGAAGAATTTTTCAAAGATGCTGAATGGCCAATTCCTCCGAATACTATTGTTCCACCTGCTGCTCTAGTGTATACAGAAAAGCCTGGGCTTGATAGAATAAACATGTATATTGGAGATGCAAGAGAAAATCTAGTCTGGAGAGGGTACTCAGTCAACGGTCCATTTCTAGAAAATAGAATTCTAGAAATCTTTGTCGATATACTTGAAGAAAGGACTGCTCCAGAGATGAGGCATCTAGATGAAAATCAGAGAAGAAGATACCAGCATGTACTTGATCAGTATAGAACTCCAAAGGAACAAATTGTGTTTGAATATCCTATCACAAAGCTCCTCGGTGTGGAATGTGAAACTTCATTTGGTCAAACTGTGGTTAGATTTGAAGTAGAAAGTGTGAATGGTCAGAAGTTTGTCTTCAATGAAGCTGATCTGAGATACATTCAATTACATGACATCAATTTCATTTATGTGTATCTGTCAGAAAAGCAAGGGAAACAACTGATTAAATAGTTTGGCAGATCAGCATTGATGAAGTATATGAGGAAGCTGATGGAGTTCATAGAAGAGCATGATATGCAACTAGTTGCTGAGAACAATCACTTGAAAGTTAATCTCCGGAAACCTATTCAAAGACTTAAATAAACTTGAGGAGTTATTTATTGTTGAAGCAAGTCATGAATACTTCAGAGTTGAATCTGGAGTAGTCTTCAGAAACTCAAAGAAGGAGAAAACATTTGTTCAAATGTGTGATCTTCTATGTTATTCTGACGGTTGTCTAAGGATTCTATACAATATGCTTAACTCAAATTTGTAAGAGCTGGTACTTCAATGTCCGAGACGGAATGTAATCAGATACTCAGAATTGTAGACAAGCTAAAACGTATTATGGAGAGCAGGAAAATCTTTCGTGAATGGCAAGTATCTTTTGGACTACGAGAAAGGGCTATCGGAAATAGATAGATTTATCTTTACATAATCATTATTCTTGTAATAGAAACACTCCTCGCTTAGGGGAGATTGTTAGAAATATGAAAAGCAAGGGTGTTTTATGTAAATTTAGTCGATGGCTACATAAGCCATAGGCTCCTTTGTAATTAAAGTTTCACTATAATAATTTCACATTATCCAAGGTGTTTGTGTCTGTTTTTCTCTAATACTCTCATTGTTCATACACAATCACAATACTAAGGAAAGCTTTATCCGTATTATGGGACCATCAGAGTTATCTATAAACTAAAGCAAAAGGAACGGCAAAAAATGAGTTGAAGATGAGTCATATCATTAAAAAAAATAGTAAGAGGGTTTTGAATGAGACATAACCAACTTTAATTAGCAATTACTTGACCTACACTTGATGAAAAATCATGAATTTAGTGTCCTTTTAAAGGTAAAACGATCAAGAATGTATCGAGAAACTTGTTGGATAAGTTGTAGGTCGAATTTTGGCATACTGAAATATTTGTAATGACTTGAATGACCACATGTGTAAAAAAAAGTAGACGTGTCATGGTGAAACATGAGCGAAAGATGAAAGCTATTTAATGGCTGTAACCATAAATTATACGTTTTATATTGTGAAATTGTTTTTACAAATTTAATAAGTTTTAGTTTTTACTTTAATTTTGGTTCTATTTTCATTCATATACTTTAAACCTTCCTTTTAACACATTCAAATCTATCTTCAAAACCCACCCTGTACCAAGTCCTAACAAATAACCAAGATCAATATTTTAATATTTAAACCTTAATCCAAACTTCTTATCACCACCATCATCGGTGACTAAAAAAACCAAACAAACCAGACCACCTAACACTACCGGCACAACCCACAACGCTACAACCCACCACCACCACAACAAACCACAGCCACATGGCATAGCTTCCATCTGGGCTATCCCCTTTCTTTGTAACAGGGTTGTCCACCAATCTTTCGCTGCTCCGCGTAGCAAATTCGAAGCATAGGTAACCTGTCTCGTTGGTAAACACCACTTGTACGGAAAGCTCCCTCCGTATCTGATAACCATCTGTTACTAACTATAGGGTCTGTCACCCCTTCGAAGAAAGGTGCCCCACAAGCGGAGAATTCCCTATACGAACAACCTTGACTCGGGTCAACTCTTTGTAGCATATTTATCGTTGCAGCCTGTACTGCCGCATCTACTCTCTGTTGGAGTTACCTCCATCCTTCCCGAAACTTGATCGACCACCTGTTCGATAATGAACGGAACATTTATCTGTAAAGCCTTTCCCAACTCTGTCGCCACAGTCTCTTTGATCATGCTAGCTACTGAGTCTGACGTTCCTCCTATATCAGCTCCTCCAGAGGGATTACCTGCCGATTTATTTGTTGATATGGGAATTGCATCTGAAACATGTGTACTCGCCACCCGATGTCTACTAACCCCAGACTGTGTAGTTGGATCGGTAACAATTCTTTCTACGTACTCCATTTTGTGATTCAAAAAGCTTTATCATATAACACAATAACAACTTTATCTATTTCTCATAACAAGGTATGCGATATATCAATACCACATCTATCTCATAATCTTCTTTTATCCTACTCGTATATACTGTACAGTCACGTATTACCCTTCACTTGATCCACAAGGTATCACTATGACAATAGCGAGCTCAATTGCATATTACATGTTCCTTACATACACTGGCCAGGTGTTGTAAGAAACATATTATACACAACTATTCTTGTTGCCGTCACAGAACACCCCGATTCACAAGCTTAGGTCACGTATAGCAAAACTAACTACTCATGCGTAAACATTGTTACTCATGCTCAACGGTAACATAAATAATTAATCATAAACTTCTACTAATATACTCACTAAGGTTACTGCCCCATGGATAGCTCCTCTTGACCTCAAAACCACGGTTTAAGTGTAGGCATCACACTCTTGTGTGCCCAAATCTCTCAAACCTTGGCTCTGATACCAAGTTGTAACACCAATTTTTCGCATAAATCTATTAACCATATTACAACTCTTAGCACCCAAAAAGATCGAGGTTCCACAAAAGACTTACTATTTACATTGGTGCTAAATTGTTTAACAAAAGTAGTGTTTTAAAAACGTTTCTAATACATAAACCAGGAGCTATCCAGCCTAAAGAGCCGCTGGGGTTTTCCCCATGACTGAACCTGACGCACCTGCATGCAGAATAAAACACTGAACATAAGCCAACGCTTAGTGAGTAAACTACTAATTAGTAAATAAAGCGTGAAAACAATTTCTCTTTTGGACGCCTTGCATCCCCATATAATCTGCATATCTATTCCAAGTCTATTAACTGGTCCCGGAGTATACCATACAAGTATAAGTAACTCCTGACACTTGCTGGGGTATAAGGATCTCAATATATCCTATCTCTATCCACTATATAAAGTTATCACATAGTCAATCACAAATCATACATTTAATATACGCATATGCTAATCGGATTAAAGGTAAGTACACTCACCTTAGCAGCAAATTCACAGCTATATCCTAGCACGGAAATGTCAACTCTTATTGTCTACAAGCAATAAACAATACTACATTAACTTCTAAACGTTGCTGCAATGATTCTATCTAATTAACAAAAGTTCTGCTAAAATACCTCCTATGGCCGCAAGAGATTATCCCTACGCCCGCAGGAGTTTCCCTCAATACGGCCGCAGGGATTCATCCCTACGCCCGTAGTGGATACTCTATACTTCCTACGGCCGTAGGCTATGTGCTCTACGCCCGTAGTCTCATTCCTTCGTCCTTAGACGGTATTCCATGAAAATATAGTCCTACGCCCGTAGGAGCCTTTTCCTACGACCGCAGAAGACAAACTCACTTAAAACTGAAAAACACCTTCCTACGGCCGCAGAGAACCTTTCCTACGGCCATAGAGACAAACGGTACAGCAGACTTTGGCTCTGTTCGTAAATCAGCAGCCGAATCTCACTTTTAAACACTCAAAACTTGATTAAACTCAGATTCAAGCATACAATTGAGTCCTACTACATCACCACTAACTCTATACCAAGGATTCCGACACAAAACAACTTTAACCAATCTAAAAACAAGGATTCAACCTTATGAACCTTTTTCTTGACCTAAACTCATGAATTAAGCTAAAAATTCATACCTTGGGTCACTGATTCTCTAAGAAATCGATTCCAGCAATCAAAACTTTACTTATGGATTGGAACTTAGCACTTAAAGTTGAGGCTATGTGTGTGTACGTGAGAGTGAAGAGAGTTCATGATGGTTTGACTCCAAATGAGTCAAACAAAACCATATCAATCTAAAACTTTGGGTTAATTGCAAAAACAACCCCTGTACTTCCTTAGTTTCTGAATTGGCAAAACTAACCCTCCAACTTTACACTCAAAACACATAACACAAAAAGGCAACTAACCAAACATGTAAACACTTAATAATTAGTTTAAGATAAGACTAAATGGGAACTTTCGAACCTTGGGGCGTTACACTCGAGGTCGCCGATCTCGAAACCCTAGCTCAGAATGCAGGTCGCTCGATGAAGCTCCAAATCGATACCCATATATGATGAACACAAGCTTGCAACCGATGCGGAATCGCTCCAAGTGGATACCCAGAGCTGTTGAACACAAGCTTGACCCAAATCCGAAAACCCTAGATGAGAAAGCAGGTCGCTCAATGGTCGGCGATGGTGGTGTAGTCGGTGGTGGTCGGTGATGGCGGTGCAGTCAGTGGTGGACGGCGATGGTGGTGCAGTTAGTGGTGGTGTTCGGTTGAAGCTGCCATAATCGAATGGTGTCTATACATTGAAGATCAATTAATGTTTTTAAATTAAATTAATAATATTTTCATATTCAATTATATTTTAGTTGAAAATTACATATTACCTCTGCTACATCATTTACCATGTCATTCCCACATAACATAAACTTGTGTCATATAAATCAACCTGATATAGCAAGTTACCATACACTATACCTTAGATATAGAAACTTTAATTGGATATATACAATAGCAAAATGACAAAAGTAAGGATCAAACACAAGATGTATAGCTTATATGACAAAGCCTCTACCAACATGTCAAAAGCATTTCTCGACTCTATTCTCCTTCATAATTATTAAAAAAAAAGAATATGAAAAGTTACTGTTTATATTCCATACAAAATATTAGATATTATAATATTCAGTTAGGTACATAATTAATTTTCTAGTTTAGAGCGTTATAGGATAATGCCCACATAGGGAAAGAAATCAAAAGTATGTGCCAATGTTAAAGTACTCTGTATTAATTTATAACAATCAAAAGTTTATATAGGCTTATTCTAAAAGATTTCAAAGTTACATATATGTCTCCAAAATACTAATTGAATTTGTCCATAGCGCTGTGTATTTTATCCACCTGAAATTACTTTGACTTTATTTTTAATCGGGTTTGGATCAATCTAATTAATCCAATTAATTAATTAGTTTTTCGTTAACCGAACATTTCACTTATATTATTGATATCTAAATTATGTTACTGGTTTTGATATGACATAAAACCTCAATTCAAAATTTTATAAAAAAGGAAAAATTAATGAGAAATTAATCAAATAAATTATCTTGTAAATTGATAAATTGAAACGGTCCCTAAACTATGAGCCCCATAAACATTTTAAGTTTTAAACTGAAACATGATTGACCCGAACCTAACTTACCTGAAACTAAATAGGGTCGGATTACAGATCGAGTTTTTTTTTCTAAAATAGCTAACTAACCCCAAACCTGATTGAGTTGACTCGAGTAATTGCCTAAGTACTATTATATATTACAAGGACATATATAAAATTTTAAGGGAAATATAATAAAATTGTTTAATTCCGAATAGGACACTGCCGTAATGATTAAACTTGCTTGGTTTTTCTATATTGTCCATTCTCAATTAATTTGCATTGTTTTGGCCAATAATATTTTATGTGTTATGTTTTATAGGTGAGGGTTCATGCGAGAACCGTTTTTATTACGAGAACTGCGAGAACCAATCTCAGCCGTTTTTTAGATATGGGAAGTTTCATGGATAGAGAGCGTGGAGGGATAGAGTGTGGCAGGGTGCATGTGAGGAATTCATGGGTGGGCAATGACATTGAAGGAGAGGAAATTAGACGGCTCAGATTGGTTCTCGCGGTTCTCGCACTAAAAATGATTATCACATTAACTTTTTCCATGTTTGATATATGTGAAATGTGAACATTAGTGTTCATTATTTATTCTTCTAGAACAAGAAAGGCAGGAAGATGACCGGCCCGTGACCACAAAATCAGGTTTCATTCCTATAGATATATACAAAATTCTTAATTTATTTAGGTAAGGTTAATACGTGCTTAACTGTCCTTAATTAGTTGGTCATCTTAATTTGTTTGTTGTTACAAACAAACAACCAAATTGCTAATCGACAAGTAAAGTACTATTAAACTTTTATCAGTTAAGCAAATAAAATGGTTAAAGCGAAATGAAAACACCTAATTAAGAGTTTAAACCATAAGCAAGCTACGCTAGCGAATATAATTTCCAGTGTCACCTAGTGTAGGAATTATCATTCTTTTTATGTTAAAATGATGTTTGAATTTAAAAGCATCTATATATGTTAGGTAACAAGGTTTTGGTGTTCGTGCGTTATGGCGTGCGGGGTTTCAGCAAATACATTTTATAATATATAGAAACCAATATCATTTTTTACCCGCGCACTGTGTCGTTGAAGGAGAATACCGAGTTAGACATAAACGTTATTCTAGATTATGAAGTTGATACTTTATGTTCTCCTACCTCATATAAACAATCATCATTCACACAAAAAGTGCGGGTTACCCAGCAACCTGCAAGATTCAGCATGAATGATAAGTTAACAAATTTTAGAAGTATGAATCGTCAACCATTTATAACATATATGGCAAGTTCGAGAAGTATACATGAAGATTATATTGATAGTAACATAATTGAGGCACATTTTTTTATAACATAGCATATCAAATTATAGGAATATGTAAAATTGTTAGGGATAAACAAGCGGTAGATTGAAGGATTGCGATATATAACTATGATAGGTTGAGAGAGAATCTCATTTCACCATACAAAACACATAGTTAAACCTTACATTATGAGGCAATCCTTACATTTCCTTGTGTATCACAAGGGTTATATACCTATAAGGTATATTTACAATAAACACCTTTAACTATTGTTGAACTACTATTCTATTACAATAATACAGTTCTAACAAAAATACATTTGACCAAAAACACTTCTAATATTTTAACTTTATTGCAGTTAGCAACAAAAACCCTGGCTAAATTATCCACGAGATTGATTTGATTGTATTGTTTGTATATATAAGGTGGAAGATCTGTTCATCTATCTTTGTATCAAACAGGTATACTTACATAAACAAACTTTAAAATACATATTTATTGAAAAACCAAACTTAAAAACCCCCAGAAATCTGAAACTTACCATAGACACGCACCACCATTGTAAAAATATGCAAAATCAAGCCTCCTCCACTATTAATCGTCACACAAATCAACCATGTGTCATACAACCCTAAAAGGTAGTGGTGGACATAAGATTATTTTCAGATGTTAACTTTAACTATATTAGCCTTTGAAGTAGACTTGATTAGTTAGTTTTTTAAATATTAAGTTAAATAAATTACACTTTGAGATAGAACTTTTTTGTAATTTTTTTTTAAATATTAAATTTAATATATTAGACATTGAGATAGAACATTTTTGTAAAATAATAGTCCTTATGAGAAAATACAATTACCATGGATAAAAAAATCCTTAGTTTAGATTAATAATATCGTAAGAGTAAAAAAAACACAAAAAAAACACTATTGATGAATAGTGCTTAGAAATAGTAACATTTACTTTGATAAATGTTAGTAGTTTTAATCTAATGTTGCATTTATATACCATTTCGCTAACATGTAATTTAATCATTCTAAGTATTTTAATTAAGTGTTATGTAAAAGCATGTGTAGGTCCAAGATTCAAGTATCAAGTAATGAAGCTAACATAAACTCACAAATATAGTGGAACAAGCATGTAGAAGATGAAGAACACACTACACACTAGAACATA
The DNA here is from genome assembly GCA_947179395.2 of Pulicaria dysenterica. Lineage (NCBI taxonomy): Eukaryota > Viridiplantae > Streptophyta > Magnoliopsida > Asterales > Asteraceae > Pulicaria > Pulicaria dysenterica. Next base: position 11,234,631 of record OX359292.1, read on the forward strand.
CACTAATTTGATGTAGAAGATGAAGAACACACACTACACACTAGAACATACACTAATTCTCTTTCAAAGTTTACTGGATATATGGAAGCTTAGAATTCAAGTGTTGACTTGAATTCTATATAAACAAAATAACTTACAAAACTTACCCTCAACAATGGGTAAATACAAAAGAGGCCCTTGGCCTTTACTATCTATCACTATTAACCCAAACTAGCTAACAATAATAAATAATAAATACATTAATATATTGAACACCACAAAATAAATTTCTAACATTCTCCCCCTTGGTGTTCAAGTACATAAACTACAAACGAGACCAATCTTTCTCTGGAGGCTTGGCCCTTAAATTTAGTAGTTTTTCATAACACCTTATCACATTTCTCTTTCTCTGTTTTTCAAAGATTTCTGCAAGTATAGCATCATATCCGGCTTCAGTAAAGATTTCTATGCCTTTGGGATCCTTCATCTTTTTCTTCCGATCCTCCAATTGAAATTTGACTATATTGTCAGAATATTTATCAATTTCATTCATTCGAAGAAACGCCTTTTCACTATGAAGGTTATTGTAGACAATTCCGAACTCAGGTCTGACAAAAACCTTGAAAGTTGGGAGGTTTTCAAGATCGGGGAAGTCTCTGTTTGGTGCAAGCATGTTTCCTTTTCTCCTACCGGATTCAGCAGCCATCTGAAAATCAAATAATCTTGCGAGTCTAACAAGTCTGAACATGTGTCTTCTCACAGCTGAAAAAACCCAGCATAACGTGGATAGGATTGGTATGGGTTTGCTGAGAGTTCTTTATAGAGTTCTTCAATATTATCTGGGCTAAGTAACCTTAAATCTCCCTCATGGAAAGAATATTCAGTCATGTTGCTTCTCCGGACTATGAAACTGGGATAAGAGAGTCTAAAAAATTTAGTAATGTAGATGTCCGTGATGCACACTATTCGATATTTAGAGTTTAGAGTTGAAGTCGAAGGGTTCCTTTGCATTAAATGAAAGTATTCGGCATGTTGGTCATCTGGAAAGTCGGGGATGCCAAATGCTAGATCTTTGGGGATTGAAATTAATTTCTTGACCCAGATGATTTTCTTCATGTCTTCCTGAAAAGGTTGCATTAGTGAGATGGTAATCCATTTTTCTAATCTTGACGCTTTCCTAGAGGACTTGTCAGACTGATCAGTTTCAAGATTTCTTCTTAAAGATGAGCCTGGATCAGTGGTTGTTACTTGATTTTGTTGTTGAGAAACATGATGTGGAGATCTTTGACGTGATCGAGAGAGTGCCGGCTCTTGAGATTCAAGAAGAGGCTCATTCTCAGGGAAAAGTTCATCCACCTCTGTATTTCGTTTAGTCCGGACAGACTCTAAGTCGATTGTTTCTGGTTCATTTTCTTCAGAGTCAGATATGAATTTCCAAGGGATCTCTACAGATGGCGTTTTGTCAAGTTGTACAGTAGAGGGGTTAACATAAGGAACAATCTTCCAGTCATAATGGTAATTCATTTCAGCTTCGGTTTCTGGCAGTCTTTGTAATGTGGTGTAGCTTGCAATGGCTTCAAAATGAGGTGCCTCGGGCTTTTCAACCGTCATTGGCACAGGTTCAGTGAAATTTAGGAAGTCAATGTTTATCCGATCTGGTTCAGGGCCCTTTGGAATTTCAGCTTGAACTTGATAATGATGGACTTGAGGTTGAACGGAACACATGTAGCTAGGACAACGGGTTCAGTAGCATTACTATCCTGGCTTTAAGAATCAGCTCCTTCCAATGGTTCGGTGTCCATTGGTTCAGTATCTCTACTGTGAACACTTTCTTCATTTTCTTGTGCAGCTTCAGTTCGTGATCTCTTCTCGCCCTCATTATGATCGTGGCCATCCTCGTCATCATGTTTTCTCTTACGAGAGTGAGCCTGAATGCTGCAGGTGTCATGGAGTGCCGAAACCTTTCGGGTAAGAAGTAGAACAGTGGATTGAAGTGATTCGACAAGAGTGCTAAGAGTGGCCATATTGGAATTGACATCCCAGGTGAGATTATCAACTTTGGTGTTAATATAATCAACAAGGTTGTCAACTTTGGCAGTTAGGATGTCAATCTTTTCATCGGTTGTGGATGAGGGCTGAAAGGCGGAGGGGTTGGCACGGGGAATATCATCGAAGGCGGAGGGGTTTTCATCGGTTGTCAATCTTTTCCAACTGTGGGTCCCACATTCAGTGCTGGCGTGATGGTAACACTGGTGGGACTTCCTTCCGATCCTCGTGTAACACCTGCATTAGGTGCTACTACGGAAGTTCCGGCCACATCACTAAGATGGGAAAATAGTGCAAAATGTATCATATTCGAGGAAATTGATGTAAACCAAGTGGTTCTAGACTCGATCGTGAGAGAAGGACATGTGTGGACGAGAGTGGCAGTCCACGGTGTTCAATACCAGCATCCTCTAAATGAGGGAGCGGTAAAAGATGTGGAAAATCTCCATGTAATGAAACAGTCGTTCGTTGAGGAACGAGTGAGTGGTTGGTGGGGATAAGTGATTGCACCATTGGGCGAATGGTGGCTTGTTCAACACCAGTGCCCAACAAATGAGCATCAGTGGATGATGTGGTTGCCCGGCTAGAAGGGGTTAGGGAACTCTCAGACTCTCCAAAACTTTGCAAGTCAGCTGAACTAAGAGCAGCAAAAGGAACATCTCTCAAATCTAGTAATCTCTCCCAGATGGAGTCAAATGGGAGTGTAGAGTCAAGACCCTGATAAAGATTATCAGAGAACATGTCGGTAATGTCAAAAAGGGCACCATGCTCAGGTGACGTGTGAGGAGTCACCAAAACAGAAGTATGAGGTGCAACTCTCAGAGCAGAGGTACGAGAAGTATCAGGAATATCACGACTACATAAAACATCAAAATCACAACTAGAGTTATCTCCCTCAATCTCACCAGCACCGAAATCACCCTGTGCTCCCTCACACTCAAGACCCTTACCTATTGGGTAGGCTCCATAGGCAAGATCAACGGGTTCCGGTTGACCCATAGGAGTTATGACTAAACAGTATCTTGAGTTGGAACTAGCGATGAGTGAAAATCAACACGATATTGAAGAACAACAAGGCTCTGCTGATCAGCATCAGCAAATATTTAATTGGTTTAGCAAGAATGAGTTTGTGGTTGGCACGTCTGTAGACCTGATCAGTACCGCGGAGTACGCCTTCAATTATCAAAGGAAAAAACCGTTCATATGGTACATGAGCACGGCGAGGCTTTGTCTTATCACGATCGTGAAGCGAGTCTAAAATGTCATCCAAATGAATAGCAGCAAAGTCATAGTGGCGGTTGAAAGCAATGCCATGAAATATTCTTAATATATGTGCATTACCTCTATCATATCCAGAATGCTTGAGAGATAGACATTTGTTGAGAATAGCAAAAAGAGTGGCCCAGACACCGGCAAGCTGCATCCGTTTGAATGCTTTTACGTTAGGCAAATCTCCATTGTAGCCCAGACAAACAATGTCTCGGCAAAGGTCATCTTCAATAGGGAGTGGGTCATAAGTGGTATGAGGTGGGTGGTTGGCTTCGGGTAGTCTTAATAATCTGCGGAAATCATCAAGGAACACTTGTGTTTTAGCAATGTCAATCATGCCTTGAAGGTATGGAGGAGTCTTCTTGGAACGGTATTTAAGGGTATGCCAAAATTGTTGAAAATAAATGATGGGGATTGGAGTGGTGGGAATGACATTTAAGGCATAGAAGATGGGGTGTCCTCGTAGAATTTCAACAATCATTGAGTGATGGCAAGAAAAGAGTGTGGGATCGAACTGGTGGTTATTGTCTTTCATTGATCGCCACCGCGAAGCTGGTATAAGTATTTCATCATCAGCCTGCGTCGGGTATCGTGAATGAGCATCTGCCATGGGTAACTATAAAACCATAAAGTTAGCAAAATTATATGAAGCACAAAACTGACGAGAAAGACAATCTTTAAGAAAAAAATAAGTCACGTGTGCACAGAATGGTAATGGTATTACAAACATAATAGACAATTAGTGAATAGTACCACATGAGATTTAAATATATTTTCTTTTCTTTCTTTTTATTTATTTATTTTTGTTGTGTTTTTTAATATATATAAAGGGTTGCTAAGTGTGTGAAGAATTTTTATGGTGGGGGACTTTGTAGGAAAATAGTGTATGGGCTAAGTGTAAAGGGGTTTGCCATAACTTGGCAAGAAAATTGGGTATATGCTAAGTGTGAGCTGAGGAGGGACTTTGTTAGAAAATAGATATTGGCCAAGTATGAGCTGGCAAGGGAGTGTGAGTGAAGACTTGGCCAAAAAATGGGTTTCGGCGAACTAACTGCTAACTTCATTCTATAAGAGTCAGAACATCAACATAGTTAACATAAAGTTGTATATTCAAACAGCCAAATCTGTCAAACATTCATAACAAATATCCCAAAAACAAAAACAATCAGTCAACCAAAATGAAACAGATCTGAGCTATTGATAGAAGAAACAAGAACCCAAAAAAAAATTAACATTTTGAGTGTTCCATCCATAAACCTTTAAAACAAACCAAACACAGAAATTTTATTTTCAACACTGATCATAGCTTGCCATAGAGCAACAAGAACCCAAAAACAAAGATTAGACCCAAAACAGATGCGGTTTCAAGAGTAGAATTCGAAAACCAGAAAGAACCTAGAAATTATTCATACCAAGAACCAGATTTTAACTTTTCAAAGTCAAAAACAACAAAATATTGGGTATTTAGGTGTCGGCTGTTTCGTGGTTTGGCGATTGCAGATCTGTGAAAGTCGTTGGGGAAAATATAGGTCGACTCGTTGATCGGTGGTTGAACGGAGATGGTAGGTGAACGGAGATCTGTGAAGGTCAGGTCGTTGGTTAGGGTTGGTTGGAGAAGAACGGCGCCGGCTAGGGTCTTTGAAGTTTCGAAGGTCGGCGGCTAGGGTTTGTGAATTTTCGAAGGGCGACGGCTAGGGTTTGTTCGGTATTGACGGCGTTGGTGGTTGACAGTAGTTACGGTGGAGAGAAGAAGATGGTGACAGGTGGTCTCGATGGTGGAGTTGTGGTACGGTGGTTAGCTGTGGGGGCAGTAGTACGGTGGTTGACAGTAGCTTCGATGGTTATTTGTGATCCACGGTAACACGAATGGAGAGAAGAAGATGGTGGCTCGGTAGTGGTGGATGCTCCGGCGAGGTGGCGTGCGACGGGTTAGGTGTGGCAGCTGATGGTCTCGATGGTGGTTTTATACGGTGGTGAGCAGGAGGTCGACGGTGGTTTGCGGCTGTGGGACTCCGGCGGCATGTGGTGGCCGGAAGGGACTCCAACGGTGGAGATCTAGTGGAGGGTGTTTGAGAGAGGAGAATGGCAGATGAGGGTGATGATGGTGGCTGTGTTGTGTGGGTGGGGAACAAGAGGAATATTAGGGTTTAGTTAGAGTTAGGGTTTTGAATGGAAATTGGGTTGGGCTTAGAGGTTTTGGGTGGTTTGATCAAAGAGGAAAGAAAGGGTGTAGGCCGAAAATGGTGGAGATGGTGTAGGCTGGGCGTGGGCCGAGATTGATGGTAAGGGTCTAAGGGAAAATGGTAAATTTTTTTTACAACATAAATAAAAACAAGGACAAATTAACTAAAACAACTATTTTTGGATTTTTAAAATTTCTAGTGTTTTTGTATTTTTATATTTTGCAAGTGTTTTTGAATTTTTGATGTAAAAAGGAATAAACTAAACAAAACGAGACGAGACGTTTAAACCAAATGATTTGAAAAACATTTTGTTCACCCTAGACACGTAACCATTGGTTTTCGAATACGGGTTTTAAAAAACGAGCAACAGAACTAAGGACACTCCCCGTCAATAAAATGAATAGTGCAGATAAAGTCAAAACACAACGATAACTAATGACGCTCCCCCTACATTAATGCATACAAACCGAACAAGAATAATTATTATGAAGAAGTATAAAGCACACAGGATAGCTAGACAGACACATAGCAAAAGATAGATACAAAATGAAGGCACGAGAAATAGGAACCGATAAGCAGACTTTGTGAATGCTGAGAGTTAAGAGCCTTAATTCAACATTCCTAACTTAGAGACCAAAAAATTAAACCGAGTTTCGTCTAATGGTTTAGTAAAGAAGTCAGCAAGCTGATACTCAGTATACACAAAGTACAACTCAACAGTGCCATTTTCCACATGATCCTTAATAAAATGATATCGAATGTCTATGTGCTTAGTGCGAGAGTGGTGAACAGGGTTGCAAGTAATGGCAATAGCACTTTTAGAGTCACAAAAAATATGGAATACGGTTGAATAGAAAACCATAATCCTACAGTTGGGTTCGCATCCAAAGAACTTGGGAACAACAACTAGCAGCAGCAACATATTCAGCTTCTGCTGTGGAAGTGGACACGCAGTTTTGCTTCTTAGAGGACTAACAAACAAGTTTGTCGCCTAAAAACTGAACACTTCCAGACGTACTCTTTCTGTCTAAACGACTACCGGCATGATCTGCATCAGAATAAGCAGTTAAATCAAAACCAGAGTCCTTTGGATACCACAATCCAAGGTTTGAGGTGCCTTTCAAATATCTCAGGATTCTCTTGACTGCAATGAGGTGGGATTCCTTCGGGTTTGCCTGAAATCTAGCACAAAGACATGTAGCAAACATTATGTCCGGTCTACTAGCCGTAAGGTATAGTAAAGAACCAATGATGCCTCGATAGAACTTAAGATCAACTGCTTTCCCAGATGGGTCAGCGTCAAGCTTACAATATGGTGCCATGGGAGTTTTCATGGGAGAACCATTATCCAAATCAAACTTTTTCAAGATATCAAGAATATATTTCGATTGGTTTATAAATATCCCATCTGGCAACTGTTTGACTTGCAATCCAAGGAAAAAGTGCAATTACCCCATCATGCTTATTTCAAATTTGTTTTTCATGAGAGCACCAAAGTTCTCACACTGCCGAGGGTTAGTAAAACCGAAGATGATATCATCCATATAAATTTGGACTAATAAAATGTCTTCTCCTTGCAATTTAATAAATAAAGTGGTGTCGATTGTACCTTTGGTGAATCCAGCAGCTACTAGGAAATCAGATAAGACATCATACCAGGCTCGAGGCGCTTGCTTCAGTCCGTACAGTGCTTTATCCAAACGATAGACATGATCAGGCTTGGAGTCAAGAACAAACCTGTCAGGTTGGGAGACATAGACTTCTTCTTTAAGAATTCCATTTAGGAATGCCGTTTTGACATCCATTTGGTACACAGTGAAGTTTTTGTGAGCAGCGTATGCTAGGAAGATACGAATTGCCTCTACCCTAGTTACGGGAGCAAATGTCTCGTCATAGTCAATCCCTTCCTGCTGGTTGTACCCTTTAACAACTAAACGAGCTTTGTTGTGGACGACAACACCATCTTCATCTTTCTTGTTCTTGAATACCCACTTCGTTCCAATAATTGTTTTTCCATAGGGTCTTGGAACCAAACGCCAAACCTGCAGTCTCTCAAACTGATTGAGTTCATCCTGCATGGCTATTACCCAGTCGGGATCAGGCAAAGCTTTATCAACCTTGGTTGGCTTGATTTTAGTCAAGAATGACTAGTATAAACACTCGTTTGTAGTAGCAGATCTTGTTCTCACACCACCTTCAGGGTTGCCAATAATTTGCTCTTCGGGATGAGCATTCGTCCACTTGTGAGCATGTGGCGGTGGTTGAATGTCTGTTTCACTACCAGGGGTTTGCAAAGGAGTATTGGAGGGGCGATCTAGTGGTTCGATGTTCAACACTATTTTGAATAGAGGAGAGTTTGACTTCGTTGAGTTTAGATTAGATGGCTCATGGGTGGACTGTGTGTCGGTATTGGAGTCAGAGGGCTGTGCAGAATTTCCTTCATGGCCTGACACATTTGAGGACACACCACTTGAGTCAGTAGTATCACTTTCAGCGTTGAACACTGGGGGATTGGTAACATGAGTATCATTTGATTCATCTGTTAAAAAAGATTGGGGAATGCCTGACATAGAGGTAGACACTTCAGCTGCTAGGTCACCTGTTCTATCGGGTACAGAATAATTTTGCAACGTAGGACCAAGGTAATCATTGTAAAAATTTTCAAATAGTAAATCCAAGTCAGAAGGATTAGAAGAGGATCCACTATTGGAAGATTGTCCAGGATTTAATCTGAGTTGATCAAAGGCAAGGACACCGGTAACTTCAGGTTTTGAACTGATGTGTTCAGAGGTGAAATCAACAAGTTCATTGAATGTCACATTCACACTTTCGTTCACAACTTTAGTCCTTTTGATGTAAACCCAGTATGTATATGACTCCATGGAATAACCAATGAAGACAACATCATCAACTTTGGTATTGAACTTCCCAAGGTTATCTTTGTCATTAAGAATGAAGCACCTACAATCAAATACATGAAAAAATTTGATATTAGGTACTCGTTTGTTTATCAGTTCATATGGTGTTTTATCAAACCGTTTGTGAATGATGGATCGGTTTTGAGTAAAACAGGCAGTGTTGACAGCTTCAGCCCACAAAAATATAGGCAACTTTGATTGAGCTAGCATGGTTCGAGCAGCTTCAACTAAAGTGCGGTTTCATCTTTCCACAAGTCCGTTTTGTTGAGGAGTTCGTGCAGCTGAGAACTGTTGGGTGACGCCGACAGAGTCAAAGAACGTGTTAAGACTCTGATTTTTGAACTCGGTGCCTTTATCTGTTCTGATGACATGAACGGAGTACTGCAGTTGATATGTTGTTTTATTTACTCCTTTTTATAGTTTATTTTGGCATTTTAGGTGTTTTGCATTCGTATTATAATGCATTTGTCTTTCTTTTAATTGTTTTGGCCTATTTCGGGTACTTTCTAGTCTTTGTGTTTAATTTCATATTTTTAGAAGACTATGGCGGAGTGGATGCTAATCGGGTATCAATCGGGAGGATATGGACTTCAAAGCATGTGGGCTCACTCATTTGGATCAAGAAGGGATGGAAAATTGCAAGCTTGGGCTAAAGGGAATGATAAATGGGCTTAAAATATGGGCTTTAAAAATGTTGCCAGACACGTTTACGCGGCCCGCGTGGGCTTCTGCACGGCCCGCGTGAGACCTCCGGGGCTAATTTCGACATTTTGCTTTTGGGGCTGCCTTTTTAAAGGGGTTTAGGTCACATATTCTATAGTTTTGGACAGAAAACAGGGGGCATGACTTGGAGCAAGGAGGAGGCCATTTTTGAAGGGTTTTGGAGCAATTTTCAAGATTTCTTTCCTCTAAATCAATTGTTTACATGTTTGGTACAATTATTCACTTCCATTTTGCTTTAGTTATGTGTAGCTAAGCTCCATTTTGGTTAACATTGGTGATTCTTGAACATTTAGTTAGGGTTTTGAAGGGTTTATGAACTTGTTCTTGAAATTTATGAATATGATTCCTAGTTTAATCTTTATTTCATTCTTATGTTTGTATATCATGATTGCAAGTATTTGAATGATTTATGTTAGTTGTTTTCTTGATTACGTAATAGATCTTCAAAACAACAAGTAACAAGTGGTTTCATGAATGTTTATGCATATCTCAAACAATGGAAATGTATTCTCCAACATGGTAATGTAAGGTTTTGACTCCTCTTGGATTTGGTGATTCTTATATTGTAATGCTAGTTGATTTTTGTGAATTAGATGCTTTGTTTGCTTCATGACTTTGACTAAGAAGGTGTGTTAGGAGTTTCTTCAACCTCCATACTAATTAAGAAGAGTCTAGGTGATTTAACCTTTTAAATTGCTATAGCCAAATTAAATTAAAGTTCAAGTATTGCACCATATTCCTTGATGATAAACCTAGCTAGTTGTTCATGTGATAACCAATATTAACCAATTCACATCTCATTGATTTAAACCATTTTGCTTAATTGCAACTTTTATTTACTTGTCATATTTAGTTTAGTTAATCAAATCTCAAACCCCCCTTATTTTACTTTATTGTTGTTACTAAATCATCTAAACTTTTGGATTGCATATAAAATTGAATTGAGTCAGTCTCCGTGGATTCGATCCCTTTACCACTTTACACTATTAATTGTGTTAGAATAGTGGGTTATTTGTTTGTTGGCCTCGACAACCACCAGCAGTCTAACTTGCGTGGTCTTTATAAAGGAAATGATTATTTCAGCACCTTGATCTTTAGACCGCAAGAACTTCACCCAAGTGTAACGGGAATAGTCATCCACAATAACCAACACGCACTTCTTCTTGTTTATACTTTGCACGCTCATTGGGCCACATAAATCCATATGTAGCAATTTTAGGGGTTATGCAGAGTTTGGAGCGGGTTTGGATTTGTGAGAGGCTCTTTTCATCTTTCCCATCTCACAAGTTGCACACAGATGTCCTTTTTCAAACTTTAACCTGGGAAGGCCTTTGACTAACCCTCCTATAGACAACTTGTTGATTGTTTTGAAGTTGAGGTGAGATATTCGTCTATGCCATAACCAAGATTATTGCATGGAGGTTTTGGACATCAAACAAACTTCTGTTGGGGGTTTTAGGTTTGACAGATCGAGTGTATAGAGGTTTGATTTTCTTGAACTGGCTAAGAGTTATTTTCGTCTTCAGTACGAATGCTACAATGTTTAGCCTTGAAGTTCACCGCTAGATCCTTGTCACAGAATTGTCCAATACTGAACAAATTATTACCTAAACCCACAACGTATGATACTTTCTTGATTGTCAAATTATCATGAACTAGATCACCATGTCCTAAGATAGGTGAGTGATGATTGTTTCCAGAACTAACCGAACCACAAAATTTACTCTTAAAATTTGTCAGCAACTCCTTTTTCCCAGTCATGTTCTTAGAACATCCGGAGTCAAGATACCACACATGACTTTTCTACAAGACAAATTAAGCAGTTTTAGGAACCCACTTGTAAATGGCTTCTTTTAGGTTAGTAAAACAGGTGGTTACAGGAGCTTGTCTCATTCGGGATCCTGAATTTGAGGATTGGAGGTCCCGTTGGAGAGAAGAGCCTGTGCACAGGTTAAATGCATGTTCTGAACTTTCAAATAGTTTGATACCATTCGGGGAAGAGAAAATTCTTCTCTAGTAAGTCTTTGCATATGTCTAGTTGAATGGATCACAAGTGGATATTTCAAATCATGGACATTATGCATATTAGTGCAAGATTTAACAGTAGAAGAACATTTAGACTTATTAACATGAACACAAGAATGATTAACATCAACATCATCAATAACAGTAGCATCAGCAGAATTAATCAAAGCAGTAGCATGAGTAATTACATCATAACTATTTGATGCATCATACATAGGATTGTTTGTGACAACAAAATTTGAATTGTTTTTAACAGGCTGAGATTTCAAAATAGTTTAGAACTAAAGTTATTTGTCTTCAACTTCTTCTCAGCTTCCACACTCTACTTTCCTTTCTTCAAAAGTTCTCTCTTGGTCTCCTGCTTTCTTAGGGTGTTATCTACCATGACATCTAGAATTTGGTTAGCACTCTTAACGTTACATTGCCTTTTTGAAAATGTCCCAGTCTGTAAAGATTTCTTTGACCACTGTTTTGGGGCAGTGTTTTGGGAAACAGTATTTGAAGACGCTTTTGAAGATTCACCGAGGTAAATCTTGACTGGAATAGTTTTCTCAGATTTGACTTTTGAAGGTTTTTCAAAATTGGATTTCAGGTTGGAATTTTCAGACTTTTCACAAGAAACGGGTTTTACAAACAATGGTGAATGATCAGCCTTGTATGGAGACAAATCATCATATTCTTTTTCAGTTATGGGATCTACTTCTACAATCCTTGGAATTGAGTTGAATGGGGGCTTAAAGCAATCACCAGAATGATTAGAACTACCATCAAGATTAGTCGCAATAAAACAAGGAAATTACTGAATTGCTTAGAGTGCTGTGAGCGGAAGACTTGGACGATTCAGTACTTTCTCATTTTACAGATAGGTATTTCAAGGAGTTCTCAAGAAATTTAATTTTGGCTAAATGTTTATTTCTGTCCTTTTCTAAACGTTGGCTTTCCTTTTCTAACCTCTTTTCTAAAAATTCAATTTCTATTTCTAGAACTGAATAAGGAATGTAAGTCTTTGAAGTCTTGGGTTTGACAGAAATGGTTTCGTTTTTATTTTCTGAAAAATTTTCAGATTTGTTTTCGGAAGATGACGCAAGCTCCACCTTACCATAGGTATGAATGTTGTCAGTTGACAAAAGAATTTCCCTACTCTCATAACTATCATTTAAAGTGGTATAATCAAACGGAGTTTGCATCCATTTAGAGTTATTTCTTTTCTCCTTTTCTAGCTCATCATCCTCAGATGCACAGTAAATCGCATCAAGTTAGTTAAACCTAATCCCATGTAATTTATGTGGTAAAATTGTTTGCAGAAAACCTTTTTCAAATACTTAGGATTTTAATAACCTATACCTTCTAAAGGATTGTAAAATTTGATGTCTTTTGGTTTGTTGAAGTGGATTGTCTGATCAGTTTGACCTCGTTTGATAAACTTGTCCTCAAGGTCTTTGATTTTAGCATATAGGCCATTTCGTTCGGTGCAAATGATCTCAAATTTGGCAACAATGTTAGCACATTCTATCTCTTTTGACTTAATTCTATCAGTTAGATTGGTGATGTGATATTAAGTTCAGAGATGTCACGTTCTAGAGTGCTAAGTTCACTTTTTGTTTCTTTCAAGTTCTCGTTGGCTAGGGCTTTCTCTAGCATATGTTTCTTAGTGTTTTCTAGGTTCTCATGCAACCTTTTTTCTAGCAACTCAACTTTCTTATTCTCATGTTCAAGTTCAGATATTCTACTACGCAAGTTATGAACTAAAATATCAAATTCAAGGGAGTCGTTAATTACCTCTGAGATGGACTCAGACTTGTTGGAGCATTTCCCTTCTTCAGAATTTTCAGAATCATCCACACTTGCCATTAGAGCCATGTTGTCAGCATCCTCATCCTCATCGGTGGTTGCCTGCATTCTCTGGCGAAATGACCTGATTTCCCACAGTTATAGCATTTTGGGATGTCATCGGTTCTCTTGGCCTCTAGCTTTCTAGGCTCGAACCTCCTAGGGTCTACCTTGTCTTTTCCCTTCGAGGTGGATGAAAATCTCAACTTCTTTGAGGAGGACGATTTCTTGTAGTATTGGTTGGAAGCTGTGGAGAGAAGGGCTGTCAACATATCTTTTACTTCTTGCAGTCGGGGTTCAAAATCATCTTCTGAGAGTTCTTTATCAGAGGAGCTAGAACAGAGAAGTGTTTCTTTTGTGGCTCTGGTGTCGGTTTTTCGCTTTTTCTCTGAAACTAGTGCAAGTGGATCGGCAGAGTGTTTCTCGGGCTGCTTTGTTAGCATTTTTCTAAGGACCCTTTCTTCATATTGACAGAGGTCCTCATATATGACATGAATACTCATCCTCGAGATATCCTTGTCTTGACGGATGTGATATGCAAACTTCATCCGTTCTGGTTGGAGATTTTTCACGAATTTGATATTGTTTCCATGGTGCCTTTGCTGATGTGGTTTTTCCTCGGTTCATTAAGGAGATTACAATACCTATGAAAACAATCTTCCAAAGATTCACCGCTTTTTGCTTTGAATTCCGCATAAGCTGTTAGGAGGTTGGTGATCTTGATCATTGCTCCCTTTTCAGTTCCTTGCATCAGCTTGGAAACTTCATCTCAGATATCTTTTGCACAAGTGTAACTATCAACACTTGTGTAGGTTTCGTTGGTTAGACCAAGAAGAAGGTAGTTCATTGCATCTTCATCAGCTTTGGCACGGGCTTTTTTAGTGACACTGTATAGAGATGGGGTTTTACGCTTGCGGGATGCTAGAATGGGAGGATCATTGTTGGGATCGGCAGGTATTTCTTTCCAAAATTCAGCTGGTCCATTCAAAATGGATTTTATCATTATCTCTCCTTGTTCTTGACGTTTTATAAAGTTCAGAAAACGTGCACACCACGGTACATAGTCACCACGGTAAAGAACTGGAGGCTTGGTGTCGGATCTGATAGCAAGTTCGTCTTTTGACATGTTGATATTTGGTTTGATCGTTTATGGTTTAAAGTTTGGGGTTACAATAGAGATGTAATAATCTGAGAAAGTGGAAGAGTGATTGAGAAAATTGGGTAATCAAAGTTTTTGTGGGGCTGGCTAAGTGTTGGTGAGCTGGCTAAGTGTCGCTAAGCTGGCTAAGTGTCGGTAAGCTGGCTAAGTGTCGGTAAGGTTGACTAAGTGTAGGCATCCTGGCTAAGTGTGGCTAAGTCTGGGTAAGCTGGCTAAGTAGCTGGCTAAGTGTTGGTGAGGCAAAAACTTAGCAATGGTTGCTAAGTATTGGAGCTTAGCAATAAGTGCAAAGTTGTGCTAAGTTGAGAATTTGGCAAGGTGGGCTAACTTTTGGGACTTAGAAATAGGTGCTAAGTTTTCAAGGGCAAGGAGTTAGCAATGGGTGCTAAGTTGTGAGTGTGAATGGGCAAACCGTACTTGGCACACTGTGGGTTTGACTTTTACAAATGAGGAGTAGCTTTCACCTTCCACAAAATCTTTGTCAGAAATCAAAGTTCAGAGACTCTTGTCTTACTAGTTTGCTAAGTTTGGGCTAAGTCTTGGCTAAGTCTTGCTAAGTTTTGGCTAAGTTTTGGCTAAGTTTCTCAAGTCTTCTAAGTTTATCTTCAGACGTCCAACAAGTAAAATGCACAAGAACACCTCAAATCTTAACCAAAAATTCAAGGTTTTACTTCCCAAGGTTGTTAAAACAATACAAGAACACTTTTAAATCATCTTTTTGCTAAAAAAAAGCAACAATGTTTGATGATTTTAGGAAGTAATAATGTCAAACTTCAAGAACACCAAGAAGAAAAACAAGAACAGCAAGAACTCAAGGATGAAGGTTTCTCAAGAACACTGGATCTCAGATTTGAAGCAAATGATGTAGAAAAACATGAACTTTAATCCATCATCTGCTCTGATACCAAATGTAGGTCCAAGATTCAAGTATCAACTAATGAAACTAACATAAACTCACAAAATATGGTGGAACAAGCATGTAGAAGATAAAGAGCAGACACTACACACTAGAACACACACTAATTCTCTTTCAAAATTTACTGGATATATGAAAGCTTAGAATTCAAGTGTTGACTTGAATTCTATATAAACAAAGTAACTTACAAAACTTACCCTCAACAATGGGTAAATACAAAAGAGGCCCTTGGCCTTTACTATCTATCACTATTAACCCAAAGTAGCTAACAATAATAAATAATAAATACATCAATATATTAAACACCACAAAATAAATTCCTAACAGCATGTAACATCATTTAAGATATGTCTTGTTTACTACACACATCATTTCCCCTTATTTTTATATATAATGGTTTTTTATTAAAACAAAATTTAGAAACCTTTAAGTTTCTACGTATATATATAATAGGTTTAATAATAATAATAATAATAATAATAATAATAATAATAATAATAATAATAATAATAATAATAAATGGTAATAGAAAATACAAAATACAAAATAATGAAAAAAGAGCATGCAATCGAAGTCAACTCAACATTAACCATATTTGTAGGTCATTTTTACATGGAATGTTATGATAGATTCAAAATTGTATGTCTATTTATATTTAGTTAAGTTTAATATTGCTATTAACACTAGTAATGTTATAGGTTAGATTAAGTAAATATCCTACAGGTATATATAAATGTGTACAAACCCTAAAAACTAAGCAATTATATTCAAAACATTAAGTGTTATTGTTTTCTCTCACAAATACATATATTCACCATACCAAGATCATAATCATTGTGTGATTGTTTCATTCTTCATTGATACTTGATACAATTGGACGTACCTACAATTGGTATCAGAGCACAGTAGTTGATCAAATGTGAGTAAATTGATCGATTATGTGTTTATGTATGCGATTTCTAGTTTTAGATCTCGTATATTGTTCTTCGTGGTTCATCAGGGTATGTTTCAGTTTATTGAAAATAGATTTACATTTTTCTACTATTTTCTAGTTCCATTAGGTTGAAAAACATCATACTTTAATTACAACATTAATTAGGGTTGTTTGATAAAAATTGATAGTTGATTCATCGTCTATTATTGTTTTTTAGTATATCTAAGTTGAAATTCAGAAGAATCGAAGATTATTGATAGATTTGGGATTGATTTTTTCCTCATCTGATTTTTAAGAGTCATGAAAGTGTTAAATCTCCAACCTTCAGTGTATCGGCATCTTTGACTTTTGGCTGTCAATCGCCATCTTCACTGAATCGCCATCATTTCAAATTTTGTTGTCAATCGTCATCTACATTGAATCGTAATCCTTTGACATATTGTTGTTATATACTTGGCAGGACTTATTATCTTTAAGCATCTTCCAATTGAATTATCTTTGTTAAAATCCTACTAGCCAAGTTTGAAACCAGTTCTTATTTTTACCACTTTTACATTTCCACTCAAAGATTCATTATCAAGTATCAACCATGTTTAAATTCAATAAGAAAAATTATTGAATCAAATAAGCAGTTACAAGAATGTAGTACAAATCTTATTCTTCGTGCAAATTATGGCCAAAAACAGAAAAAGAGAGTAGATGGGCCTTGGATGAAGAAAAAGCCAACCTTATTTTGAACCTTGTGAATTTACTAAAAACTTAAGATATCATAAAGCAAATATTATGAGTATGAGATTGAAAAAGGTGTCAAGATAAGAAATCTTGAGCAACAATTATTGGATATTCAAAGTAAGTCTAGTTAAATAAGCTTGAATTTTGAGATTAAAAATATTCGATATACGCTTAAAATCTAGAAATTGGAACAAGACTTACAAAAGTGTATAGAAGAAAAAAGTCATAATTTCTTATAATTCTGAAAATGTCCAAAAGGGTAAATCTTACAAAGGTAAAGTAATTGAGGCGGTTCTTGTAAAGCTTGTGAATCATCAAAGAGTATTGTGCATCCGAAAACCTCCTACTATAAGGCTGCTCATCATACGCATTAATCGTATAAGAGAAGTTTATCAATAGGGTGAAGCTTAGAAAATGCTTTGGAAAAATTGTAAAGAAAATTTTGAATGAATGAAAAAGCAACGTCTTCCTCGAAACAAATGTGTTTTTGTTTCTCTTGTTACTCATCATGCTAACACGAATCGGGTTGCTTGTCATAATATGACCGGGACTGCATGTTTTAATGTTCATCCATATTATCATGCACATAACCGGTTCTTTCATCATCCTGCTAAGAAAATTGGAACTCATAACTCCATGAATCATAATTTTTTTATCTATAAATGTGTGTTAGTTAAACAAAATCTATCCTTCAATGCTAACATTGACTTGGCGATACGAGCTCAGAAGCAATAGTAAAAGAAGCTATCATCTCCGGGGAGTCAGATGATTGTCTGGACTAGTTCTTTTGAGGGAGGACTCTAAATTGCACGGGCCCAGACTTTTTTAAAAAACTTACTCCTGTCAATCTTGTGAACAGATGCCTTCTTATGGTAGACATACGGTTAAAAGTAATGTAGTTTTGTGTAAATTTTCTCTTTAAAATGTCTTACGAGTTGTTTAACATAGTGAATGACAAATGGATATTATAGATCAGGTAAGGTACAAAAGATCTAGAGCTACTTTCTAGGGGCAGTATATTTTTGTTTGATGAAAATAACAAGTATTCTGAAATTGAAGATTCCCTCAACCATAATTCTCTATTTATGCTCAATATCAAATGCTCCAGCAAAGAAGATAATTTTCGTTTTTATGCTTAATTGTATAATGGATTTAAATGGGGAGAATATTAGACTTAAAATTGAGTCTATTTATATTTTAGTTAAGTTTGATATTACTATTAATACTAGTCATAATACAAGATAGATTTGATACCTTATGGATTATATACATGTATACGAACCCTAATATACTAAACAATTTTATTCTAAATATTATGTGACTCTCAATTATAAATACATTCACCATACAAAGCTCGTAATCATTGCGTGATTGTCTTAAGTGTTCATTGATAATTGATATAATTAGACATACATATTAGTTTTCGTGGACTTTATTGAATTAATATTAACAAAAGTTAGTTCATTATTATATTTCTGTACACGTAACACCCTATAAATACATTTTTTTTTTTACAAAAAAATGAATTATTTAAATGAAACAAATGTCTTTAAAGCCTTTAAAAAAAAACAAATGTCTTTAAAACATGACTGGAGTTCCGTCGTCAAACGTTTGAAAATTTGATCTTCAATTTTTAGGAAACATTCAAGTTAAAAAACATGTTCATGTGACAAAAAATAAGTTTCAATTGTCATATAAGACACACAGCTCAAAATGCCTATTTATATGTCTATGTTTCAAACTCAAAGACCCTAGATAAGATAATTACTTATTAGTGTTTAAAATATATATATATATATATATATATATATATATATATATATATATATATATATATATATATATATATATATATATAGGAGGGTTCCATTGAGAACCAATTTTAGTGCGAGAACCGCGAGAACCAATCTTAGCTGTTGATTTGATAAGTGGAATTCATGGATGGAGAGCGTGGGGGGATCAAATGTGGCAGGGTGTAAGTGAGGAATTCATGGGTGAGCAATAACATTGAAAGAGGGAGAATTGGACGGCTCAGATTGGTTCTCGTTGTTCTCTCACTAAAAATGGTTCTCAATGGAACTTCTTCATATATATATATATATATATATATATATATATATATATATATATATAGGGGAGGGTTCCATTGAGAACCGATTTTTGTGCGAGAACAGCGAGAACCAATCTTAGCCGTTGATTAGATATGTGGAATTCATGGATGGAGAGCGTGGGGTGATCAAGTGTGGCAGGGTGTATGTGAGGAATTCATGAGTGGGCATTGACATTGAAAAAGGGGGAATTGGACGGCTCAGATTGGTTCTCGCGATTCTCGCACTAAAAGTGGTTCTCAATGGAACTTCTTCCTATATATATATATATATATATATATATATATATATATATATATATATATATATATATATATATATATATATATATATATATAGGGGAGGGTTCATGCGAGAACCGTTGTTAGTGCGAGAACTGCGAGAACCAATCTCAGCCGTTCCTTGGATATGGGAAGTACCATGGATGGAGAGCGTGGAGGGATAGGGTGTGGCAGGGTGCATGTGAGGAATTCATGGGTGGGCAATGACATTGAAGGAGGGGGAATTGGACGGCTTAGATTGGTTCTCGCGGTTCTCGCGCTAACAACGGTTCTCGCATGAACTTTTGTCTATATATATATATATATATATATATATATATATATATATATATATTATTACGATAATGAGAGAACCAATATTAGCCATTAATTTGGTACGTGGAAAACATTAATGGAGAGTGTGAGGTGATAAAGTATTGCAAGGTAAAAGAGATTAATTTATGCATGGGTGATGGAATTGAAGGATAGGGGAGTATATGGTTAATATTGGTTTATACGGTGCTCGTAATAATAATGGTTTTTAAAATAACTTATCCCTATACATATAAGGATTCAATTAAGAGGGAAAATGTTAGTAACACGGATAAGAAGTAATAGTGATGCCATGTGACAATTTTAACTAATAGGTATTATTTACATTCTAGTTATTTGTTTCTCTCTCTTTCTTGATAATCAACCCTGTTATACACTACTGGTGTCCCCTCATCAAATTACTTTTACCATTTTGATATGTGAATTGTAAAGCTAAATGACCATTCTTAAACTAGCTTCCACAACCACCACCCCTAAACTAGATTCCACAGCCACTGCCTCATTTGCTCAAGGCGACCAACGACAACCCCATACACCACCGTCCCCAACTTTCCGTATCCACATTTCCACATCTGTTTAGTCAGACATCAACGCCTCATCGTTATTCTACACAACTGCCCTTTCCCAAAAACTTCTTTGATGCTCAACGCCATGTCACTTTAGCGTTTTGCTGTACGTAGCACTATGCACACATCCGTTGGATGTTCATCGCTGTCGATCTAGGGTTTTGCAACCACATCCATCCTCTTCAAACCATCACCGATGGCCACCTACACTACAAACAAATGTCGCTCACCATGTATATGTCGATTGCTCACAGAAGATGCGCACCGATGAAGTGATGTTGTTGATGAAGTGTCCATCGATGAAGCGATGGCCACCGACCCTGTTGATTTATTATTGTGTTATCAAGTTTTTATTGAACCATAATCATTTGATTATAAATGATTGAATCAGTTTGTGTATTGAATGAGTATACTGAATTAAAAATGTGTACTTATCATTTTTTATGTGTTCATCAAGTTTTTTTTGCAAGAATTATAGTTGTTTATCAAATCTGGACAACGTGAATTTTGAAGCTTCTATTTTTTAGGTTTCTAATTCTCTTTTAAACCCTATTTTATTAGCGGTTAATTATTTAACATAAGTTATATTGATTTTTAATGAAATTTTGTGACTCA
The DNA here is from genome assembly GCA_947179395.2 of Pulicaria dysenterica. Lineage (NCBI taxonomy): Eukaryota > Viridiplantae > Streptophyta > Magnoliopsida > Asterales > Asteraceae > Pulicaria > Pulicaria dysenterica. The sequence goes on from OX359292.1 coordinate 11,255,227, forward strand.
CAATCCCTATTACCCATCTTTCTTTTAAATCACTTTTACAATAATCCCAAGATAATTTTTATCGCGAGTACCGCGAAAAATAATCGTAGCCCTTTATTTGCTAAATGGAATTTATGGTTTGAGAGTGTGTGGGGATAAATTTGACAAGGTGCAAGAAATGAATTAATGGGTATGTGATTGCATCGAATGATATTGAATTAGATGACTCAGGTTGGTTTTCGCGGTACTCGCAATAATAATGGTTCTCAATAAAAATTGTCCTAACTATGGTTGTAAAAAACACCGATATTAGAGAAAACTGACCGAGAATTTTAGTTAAAGCGGGTTGATTGTCGGTTATTTCAGGTTACCCGTATTATTGTGGTTCGATTATCACTTAGATTATATTCCATTTGGGTATGCCCGGATTTTTTTCAAAGAAAATACCCTTCAAAGTAGTCTAGTATCCATATAATTAAGCTCAATCCTTATAATGAATATCAACAGTTTTCACGTCAAATAGTTTATTATTTTGTTATTTTTACAACATAATCATTTCGATAAGTAGCATGTAAAAATTGATGGATATGATGTTATTGAAAGCATTGTAACATTTTATAGTGATGTGAATTGTTGATATTTGTGTTCATTTAGAAACTTTTAAAGTGTATACACATTAAATTTTTATTATTTAAAATTTTGAGTAATAAAACATACAAGGTACACGTTAAAAATAGCACAATAGCGATAAAATTATAAACCACCATCTATATTTATAACTAAGCTACAATATAAAATAAATCAAAATAGTCATTATTGGTTATAATCAATACACATTATAACCAAACCATACCCGAAATCTACCCGTAATAGATACCCGAACATTTATACGGGTCGATTAACGATTAATTTCTAATACTTAAAATAACTGAATTACCCAACCAGAATTTATAATACGTGTATTTGATAATATCCATTTTCTTTTGTTTCTAGACTATTTTGATAATTTTCTTTTATACATGCTTCCTGTGTCCTTTTCTTTTTATCATGTAAACTATTATTAAATCTTACACACAATCAAATTAAGAAGACAAGCAATGATCATTACCACAAAAGACCTTGTTAGTGACAAGTTTTTAGTAGGGCGTTCATGAGATTTTTGATAACTGTCGGCACTATATAATGATAAAAGTGAAAATAATTAAGCTTTAGGGTGTTATTTGGGTTTTTTTTTTCAAATTTCAAGTTAAACGGGTCGGGTAGAAGAAGGTTTAAGTTGTTGTTAAAGTATTTTAGGGCCAAATTCTAAAACATATTTGTAACGCCCGGTTTATTTTAAATTAACTAGTTATAACATTTCTGTAATCAACCATTAAATAATTACATTCATCCAAAATGTAACATATCTAATATTCGAAAATAGTGGAAGCTACGCATTAAGGGGGTGATTGGTAAAGACAACAAAAAATGGGGAGAATTGGTTTATCTTGTTTGGAAGAAATGGTTATGGTTTTGGGTGGAAAAATGGTTTCTCCACCCATTTCCATTTCTCCCCTTTCTTGGTATTTTCATTTCTTTCCAAGTTGAAGAGAAATGGAGAGAAATGGCAGCCAATGTCTACTCATCATTATCGACATTCGGCGATTCTACTCATCATCGTCGACGTCAGTTTGCGCATTATTCAGGTGTTCTACTCATCGTCGTCAACATCAATCGAGGCGGCCAACGCCACAGCTGACGTCTGGTTATGACGTGTTTATAAGTGACTGAACCCTAAATTGTCTACATTGGCGATGCAGTGAATGCCACAACCGACGTCTGGTTGTGATTGAACCCTAGATAGAGGCGATGTGTTTCTAGCGATGATTGTCCTTTATGGTTGCAACATGTTTGTGGGTGATTAAACCCTAAATCGTCGACGTCGGCGAGGCGGCAAACGCTGTAGCAGACGTCTGGTTGCGATAAAACCCTAGATCATGAGAGGTTGTGATTGAACCCTAGATCATTTGAGGTTGTGATTGAACCCTAAATCGTTTATGGTTGTGACTTAAACCACCATTTGTTTGTTTCGTTTGTGGTTGCGATATGTTTCTAGTGATAATGACTTGTTTGGTGTTGGCAAGCCGGTGTCGCCACCGCAGTTGCCGTCCGGTGACTTGTGTCATCATTTCTCGTTTTCATTTCTTTGATGATACCAAACAAGGGAATTGATTCCCATTCTCCACACATTTTAATTTTTCCCCATTTCCGTCTCTCCCATTTCCATTTCCAATTATCCCCTTTTCTTTTCTCTCTATGAAGCACCCCATAAATGTTTCATCATTTAAATTAGTTTAAAGAAAACGCCACTAGTGAGTTATCATGCCAGAACTTTCCCTTTGTGCTCGCCCGAAAATCTGAAAAAGAATAACAATAACGGGTAAGCTTAAACCTTAGTGAGCAAAACCTCACTCATACCTTATGACCGTCAAAATAACATTGCAAACTACACAAAAGGCCTCCTTGGCCAGGACCACTCGGCCATGATGCACACAAGCATCAATCATAGTGCCCTACTCGACCTTGATTCTCACTAACATCAGATAACCCCTCGGTTATCAATTTTCGCATTAAAATAATGAGCACATCAATCAATACATAATCATGTAACTAATAACTATCATAGATATACGAGTCTCATCATCAAATAAGAGTTAGTGAAACTCACCTGATTCGTAGTTTAAATGTTACAACAGTTACCGCAACGAATATCTGGAAATTAATCAACTACTAACAACATCTACAATCACGATTCGTAGTTTAAATGTTACTACGGCCTCGAGCCTCGAGTATCATGCCAAGAAGATTCCTCCTCGGCGTCAGTAGGAGCACGAGAGGCCTCGTCCTCCATATGCTTTAGAGCTTCCTCTGTGGTCGCTCGTTGTTCAGACATTTTCGCTTACTTACTATACACTGCAATACCCCAAAATGGGGCTTAGTTGTAAACAGTTGTACATGTAGTTTTAATAGTTGTACGTTAACTTTAACTGGTGTTTTGTTGCTAATTGTAGTATACATGTTGTTAAATGGTGCTTTATGTATTAATTGGTGTTTTAAATGTGAATTGGTGTTAATTGGTGCTAAATGGTGTTAAATGTGGATAAAAATGGGGTAATGTGAAAAGTGTCATAAGTTGACCAAGTAGATAAATAGTTGAACGGTTTTGGATGATGGTTCCAAAAATATCTCCGTTAGTTGAAATGGATAACCCTAAGTTGTGTTTTAAGTTGAATATGAGAACATAATACCTGAGAAGGGGTATTAGATCATAAGTCGGTCTATTGACTCTTTCTTATCCCCTGGATAAGCTAAAACACACACACACAACACATACTATGTACGTGCAAACACAAACACACACAAACTCTTGTCAAATTGAAGAAGGAAATCAAGTTAGATCAAGATAAGAAGCTGAATTCGAGTGATTAATCTGTTCTTGTGACTTGTGTTCATCTTTTCTTGTAAGTTTTCTTTGTAAACCTAGTTCTTGAGTTGTAATGGTGAGGGGATCCATTTTGATGGATTCCAATGTGTTGTTGTGTTGTTTTCGTGTCCAAATCGTGTTAGTAAGTTAGTATATAAGTTAGAAATGTTGTATAAACACTTGAATACTTAAGGTCGCAAGTGACAATTAAACCTTGACATATGCTTGCGGCCTCAAGACCCATGCTTAAGGTCGCAAGTGACAATTACTTGCTTGCGCCCCGCAAGGGAATCCCTTGCAGCCGCAAGCAAGGTCGATACAGTAGGATTTTGCCCTGTTCGAACACAAACCTGGAAATCACATTTTTAACACTTACAATCCACTAGAATCCATATTCAATGGTTTGTACATGTTGTTTATCATCCATATACACTTACAAACACATTTGACATCAAAAACAACATTTTGAACCATTTTACACCATCAAATGGGTGTATCACTTTCAAGAACTCAAAAACTATGGTTTGCGATCGAAGAACACTTACAACCAAGGAGATACAACATCTATAACACTTCTTGGCTACTGAATTTGAAAGCAACAATCTGATTTCTCTTCAAAAAACCCACAAGTTTGAGAGTTGTATGTGTGTGTCGTATGATGTGTGTGTGTGTGTGTTAGTGTGTGTCTTTGTTTTCAACAGGGGATAAGAACAAGGGAGAGACCGACTCATGGGTTAATTAATTAACCCGGGTATTTTGTTTCCCTTTTTAACTCACAACTTGACACACGTCATCCCGTTTCAACTAACGGGGATATCTACGGAATCATTTCGCGAAACCGTATAACACTACGCCACTTTTAGGTACTTATGTCACTTTTCACATAATCACATTAATTAACACACAACACACGTTCGTCACTTAAAACACTTTAATTAGGTCACTTAAAGTCACGGTACAAACACGAAAGCACAAAGTACAAGTCTACACTGCTAGGCCCTTTTTCAGGGTGTTACAGCTCTGTTCTGATTGAACTTGCAACTCGCCATTTTTGCAGCTCAAATCGACCAAAACTCATGTTTTAGCGTTTACACACTTTGACTAACACTCATATAAGCTTTCTAACATGTTTTTGTTTCACAAAAACCATTTACTACAAGATTTAACCCTCAAAATGTGTAATCTCTTCAAGAACTTCAAAGACTAATTTCAAATTCAAAAACACCACTTACAAGATGATGAGAAGATGAAATCACGCACTGAAATTCCTTGTAGCTTAGGTTTCCTCCTTGATTCTTTCTTCAAAATCCAAAGGCTTGAGTGTGTGTATGTTGTAGTGTACGTATGTATGTTGTGTGTATAACATATGTGTGTTTTGTTCCTGATAAACACAAACAAAAGGGAAGGACCGACCTTCAGTGGTAAAATACCCCACGCGGGTAATTTATTCCCCTATTCAACTTATAACTACACTTAGGTTTATCCGTTTTAACTAACAGAGATATTTTTAGAACCATTATCTAAAACCGTTCAATAATACAACAATTTTATCTATTTACGACAATTTCCACAAAACTACATTTTATCCACAATTAACAACAGTTAACATTTAAGATACACCATTTAGCAACAAAACACCAATTAAAGTCAACGTACAAACATCAAAGCTACATGTACAACATATTACAACTAGCACCTATTTCAGGGACTCTCTCTCTCTCACTCTCTCTCTCGACAGACTCACGCACACACAGGTCTTCAATAGAATAGTAATTACGGCTACAAGCAATACCTAAAGTTATGTGCCCTAATTTTTCTTTATATACTCATTATCGGCTCCCTTATTGGCATTAATAGCCCCTCAAGTTCATATAGACACAAAATGTTCCTTCCTAAAACATAAATAGTTGAACAACAAGTTTATTATTATTCATTAATTTTCTAAAATTATAATACAATTCGGTAACGAGTATTACTAAAGTATTTTAGATGCATAAATAACACATTGAGCTCTATTTTATTAGTTTTAAAAAAAATACATTTTCATTAGATTTTTTGTAACACCCCAAAATGGGGCCTAGTTGTAAACTGTAGTACATGTAGCCTTAAAAGTTGTACGTTAACTTTAATTGGTGTTTTGTTGCTAACTGTAGTATAAATGTTGTTAAATGGTGTCTTAAATGTTAATTGGTGTTTTAAACATGAATTGGTGTTAATTTGTGTTAAATGGTGTTAACTGGTGTTAAATGTGGATAAAAATGTAGTATTATAAAAAGTGTCATAAGTTGCCCAAGTAGATAAATAGTTGAACGGTTTTGGATAATGGTTCCAAAAATATCTCCGTTAGTTAAAACGGATAACCCTAAGTTGTGTTTTAAGTTGAATAGGAGAACGAAATACCCGATGAGGGGTATTAGTTTGTTAAGTCGGCCTATATGGGTCTTCCTTATCCCCTGTTGAGTCTAATAACACACACATACACTACATACACATACTTGCATACGTACGTAAACCTTTACACACATACATACTTGGGAATTTTGGAAAGAAATCAAGGAGGGAGATCATTTGCTTGCTGATTTTGGAAGAGATTCGAATTCAAATACCTGTGTTTATCCTCTTCTTGTAAGCCTTTCTTGTACAAGCTTAGTTCTTAAGTTTCATGTTGGAGATGACCTAATTTGGAGGTCAAATTGTGTTGTATGTGTTGTTTTGAAGCAAGGATTCGTGTAATAGATGTGTATGTATGTTAGGGATCATGTGAAAACACTTGAATACGGATTCAAGTTGGATTTTGAGTCAAAAACTCGTAAATCGGTTGCTGTGTTCGAGCAGAGCAAGAACCCACTGTAATCGGGGTCCTTGCGATCGCATGGATGGTCCTTGCGATCGCCAGCTGGTTTGATAAGCCTTGCGATCGCATGGTTATCCTTTCAGGTCGCATGCGTGTGTGTGTGTTGTACTTTGCGATCGCGTGCATGGATCATATGATCATAAGGGGTTCGTTGTCGTGGTTTACCGTCTAAGGACGAAGAAATGTTACTTGCGATCGTAAGTACATAACTTGCGATCGTAAGCCCCAAGATACCACCCTTGCGGTCGCATGGTTGTGTCCTTGCGGTCGCAAGCTGGGGTGGTTTGGGCAGGGCTCTTGCGGTCGCATGGAGATCCCTTGCGATCGCATGGATAATCCTTTGCGATTGCATGGGGGGTGCCTTTGCGATCGCATGCTGTGTGGTTGTGTTGGCAGCTTTGTAGCCTTATGCTTTAAGTGGTGTTAAGTGTTGTTGATTGGTGTCTAAGCCTGAACCTAATGTGTTAGGTGACTCGGACGATTCTGTGTGCTCTTGGGATTCCCGATTGCATATCTGCCTCCTATAATCTCGAGGTGAGTACCGGTTTTCCATGAGTCTCAGTAGGTAAGTTATCTGTGGTACATGTTGACACGTGAATGGTGTATTGATACGTGAAAATGGAAGTATGTTATGATAGAGTTGTACAAGCATGCTTTTTATTGATATGAAAGATATTGTGGTGATTATATGCGCGCATGAACTGGATCTGTATTGGATCAGCTATTTGTTTATGAAGTTTTGTCCGGACACTGAATTGGAGAACACGGAGGTCAGTCAGGTAGACGGGTGTTAGTATCTGGCTGGGTTCCCAGGGTCCTTAGGGACTACGGATTGGGGAACTAACGGTACTCAAGTAGTATACACTTGGGTAGGGCTCTGCAGGCCGCCGTTCCTCTATGGGACTGGGTTTCTTGATAGATTGGAACCAGCATGAAAGACATGGTGTACCACGTGGACTGCTGTTGGCTTGTTGAGCGGGGTTGGCTCCCCTGCAACATACGACTACTGCTGACACGTTTGGCTCGCCTCAATATGATAGGATAGCCCTGTGTGCTGTTCTGATACATGATAGGCTGCTTATTGTTGCTTATGTGTAATTGGTGCTCACTAGCTAGTTGTAGCTAACGGTGCAAGATTTATCTTTTTCGCAGGTTGATGTTAGAGGCCTGGTGAGGCGGGTACTGATGGTAGCTTTTGTTGTATATACCTTTTGGGGAACACGTTGTTATATGTATGGATCCGATGGTCGGAAACTTGTAGGTAACGCTTGTAGAAGACGAACTTGGCTTAGCTTTTGATGTAATTAATTAGCCGAGTTAATCAACGTTGCTTTTGAAATTGGTGTTTATTTTCCGCCGCAAAGCTTTTGATAATCGTTGTTTAAAAAGTTTAAATTAACTCTAATTTTAAGCTCGTTAGGGGTGGCGTTACAAGTAGGTATCAGAGCCTAAGTTTGAGGAATTGGGTACTCGTTGAAGTATTCAATCTCAAGCTCAGGTTCGACCATCATTAAGTGTTCCTATTGGGGTAATTGGGGTTGAGTTGAGTGTTATGTGGCTGTCCTATGTGATAGACTAACTGTAGTATTTGTAAATGGTGAATAAATGGTGTACTAACTGTGGTCTGTGTGTAAATAGTTAGTTGAGTAGAAATGGCTGAACATAGAGCTACGACAGAGGAAGCTCTAAAACGAATGGAGGACGAGGCCTCAAGTGAGCGACGGGAAGCTGAGGACGAGGCTTCTCAGCATAATGTGGAGCCGCCAAGGCACGATCAAGAGCAGGAGGCATATGTTAGATTGTTAGAGGAGGAGCTCCGATTGACGAGGGAGCTGTTGCAGAATGCTATAGCAGGAAAGAAAGCAGAACAGTGCTCGTATAAGAAGTTTATGTCTTGCGGGCCGAAATTTTATGAGGGTAGTGATAATCCCTCTGAGACTATTCGTTGGTTACGTGTGACGGATCAGGTGTTCGAAGCTTGTGAATGTGAACGTGAGCTCCGCGTCAGATATGTGGTTCGGATGTTGAAAGGGCCAGCTCTGGATTGGTGGGATACAGTCAAAGACACGTTGAGGCCGGAGGTGATTGATGCTCTGACTTGGGAGCAGTTTTCTGAGAAATTGAAAGCGAAGTATTGTACAGATTATGATCTGGAGCGACTGGAGAACGAGTTTAGTAGTCTCCGTAAGGGGGACAAGCCTGTTAAGGACCTTATTCATGCTTTTACGGATAAGGTTAGATTCATACCGCATTTGGTAACTGATGAGAAAGCCAAGATGCGCAAGTCTGTGAACATGTTGCCACTCGATTATCGCGCTCATGTGAGAGTTGCGGCTACCTTGGATCGGGTGTTTGAGATAGCCCGACAGATTGATGGGGATAGACGCCAGGGAAAGGGGGATCACGCTGCTGAGAGTCAGAAACGGAAGTTTCAGCAGTTCTCAAAATCTGTTACTTCTAAGGGGCAGTCGTCGACTGGGGGAAAGCCTGATTCTTCGAAGAAGGCTAAGTTTGAGGGTTCGTGGTGCTCTCTGTGTCGCACCTACCATACCGGTGAGTGTTCGAAGGCCACTACTCGTTGTTTTAGATGTGGTCAGAAAGGGCACTCGGTGAATGAGTGCGAGTTTAAGGAGAATGTCTGCTACAAGTGCCACAAGCCTGGGCACATGATTTCTGATTGTAGATTGAAGACGGATGCTGGAGCTGGAGGATCTGCCTCGGGGCAGAAGAAAGACAACGCTCCCCGTGCTAAAGGGCGGGCGTTCCATATGACGAAGGAAGAGGCAAAGGGTGCTGGGGATGTGATAACTAGTATTTTTCTTATTAACTCTACCCCAGCATGTGTGTTGTTTGATTCTAGAGCTACGTATTCTTTTGTGTCTGTATCTTTCTGTGATAAACTGCAAATGCCTATATCTGTGTTGTCTGAGCCCGTAAGAATAGAGACTGCTAGTGGTAAAGTAGTTTCAGTTGTAGATAATGTCCCTCAAGCGGTTATTGATATCGATGGGAGTAGTTTTCCTGTTTCTCTTCTTTTAATGCCGATTGTGGGATTCGATGTTGTGATTGGGATGGATTGGCTTAGCAAGTTGAACGCTGAGATTTTCTGTTCCAAGAAGTTGATCAAAGTTCCTTTACCTGACGGGTCATATGCTGTGGCTCGTGGCGAAAGGCGAAAGTCCGATGTTCCTGTCATTTCTCTTATGAAAGCTCGTAAGTCGGTTTCGAAAGGTTGCGAATGTTATCTAGCCCATGTGATCGATGCTAAATTGGAGAAAAGTGTTGTTTGTGATATTCCGGTGGTGACCGATTATCCAGAGGTATTTCCTGATGAGTTGCCTGGGTTACCGCCAGTTAGAGATGTTAAGTATCGAATTGATCTTGTTCCGGGGGCTACCCCTGTGGCTAAAGCCCCATATCGTCTTGCTCCTTCCGAGGTTCGCGAGATGATGATGCAGATTCAGGAGTTGCTTGACAAAGGCTTTATTCGCCCTAGTTCTTCTCCTTGGGGTGCTACGGTGCTATTCGTGAAAAAGAAAGATGGGACAATGAGAATGTGTATTGATTACCGTGAGCTGAATAAGCGAACGGTAAAGAACAAGTATCCTCTGCCGCGGATAAATGATTTGTTTGATCAACTGCAGGGAGCGACGTGCTTCTCAAAGATTGATCTGCGGTCGGGATACCACCAAGTGTTAGTTGCTAACGAAGATGTTCCGAAGACGGCTTTCCATACCCGCTATGGTCATTTTGAGTTTTTGGTGATGCCTTTTGGTTTAACCAATGCTCCTGCTGTTTTTATGGACCTGATGAATCGGGTTTGTCGTCCTTTTCTCGATAAATCGGTGATTGTGTTTATTGATGATATTCTCATCTATTCTAAGACTGAAGATGAACACGAGTTGCATTTGCGAGAGGTTCTCGAAACTCTTAAACGGGAGAAGCTTTACGCTAAATTCTCAAAGTGTGAGTTCTGGCTACGAGAAGTTCATTTTCTCGGTCACGTGATCTGCAGCGATGGCGTGAAAGTTGATCCGGCAAAAGTTGAAGCAGTTATGAATTGGGAAGTTCCTCGAACTCCTTCTGAAGTTAGAAGTTTTCTCGGCTTAGCTGGTTACTATCAGCGGTTTATCCGCGACTTTTCTAAGCTTGTGGGTCCTTTAACTAAATTAACTCGCAAAGATGTTGCATTCGTTTGGGAGGAAGCTCAAGAACAAGCGTTTCAGTCTTTGAAACGGCTACTGTGTGAGGCTCCAATACTTACCTTGCCAGAGGGATCTGAAGACTTCATTGTCTACTGTGATGCTTCGTATTCTGGATTGGGGTGTGTACTGATGCAGCGAGATAAAGTAATTGCCTACGCTTCACGGCAATTGAAACCTCATGAAGGCAACTATCCGACTCATGATCTTGAGTTGGCAGCGGTGGTGTTCGCGTTGAAATTGTGGAGGCACTATCTCTATGGCACCAAATGTGTGGTCTGTACGGATCACAAGAGCCTGCAATATGTATTCACGCAGAAAGAGCTCAACATGAGACAACGCAGATGGCTCGAGTTGATAAAAGACTACGATTGTGAAATTCGCTACCATCCTGGTAAGGCCAACGTGGTGGCGGATGCATTGAGTCGTAAGAGCTCTACTGCAGATGCTAGATTTATGAAACTTACTGTGGTTCCCGATATCATTACTCGATTGAAGGAAGCGCAGCAAGTGGCGTTGTAAGATGATAATCTCAAAGCAGAAACGATGAAAAAGTTGAAAGATCAACTTGTTGATGATACTCGCGGACTAAAGACGTTTCAGTCTCGCGTGTGGGTACCTCTTCATGGTGATAATCGTGAGCTGATACTGCAAGAAGCTCATAAGTCTAGGCTGTCGGTTCATCCGGGCAGCACAAAGATGTATCATGACTTAAAGGCATTGTATTGGTGGCCTACTTTGAAGCGAGATATTGTTTCTTTTGTGGAAAAATGTCAGATTTGCGCGCAAGTTAAGACAGAACATCAGAAGCCTTATGGCAGTTTGCAGCAACTAGAGATCCCTGAGTGGAAGTGGGATCACATTACGATGGATTTTGTGACGAAATTGCCAAAAACCCTTAGGGGTCATGATGCTATTTGGGTCATTGTCGATAGATTGACCAAGAGCGCTCATTTTCTAGCTATCAGCGAGTCTACTCCGCTGGAGAAGTTAGCAAAGTTGTATGTAGATGAAGTGGTGTCACGACATGGTTTGCCATGTTCGATTGTGTCTGACCGTGATGCGAGATTTGCTTCACATTTTTGGCAGAGTTTGCAGCATGAACTTGGTACACTTGTTCATCTGAGCACGGCATATCATCCGCAGACAGATGGCCAGTCGGAAAGAACGATCCAGACGTTGGAGGACATTCTTCGAGCATGTGTTCTTGAATTTGGTGGCGCGTGGGATTCTCACTTGCCGTTGGTCGAGTTTGCTTATAATAACTCGTACCACTCCAGTATTGGGATGCCATCTTATGAGATGTTGTATGGGAGGCGTTGTCGTACTCCCACGTGTTGGCTAGAACCCGGTGAAAAGCAGTTTGTTGGACCTGAGATTGTTCAGATTACGGCAGATAAAGTGAAGATTGCGCGGGAAAAGCTCAAAGCGGCCCGTGACAGACAGAAAGTATATGTTGACCCTAAACGCAGACCAGTTGCATTCCAGAAGGGCGATCGGGTGTTCCTGAAAGTTTCTCCTTGGAAAGGTGCGATTCGTTTTGGTAGAAAGGGCAAGTTGACTGCACGTTACATTGGTCCATTTCGGATCATTCGCGTGGTTAATGATCAGACAGTTACGCTAGAGTTGCCTCCAGAGCTATCTGGAATTCATAACACGTTCAACGTGTGTTATCTGCGTAAGTGTAAGGTGGAGGAGAACCAGATTCTGCCTCTACAAGAATTGAAGGTTGACGCTTCTAAGCGCCTCGTTGAAGAACCTGTTGAAATACTTGGTTCTAAAACCAAGAAGTTGCGTCGAAAGTTGATTAAACTGGTGTTAGTTAAATGGAAGCATAACCTGGGTTCGAATATGACCTGGGAGACGGAATACGACATGAAAGCTAGATACCCTCACTTGTTTGTAGACGAACAGATTCCGAGGACGAAATCTTTTTAAGGGGGGTAGATTTGTAACACCCCAAAATGGGGCCTAGTTGTAAACTGTAGTACATGTAGCCTTAAAAGTTTTACGTTGACTTTAATTGGTGTTTTGTTGCTAACTGTAGTCTAAATGTTGTTAAATGGTGTCTTAAATGTTAATTGGTGTTTTAAACATGAATTGGTGTTAATTTGTGTTAAATGGTGTTAACTGGTATTAAATGTGGATAAAAATGTAGTATTATAAAAAGTGTCATAAGTTGACCAAGTAGATAAATAGTTGAACGGTTTTGGATAATGGTTCCAAAAATATCTCCGTTAGTTGAAACGGATAACCCTAATTTGTGTTTTAAGTTGAATAGGAGAACGAAATACCCGAGGAGGGGTATTAGTTTGTTAAGTCGGCCTATATGGGTCTTCCTTATCCCCTGTTAAGTCTAATAACACACACATACACTACATACACATACTTGCATACGTACGTAAACCTTTACACACATACATACTTGGGAATTTTGGAAAGAAATCGAGGGAGATCATTTGCTTGCTGATTTTGGAAGAGATTCGAATTCAAATACCTGTGTTTATCCTCTTCTTGTAAGCCTTTCTTGTACAAGCTTAGTTCTTAAGTTTCATGTTGGAGATGACTTAATTTGGAGGTCAAATTGTGTTGTATGTGTTGTTTTGAAGCAAGGATTCGTGTAATAGATGTGTTTGTATGTTAGGGATCATGTGAAAACACTTGAATACGGATTCAAGTTGGATTTTGAGTCAAAAACTCGTAAATCGGTTGCTGTGTTCGAGCAGAGCAAGAACCCACTGTAATCGGGGTCCTTGCGATCGCCAGCTGGTTTGATAAGCCTTGCGATCGCATGGTTATCCTTTGCGGTTGCATGCGTGTGTGTGTTATACTTTGCGATCGCGTGCATGGGTCATGCTATCATAAGGGGTTCGTTGTCGTTGTTTACCGTCTAAGGACGAAGAAATGTTACTTGCGATCGTAAGTACATAACTTGCGATCGTAAGCCCCAAGATACCACCCTTGCGGTCGCATGGTTGTGTCCTTGCGGTCGCAAGCTGGGGTGGTTTGGGCAGGGCTCTTGCGGTCGCATGGAGATCCCTTGCGATCGCATGGATAAGCCTTTGCAATCGCATGGGGGGTGCCTTTGCGATCGCATGCTGTGTGGTTGTGTTGGCAGCTTTGTAGCCTTATGCTTTAAGTGGTGTTAAGTGTTGTTGATTGGTGTCTAAGCCTGAACCTAATGTGTTAGGTGACTCGGACGATTCTATGTGCTCTTGGGATTCCCGATTGCATATCTGCCTCCTATAATCTCGAGGTGAGTACCGGTTTCCCATGAGTCTCAGTAGGTAAGTTATCTGTGGTACATGTTGACACGTGATTGGTGTATTGATACGTGAAAATGGAGGTATGTTATGATAGAGTTGTACAAGCATGCTTATTATTGATATGAAAGATATTGTGGTGATTATATGCGCGCATGAACTGGATCCGTATTGGATCAGCTATTTGTTTATGAAGTTTTGTCCGGACACTGAATTGGAGAACACGGAGGTCAGTCAAGTAGACGGGTGTTAGTATCTGGCTGGGTTCCCAGGGTCCTTAGGGACTACGGATTGGGGAACTAACGGTACTCAAGTAGTATACACTTGGGTAGGGCTCTGCAGACCGCCGTTCCTCTATGGGACTGGGTTCCTTGATAGATTGGAACCAGCATGAAAGACATGGTGTACCACGTGGACTGCTGTTGGGTTGTTGAGCGGGGTTGGCTCCCCTGGAACATACGATTACTGCTGACACATTTGGCTCGCCTCAATATGATAGGATAGCCCTGTGTGCTGTTCTGATACATGATAGCCTGCTTATTGTTGCTTATGTGTAATTGGTGCTCACTAGCTAGTTGTAGCTAACGGTGCAAGATTTATCTTTTTCGCAGGTTGATGCTAGAGGCCTGGTGAGGCGGGTACTGATGGTAGCTTTTGTTGTATATACCTTTTGGGGAACACGTTGTTATATGTATGGATCCGATGGTCGGAAACTTGTAGGTAACGCTTGTAGAAAACGAACTTGGCTTAGCTTTTGATGTAATTAATTAGCCGAGTTAATCAACGTTGCTTTTGAAATTGGTGTTTATTTTCCGCTGCAACGCTTTTGATAATCGTTGTTTAAAAAGTTTAAATTAACTCTAATTTTAAGCTCGTTAGGGGTGGCGTTACATTTTTGGTGGTTTAAAAAAACTCACTGATGGCACTTAAAATTTTTACCCGTGACACTCAAAATTTTTACCGGTTACACCAGTTCAAAAAGTAAGAATTGTTTAAACTGTCTGCAAAATTGACCGAATGCTTGTACCACCGGCGGACAGAGTGTAGTTCCGCCCCTGGATTTTAGTGTCAGTTGGTCAGTAGAGACATCATTTAATAACTAGTATAGTAAGTCGTGATTGAATTTTTAATTAAGCTACAAATATACTAACCCAATGATCGTCACTCATCGATCACTAAAACCATAAAATAAGATAAATTTTTTTCTCTCATATTAGAGCAAGTATTAGTAACTAAAAATAGTGTTCATAGCATTGCAATTAAGTTTGATGATGTCAAATTAATAGTTGTCGTTTAAACACTATATATATTCTTCGTACCAACTAAAAGTGACTTAGCAACATTGTGACAACAAAATAATTGTCACTAAATTACAACATGAAGAAAGACAATGACCATAATAAAGTGGTCAACACTCTTTTGAGTTTTTATACGAGTGTGGAAAAAGATGGTGATTCTAAAATGATGGTAATTGGATATGAGTTGAAAAATGCGGAGAAATTGTGTCCACCACACCTCCTTTACTACCTAGCTAAGTTTCTGACCATTTCAATATATCTAATAAATTATATATCTAATGATCTAATCAGACTATCAAACACACGTAATTGGATGTAACCTCTAATCGGGAAAGGGATCGAGTGATCTAATCGGAAACCGGTGGACAAGGACATATACGTAATTTAGAAGCCGTAAAGTGATTTGATGATACCTAGTTGCATGTTTGTTCGCGTAGCCTTCTCCGTTCATCGCATCCCCCTTCTCTTTGGTTCATCACATCTCTATAAGTTGAAACATTGCATTGCTCCTCCACCCCAAAGTTGAACCCCAAAATAGAATCAACAATTGATAAAGGATGAAAAACTCCCCTAAAACCAATAATGGTAAGTAGAAGAAGAAATGGTTAATGTCGTTGTATAATATCCTCTATTTTTTATAAAGAGTAGATTTAGGTAATTAATTTATATTTTTATTACCCAAATAAGTAATTTTTTTGTGATTTAGAGTTAAAGGAAGTAAACTAGTAAATACTTGAATTTTTATGTTTTGTCTTAATTTAGCTGGAGTTCCTACCATTGGATCACCATGTAAATTTGGTGACATGAGAATTTCTTTTTGGTGGTGATGGTGGAGCTTGATCGACCTCATGTTGCTCGGTGTTGGAAGATTTAAAGAAAAACAACAACACACAACCATCACAACAACAGGGATTGACAGGAGTTCGACTAGACTCCACCATCACCACTGGGAGGGATTTCGATTAGGTCACCAAGGTTTGGTGATGAGCCAATGGTGGAAACTCCAACTAGAGCTATAACCATAATTGAAAAATGCAATTTCGTACATACTTTAACCGTAACCACAAAGTTTGATACTTATTTAGTTATTAAAAAAGTAAATTACACATATGGACTATTTTGAAAAGTTATACTTCTATTTAACGGCTAACCCAAAAATGGAATGGAATTGTATGTTTGCAAAGTTCATGTTAGAGAGTATGTGTAAGAGCAGGATGGTGAAATTTGTATCCTAATTAAACAAACAAGTATATTAAGAATAAAATGATATTTGGACACTTAAATCCTTCAACACATGGATTAAAGATAAAAAAAAGATATTTACATAATCATCATCGTATAAATATCTAATTTGTTATGTACGATAAATTAAAACATGCATGCTATCCACAAATAATTTACACCGCAAAAGAAACGTACCAAAAAGTCAAAATTCGTTCAATATTTTGAAACTATTTACAAATTATATTAGTATATAAACTTATGGGAAATACACTATATATCTACCTATAATATAAAATCCTTTCATTCCCTCATTGACCAACACGTGTGCTTTAAATAATTTCAAACTATTCATAGTTTGACTATAAGTGCTCCTAAGTCGTAACATACTTCTATCCAGTCTTGCTGCTTCTCCCCACTGTTCCACACCCATCAGCACGTCGTTGACCGGCAACAAAGAATCGCCCCACCACCGCTTCCTCTTCTTCAAGTCAGTGCAACCCTCTTCCTGAGAGGCCTGTAACCTATCGGGGCTACTACTAGACGCATTCCCGAACTCAATCACCGATCATCTTTGTGTTTGGTTGTTCCAGCCGATGGCACATGATAAAAGAAAATACAAAAAGAACATTAATAAAACAAGAAAATACAACTTGATGTTTACAAGCTTACGACATAAGACAACACAATGGATTTCTAAAGGCATAGAAGTAACAAATCAAAGCATACCAACCGTATTAATGACCTCATCTACGGTGGTTATAGTGGCGGCGGTTTCATCAAGAGGTTACAACCGTTGCGGCTTCACCGACGGGTATGGCGGCGGCGGCTATTTTAGAGCAAACAAACCTGATAACGACCATTATTTTTGTGAACCTCAACGATGGTTGCAGTGCTGGTTACGTCGCGGGCTATTTCATCGATGGTGCAAGCTCCGATGGTTAAATGGTATTCAGAGGAACACAAAAAGAGAGTTGGTTTCAGGGTTACATCCATGGCATGAGTTATTGGGGAAAGAAAAATAATTGATGGGTAATAGGTTACAGGTTGTGTTCATAGAGAAAGAGATATAATTAAATATAATTAATAGGTTACAGCTGTTAAATGGAGATATTTTTGCATTTTTTCATGCTATTACTAAAAACAGTTTATCCACGTCAAAAATTAATCTTTGTATTATTATTTTTTTTAACGTCAAAGTTAGTTTTTAGTAAGTTAAGTTACTAACTTAGTAACAACTAACTTTGTCGTTCAAAAAAAATTATAATAATATAAAGATTAATTTTTTTTCATGCTATTACTAAAAACAGTTTATCCACGTTAAAGATTAATCTTTATATTATTTAATTAATGCAAACAGTTTGTAATTTCGTATACGTGTATGACACTTGACAAATCAAGCGTAATCGATAAGTTTTACTAAACACATGCATAGATCTCTATCTACCTATCACATTTCCAACTCCAAATCTTTCATAACTTTTTTTATTTATTTTTCTTTTAACCACCTAATTAATTATAAATATAATATCTTTAATCATAAATCAACATTGCTTAATTTGATGAGTTATACATCACGCATATATATATATATATATATATATATATATATATATATATATATATATATATATATATATTTAGTTTTTTTTTTGTCAAACAAAAGTAAGCAGGTTTAATTATTTAAAGAATACATGCAACAGGTAATAATGAAGTAAAGAAAAATTGGGGGAGTGAGATTTGAGAACAATCAAAAGTAGGATATATTTAACACAATTCAAACTTTTTATTAATATTCTAACTTTTTAAAATCAGTAGTAAACCTACAAATTTCATGCTTTTAGTATCATATAATATATTTGATTGCAAGCGTTATACCTTTTTTATTTGTTTTAACAAGATCGCCTATTTCTTTTTAAAAAATTATCATAATACGTTATGGGCTGTGCATAGCACAGCCTTCGGATCTTACTAGTATTGATATACAAGCTTACTATAAGCTCACGGGAATGGCAGATTCATTCAAAATGGCTAACCATATCTCTTTCTATGTGTGGCTACTCTCGATTCTTATTTCAGCCAACTCCGAAACTTACATAGTTCAAATGGACTTATCTGCCATGCCCATGTCATTTTCAACTCCCCATAACTGGTTCTCCGCCACCCTTGACTCCATCACCGCCGTAACCACCACCGTCTCATCTCCGTCACCGTCCAAGCATGTGTACACTTACACAAACGCAATTAACGGATTCACCGCAATTCTTTCTCAATCTGAACTGGAATTTATAAAAAACTCACCGGGCTATCTTTCCTCCATTAAAGATACAACGGTTCAGCTTGACACAACTCACTCCACTCAATTCCTTGGCCTGAGAAAGAATTCTGGTGCATGGCCAGTGACCGAGTACGGGAAAGATGTCATTATCGGGCTCGTGGACACCGGAATTTGGCCGGAAAGTGCGAGTTTTAGCGATGAGGGAATGAGTTCTGTTCCGGCTAGATGGAAAGGGGAGTGTGAGGTTGGAATGCATTTTAATTCCTCTTTATGCAATAAGAAACTAATCGGTGCTCGGTATTTCAACAAAGGGATTCTTTCAAACCATCCAAACATAACACTGTCGATGAACTCAGCTCGTGATACTGATGGACACGGGACGCATACGTCATCAACGGCCGCTGGGGGTTACGTGAAACGCGCTTCATATTTCGGTTATGGAACGGGGACGGCCATGGGTGTGGCTCCTGGAGCTCATGTGGCGATGTATAAAGCTGTTTGGGAAGAAGGTGTTTTCGTTTCGGATATTCTTGCAGCTATTGATCAAGCGATTGTTGATGGCGTTGATGTGATTTCGTTGTCACTTGGTGCAGACGGCATTCCGTTGCACAAAGATCTAATTGCGACAGCCACTTTTGCAGCTGTCGAGAAGGGGATATTCGTTTCAGCGTCTGCAGGAAATAATGGACCTTTTATAGGATCATTGCACAACGGAACACCATGGGTTCTCACAGTTGCAGCAAGTACGATAGATCGTGAATTTACCGGAATATTAACACTTGGAAATGGGGTTTCGGTCACGGGTTTGGCTCTTTATCCCGGAAACCCAAGTTCAACCCGAATCCCTGTCGTTTATGTTGGAGCCTGCGAGAATGATTTGGAAGCTAAGAAAGTTAATGGAAAGATGATAGTGTGTTTTGATAATAATGGAACACTTGCTGAACAATTTTATAATGTCCAAAGTTCAAATGTTTTTGGGGCTATTTTCATTACGAATAACACTGATCTAGAGTTCTTCATGGAAAGTACATATCCAGCTTTGTTGCTAGATCTAGAATCTGGCAAAATCGTTACGGATTATGTCCAAAAATCGAAAAACGATGAAGCGAAAGCGAGTATGAAGTTTCATGGGACGCGTGTGGGGACCAAACCAGCGCCCCAGGTGGCTAGCTATAGCGCACGGGGTCCGTCCATGAGTTGTCCGGTGGTGTTAAAGCCCGACCTCACCGCACCGGGTTCGCTAATATTAGCATCATGGCCTGATAGAGTCTCACCTGCCTCTATCAAGACACGTGTTAACACAGTATCTGAAGAACTTTATAGTAAATTTAATCTTTTGTCAGGGACTTCTATGTCATGTCCTCATGCCAGCGGGGTGGCTGCTTTACTTAAAGCAGCTCACCCTGACTGGACTCCGGCTGCCATCCGTTCAGCCATGATGACTACTTCGGAAATTCTAGACAACACGTTGAAACCCATTCAAGATATTGGGGACAACAACAATCCTGCAACCCCATTAGCGATGGGTTCAGGCCATGTTTCACCGAATAAGGCCTTGAACCCAGGGCTTATATACGATATAGAATCGCAAGATTACGTTAATCTGTTATGTGGGTTAAATTATACAAAGCTTCAAATTCAAGCAATCACAAGATCATCTAACATCAATTGCTCCAATCCATCTGTGGACATAAACTACCCTTCGTTCATTGCCTATTTCAACAAGAATGACACTCATCAAAATAAAGTTATCCATACGTTTAAACGGACAGTGACTTATGTTGGCACCAGAAGTTCAACATTCAGGGCAGAACTAACTGCCGTTGGTGGATTAAATGTCAATGTTTCGCCGGAGAAACTGAGTTTCCGATCAAAGAATGAGAAGAAAAGCTACAAGTTAAGAATAGAAGGGCCAAATACAATGAAAGATGAAGTGGTTTATGGTTTTTTGAGTTGGATAGATAGTAAAGGAGAGTTTGTGGTGAGAAGTCCAATTGTTGCTACAAGCCTAACAGGCACAGCAGACACATTCTAAATTATTGTGATATGAAACCCATAAATTTATCTTTATTAATGTTGCTGCTAGAAGTCTAACAGGCACATCAAACACATTCTAATTGCTTGTGATAAGAAACACAATATTAAAATAATGTCATTATAAAAATACTTTATTTATGCTATTGTTACACAAATAATTATATACATGATTGGGTTTGGTTCAAAAAGATTCCCAATGTGTAATTGTCACACAAGACATTGATGTGACATTGTCACCTAAGAAGTTGATGGGAGTAAGAAAGTTCCGTGTTTCTATTGATTATTAAAGTTTCCTTTTAAACAATCGAAATATTATTAAATACATACGTAACGACCTAAATTATTTGTTTTTATAGTCAATTTGGTGCTATTTTAAGATTGTTGGTGTTACTTGAGTTTTTTTTAAATAATAAAATTTTCTTATAGGTAGATTGATTAATTTGGCGTAGAATCATGTGACCGATTAGTAACTTTATTGATTGTATGTAAGGTGCAAGTTTCTATTAATTTAGAGATTTAGGTAAATTTTAATGAATTATGAGAAGGTATAATTTTTTAACATCAACATATACGTAAAGATTAATCTACTTTAAAAGTTACACTTTTTTGTTTATAGCGGAACTTGAACAGTTGAACCTATGATTATAAGTCGTGAAAAACACATTTTCAGCATCTTGATACTACTAGACAACAAATCCTTTGGTGAAGGTATAATTAATATATTGTTTAGTGGTAGAATGTATAGAAAATCTCAAGAGACATACATCCATGTTCAGTACTTGTTACATGCAAATATCTTGGATAGCCAAGAAAAGTATAAGAAACGACTATATATATTGCTACACTGCGTATATCAAAGCATGCCCAACTTCTCCCAACAACGTGCTAACGTCGGAAATCTCATTTCAAGAAGAATTTACCAAGTGGGAGAGGTACAACCAAGAGTGCGTGTATTTGTTAATTAGGAGATTGAATTAATTTATTTATATTATGGAGAATGTGTAGTTGTCATTCAAAGCTAAAGGCATATGTGTTTATCGCTTAAATTAAGTTACTTGGTTTTGTTGCAAAGCAAAGATACAACTTGGATCCTACATTCCTACTTTGTATATAAACAAGGTTTTTCAGCCCCGCGTTGCGGGGCGGGGCATGCCCGAGAGGTTAACATATATAACGATATAAATTAATTAAAAGTAGTTGTTATATATGTAACATAGAAAAATGTTCAATATTCTCCATACTTAATGAATAGTCTTGAGGGACTAATTTTAGTCTTTGGATCAGCCCCATTAATGGTCCAGATTGAATTTTAAAAATTTGGGCGGAGTGGTATTTTCGTAATTCATATGTGATTATGAATCACATGTGATTGAATATTAAAATTTCAGGACTATGTTTTTTATATGGACTATATTGAACACAACTCATGTAACATAAATCAATAAGAGAATTTTGCGTTGCGGGAGCGGGGCAAGCCTAAGAGATTAACTAATATATATAAGGACATAAATCAACTAAAAGTAGTTGTTATATATATAACATAATCGATAGGACATTATGATTCAAGCAACAATTTATTATTAACCTTGAAAATTAATGTTATCATTTTCAAATTTCTAGAAAGCTATATACGCCAAAAAAATAATTTCACGTTTTCTATTACAAAATATCCGAGTATTAAATCATTTGACTTCTTTGGTAGTATGATTTTGACTGCCAAATTAAAGTTAATCTTACCTCCTATTTAGATAGTATCTTAGATGTTTAAAAAAAACTTTAGTCACTATAAATGAATAGTCATATATCTAAATGAATTAACTTCAAAGTATAAAAACTAAAAAATTAAAAACAAAAAAAAAATTGAAAATCACTATTCATAAGCTACAGCTTGTGAATAGTAAAAACATTTTAATAAATGTTATGTTTTGAATTCCGATACGAAGATCGAAAGAATGGGTCAAAGACGTATTTTTCATCCTTTGTTCCTACAGATTGATTGATTGATTGAGAGAGAGAGAGAGTGAGTGAGTGAGTGAGAGAGAATATGGCTAGTATCATGAAGATTTTGGGTTGGTGATTAGTTGAATGTGTTAAGAAACTATATTATATTAAAGATCTACAAGAGATTGTTTGATATTGAGGAGGAGCTGCTCTATATATATGAATTGCGTCATTGACTCGATACATGTCTAATATGTTGAGATTGGTGGTTCAAGGGGTTGCTCATAATCGTTTGTTGTGTTCGGTACACAGTTTTTTTTGAGTTTTTGAAGTTGGTAGATTTTTATTTTGAAAGAAAAAATTCCATGTACAAAAACCATAAGTCATGTTCGGGTGAAAAGACTGAAATTTTATAAGTTCACTTCAAATATCTATTAGCAAATGCAACATTGTTAAAAGAAGTGTAGTCGATTATTAATGATGCACACAATCGCAACATATCATCTCTCTGCTTATGAACACGGGCGGAGCTAGAAGCTTGCTTCAATGGGTTCAAAGTTAATATTAATAACTATTATAAACAAATTTAGTGAGTTCTTAACTACAATTTTACCTACATTACACTAATATTACACTATAATACGAAAAAAATTTGTTCAGCGGGATCAATGGAACCCTCTGGGTGTATGTACCTCCACCCCTGCTTATGAAGAGGATTACATGCTTTAATAACATATGCATGTACAATTGTAGAAAAAACATCATCCTTACCTTAACATTCAAAATACCAAGTACATCATATATGTCTAGTATTTTAAGTATTAATATTTTACCAATAATATATAGGTGTTGTGTTTTATAATTTCATAATATTCGTATATAGATTCAGTGTTATTACCAACCATCTTTTGATGGCTTAGTGGGTAAAGCCATGTACATGCCCCTAACAAGAGAGGTTAAGGTAGGTTTTAGTTAGGGATGGTGTAATTCTTAGGAAACGACTACTATTAAAATCAGTTAAACCGCTTAGATCTATGCCCTCAATATCTCAAAGAAGCTTTAACCGAAAAAAAAAAACTTCTTCGTTTGATTTTGTGTTATCTCCACCTTAATTTACCATCTTTTTCTAAATTCAATCCACTATGATTCTCATACTTTTATGGAAAGCAATCGAGAGGCACATGGGCATGCCCTAAATAGTGGGGAATTGTACCAATCGTCATATTAGATTTCCAATATCTATAACATCATTTTCAGCATCCAATTATTATAAAAAGAAATTATAGGTATACACTTCTATACAAATTTAAATTTTTAAAGGGTTAAAATAGTTACACCCATATATAAATTTGTGTGCATTTTCAGTAATTCTTTATAAAATATAGTTTATCCACGTATAGAATTAGGCTCCAAACTATATATATTTCCAGGACATCCTAACCATTTCGACAATCCCTTTTGTTGTTTCTATTAGAGC
The DNA here is from genome assembly GCA_947179395.2 of Pulicaria dysenterica. NCBI lineage: Eukaryota > Viridiplantae > Streptophyta > Magnoliopsida > Asterales > Asteraceae > Pulicaria > Pulicaria dysenterica. The sequence goes on from OX359292.1 coordinate 11,279,240, forward strand.
CGTTCGATTACGTACGGAATATGTTGATGCATGATGAAATTATATTAAGAGTAAATTATACCGTTGTTCGTTTTGCACACCACTAGTGGAGATCCATGGTGGTGGAGGGTGGTCAACTTGAATTTATAAGTGTTTGCTAGGAGTTCCGCTTTTTATGTGGGTTGTTGAGGAGATGTAATCATGTTAACTTTTATTTTTTGTAAAAATTATAAAAGTGTCGGGCTACAATACACTAATATTAAAAGATGAATGGTGTAAAAAACTTAAAAATATAGGGACTAATTGTATAAAAGGTAAGATTGTCATTCTAAAATATTTGATATAATTCTCTTAAAGTTAACAACCAAAGTAATAGTCGTGTGCAAAATTTCAAAACAAATGACCGAATTTGCAAGATATTTTTGACAAAGGACAACAATTGTGATTTGACTATATCTTAAATGACAAATGATGTAATTTGCTCTTATATTAATTTAGAGACTAGAGTAACTTCCAAACTAGCAAAAGTCATAAAACCATGAACGGTGGACATTTATCATTGAGGTTTCGCGACTTCCAGCTATGCCTCGTGCACATCGATCAAGATCTTTGTGTGGTTTGGCTGCGGTGTGAGGTTCCATAGCTCGAGTTTGATCTAAATCAATAAGAAAAAGATAAGATTGATCCATAGGATGAGTTTAAATAAAATATCCATACAAAAAACAAAACAAATTGATGAGAGATAGTAAGGCAATAAGGACATAGAATGTCAGTTGCTCCCACACCCATTTAGCTACTAGCTAGCCCTTGATGATCATTGACGTTTCTTTGTTCTTTTCATGAGTTAGTTTTATACCATACAAACATGATCTAACTTTCAAATCTGGTTGCTCTTCATTGAGATTTCCTTGTTTGTTTGCACCACACTAAGGGTTGTCCCAATTATACAAATAAGTATGGTAGTCTTAACATTTATCATTTTTAATTCTAATTGCTTGCGTTTCTGGCCTAGCATGGAGGACATGAAACGAAGGTCTAGAGACTAGAGATTAAGCTTTGACGAATGTCTTTAAACTTTATGTTACGATATTTACCTCTTGCATTTCAGTCGTGGGACCGATCGGTAGAGCCATCTCCAAAATAGTGAGTTTCTCTAATTTGTATTATATACCATTTAAAGTAAATTAATAACAGAAATAAAAATAAATCTAATAATTAATTTAGAAATCTTCTCATAGCTTTTATGAAACCTTGATATACATTGAGAATGCAGCCGACATGTTTTACGGATTTATTATATACATATACAATTATAGTGAGTTGATGTGACTAGGGCTGGCAAACCCTGACACGACCTGAAACCCAACCCGAACCTAACACGATTTGGGTCGTCACGAACATAGCACGAAACTAAACTGGGTCAGAAATGAGTCGATCCGAAAATGACACGAAACTTTTCGACACAAACACGACACGAACACGATAACCCGAATATTACCCCGTTTAACACGATATTTTTATAATAAAAATTAAAAAAAACTCAAAAAATATTTAACTTAAAAATATTTAGAAATTTTAAATTATAAATATGAACTAAGTCATTAATTAAGTAATTAGTATAGTTAGTATCAAAATGGCGGGACTCATTTTCAGTATTTTTCAGTTTTACCTCCAAAATTGTGAGTCAAATCAAATATCACCAATCTTAATTTTGATAAAATTAATAAATATTCATAAGAAATTAAAAATAGAAATAAGAATTAAGGAAGAAGGAAAAGAGGGAAAGGGGAAAGAACGTGTGTGCCCTAGCCTCCCTGTGTTGCGACTTGCATCTCGCGACTCGCAACTGGCGAGTTTACGACTGCCGACACAACCGGCCACCTCCACGGCTCCATGCGACCACCCTGACGCCTCCAGCCCTCCACCCTCAGTCGACACCCACCTCCCTTGCGAGTTGCGACAGCCCGATATCCCACCTCCATTGCGATAGCGATATCCCCAGCCTCGAGCGACAGCCCACCGTGTACGAGTGCGACAGCCCATCTTCACGTTCAACCTAGCTCTCTAAAAGGTATCTTGCTGTTTATCAATTATTAGTATGCGTATGTATACATAATACAAACAGAGTCAAGAGCACGACATATGTATTCTCTATAAGTTGTTGTTTATGTTTTTTTTTAACTGCAAACTTTCATGGGTTTAGTTTCAAAAAGTGTATCGAACTTGTCACTTTTTGCTATTGTGTATACCCAATTTTCAAAACTATCATTTGATGTATCAAAGTTTCTAAAACTACCAATTTATGTAATTGGTTACCTCTTCAACAGGTAGCCGGTCATAATTTTTAATTTTTTTTAATTTTCCATGCCACATCACTATTAAGTTGCCACATCAGTAATATCTTAAAAAATTAAATAGAAAGAAACAGATGAAGAACACAAATATGGGTTGTGCGTATAGATGAAGAACACTGATGAAGAACATATGAACAACACATATCAAATATGAAGAATAGATGAAGCCTTCGATGAAGGCACATGTTGGTCCCGAATGGATACTACAACAACAAATGTTTGTAGAAGGGGGGTTGAATACAAACTTTAGCAAATTAAAATTTTAGAGACACACGGTTTACTTTTATATAATTCTTATTGACGTTAATCAAGAATTACATGAACTAGATGCGGAAAATCTAAGTTCAATAAAAGGTGGCAACTAATTTTGTCTAACACATAGACAATGCTAATCTTAAACAACTAATGTCTAAGACGTTCAACACATGAACAAGTTTGTTACACTGAAAGTAAAATGCTAACTCTTCTAATTCTCAACTTATGAGATTTCAGTGCTTTTCAACGCATTCGCTACTTTAGCATGTTTCTATGCATGAGTATATATAAGCATAGTGTGTCCGAGTTGATGAAGAGAGAAGGAGACAAAGGTACTTGGTTTAATAATATTATAATAGATAAAGTTAGTGGGTGAAAAAGGTAAGTTAACTTTATACACAAAGTGTGTAAAGTGAACTTACTTTTCAGTAATGAGTATACCCACTATCTATTATTATATTATTAAATTACTACCTTTATGTCTTGAGAAAGTAACTTTATCCTTCCATGCTTGTGCTTTAATCGACACCATGCTTTCTGAAGATTTGACTTTACCAAATATGGAGTTGCCAGCCATACTTAACATCATATCTTCGAGATCTTCTTTTCAAGAGTATCTTTCTCCTTTTCCAGGGGATAAAGATCTATCCTTTTTGTATCATTGTAGATCCAAAAAGTGCTAAGTACTTTTACAAAAGAAAGATCTAAGGCATAATAAGAACAACACATGTTCTGCCTTTGACTTTAAGAAAATATTACATAGAAAAGCTATTAACTGAGATATACAATAAAGACTCAGTTAACAGACACTGAACTACAAATATAATTTTGCTCAGCTAAGGATAAGTGTGAAAGACTCAGCTGACTAGACTTGCTCAGCTGATCAAATTGCTCAGCTGATAATACAAATCGTAGTAGCAGCTAATAAACTGATTAACTCAACTGTCAGCTGTTCCCAAGGGCTCAGCTAATCATTTGAGTATAGTCAGCTCACAAAGAGAAGATTGGATAAGTAGTAAATACCTTATCTGACAGATGGAAGGCATCAGCTGATAACTTGTGATTGTGTCAGCTGATCCTTGACTGCTTAGCTAACCTTGAAATCTTCATCAGCTGATGGTTCTAGGCCATCAGCTGATCCAGTGTGATTTCTCAGCTGATGCTCTTTGACTGATCTTTTCTTCTCAGCTGATCTTTCTGAAGCTGGTCCTTTGGCTGATACTCAGTGTTCAGCTGACTATTATTCGTCAGCTGACATTTCTTACTTAGAAATTCTTTAAGTCTCAGAAAGAAAAACAACACATGTTTTTCATCAATCTAAGTCCAAAACTGAATATATGGTTTTGTTAACATCAAATCCTATTTTACTTAATAGATAGGTTTGATTTAGGTTTGATATTGCTATCTCCTCAACAATCTCCCCCTATTTGATGATGACAAAACCTTATCTGTTTAAGAAAAATCAGTTTGACTCGAATTTGTAAAGATAAAATTTTTAAGTGCAATTTGGTTACCTAGCTATCTGTTTTTGGTAACTCTTTTAAGTATGTTCCCTGATGTTCTGTTTTTGGGAATCTTTTCATTTATGAAGTACCATTGTTCTGTTTTTGATATCTTTTCTATCTTTTTTCTGTTTTTAGGATTTTTGATCTTTTCTATATTTACACTATGTAAGCTATCCACTCAGAGTCATCTATACTAGCATTTTTAGCTAAGTAGTCCATGATCAAAGTTTCAAGCTTGATTACAAAACAAAGTATTTACATAAGAGTTTGTACAGTGAAATCTAACTAAGAGTTAAACTAAGTACAGAAGTTGAACTATTCTAGGAATTGAAATTACATCTACTCTTGTTATGAAGTGTGATCTTCATTCCCACCAAGGTTCTTCTTTTACATCCAGAAGTCTGTTCAGAGGATTGGCAGCCAACAACTCTTCAGCTCTTGCTTGAATCAGATTTTCAAAATGTTCAATTCCTGTCTGTCCCCTTGTTAAATGTGCAGCTTGAAAGATTAATTCTCCAGGGGCTCTTCCTAAGTCAGTTTCTCTTAGGAATCTCCAGACACCAGCTCTGTTTTTGAAGAAAATCCCTCTCTCAGGTTCAGTTATGTACTTAACCATTTCTGGCTCAATGTTGGAGGGTAAAGCAGTGTTGAAATTTTCATATGCAAACAGGTAAGGATGATCAGGATTAAGTATAATCCGTTTAGCAGGTACAAAAGCTTTGGAGGATTTCTTGAAGGCATCCTCAATCACATCAATGTGTTCCACAAATTGATCATGAGTGCATATCCTGTGGTAAACAGCCATTCTGATCCAGAATTCGAATTTGTTTATAAACCTTGGGGTAATTTCACTTTTGGATTTAAGGAGGTGGTACAGAGTCTCAATTATCTCAGTGAAGGAGAACAGTTTGCAGTGATGGATATAGGCATTCTCATGTGTTTGTATTTCATCTCTTCTTACTAATCTGAGATATGGCCCTTCATCTGTTCCCTTATATGGAGTGACTCTGGAAATGAGATTTGGATCCTTTCTTTCTATCAAGTTCTTCTTGTTATCCAAGACCTCTTTGATCTCCCTTTCAGATTGCTGAGTTGTAACTCCAAAGTTGAACTCATGCAATGCTTGAATGGCTTCTCTGTGAGTTCTTCCTCTTTTAAGAACTTTCTTGACAGAAGGATCATCTTGCTGTGATGCAACCTGTGTTGGATGTGATTGAGAGGATAGCATGATGATTTCATCTTCTTGTAATTCTCTCAATTCATCATCAGTGACACCAACTGCAGCAGCAAGATCCTCAGTGGTAGTGAAATCCCGGTGTCTCTCTTTGGCTTTAAGAACTTCTTCAATGGTTGAACCAAGAGCAGCAGCCAGTTCACTTAACTCTCTAAGATTCTCATCTTCTTGATTTAGCTCTTCCTCTCTTCTTTCTTCTTCTTCAATCTCCTCAGCAGTCATTATCTTCTTTCCTTTTCTTCTTGAAGAACTGCTGGGAGTTGGTTGACTTGATTGAACTGGAGAGGAAGCTTGGACTGGTGGAGCTGTAGTGGAGGAGCTCTGCTTCCTTATGTTGAACATAGAGGACAAAGGCATTTCATCTTCATCATCATCATCAGAATCCTCAGATGGTAGCTTAATTGGAGCACAGGATTCACCTTGCTTTGATTTCTTTGTCCTTCTAGCCATTTGCTTTAGCCTTCTCTTTGGCCTCTGCTCTTCTTGAGCAGGTTGCTCCCCCTCAGATTTATTCTCCCCCTCAACAGCTGATCCTATTTCATCGGGGGTCGATGCATCCTCTGCTTGTAAAACAGACTTTGTCCTAACTGACTTCTCCCCCTTTTTGTCATCATCAGAGGAGGGAAAAACAGCAGGCTTTGCAGGGGCATCAGGAGTGGTAAAAGAATAAGGAGTTGGGATAGGTGTAGAGGTAAAGGGTGATATGGTTGAGGATGAAGGTGAGGCAGTGGGTATGGGAGGCTGAGTGAAAGGTGATGTTGAGTGTTTAAGGTGAGAGGGAATAGGAGAGAAAGAAGGAATGGAAGTTGAGATAAGAGGTTTTAGGCTGTTGATAGCTTCAGTGAGATTGGAAAATTCTCTCAGAGTATCACTGTGCCTTATCTTAGCAGAAAAGCTGGACCTATTTACCTCAGTATCAATGTCTTTTAGGAGAGAGGGGATAGTTAGAAGAGATTCAGGAATGGTAATGGAGATATCAGGTGGTGAGGGTCTAAGGGTTTTGAGTTGGGAAAGGAGATTGGAAATGGTATGGTTTAAGTTAGAAATGGTTTGGGCAGGTATAGGATGGGAGGGTGTAGGAATAGGAGTAGAGGTTTGGTTTAGAAGTTGATCTAGTTTGGTAAGTAGAGGGGAAAGATCAACAGGGGCAGAGGTGGGTTGGGGTTTGGGTTGGTTGGTTTTAAGTGACTCAATCTCATTGGTTAGGTGAGAGATTTGAGTTTCTGTTTGAGTTTGGAAAGAGGTAAAGGAGGCTTGAAGACTATCCATCTTTTGAGAGATAGATAATAAGGTTTGAAGTAGTTGGGGTGAGGGTTCAGAAGTAGTAGAGGGAATGGGTTGGGTTGGAATTGATTGAGAAATTGTGCTTTGAACTGGAATGGATTGTGGTCCCTCACTTAGACCTTGGTATAGAGGCCTAAGATCACTGGGAGCAGAAATGGTACCCTGTACCAATGACTGGTTTATGCCACTAGTATTGACAGGTAGTGCACTAGTATGTGTAAGAATTGAATCAAAAGCATGTGCAAGTAAGTGAGTGTGAGTGAGGGTTGCACTCAAAGGGTATCCCTTATTACAGTAGCAAGTTGTTGTGAACTTACTAAGGGAAAGGCTTGACACATAGGGGTTGTAGACACAGTATGACCTTGGGAAAAGGTCTGTCTTTCAATGGTATCACCCTGTTGGGAGGGTGACCCAGATTGCAGCAATCCCATATTTACAGATGTGCCCTGTTGTGAGGACACACCCACTGGTTGTAGGGTTATATCAACTTCCATGAGCTCCCCCTCAAAATAAGAGGTAGCTATAGGAGTTGAGGTCAGAGGTGCAGTGTGCAATCCCTCTGAGATAAGTGCAGTGTGCACCATCTCTAATGACCTTGTTTCTATTTGGGTTACTAAGGGAGTAGAACTAGCAACTGTTGGGAGTTGACTAGAGCTTGGCAGTTGTGGGGGTGTTACAACTAGAGGAGAGGATGGGTTCTCATTGGTGGGGTCAACCAAATGAGTATCCTCAAGAGTGGTAGAGATTATACCTGCGATGTGCTGAGTCTTGCTGATCTCAATTAGTTGAATGAGATTGTCAGAAATTGTGTCTTCCTCAGCATCATCACCATTAGCTGCATCACCACTTTGTTTGTCTTGTGGAGTGCTTGAGCTGGAAGGACAGGGAAATGTGAGAGTGGCATCCCAGTTTGAGAAGATGAGGAGGTGGTATCTTGAACATTTTCAGTATAATGAAATCCAGCATCACCACGAGGAAAGTCATCATCTCCCTCATCATGATCATTTTGATCACTGTCAGCATCATTGTCATTATCACCCTCAGCATCAGGATTAATAGGCTCATTCTGTGCTGGTTCATCAAACACATCTGCTCTAAACATCAATTCTTCTTCCACTAAGGCTTCATCTGGAGCATGAGTCATAGACTCCTCAGAATGATCAGTAATTAAATCAGGAGACTCAGAATCATCAGCCATTTATCCTTCAACATGTTCAGCATCAACTTCCTCTTCATTTTCAGCATCCTCAGCAGCAACATCAATCAACTCTTGCATCTGAGCAGTTATAGCAGGACCTTGAAATTCCCTTATCAAATGGAAAGTTTTCTGACCCATTTGAGGGATGGTCATTGTGTGCAAGTGAGCAGCTAACCCAGCATAGTGTTCCCTCTGAACATCTCTAAGTGCAATTAAACTTAGATACATGATATAAGGAACTAGGGTTCTGGTTGATTTCTTTGATGTGCCCAGAGTGATCTTATCCACCATTTCAGAGAATATGACTTGTGAGAAGTCAATATTCCTCCCTGTGACCAAAGCATGAAGAATCATCAATTCAGACTGATTCATTTGGTCATGGCTGCCAGACTTGTGACCAAAACATCGAATGATTACACTGGCCAGATACTTCCATAGGTTTCCTAGAGTAGACAGTTTATACTGGCCATGGGAAACAGCACCTTGGTAGCCAATCAGGGGCAAAACCTCTAAAACTTGATCCATTGTAGAAAAAGGTTGAAATGGGGCCATATGGGGTATGGAGATCGCTTGTCTAAGAGAATCAATAGTGATGTTTATGTTGATGGTACCATTGAGGCAGGTGCAAGTGATTAAATCTTGATTAGCATGGTACCTTGCAGTGTACCACATCTCACCAACAATGTTTGGAAAGATAAACAGAGGATGAGTAGATAGACATGCGAACAGGGGATGGGCAGTTATGAAAGCCACCATAGGTTCGTATCCCTGGTTTGCTTTGCTCGCGGGAATGTCAGTGTTTATGAGAAGGTTGTTTTGGGCGTATTGTGATTTTAGAGTTGGGTGTGACATTTTCACCAGCAATGGCGTTTGGAGAAGTTGCAGGGTTGAAGAACACCATGATTACAGAGTGAATGAAGTTTGAGCAACGAGAGTTTAGGGTTTGAAAGTTTGAGAGAGAAAGAGTGTTTGGGAATTTTGAAAGCTTAAGAAATGAATAACCGCTCGAAAACACCTTTAAATCTTCCTTGGAAACCTAAACTGTCACAGAAATATTTTGTAAAAAGTAACTGTCACTTCTGCAAAAAGGTAATAGACGGAATAGATATTAAATACACAGACAATAAACGGACAAATAAACTAAATTAAATAGCCTAGTAATACAATAAATACAAATGAGAAATTAATAAAATAGGTGTGGGGACACAATATTTTTGACTTTTGAAAATCATCAGCTGACAGAAGAGAGTGTCAGCTGATCCATGTTGAGATAAAATAAGTGTCAGCTAATGAATGCACTTAGCTGAGCTTCTAAGTCTTAGCTGATGGTTTATCAGCTGAGGTATAGTGTCAGCTGATGATCGTCAGCTGACATAATTCTATTAGCTGATCTACCATAAGTAAAATATGTAGAAGCTTAGATAAGTACTTCATTTCACACACAAATAAAATTATTTTCTCACACACAATTAACTATCTAAGAAGAGAATATATTACAAATTTAACATGCCAAGTTTGGATATTAGGAAGTTGAACCGAGACTCATCCAAAGGTTTTGTAAAAATGTCAGCTAATTGAACATCAGTGTTGATATAATGCATTGAAACTTTCTTTTTCTGCACATTATCTCTAAGAAAATGATGTCTGATTTCAATATGCTTAGTTTTTGAATGCAAAACAGGATTATTAGAGATAGATATAGCACTTGTGTTGTCACACAAAATTGGGGAGTTTTCAAGCTGTAAGTCATAATCCAGTAGTTGATTTTGCAGCCATAGCAATTGAGCACAGCAGCTTCCAGCAGCAATGTATTCTGCCTCAGCTGTAGAGGTTGAAACAGAGTTTTGTTTCTTGCTTGACCAACTGACTAATCTTCCACCTAATAATTGACAACCCCTAGATGTACTCTTTCTGTCTAGTGTGCAACCTGCAAAGTCAGAATCAGTGTATCCAACTAACTCAAAATCAGAGTCTTTGGGGTACCAAAGACCTAGATTAGGAGTTCCTTTGAGATAGCTGAAAATTCTTTTAACTGCAGCTAAGTGAGATTCTTTGGGATCTGCTTGGTACCTAGCACAAAGACAAGTAGAAAACATAATATCTGGTCTACTTGCAGTAAGGTACAAAAGAGACCCTATCATACCTCTATAAGCTGTAATGTTCACTGATTTACCATCAGTGTCCTTTCCAAGCTTTAAGGCAATGGACATGGGTGTTTTCATTGAAGAACAGTTTTCAAACTCAAATTTATTAAGTAAGTCATTTACATACTTTGTTTGATGAATGAAAATTCCATCAACCTCTTGTTTAATTTGAAGACCTAGAAAATAGTTTAATTCACCCATCATACTCATTTGATAGTTATCAGACATGAGTTTGGAAAACTTTTTGCAAAGTGCTATCTATGCTTCCTCTTATAAATTCTTTATTGGTCAAAAAGGAAGAGAGGGTATCATACCAGGCTCTTGGAGCTTGCTTCAGACCATACAAAGCTTTGTTCAAGAAGTATACATGATCTGGTTTGCTTGTATCCTCAAAACCTGGAGGTTGTTTGACATACACCTCTTCTTTCAATTCACCATTTAGGAAGGCACTCTTAACATCCATTTGGAATACTTTGAAGTCTTTGAAGACAGCATAAGCAAGAAATAGTCTTATTGCTTCAAGTCTTGCAACAGGGGCAAAGGTTTCATCATAATCAATACCTTCTTCTTGACAATACCCCTGAGCAACTAATCTTGCCTTGTTTCTGATGATCAGCCCTTGTTCATCCATCTTGTTTCTGAACACCCACTTAGTGTCAATGATGGATTTGTCCTTTGGTCTTTGCACCAAAGTCCATACATTGTTTCTTGTGAATTCAGCCAATTCTTCTTGCATGGCATTTATCCAGTGAGGATCAGTTAGAGCTTCATCTACTTTCTTTGGTTCAATCATAGAAACAAAACCTGTATATAAACAGAAGTTACAAGCTTTTGATCTTGTTAGTACAGGTGCTTCTATGTTACCTATGACCTGATCAATTGGATGATTTCTGAGGTCCTTGTAGGCATTTTGGATTCTGGGAGTTGAAAATCTTTGGTTTGGGTCAGCTGATGAGACTTCTGGTTGATCAGCTGACAGAATTTCTTGATTACAATCTGATGAGACTTCTACTGATGAGGGAATGTTTGATATGGAATTAGAGTCCATTGATATTGAATCATGATTCCCTTCATTTAGTAAAAGTGTAGGTTGGTTTAGGATAGAATGTGCAGAGGTATTTTGTAAGTTTGGAACAGGTTCATCTAAGTCATCTATGTCAGCTGATGAGATTGGATCAGTTGATGGGAGTGGATCAGCTGATACTGGAATGTTGTCTTCAGTATTCAGCAGATCATTAAATTCCTCACCTGTAGATGGATTAGTAGAACAGGAAGCAACAAAGTCATTTTCATTAAAGCTTACATTGATTGATTCTTCTATGACCTTTGTTTTGATGTTGTAATTTCTGTAAGCTTTGGAGATCACAGAATATCCAACAAACACACCTTCATCAGCTTTTGGTGCAAATTTCTGCAATTGATCTTTTTGGTTCAGAATGAAACACTGACACCCAAAGATGTGTAGAAAGCTGATGTTGGGCTTCCTTCCCTTAAGCACTTCATAGGGAGTCTTGTTGTGCCTCTTTATTATAAGGGATCTGTTCAAAGTAAAACATGCACAGCTGACAGCTTCAGCCCAGAAGTTGAATCCTAACCCACTCTCACACAACATGGTTCTTGCAGCTTCAATCAAAGTTCTGTTTCTTCTTTTAGCTACACCGTTCTGTTGTGGAGTTCTTGGAGCAGAGAAGTTTTGAGATATTCCTTTCTCATCACAGAAACCTTCAAGAGTTTGATTTCTAAATTCAGTTCCATGATCACTTCTAAGCATCCTTACCAGATTTCCATTAAGCACTTCCATCTTTCTAATAAAGCTTATAATCTTTTCAGCAGCCTCACTCTTTGCTTTTAGGAAGATGACCCAAGTGTATCTTGAAAATTCATCAACCATTACCAATGCATACTTACTTCCACCAATACTAGAAGTAGCAACATGACAAAATAGATCCATGTGCAACATGTAGAAAGGTTCAGTAATGGAGAAGGCTTGCTTAGATGGAAACGAAGTCTTGTGCTGCTTTCCCTTCTCACAGGCAGAGCAAGGTTTAGGCTTAAATACGTCAGTGAAGGTAGTCCTGACACTAGTTCACCCTTGCTCAACTTGTTAATGTTTTTGAAGTTTAAATGGGAAAGCCTTTTGTGCCATAACCAGTTTGTGTCAGTTACAGACTTGGTATACAAACAGGTTAACTTGGATGGATCACCAGACGACATATCAAGAGTATATACATCCTTGGTTCTCTTTGCACAAATTATTGTTTTACCTTCTTGATCTAAAATGGAACCACCTGTCTTTGTAAAGAGGACTTTATGATCACCATCACATAACTGACTTATGCTGATGAGATTATACTTAAGTCCTTTAACATATGATACCTTGGATAAAGTTAGGTTCCCATTATGAAGTTCTCCGTAGCCTTTTGTTTGCCCACAATTATTATCACCAAAGGTTACTCTTGGACCTTTTTCCTTCTTGTAGTTACTAAGCAAAGCTTTACAACCTGTCATGGTCCTTGAACATCCACTGTCAAAGCTTTACCACGTGTTCAGACCCTGCATAGATGTGATTGAAAGGTTAGTGAGATTTGGGCATCCACATTTAAGTGGACCCCTGTGGATTGCACCTAGCCATCCACTTTATATTAGGTTGTTTATGAATGAGAGAAACAGCTGTGTTATCATAATCAGTTCGCTGTCTTGAGTTACCTTCTAGAGAACAATTACCTGCCTTATGTTCTTTGCTCCCATATTTATAACATTTTTGATTTTTGGAGCTTTTAACATGTTTTGGTAATTGACTAAGAGATGTCTTAACTGTTTTCTGATGACTATGGGTCATCAGCTGACAGATTTCACCATTCAGCTGTTGCAGCTGATTCTGTAAACTAATAAGGTCTTTGTTTACAGTCACCTTATGTTGACCCTTAGTTAAAATGAGTTTTTGATCAACCATAGGTGTGGCAAACTTAGACTCTTTGTAAACAAAATGTCCTTTTCCCTTAGTTTCTCCTATTAAAAGAGTTTGAAGTGAAGTTTGATCAGCTAAACAAACAGAAGAGGATCCATGATCAGCTGACAGGATATCAGCTGAGCAGTTATCATCTACTTTTTGATCAGCTGATGTAATATCATTAGCTAAGGAATTTTCAGTCAGCTGAGTTCCTAAATTTAATGTATCAGCTTTCAAGGTTTGATAACAGAATGTCTCTTTGGTATCAACAAATGATTCCATTCCTTTACTTACTTCCTTTACACTTAAATTTTTAGTACTTTTGCTTTCTGTCAAGACAATAGAACTTGAACCAACTTTTGAAGAGGTTGAGTCTTTCAGCTGAGTACTTTTACTTTTGACAAATCTGTTAGTGATAATACTTTTTCCTTTTACAATCTTTTGAAATGTAAGAAGTAAAATATAAGCTTTTTCTAAGATATTTATGTTCTTGCTAAAATCAACACAGTTAGCAGCTTGGGAATAATTTCCACCAATAATAGCTTGAACTTGTTTTGGAATCTGCTCATTGACACACTGAGTGGTCTTCTCAGCAGAGACACACCAAGATCTAACTACTTTTTGAAGGTCATTAAACTTTATTGTTGCTTCATTGGTTTCTTTTACCAAGATCTGATTAAGTATCTTTTGATTAGCTAAATCATCTTCCAGTTTTGTCATTTGTTTAAGTTTCTCATCTTTAAGACTTAATCTCTCTTTTAGTGATTCTATTTCTAATTTTAGCTTCTTTTCTCTTTGAATATTTGACTGAAACTCAACACATAGATAATCAAACATAGTGTTCTTTTCATTATCTTCATAGTTAATAAATTTTCCAACCTGATACATAGAAGAAGGATCCCAGTCAGGAGAAGTACAAGCTTTAGCAGCTTTCTTCATATCCTCATCAAAGGAACTTGTACTTGCTGTGTTGGCCATCAAATTGAACTGAGCTGTGAGGACCTCATCTTCATCACTTGAGAGATCTTCCTCAGCCCAATCTTCTTCTTCAGCAACCAGCACCCTGTTCTGAGCTTTCTTTTTCTTCTTCTTGTCAAGGACAGCAGCAAGAAGCTTCTTATATTTGGCATCATAATCAATCTTGCTGTCTGAGCATGAGGAATCCTTGAAACCTGTGTTTCCTTTGGACTTACATTCACTGGCAAAGTGACCAGTCTTGCCACAAGCGAAACAACCTTCAGAAGCCTTTGGTTTTGACATGGCTCTTTCTCCTTTGAAGGGTTTCCTTTCAAACCTCTTGAACCCTTTCTTTTCAAGAAAGGTTTGAACCTTTTAACCAACATGGCAGCCTGCTCAACAGCAACTTCAATGCTGTCCATGTTCTCTAGAACTTCATCCCCATCAGCCACTTGCTCTTCATCAGAAGATTCCTCCTCTTTCTCCTCATCACTGGACTCATCCACAACTGCAGCAAAACTCCTAGATCTTGTATCCTTAGATACAAGGGCAGTAGTTGGAGCTTTTGCAGCCTCCTTCATATCCTTGGTAGAGAGTTTCCTTTGTTTCACTGATTGTTCATGATTCATAAGATTTCCATATAAACCAACCAGCGAAAGACCCTTGATTTTCTCACCATGTTTAAGCACAGTGATAAAATGATCCCAAGATTCTGGGAGAGAGTTTAGAAACTTGTTTACAAGTTCCTTATTGCTTTTGTGAACATCTGCCCTTCTTAAGTCATTAATGAGGCAGTTGAACCTGGTGTAAGTATGAGTGAGACTTTCACCTTTATGAGCAAAGAAGAACTCATATTCTCTAACCAGAAGGAGTTTCTTGTTCTCCTGCACTTCTTCAGTGCCTTCATATGCAACAGTCAAAGTGTCTAGCATCTCTTTTGCAGATTTACAATTAAGAAATTGATGATAGACATCATTTGGTAGTGCAGAGACTAAGGCTGTTCTTGCTTTAACATCAAGATTAACAATCCTTTTGTCTTCATCATACCACTGATTTATAGGTTTTATAATCAGTCTTTCAACAGCAGGAGCTTCATCAGTTGCTTCAGTTACTTGGATAGTTGAGGAAGGAACATAAGGACCTTCAGTAACAGTTTTAAGCATCACATCATCAAGGCTTGACATATAGAGAAGAACTCTACTCTTCCAGAGAGAGAAGTTATCTCCATCAAATATAGGACACCTTGTGAGTGAACCATTGTTAGAAGAACCATTAGAGGCAGCAACAGAACTGGCCATTTTGTAGTGTGGGGTAGAAGCAGTTGAAGAGTAAGCAAAACAGATCTTAGATATGGATTATCTAGCCTGCTCTGATACCAGTTGTTGGGCCCGAATGGATACTACAACAACAAATGTTTGTAGAAGGGGGGTTGAATACAAACTTTAGCAAATTAAAATTTTAGAGACACACGGTTTACTTTTATATAATTCTTATTGACGTTAATCAAGAATTACATGAACTAGATACGGAAAATCTAAGTTCAATAAAAGGTGGCAACTAATTTTGTCTAACACATAGACAATGCTAATCTTAAACAACTAATGTCTAAGACGTTCAACACATGAACAAGTTTGTTACACTGAAAGTAAAATGCTAACTCTTCTAATTCTCAACTTATGAGATTTCAGTGCTTTTCAACGCATTCGCTACTTTAGCATGTTTCTATGCATGAGTATATATAAGCATAGTGTGTCCGAGTTGATGAAGAGAGAAGGAGACAAAGGTACTTGGTTTAATAATATTATAATAGATAAAGTTAGTGGGTGAAAAAGGTAAGTTAACTTTATACACACATGATTTTTCTGAAGCTGGTCCTTTGGCTGATACTCAGTGTTCAGCTGACTATTATTCGTCAGCTGACATTTCTTACTTAGAAATTCTTTAAGTCTCAGAAAGAAAAACAACACATGTTTTTCATCAATCTAAGTCCAAAACTGAATATATGGTTTTGTTAACATCAAATCCTATTTTACTTAATAAATAGGTTTGATTTAGGTTTGATATTGCTATCTCCTCAACAGCACATGATTGATTAACTTGATCGATGAAAAAACAGATGAAATCACCAATGAAAACGAACAAATGAATCAAACACAGATATAGGTTTGATAATTGAACACATGAATCGAACAAGAACACATCACAACCTCGTTTTCAACACATTAATTCTATTAACAAGAACCCCAAAAAAAACAAGAACCCTAAAAAACAAGAACCCTAAAATCTCAAATTTGGGGCTTCACAATCGGACACAGGAACATTCAAATTGATACCTGCAAATATGCATTCAATTGAAACCTTCCTGTTGTTCTTCAAGATGGTGGCCGACGAAGATGAGATCGTTGGTGGTTAGGAAATCAACAGTAGCCCTAATCGATGAGAAACCCAGATCTGAGAAACCCTAACTCGAAGAAACCCATATCTGAGAAACCGTAACTCGAGAAACCCATATCTGAGATAATCGATGGTGGTGGTGGCGATTGATCCCAGAATGGTAGTGGTGATGACATCCGCTAGTGATGACCTCCGCTGGTGATGACCTCCGATGGTGGTGATGAAGTCGAGCAATGTTGACCTCCGATGGATAAAGCAAGAAGAAGAATAGTGGTGATGGTGACCTTCGATGGTGGTGAAAGAAATCGATAAGGCAAGCTGATGAAGATGAAGATCTGGGTTCTCATGCTGATGAAGATGAAGTTATGGTGAAGTTCAACAGATTTGGGTTGGAAGATTGAGTTGATATTATTATTATTATTATTATTATTATTTAATGTTAATACAGAAAAGCCACACCACCCATGACCTTTGCCACATCACCCATGACCTTTGCCACATAAGCATTAACTTGTTATAGCAAGTTACCATACACTAAAGGGTAGTTTTAGAAACTTTGATACATCAAATGGTAGTTTTAAAAATTGGGTATACACAATAGCAAAAAGTGACAAGTTCGATACACTTTTTGAAACTAAACCCAACTTTCATATATCATCAAACTATTGTTGTAACACACATTCTAATTCCAAAGACAAAACAGGGGCTGACCAAATCGTAGTCCCATTGCAGAATACGATCAACAAAAAGCACACACTACACACTTTCATTAGATCCACGTTGCAATCTTCAATCCTACTCAGTAGCCAATTTCATTAGACTTCTTATTGAGTTGCTATTTATGTTGCTTATATATATATGTTGTTTATCAATCCAGGCCATATGCATCTATACTTATATATGTTGCTGACTTGTAAAATATATATGTTTATCTAGAATATACAAACTTATGTTGTGAATATTATTTGTATTTCTGTTTTAGAAGTTATAACTGTTTTATATGTTTTATGATTTTGATTTTTGATGTTTGCGAAGTTGAACAATTAAAGAATTAAAATGCGTAATAAAAATATAGTAAAGTTGATATAAGAAAGTTATACATGCAACATTTTTCTAAATATTGATATGAAAACCCGACATGAAAGTCAAGTTATTTGACCGAAAACATAACTTGATTTTTTTTCAAAAATTGGGTCGACACGAAGACACGACCCGAACCGAACACGGATTAGGTGACACTAACCGAACACGACATGAACTAAACCGGGTCAACAATGGGTCGACACGAAAATGACACGAAAGTGGTTGACACAAATACTACCCGAACCATTTAACACGAATACGACCCGAATTGCCAGACCTAGATGTGACATTATAATCGGTATCTTTTAATTGTTTTATATATAAAATGTGTGCGAGTGAATATAGATTTGAAACATAAACTGACGGAGTGCTTAAGCACACAATTTTTGGATGGGCAACCCAAGTTCCAGGCTTAGGCGACTTGGAATGTATATGATTTTATTTATTTATTTTTGTTATTTTCTTTTAAAAGTTTACTAAGTAATAATCTGAACAATTCATTTTTTAAATATTAGTGTACTCTTTTAAAGTTATTTTTTTAATCTACCTTTTTAATTAGTTCTTATCTTATAATTTCAAAAAGAAACTTTACGTTTTCTTTTACTTATAAGTTTTCTTTATTAGTTTAGGTATATAGGACTATAGGTCATTGACGTAAATTTTTTTATTATTTAATAAACTTTAGTTTATTTTCCTTTTGTTTTTTAATCTTATTTTAGTTATTGTTAATAAATGTGTGATATTATAAGATTCTAAGAAAAATAAAGGTTTTTGCTTATTATCAATATTATTATTATTACCGTTAGTGTGTTAATTCTTTTATTTCTTTTAATTTTTTTCTATATATTAATATTGATGGAGAGAGCTTGAAGCTCATTACTTTTTATTTTTTCTATATATCAACTTACACTTTTTCTATTTAATTTTGTTTAATATGCAAATACATTTAATTACATGCTCAAACTTAAATATGGAGGTTTTTTTTCGTTTAGCCAAAAATTCACGTAGAAAAGTATATTGTCTTGCTTTTCGAAAAGCTATCTACATGGACACATGTTCATGTAACTTGAATGATCTAGTTAAAGAGGTGAAGAAACATTATCACGCAAGCAACGATCTACTTTTGTCCATACTTTTTGTCGATAATTATTATGCAAAGGAGCAATTTTTAATTCAACTCGATTCTATTGAGAACTTCACAATGATACTTAACATCTATAAGTGAAAGAGGCAAAATTTATGTTACGACTAATTAATATATCCAATAGAGGTAATTTATTGATTACTTTGATTTATGTATTTTATACATTACTTTAGTGGTGTTAACCCTTAATGTGAGTTCAATTATAATTTTCGTATAGTAGTCAAGATGAACGTATAGATGAATCTGATGAGGAAAATGATTCAGACTCAAATTGTCTAAGTAAAGAAAATTATCACAGTCATCATAATATTGATGATGAATAGAATATTATGATTCTAAAACTTATACACATAGCATGAAAAGTCCAATAATTAAATTGAATTCAAAATATGCGAACATGGTTTCTTTAGAAGGGTTTTGAACCCTTATGCATTAACAAATGAGTTTGAATAAATAATTGAAAAGTAATCTCACGCGACTTACAACATGTTGCTTTGATAATAAGTGTAAGTGGAGAATTCATGCTTCACTTACTCAAGATAGAGTTATTTTTGAAGTAAGTATACGAGAGCCTTTAGAGGGAAAAAACAAGCTCACAATGATATGTATGGATATTGGGACGAGTCTTTCTTACAAGTAGATGATTTCAAAGAGGAATAACAAAGGAGAAACCAACTAATTGTGGTTGAAATTGATTTTGAGACAAAAAGTGATAAGAAATATTCTCTTGCAATTTTTATGTAACTATCAACTTGCTTTAAAGGGTTTATTGACGGTTGTTCTCGTTACATTGGACTTAATATAATTTATTTGAAAGGGAAGTTTAATGGTGTATTAGTCACTGCCACATGTATTCATGGTAACAATGCATGTGACATGTTTCTAGGTAGCATTTGTTGTGCTTGAAGCTGAGAATTCAAATTCATGGACTTGGTTTCTTATCTCACTAAAAAATTGATTGGTACACCACATTGTCTTTTTATCTCCTCAGACATGCGAAAAGGGTTCTTGGTAGCTATCACACAAGTTTATCCTGATGTTAAGTATCAAGAATGCATGAGGCACCTAATCAACTCATCCAATTGATAGAATATGGTTGTGTAAACATAGACTCAAAATAGCAATTACATTCATCTAATAGTAGTTCCATTCAATAGATCAATGGGAAAAAAAATACTAATTGATGACTAATGATAGAATTAGGGTTCCATATTCAAACCATATTAGCAGCTTTATTAAATCAACACACTTGTTGTTGAGATTAAGGGGGAAATGGTGAATTCAGTTGGAGTACCAACTTCTTCATTCACTTGATGGAGCATGAGCTTCACTCATCCAATCAATCGGTGGCATACTTGATCCTTAGGAGCAATCTCGAATCATAGGGAAGAATAGAGGACAGCGATAAGAGCCGATGATATAGAGAATTCCATCAATGAACTTGCAAGGAGAATCTCGAATTAGCTTCACCGATTTAATCGAAATCGATCATTACTCTCGACGATTCCATCGATGAACTTGTAGGGAAATCCATTGAAATTGATCGCCACTCTCAAATTGCATGGATATGAGTTCATCGATGGTAAGTTGGTAACCCTTGAAAATAAGGTTTATTAATTTGATATAATAGAAGGGTAATACAGTAAATTTATAAATAAATAGATTAGATGACAATGATTATTGATATTTAAATAGTTTAAATAATAATAAAATAGGTATTTGGACATATTTGAAAGTTTAGAAGTTTTAGAATGAATATACGTAATATTGAAGTTTGAAAAAATATTATTATAATAGTGAAAATTTGCAAGGATATATAAGAAAATTATCATAGTGAAAGTTTGCAAGGATATATAAGAAAATTATCCCATCTTCTAAGTCTTGAAATGAGCTTACGTTGAACCGACTAATGGTTATTCAAAGTACATTGTATAAGGAATTTGATTTTAAGCATCTATATATCCACTATAATTTAGGAACTTAAATTGCTGACTTGGCATGTTCTATTGCCTTTAATTTCAAAACCCTACCTACGTGGCACAAATTAAGCCTTTGATACGTGTCATCATATTAATCCTTTTAGATGATTTAAAAGGCCTTCAAGAAGCTTTTTAGGATTGATATTAAAGGCCCAAACTTTTCCCTTCCCTCTTCAGATGTTCCATCGCTACGCTGATAGTGTATATGTGTAGATGCCATGTCATCGAGTTGGTTAAGCCACATCATCAGTCAGTTAGAGCTTGGTTGTTTGAGATGGCTGTGTGCTCATCTATATATAGTTGTAATCTCTTCTTGTATTGTAACTCAACATTTTAATACAATCGATATCTCTCTCTCTCTACTTTTGTATTCTCTCATATATCATGAAATCTTTCATGGTATCAGAGCTATGGTGATCAAATCATAGTTCAGTCACAAGGAGAAAGCAGTTCGATTGAAGATCAGATCCAGAGATCAGTTCGATTGAAGATCAACAAATAAGAATCAAATAAGTATCACAGAATCAAACAAGGATCACAGTTCGTAAAGACCAGTTCAAACAAGGATTAATTTTCAAATTTGAAATCAGAATGCATGAGATCAGAATGAAAGCAGAGATCAGTTTTGCTTCAGTTTTCTTAATAACAGATAAGCTTTTTTTTCTTTCATTTGTTTAATTGGTTCAGATTGCTTTCCTGAATCAATTTCTATTCCCTTCAAGCTATCGTTGATTTAGGATTGATCTTAAATCAAATCTCTGTTTCTTTCAACAACTTTTCAAGTCAGTTTAAAATTGTTCTTAAACTGTTTTAAAAATGGTGAATACATTAGGCACTAATTCCTCTGTAACTTTACCTTCGATTTCTAACATCTCAAACTTTATATCAATCCAATTAAAGGATGATAACTACTTGATTTGGAAGCATCAAATCTTATATGTGCTTGAGTCCTTAGATCTATTGAGGTTTGTTGATGGAACTAGTGTACAACCATTAGAAACAGATGTTGATTATACAAACTGGAGAAAGTTGAATAAGTATGTTGAGATATGCATTAATGCTACTTTAGATCCGTCTATAGCACATCTAGCAATAGGAACACTTACTGCTTTCGATTTATGAAAGAAACTGGAAGTCTTGTTCTTACAACAGACATCTGCTAAGAAGGTTCAACTCCAGTCTAGGCTTCATCAAATCACTCAGGGAAATCGTTCGATTGATGAATTTTGCACTGAAATAAACAACATTGCTCAATCATTAAGCTCTGTTGGTGTTCAAATCCGTGATTCTGATCTCGTCATTCATGTTTTGACTGGTCTAAATCATGATTTTCGTCCACTTTCCATCACCATTGAAAACTCTTATGAGTTGCCCTCGTTTTTGGCCCTACGGTCTAAACTTTTTGTGTATGAGTAGAGATTGACGAGGGAAGTTCAAAGTTCTTCCTCTGTTGCTGTGTCTGCCATGGCAGCAACGAATACTCCACCACATCAGAATAAAAACATAAAAAATCAAGCCACCATTTCTTCTGGATTAGCCAATCTTAATCTTGGAAGCAGTTGTCAGATATGTCACAAATCGAATCATATGGCTTCGACCTGCTACTGGCGATTCAGTAACAGTAGTGAAATTGGTCAAAATCGAACCAGAGGGGGTTTTCGTGGTGGTTTTCGTGGTAATTCTCGTGGGGGCTATCGTGGTAATGTTTTTCGTGGTGGTTCTCGTGGTGGCCGGAGTTTTCATAATGGTGGTCCGAATTTTGATACAGGTGTGTTTCATGGTGGACGAATGCAAGCAGGGGGTGTGACCGGCTATTCTGCGTTTTCTGAGAACTCACAACCGGTTAACCCTAATTCAAATCCATTCGATGAAAATGGAGCTCATTCTTTTGGGCCCAATTTTAATTCTTTTGGCCCAAATAATAACACTAATGCACAGTGGACTCAAAACCCAACTCAGTGGACATCTAACTTTCAAAATCAATGGGCTCCAAATTCTTTTAATTCTGATCCATGGGCTGTTAATGGAAATGAATCAGGTTTTAGTCCGGCTCATTTTGCGCAATGGGCATCAGTTGGTTCGTCTTCTGGAAAGCCAAAATATTGGGCGCCTGAACATGCTTTTATGGCGGGTATTGATCAACATAATATTTCTGATATGTGTAATTTGGTTGATTCATGGTTACCGGATTCGGGTGCCACCTCTCACATGACGTATGATCCGGCTCTTGTTCAGGATGCGCAACCGTACACTGGGAATGATCATGTTATAATTGGAAACGGTACGGCCCTTATTATTACCCACATTGGTCATTTTTTACTTCATCTTCCACATTGTGTTTTACGTCTAAACCGTGTGCTTCTTGTTCCAGCTCTTAAGAAAAGTTTGTTGTCAATTCCTCAGCTTGTTCGTGATAATCCATGTGTTGTTTCTTTCTCATCCTTTGGTTTTTTTGTGCAGACTTTGACGGGACAACTTCTTCATCATATCCCGCTTAACACATACAATGTGTATGGTCTTTCTGCTACTTCCACATATTCTCTGTCTTCGTCTCAACTTTGGCACAAGCGTCTCGGACATCCTGGCCCTTCCGTTTTACGCAAACTTTCTTTGTTAAATAATGAAATTTCAATTCCTTGTAATTCTTGTAAAGTTTCCAAAATAACGAGAAAACCGTTTGTTTCAAATGTAATACATTCCGTGGTGCCATTGCATGTTATTCATTCTGATATATGGGGACCCTCACATATTATGTCTCGTGCTGGTTATCGGTATTTCATTACTTTTATCGATGATTACAGTCGATTTGTTTGGTTGTATCCTCTAACTTCTCGTTCTCAAGCTTTTGAAGCTTTTTGCCATTTTAAGAATCATGTTGAGAACCTGCTTTCCGTAAAAATAAAAATCTTTCAGTGTGATGGTGCCCCCGAGTTGGTTAAAGGTCCTATGGCACGATTTTTATCTGAGTGTGGTATCTCGTATCGCATTTCGTGTCCATACACTCCGCAACAAAATGGTGTTGCGGAACGCAAAAATAGACACTTATCTGAGGTTGCTCTTACTTTGTTGCATCAAGCGAATCTCTCGAAATACTTTTGGGCTGATGCTTTCTATACTGCTGCTTATTTGATAAATAGGCTTCCGTCTCCACTTCTTGGTCATAAGTCGCCCTTTCAGCTCATATTTCATACGTTGCCAGATTATACTCTTCTTCGTACTTTTGGATGTTTGTGTTATCCATATCTTGGTCATCTTCGTGAAGATAAATTGTCTTCAAAGTCTACTCCGTGTCTTTTTCTTGGATATGCTCCAAATTACAAAGGATATATTTGTTTCGATCCTTTGTCATCCAAAATTCATACGAGCCGTCATGTTACTTTTCATGAAACGATGTTTCCTGATATTTCCACCTTTTCATCTCCTTCTGTTTCTGCTCGTATCATTATTCCGTCTATTCCTTTATCCTCATCTATATAACCTACAACCTCACAGTCTTCTGGTATGTCACAGTCTTCCACCTCTAATTCACCACCTCCTCTATCACCTCCACCACCACCACCATCTCCTCCTCCACCACCACCTCCTCCACCTTTTGTCTCTTTGCCTCGTTCTCACCCTATGGTCACGCGCTTTCGTGATCACACTCGGTCGGTCAAACAGTTTCCTGATCATGTTTTATATCTTGCTGAGTCTTTGTCTCCTCCCACAAAAGAACCTTCCTCCTATTCACATGCTAAAAAATGGCCTTAGTGGTGTAATGCTATGGAGTCCGAACTGTCTGCGTTATACTCGAATCAAACCTGGGTTCTGGTTCCTTCTCCGACTGGTGCAAATGTTGTGGGTTGTAAGTGGGTTTATCGAATTAAACGTAATTCGGATGGTACTGTTAGTCGGTATAAAGCTCGATTAGTTGCTAAAGGATATTCTCAGACAGAGGGTGTTGACTACTTTGAGACATTTAGCCCTGTTGTCAAACCGACTACCGTCCGTACAGTTTTATCTGTTGCTTATACCAGAGGATGGGGTATTAGACAGGTTGATGTTAATAATGCATTTTTGCATGGTGATCTGTCAGAGACGGTTTATATGATGCAGCCTCCTGGCTATGAGGATGTTACTCGCCCACATCATGTTTGTTTACTTAGAAAAGCTTTATATGGGCTTAAGCAGGCACCTCGGGCTTGGTTTGCCAAGTTATCCTCTGCATTACTCAGTTTTGGATTTACACGTGTTTCAGATACGTCTCTATTTGTTGCTCATACTGCTACTGAGGTTTGCTATGTTTTAGTGTATGTTGATGACATTATCATTACAGGTAGTTCCTCTGAGTATGTTTCTATGCTCATTGCTAGTCTTAACTCGAGGTTTGCTCTCAAAGATCTTGGTCAGCTTAGCAATTTCTTGGGTGTTCAGGCTACTTTTTCTGATGATTGTTTGCATCTCAGTCAGGAGCGGTATATTTTGGATTTACTTGAGCATTCAGGGTTACGGGATTGTAAATCTTTATCTACTCCTATTTCTCCAGGGCGTTTGTTATCTCGTCATTCAGGGGTTCCATTATCTGATCCTTCATTATATAGGACTGTTGTTGGGTCCTTGCAGTATCTGGTTTTGACTAGACCAGAGATAGCTTTTGCTGTGAGCAAAGTATCTCAGTTTATGCATTGTCCTACAGATTGTCATTGGGTAGCTGTGAAACGGATCTTACGATTTTTGCGTGGTACTCTTACACATGGTTTGATTGTTCGGAAGTCCTTGAGTTTTGATCTGCATGCTTATTCAGATGCTGATTGGGCTGGTTGCCCTGATGATAGGAGATCTACTACTGGGTATGCTATTTATCTTGGTGGTAATCTTATTAGTTGGAGCTCGAAGAAGCACCAGACTGTTGCACGCTCTAGCACGGAAGCTGAATATCGTGCTTTAGCTCAGACTGCTTCTGAGATATCTTGGCTACGATCTCTGTTACGAGAGTTGCATGTTACACTTGAGTCCTTTCCTACTTTGTGGTGTGATGATCTGGGTGCTACTTATTTGGCTGCAAATCCAGTTTTTCATCAGAGGGCTAAACATATTGAGATTGATCTTCACTTTATTCGTGATATGGTGTTAGCCAAGACTTTGGATATTCGTTATTGTCCTACACTTTTACAGCCTGCTGATGTGTTTACTAAAGGACTTCCGGCTGCTCGGTTCTTCTTGTTATGGTCCAAGCTGTGTGTTGCTACTCCCGCACAGCTTGAGGGGGGATGATAGTGTATATGTGTAGATGCCATGTCATCGAGTTGGTTAAGCCACATCATCAGTCAGTTAGAGCTTGGTTGTTTGAGATGGCTGTGTGCTCATCTATATATAGTTGTAATCTCTTCTTGTATTGTAACTCAACATTTTAATACAATCGATATCTCTCTCTCTCTCTCTCTCTCTACTTTTGTATTCTCTCATATATCATGAAATCTTTCATATGCCTCCTCACGTTCATGCTACGGCTGGGTTCTACCCCCATCAATTTCGTTGTTCCTCAGACGACTTTTGAAGACACATCATATGCCGTTACGATTCGTTCGTGCTTCCACTGGCTTTTCTAACTGTTATGCGTTTCGATTTCTTACTTTAATTAATAATCCAGCAGGTGGGTGCGTCTGATGTTCGGTTTCAACAGCTATAAATAGCCTTACTTTGCTTTAAAGTTTGTATAGATCTTTCAGTTTGTGTAATTGATCTTATTGTGCTTCCATGGCTTTGCAGTATCACTTACTCAAGCAAGTAAATGCTGATACAGATGGGTGGAAGGTCAAAATCCGAGTTGTTCGTCTATGGTATCAACATCTTTACATGGAACCTTCGAAAAGGAGTAGCATGGATATGGTATTAATGGATGAGGAGCTATGATGCGTCTTTCACTAAGAGATGGTTTAAGTTTATATTGTAGTTCCAAACCCCCTGTTGTCATTGCTAATTAATTGGTTTATCGTATCTATTTATTTTTAACTACTCCATTCTCAATTTCTCTGCTATCTCAGACCTTTGTAAGACATTATTAAATTATTTGTTTATCCTAGGGAGAGAGAATAGCAGTCTCTATTAGAACAAGCTTAAGGCTACACGTTATGCCTAACCCGATTCCATCGGGTAGGCTCGAGTAACAAAAGGAACACCAAAACTTGGTTTTGGGTTCGCCCTTCGGGTAAGGGAATCGGGTATGCAGACTCGATGGAAGAAACTCACCTCCCCCACCCCCCCTCTCACCTACTCTCAACCAATCACAATTAAACACCCATTTAACTTTTTTTTATTTTTTTATTTTTTTCTTATTTAATAATTCAATTTTAAATACCTCACCATCCAACACTCATTTTCATCCTAATTTTATACCCTTTCAGACCTATTCTCTCTACCTCTTTCATACCATTTTCTTTACCTATTTCATCCCTAATTCTTTTTCTTATGGATTTACCAAACGAGACAACTATTTTTTAGTTTTTAAAATTATGTATATTTTTTTTAAAAAAGTTTAGATTTTTTTTTAAGTTTAAATTATGTAATTTTAATTTTTAGTATTGGTTGAATTTTAAATTATTTAAATTAATGAAATATATTATTTATATAATTGGTTGTTTGTTAAAATAAAAGAAAATAAAAAAAGATTGGGTAAAAAAATGTAAGGTATAACTTGATATTGGGTAAAGGAGAAAGGTAAGGGGGTGAAATGATGTGGCGCTGATCTGGCATCGGGTAAGCCTTACCTGCAGATAAGGTATAACGCCCAGCCTAATGCCAAAATTTAAAAGGCTCTTGGTTGAGGGTGTGGTCTATATGCTGTCAAATTTTGGACTTGCTGATCATAACTGCCGCGTGAGAATGACTAGCCATGCTTGCCGGGTTACTTTCACCAGATATACGAAGGTGAAGCCCCTGTCAAGCGGTTTCCCTCTACATAGAATTATGTTTTTGTTCACTTAAATTGTTGACTTGGCATGTTGTATTGCCTTAAAAAATTATCACTATCCTATGTTACAGAATTAACTTTTCTTTTAAATAATTTGCCTTTAAAAATACTTTCAGCTAATACATTAAATAAGACGGTGCAACTAAAAGGACACCAGCAAACTCTTAAACTCTTCATTAACTAAGATGATGCAAATTAAAAGACACCAGCTTAACTCTTCATTAAATAATATGATGCAGCTTAAAGGACACCTGATCAACTATATATATGTTCTAAATCAACAACAAATTCATAGCATTTAAAAGGATTGGCTGCATTCACGCACTACACCACGCAAAAAGGTATGTCAATTTACTCTCCATTAGTGAAGAGTTTACCTGCTGTCTTGCTCTTTTTGTTGATTGATATGCTTTGGGCCTTTATAAAATCTGTTGATATACTTTACGCGGGTATCCAATCTGATTTTATGATTCATTATTTGATGGCACATTGCAACTGTATTGTATTTTCATGTTTGATATGATTCAGTTTAATTTAATGTTGATCTATATCTGGGGTCTTCTTTGCTATATTTTATTCCTGTTGTCGTTTATTTTGTGCTGCTCGTCACTCATAAGTCGTCAAGTTTAACTTCTTGATAAAGTCTTTGATCTTATCTTTGTTGTTTAGTATGCTTAGAAGTTGGTATCATTTATTTTAAACAACCAATTTTTGAAAGCCCAAAACCTTTACCATACCGTGTCCTAACTAAAAGTAATATACATCAAATTTGTGTGTGTGAAAACATTTATATACATAATATAGCCGTACTTTATGTCATTTGACAACGTGCACGTTGGGATGTTCTTTTTATTGTGTGAAACTAATTCAGTAACCGGGTACTTTACTTGCTAAGAGCATTATAAACTTGTGTTTCATCTGTGTTGTTTAGTGGTTTTACCTACTTTAAGTTTGTTTTTCAATTTCATATACACTACGTGCTAGCAAACAAAATATTATCGCATCTATAACACCTGAATGTGCTTGAGTTTTTGCTTATTTTTCAAAAACATATTGCAACAAAATATTTTCACGTTAGCATTATTGCCCATAATAAATATAGAATAGCTATCTGTCTTACTATAGCAAGATTAAAATTTTAAACACATCTCCAAGTTACATTGCCCCCAAAAATGTTTATTGTCAAATGTTAAACTATTTTCCTATAAATAATTAGTCTTTAAGACCATTTATGTTTTTCACTTCCCTTTTGAATGTGCTAGAGTTTTTACTTATTTTTCAAAAACATATTGCCAGCACCTATTTTCCCTTTACCATTATTGCACCTCATAAAATTTATACCTTAGGATGTCTCTCAAAAAGGAACACCAACTCTAATGACAAAGTACATCCGTTAGCCAGCTACACCACAAGACTTTACAGGAAAGCAATTAAAACAGGAGTACTGGTAAGTTACTATCTAAGCCTGTTTTCCAAAATACAACTTGACACTAACTTGGAACACCCTCTTACATAAATACAAGGCATCCCATCCAGATTTGTTAGGAATGTTGGGCTGCACAACCACATGAAAAAGGCAATCTACGTGTTTTGGAAGAAGGAACGTTTCATTATGCAACTCTATCCCTACCAAAACAGTCGTAGACGTACTTTAAGATATGATTGGAAGTACTTTAAGTTGATAACTGTTCTTCACGTGGGATCAAAACTCACATTCAAGCTTGTTCCCGAGACCCTTAACTACCTACAAATTGAGTTTGAAGTTTGCTAAACTTTCAACAACTGTTTTCAAGAAATAATGTGTTTATAGCAGTACAAGCAGATTTCTAATGTTTAAATGAAAAAAAAACTTTATCTCCAGTTCTTCAAACATAATATTTTATTAATAACCACTCCATTGTGCTTTATGCATAACAATAATAAATAATAGCAATATGGGATGTATCTTAAGCTACATAAATTATATATTATAGCTTGGGAACTATATTTAACGGTAATATGGTTTATGGACTCACCTTATAAGTATAATGCAAAATATGTCCCACCAAAAACCACGAATTAGGTTAAAAATAAAGGAAGAACATAGCACATCAATTTTAAGATTCATTAATTCATTTTAATGCATACGGAAAAAACACTTCAAAGCTAGATTCACCTACCCGGCATTCAACAATCTTTGTTAGATATATATACGTTGCTATCCTTCTACACATCGTCAAAAATTAAAGCAGCCAAATTTGGATGAGTACTAATGTGTTCTTCAATTACACGACTGTTATGTTTGGATGTATTCAAATTCAGGAAAACTTCCTATAAGCCAATAGCAAGCATATAACCATCTCTAATTCTTGCACAACCATAATTCGTCACACAATAACACTACTACAAAAACTAGTTTTAGCCCCCTATATTTAGCCCCGGTTTTGTAAAAATTTAACAAAAAACGGGACTGAAACCATGAAACAAGCGCTGAAACTACTAGGAGAGGATTCAACCCCGGTTTTTTATTAATTAACCGGGGCTAAAAATTACAAAACTTTTAACCCTGGTTGTTAATTAAGAAACCGGGTGTGAAGGAGGAATCAACCCCGGTCTTCTATGAAATAACCGAGGCTAAATTTTTTAAACATTTAACCCCGATTGATTATTAAGTAACCGGGTGTAATTGTTCTTTAAAATTTCATTTCCCCCGTATGAAAATTATTCCCTCTCTTCTTCATTTCTTAAACCTTCCTTCTAGGTTTTCTCCCTTCATCATATCTCTGCCTCACGACCATTACTAGCCTCCATCTCCGATTACTTCACTGCCGCACCTGACAACTCCATCGCCATCGTCTTACGCCGACTTCACCATCGCCGTCGTCTTACGCCGACTACACCATCGCCGTCGTCTTACTCCGACTACACCATCGCCGTCGTCTTACTACGACTACACCATCGCCGTCGTCTTATGCCGACTACACCATCGCCGTCGTCTTACGCCGACTACACCATCGCCGTCGTCTTACGCCGACAACACCAACGCTACTCCTTCAATCGAAGAGGTTAGATGGTAAGTTTTCTACTTTTCTTGTTAGCCTACTTTAGTTACACAAGGTTTTTGATTGTTATTATCCCTAATCTCTTACAGGGTTCTTATTTGATTATGTTTTTAGTTTCTAAAACACTTTTTATCTTTCTGATTTGAGTCTCCCTAAATCCCTAAATCTGCTTATGTTTTCTTCGAGTGATATTAAGGTTTCTTTCTCAACCTGGTTGTTCGATTATTGGAAGCAATAGATTTGGTCCAGAAGGTTACTGTTGAAGCTATTTTGGTAACATTTTCTTTGTTCCAATTTTATTATTGTTGTTCTTTGTTGATGAAGGTTTTGAATTACTAAGGATCCCCTATTGGTCAAGATTTAGATTTTGTTCTCTCTGATGTTCGAAGGTTGCTAGCTGAAGTTTTCAACCTTTTTGGTCCCCATTTTAGAAATTGGTTGTTGAGTGACTAAGTATATCAAGTAAGTTTCATTGTACTCCACTCATTTTGGGGTTTTCTTACTAGATACTTTATTTACATTCTGTCTATAGAAGTATATAATTTATCTGTACAACTTGAATTATTGATAGGAAGAAAACCAAATTCTTTTGAATTGATCTATGATCCAGTACTATATACGCAAAGGATACTGTGGGATGAAGGCATAGCAAAGGTCGCAGATGGTGCATTGGATAATTGAGGTCCGTTAGAACTGGTTTATAATTACTCATAGAAATTTGTTTGTTTTATGCATCTGCACATCTTAAGTAGCTTCTGTTTATTTCCTCTAAATTATCACCTGTATCAATGTATCATGCACTCTGTAAGTTTTAAACTCTCAATGCTACCAAAATGCTTAGATCACCAGATGTTCTTTGTGCATTACAAGTTGTTGAAACACCTTCCTTAGAAAACATTCATTAAAACTAGTGTATAACTAGAAAGGGATTATACATTATATCAATTGGCAATAATCCACATTATTATATTCTTGAACATCTTTATGCCATACACAATAATCCACATTATTATATTCTGAATTTGTGAGTTAAAAGATGGGTCAGCTACCTACTAGCTTGGGGGCGAAAAGGTTTGGATTTTTCTTGCTCTCTTTTCTTTCGAAGTGTAGTTCAGACAAAATGGGTCTATTTGGTTTACGGCCAAGCTTCCGTTTTAGTTACTATTGATTGCTTAAATTGATGATTATATGATTGAAAGTGGTCTAAAAGTATATATTTTCAGTCAGAAAATGCATGCCAGGTGTTTGTTTTTATGCCTCAAAGAGACTTGTGATTTGTGAAATTGGGTTAGACAAAGCATATGCGATGAAAACTGAAATTAGCAATTAATTGCCATGTTACTATAACAAATAGTGTTTACAGTCCCTTCTTGCATGAAAGCATAAGTTGAAGTGTAAGAAATTTTGACAGTTAATATAACAATTGTTTGGTTCTCTTCATCTCCCCTCATAGATTGTGGTGACAAAATATGGGTAATGAAGTAGATGAGAAATTTGATAAGTAAATATCTTAGAATTAACTGGTCATTAAAAAAAACAGAGGTGAAATTTTGCTAGAATAGTTTATTTTATATATAAGTACTCTTACGAAGTATAAAGATGTCATTAGCATATGTATATTAAGCTAGGTCTCTTTTGACCTGTTTAACTCTTATTTCATACTTTTTATAAGCATCAATCAGCTAACAATTTGATCTATGATCCAGTATTGTATACGCAAAGAATTTGAATACTGGATCATTTATTGCATAAATGGATAGTATTTATTTCTTGGATAACATAGAGATTTTTGTTGGTGAAGTTTATAATTGTAAAAAGTTAATTTGTGCAGGTTGGCAAACTGTTATTCAGGAAGGAGTAGCTGATTGGGATGAAAACTGAGATAAATTTCAGCAGAGTTCACATTTGTGAAAGAGTTCATATTTGTGAAAGAGTTCACACTTGGATGTCCAAACTGTAATAGCTCGCACTTACGTTTTTTTAATATTATGTATTTTTTTAATTGTACTAATGTTTATTTAGTATAAAGATATTGTTATGTAATTAATTGGGTTGATTATTGTTAGTAAATGAACAAAAAATTAGGAAATTTATTGTATAAAATTGTTTTTTTTTTTTTGTTTTTTTATTTATATTCAGCCCCGGTTTTTTAGCTTAAAAACCGGGTTAGAAAGTATCTTTAGACCTGGTTTGAAATCCCATTTGGACCTGGTTTTTTAACCGGGGTTAAAGGGGCTTTTAGCCCCGGTTATTTAACCGGGGTTGAATGGGTATCTTTAGTCACCACCCCCCCCCCCCCCCAATTCAACCCCCCCTCAAAACCGGGGTTAAAAGTCTTAAATAACCGGGGTTAAAAGTGTGTTTTGTACTAGTGTAAGTATAAAAACTAACTAAATCGTAATTCTTACATGCTAGCCCGTGTTTACACGGGCCTAAAACCTAGTTCATTTATTAATATGCAAACAAGATCTTCTCCATCTTATTATTTATTAACCTAAATTAAGCTAACTAAATCGAGTTAACTAATGATTTTCTTTGAAACTGC
Organism: Pulicaria dysenterica; assembly: GCA_947179395.2. Classification (NCBI taxonomy): domain Eukaryota; kingdom Viridiplantae; phylum Streptophyta; class Magnoliopsida; order Asterales; family Asteraceae; genus Pulicaria; species Pulicaria dysenterica. The sequence goes on from OX359292.1 coordinate 11,312,235, forward strand.
AAAGTTAGTACTCATGAACAATGTATGGAAATTACCTTACAACATTTTACTACGGGAGGTAATCCGTATATAATAAAAATGGTCATGTACAACTTTATACATCATTCATCATTAATATGTGTATTGCTGCTTATATCTTGTTGTGTATAGTAATAACTGTTGTGTATAAATCAACTCATTTTTACTATACATGTCTTTTGATGGTCCATTAAAACATAAAAGACAGATAGTATATATTACCAGCTTCACAGAAGATGAAACTAGTGTCTGATTAAATATGCTTTAATTCTTATTGCCATAAAAGTAAATTGCCACTACACTACATACTTTTCATTTTAATGGCGGCAAGAGATGCAAATTCACTAATTTGCAGTAAGAGAATAGAAATAAAACCTATTGTTTAACAGCAAGTGATGAGCAGATGAATGATTATATTCAACATTAGATGGTGGTAACACATCGAATTTACCAATAGGGGGAACTCAATGGATAAATATAAAATTTTAAAAATACCATACCAAATTGGCGATGACAGCTTCAAAATCTTGTTCAAAAGGAACACCTTCAACACTGTCCTCTTCAAGACCAAATTCATCTCTTCATCTTGCTTTGGATGAAAGTGGTGATTCTCTATAGATTTGAATAAATATATTTAGTTTTCTTGAAAAGGAACACTTGCAGATTTCTTACCCGTGATATTCTTTCATTATTATCTGAAACCTTAATCGATTAGACCTTCATAATTCATATAATGTGCAATCAGAGAAACCAGAAAGGAGAAAAGATATGTATAAATCGAAAGGCTACTAAATTAGGGCAAGCATAAACCATATTAACTTCAAATATCAAAACCATAAGCGATTAGTGCACCCTTGGTAGAAATACCAACCATCGATCGTATAAAGGAGGAAACAGATGTAGTTCTTGAAAAACCAGAAACCATAGCATATTACCTTCATAATCGACATCTTAATTGTTTGTATCTTAATTGTTTGTTAAAGAGTTGCAGGAGGAAAAAGATGTATAAACCCAAACCCTAGTCGATTAGTGCAGAGAGAAAGAGAGACAGTTCGGAAGAGATATCTCAATCGGGATTAAAAATTAGGGAAACGTGGCAGGCAGTAAATGAGCGGGAAAATGATAAAATGGTGGCCTAAAAATGGGACATGTGGCAATTAGTTAGGTGTTTATTAATATTTAAAGATTTTTACAAAAATCTTTAATATAAAATATTAAAAAGAGGATAGTTTGCTATATCTCTATACACTTATCCGGGAATGTTTTCAACTAGGTTTTTAAGGCCCGCGCTCCGCGCCGGGTTTTAATAAGGTTCATTTTTCTATGTAAAAATAATTTTTTTATCTAATTTTGTTTTAGTTCTTTACATTTGTTCCATCAAAATAATTAATCTGATACAAACTTTACACAAATTTTGATTATCGATTAACTAAATTACTTTGATCTTTATATATTAATTAAGATTGTTTACTATTACTAAACTTTTATAGTTGTAAGAGCAACCCACTTCTAAATATAAATATAACCCGACTTATATAATCTGTAATTGATATTTTGTTATATCTATAAATAAAGATACCTTATATAGTTTTAATTAATTGTTATATGAATGATATATCTTTTGAAACGAAAGAAATTCATCTGTAAAAAGTAACTTGTGAATCTAAAAAGATAAAATTATAGTAATAGATCTAATAAAAATATGTGATTATATTAAAAAATAATAATGAATGTAGAGAACTCTATCTTAGTGTGATACTTCTCTTCAAATCTCATATAAAAAAAGAAAAATGATAAAGTTTCTTACTTTTTCCTCTTACTTGTTTCTTTAAACATAATCATCCTATGAGACACATGAGAAGTGATTAATATACACTAATAATAAAGCTGTTAAAAAATATATACAGTAATAATTTAACTTTTAATTAAAGTTTTTACAGTAGTACATAAATATTTTATTTAACAAAAACCTAAAACGAAACCGATAATGACATAATTTTCTATTCTAAAATAATCTTTTTAAAGTAGTTATTAAAAGGATTAATATGGTTTAGTCCTTAAAATTGAAGCTCTATTTTGGTTTAACATTTAAACTTTATTTTCCGACTGTATCATCACTGGAGTTTAAGACTATTTTGATATAATCTGTTGACTTTTATCTATAAATTGTTTTCAACTCTTAAATTGAATGATTATTTTGGCTTCTCTTGTAAATTTTATTTACAAAAACCCTAACCTTTCAAAGTATTACGTTATTTTGGTTTATCTTAAACATTATCTCCGTCATAAAAAATAAGCTTTATTAATTGAAGCCTTCAAAATTTTTAGAATACTTTTACCTTTAAATAAATGTACATATTATTGATGCATGAAATATATGTGGTCTTTTGTTTGATTAAGAAAACATATTTATTAATAAGTTAGTGCAAAGATTTGTTTGAAATGTATTCGTAAGCTACATTTTCTTTATAGAAATTGTATTTGCCAGTCGATTAAATAAAAATAATAACACATACTTAAGAATATTTTTTACCAAAAGAAACATAAGGTGTAACGTAAAAAATTATTGTTGTTCTTTAACGACTTATTACATTTTGACCTAACGATCAAACTATAATACGATACACACGTACATAAAATCCATTCTAAAAATAAAGTTTCATGGTTAAATAATAACAAACTTAAATTTAATGCTTAAACAATTCAAAAATAAAGGTTAATGTTTACACCAAAATAAGCGTAAGTTTTAAAGTTAAAATATAAAAAAAGTTTAAGAGTTTAAACTATTTTTAACCCTAATTAAACTCTTAAATTGATAAATATATTAAATCTATATCTATATATAAAAGGCATGCAAATTTTCCAAAAATAATCATAAATTGAGTATTAATTAACCAATCATAACCTTCAATTTTAAAATTATTCAATTTCAAAAACAATTTTAGAAAGATTAATAGCCATCGAATTATTCAAATCTAAATCAATTGGGAGGGGCCTGAATGAAAATTATGAGGGTGTTTTAATAACAATGTGAGGGGTTTTTAAGAAAATATGAGGGGGTTTTATAAAAATTGTATATTAGTATAATTAATTATACGGTGTTTATACATTATGATTAATAACTTATGAAACATTTTGTTTAGAGAAAAAGTAATTATATATTTATGATCGTCTCATTTTTATCTACGTTTTGCTATAAAATTTATTGTAATATGATGTAACGCCCCAAAGTTCATAAGTTCCTAGATGTGAGTTAATATCAAGCAATGTGTTAAGTGTTATGTATGTTAGCAAGTTGCCTTTTGTGTTATGTGTATTATATGTTTTCAAAGTTAAGGGGTTAGTTTTGTCATTTTAAGAAAAGTAAAGAAGTTCAGGGGGTGTTTTGACAACTGCCCAAAGTTATAGATATATGAAGGTCTTGTTTTGACCTTGTTTAGTCAAAGATTTCTTGCCACAATTATACACTCACGTACACATACTTCCTAGCCACTTTCTTTGCTGATTTTTTATCCAAAAATGAAGCTTAACCTCTGGAGTTGATTGATTAGTGAAGAGATAGTTTAAAGGTATGTGTTTGTGTAGTTTTGATGTTCTTATGATCAAAGAGAGATTCCTTGGTGGAATCATAGATTCAAGTTGTTGTATGTTGTTTTGATGTGGATTAGTGGTCCTAGAAGAAGTAGCATATGTTAGCAATTGTCTTTGTGCCAGAAGACATGTTTTGAACCGTTTTTAGAGGGTAAAACCTCGAAACCCAACTGCTATTCGAACAGAGCAGATGAGTCTGCTGTACCGACTGTTCCTACGGCCGCAGGGATTATTCCCTACGGGCGTAGGAAGGTGTCAAGAATTATTGGTTGTTTTGTCTCCTACGGCCGTAGGTTAGGTTTCCTGCGGGCGTAAGACAGTGTTTTATGAGTTACCGTCTAAGGACGAAGGGAACTAGCCTACGGGCGTAGTGCATATAGCCTACAACCATAGGAAGCCTAGAAACACTACTACGGGCGGAGGGATGAACCCCTACCGCCGTAGGGAGGGCTAGGACCAGGTCAAGTTGTTTGTTGCTTAATGTTCAGTTTAAGTTGTCATAGAGCGTATAGAAGTTAATGTAGCACATGTTTATTGCTTGTAGGCAATAAGAGATTGATGCTTCTGTGAGAGGGGTATATTTCTTAACTGCTGCTAAGGTGAGTGTACTTACCTTTAATTAGATTAGTATACGTACGCGCACTAAGTGAATAGTATATCAATTGTATGTTTCATATTCGAAGTTAAAGGCTGCTATTCAGAGGATCAGTAGCGTTATGTTATTGTATTTGATATGATTTGTACTTATTTAACCACAAAGTGAATAGTACGATATCTGTGTTGTGATATGTGATATGTTTGTGCACAAATATAGCAGGTACCTGGCTTAGAGAAGCCTTGTACAAAGAAAAGCGGATACTTAGTATCCAGGAAAGTGAAAGGGGTATATTGAGATCCTTATACCCAAGTACAGCGTCAGGGGCTTGGTTACGCGCGAGGTGTGATCATACCCCCGGACAACTTAACAGTTTGACTGTTTTACAGGTCATAGGTAAGACGTGAGACATCCTGAGAAGAATTACTCATGATATATGTGTTTTTCCGTTTAGTAGTATACTCACTAAGCGAAAGCTTACGTTTTAGTATGTTGTGTTTGCAGGTAATCAGTTTCCAGCAAGGGTAAGGCCCCAGTGCTTTGCAGAGTTGGATAGCTCTAAGTTCTTAAACTGAGTACTTTTAACACTACTTTTGAGAGACTGTTAGCACTAAAGTGTTGAAAACTTATTTTCCGCAAACCCTGTTCTTTTGAAAGTGCTAATTTTTAAGTAATATAGTTTTAAAAGCTATTTTAGAAAAGAGGTGTTACATATGACACTTTTTAAAAATTAGTATATTCTTAATTTTTTGTTATCCATTAATAGTAGTACTTCAAAAAAATTAGTTATTGTTTTTTGTTAAAATTCTAACATATGTAAATGTTTGGTGATATTTTATTATTTTTATCTGAAAATTTTAATATCTCAAAACATTTCTGAAACATTTTCACTTATTTTACTATACCTTTTATAATTTCATACCATCGAATTTCATACTTTTTTTTAAACATCCCCGTGTTTTTACACGGGGTAATAAACTATATCTATATAAAAGGCAAGCATATTTTTCAATAATAATCATAAATTGAGTCTTAATTAACCAATCACAATCTCCAATTTCAAAATAATTCAATTTCAAAATCAATTTTAGAAAGATTAATGCCTAATCGAATTCAAGATTAAATCAATTAGGAGGGGGTTATATGAAAATTGTGAGGGGCTTTTATAAAACATGTGAGGGCTTTTAAGACAATGTGAGGGGGTTTTATTAAAATTATGTATTAATGTAATTAATTATACGCTGTTTATAAATCATGTTTAGTAACTTGTGATATGTTTTGTTTAGAGAAAAAATAATTATATATTTACGACCGTCTCATTTTTTATCTACGTTTTGGTATAAATTTTATTGTAATATGACACTTTTTTAAAATTAGTATATTCTTAATTTTTTGTTATCTATTAATAGTAGTGAGTAAGTAATTTTTTGTTTAGCTAAGTGAATATTTTTTGGGATTATTGTAACACCGTATATTTTTTTTTTAAAACACACTGCGAAAGCGATTAATATAAAACATACAAACTTGTTCACACAGCAAACAAGAACATACTACCAACAAGCGTCAGTATATCAAAATAGTGTTACATAATTTTACAAACGGCTCTTCTAAAAATATATCAGAGTGGTGATCAAGCAACCCAAAACAATCACCTACTTCCAGTTCCAGAGCCTTACCAACTATACCCTGCAAAATGGATTTTAAGGTGGGGAATTAGCACAACGCTAAGTGAATGGAATATCAACAACAACTGATATCAACTATAGCAATTAATGATGAACTACAACATCAAATAATTTGTAACTCCAGAAGACCGGCGGTTCGGCCGAACCTGCAACCAAATGCCGGCCAAAGCATAGGTTTACCGATAGCCTCTTGCTACTTGGGACAGTTAAACCCTTTTGATGCAACGAACGCATGAGAAGCTCAGTAACTGTTAACCAATAGCAAACATTGCCCAGCCCAAAACAACGATAGCTGACTTCTATCTTTTCTCATGTATGCATATTTATCTCAATTAATTAACACATAGCCAGTTAATCAATATATATACCAGACCAACAGTCTATCTATGTATCAACCACATAAACAGTTGCAACCTTAACCGTTACAACTAATACCACTCGTGAGTTATCATTCCACTCACCTATGTTCTTCAAACACCACGCTCAGTATTCTAATTTCACTGAGTCTTTTCTTCACCTGAGAAAACATTACAATCCAGTCAGTAATCGAATCCTCAATCTCATAAACCATGTATGAATATAACCACACCATACAACAATATACTGAATAGAATTTACATAACAATTTATCAGTAAAACACACAACTGCAACAACATGCTTACGGCCGCAAGCACTATGCTTGCGCCCGCAAACAACATTAATCTTGCAACCGCAAGTAAAACACTTGCCATCGCAAGTCACCTCACTTGAACATACTACTTGCGCCCGCATGACATACCCTTGCGGTCGCAAGTGACCAACTGCTTGCGATCGCAAGCCATTCCTTGCGGCCGCAAGTAACTTCGAACAGCAGACCTGCACTCCATCTTCCTGCTTTTGCCCAGCCGAACCAAACCCACAAATACCACATAATAAATTCTGGAAATCAATCCAAACACTTCTAAAACATGCATATAACTCATATAACATGTAAACAACAATAACAACAACATATAAACACCAAACATGATTATACCTAATTATCATCTTCATCAATATCACCATTAATGGAGCTTCATGTTCTTACAACAAAAACCCAACAAGAACTTAACACAAGGATCATGTACTAACCTTAATATACCAACAATCCAACAACAATAGCAAATCTTCAAAGATGGACCATGAGTTCTTGAGAGAATTTGAAGAAGAAGAAGAAAGTCACAAATGAGAGAAATGAGTTCTCTCAGTGGGTATTATGTCGACCCAGTCAAACATTTGCACACACGCAGTACACATATCCCACTTCTAGCATACAGTTAATTAATTAAGCAGCCCTACTTAATTAATTAAATATCAACGAGGTATAATCTAACACCCTCATGCAAAAGCGAATACAATGGTACAAATACCATATCAATCAGATAATATAAATATTATCACTTAACTACACAGTAATTATTAATTCTAATAATTATCTACAAATAACAAATATAGCAAATAAACAAATAATAAAAATACTACATAATAAAAAATTACCAGGCCGCAAACGAGGATGTTACAATTCTCCTCCCCTTAAGAAGATTCCGTCCCCGGAATCTCATCACGAACAAACAAATGAGGATAACGACTCTTCATGTCTGCCTCTGTCTCCCAAGTCAAATTAGAACCCAAACTGTGCTTCCATTTAACCAACACCAATGGAATATGTTTCTTACGAAGCTTAGTAACTTTCCGGTCTAAAAGTTCAACAGGTTCTTCTACTAATCTCTTCTTCGAATCAATTTTCAAATCATGAATCGGAAGTAGTTGACTTTCATCTTTCACGTTATATTTCCGCAAATAACACACATTAAAAGTATCATGAATACCAGCCAACTCTGGAGGAAGATCAAGAATAACCGTTTGATCATTAAGTATCTGCCGAATACGAAACGGACCAATGTATCGAGGAGCTAGTTTCCCGCGTTTCCCAAATCGAATAACCCCTTTCCACGGTGAAACTTTCAAATAAACCATTTCACTCTCAACAAAAGAAACTGGTCGTCGACGTGAATCAACATACATTTTCTGTCTATCTCTTGCAGCTTTCAACTTTTCTCGAGCAATAGCAACTTTGTCAGCCGTCATCTGAACAATATCGGGACCCGCAAACTGTTTCTCACCCGCCTCTAACCAACAAGTAGGAGTACGGCAGCAACGACCATATAACATCTCATAAGGTGGCATACCGATACTCGAATGGTATGAATTGTTATAAGCAAATTCAATCAAAGGCAAGTGTGAATCCCAAGAACCACCATATTCCAACACACATGCACGTAACATATCCTCAAGGGTCTGAATGGTTCTTTCTGACTGACCATCTGTCTGAGGATGAAAAGTTGTACTCAAGTTAACACGCGTTCCCAATTCTCGTTGCAAACCATTCCAGAATTTAGAAACAAACCTGGAATCTCTATCAGAAACAATCGATAAAGGAATACCATGTCGAGATACAATCTCATCAATATACATCTGAGCCAATTTATCCAACGAAGTTCTCTCACTGGCTGCAAGAAAATGAGCACTCTTCGTTAAACGATCAACAATCACCCAAATCATATCATGATTTCGCTGAGTACGTGGAAGTTTAGTCACAAAATCCATCGTGATATGTTCCCATTTCCACTCGGGTATATTTAACAGTCTTAAAGATCCATAAGGTTTCTGGTGCTATGCTTTAACCTGTGCACAAATATGGCAAGATTCTACCAACTGTGCAATATCTTTCTTCATCGTAGGCCACCAATACAACACTTTCAGATCGTTATACATTTTAGTGCTACCTGGATGTACAGACAATCTGGACTTGTGAGCCTCTAACAAAATCAAATTCCGAAGCTCCCCAAGTAATGGTACCCAAACACGAGAATGATAAGTCTTCAATCCTCGCGAATCATCAATCAAGTAATCTTTCTTCTTTATCATAATCTCTGATTTCAAATTTTCATCCCTCAAAGCCTCCAACTGAGCAGCTTTCAATTGATCCACTAAATCAGAAACTATTTCCACTCGCATAAAATGAATACTGATATCTGCTCCTTTACGACTCAATGCATCAGCTACTACATTAGCCTTCCCGGGATGATAACGAATCTCGCAATCATAATCTTTAATCAATTCCAACCACCTTCTCTGACGCATATTCAATTCTTTCTGCGAAAACACATACTGTAGACTCTTATGATCAGTACAAATAACACATTTTGTACCGTACAAGTAATGTCTCCACAGTTTCAATGCAAAAACCACTGCTGCAAGCTCTAAATCATGGGTCGGATAACTCTTCTCATGAGGCTTCAACTGCCTAGAAGCATAAGCAATAACCCGATCACGTTGCATTAACACACAACCCAAACCCGCAAACGAAGCATCGCAATATACTATGAAATCATCAGCTCCATCAGGTAATGCAAGAATAGGAGCCTGACACAAAAGCTATTTCAACGTCTGAAACGCCGCTTCCTGTTCCTCATTCCATCGAAATGGTACATCTTTCCGAGTTAACTTAGTTATCGGACTCACAATTTTCGAAAAATCTTTTATAAATCGACGATAATAACCCGCTAACCCCAGAAAACTTTTGATTTCAGAAGGAGATTTAGGAGCATTCCAATTCATAACCGCCTCAATTTTAGATGGATCCACTTTAACCCCATCTTTACAAATAACATGCCCCAGAAAATGAACTTCTCGCAACCAAAATTCACATTTCGAAAATTTAGCAAAAAGTTTATCTCGTTTTAAAGTTTCCAAAACTTGTCTCAAATGAACTTCATGATCAGACACCGTTTTAGAATAAACCAAGATATCATCGATAAATAGAATTTATCCAAAAATGGCCTACAAACCCGGTTCATTAAATCCATGAAAATAGCAGGAGCGTTAGTTAAACCAAATGGCATAACTAAGAATTCATAATGACCATACCGGGTACGAAACGCAGTTTTAGGAATATCATCATCCGAAACACGTACCTGGTGATAGCCCGATCTCAAATCAATCTTAGAAAAATAAGACGCACCCTGCAACTGATCAAACAAATCATCAATCCTGGGTAAAGGATATCTATTTTTAACCGTCCTCTTATTTAACTCCCGGTAGTCAATACACATCCGCAAAGTATTATCTTTCTTTTTCATAAACAAAACTGGAGCACCCCACGGTGAAGAACTAGGACGAATAAAACCCCTATCCAACAGATCTTGAATCTGAGTCATCATCTCTCGGATTTCAGAAGGAGCTAGTCTGTACGGAGACTTTGCCACTGGATTAGAACCCGGAATCAAATCAATCTTGAATTTCACCTCACGCACCAGAGGTAATCCCGGTAACTCATCAGGAAATACATCCGGGTATTCAGAAACCACCCGAATATCAGAAACTACCCTCTTTTCCTTTCTAGCATCAATAACATAAGCAAGAAAAGACTCACAACCCTTGACTAGAGATTTTCTAGCCTTCATGAACGAGATAACAGGAAAAGTAGATTTAGTCCTATCACCCCGAGCCACTACGTGTGACCCATCAGATAAAGGAAAAAAAATCAACTTTAAATGACATTTAATGCTAGCTCTATTTTGACTTAACCAATCCATGCCCAAAACCACATCCAATCCAGATACAGGCATAACAAGAAAAGATACTGGAAAACAACTACCATCAATATCAATTTCAGCTCTAGACACAGCTGTTGTGACTGGAACCATATAACCATCAGCTACCTCCACGTCAAGTGGAGCAGAAACAACAGTAGCATGAAATTTAAACTTATCATAGAAAGCCACAGAAATAAAAGAGCGATTCGCTCCAGTATCAAATAGTACACGTGCAGGTATGGAGTTTATTAGAAACATACCCGTGATAACATCATCTGTGAATGTAGCATCCTCCACAGTCATACGAAAAGCTCTACCCTCTGGTGCAGGAGGGTTCTTTCTCTTCTGACCCACTGACGAAGATTTTACCCCGACTGCCCCTACCCCTGTTCCAGACCCCGACCTCTTTGCAGAAGGGCAATCACCAATCCGATGACCCTCTTTCTAACAGTTCCAGCATACATTATGAGAAAGTTTACAATCTTTTATCTCATGACCAAGAGTACCACAACGAATACATCGCATGGTCTGTGGAGTACACGGCCCTGTATGAGTAGACAGACCTACTACACCACGGTGTCTTCTGACTCGAACCACTTGGTACAAATCTGCGATTCTGATTTCCTTGCCATTTATTCTTTGTCTGAACTCCAGACTGATCTGTTTTGTTTTTCTGGAACACAGATTTACCCTTGTTCATCTTATCCCTAGCCTTAACATCATCCTCAGCTGCTTTGGCTAAAGTAAAGGCTTGAGACAAATTACCTGCCAACCTGGTATTTCCCCTGTATTCTTGCAATAAAGCCCCAATAAAATGTTGTACCTGTGATGGTTCATCCGGTACCCACTGTTTAACAAACCTGAGCTTCTCATTAAACTGTCTAATGAGATCATCAACTGTCATATTATCAGTCATTTGTAATTCCAAGAATTCCTTCCTGATCTTACCCATTTCGAACGCGCTACAGTACTGATCACAAAGTTTACCTTGGAATTGATCCCAAGTGATGGCATTAATAACATCTTTGGAAAGATGAGCAGTTAAGGAATCCCACCAAACCATAGCATCTCCTTTCAGCAAAAGAGTCGCAAACTGGACTCGTGATTTTTCTTCACAGTTACAAGCATCAAGAATCTTAACTGTGTCTCTTATCTGGTTTAAGGTATCACTCGGATTAGTACTACCATGATATTCTTTTGGTTTACAATCCGTAAAGTTTTTATAATTAGCAGTGTACCTCGGTCCAGTTGACGATGGCAATCCAGTAAAATAATACTGATACGGTCCTTGAGAAGGAAACGGATAAGTAAATTGTGGTTGTGTAAACTGATTTACAGCAGAGAATGGTACAGTTACAAGTGGTGGCTCCGATTGAGTTTGAACTATCGGAGGAATCTGTGGTCGAGAAACATAAGTATGTCTTTCCTGTTGCAACACCCGAACCGTATCATGCAGTTCATGTAATTGTCCCTCTAGTTGAAGAATATAATCTTCCCGATCATTATTCTCAGTATTGACCACTGTTCCAACAGACACAGGAGTTTCTAGTATACCAGCTAAAGAAGTTCCAGCTCCAATTGGGGTCGAGGGGGCATCATTCGGGATATCATTGTCAGCCATATCTGTGTCAAACACAACATCTCACCACTTATTAGATAAATCCGTTAGTACACAACATACTAACATCTACTATACAACAATCTATATTCCTTCTAATTCCCATACCCGAGGGTTGTTTGACCACACTCGAGCCAAGATTTGGGAATTGCACACCCGAACATGCACACATTACCAAACCGAGGCTCTGATACCAAATTGTAACACCGTATATTTTTTTTAAACACACTGCGGAAGCGATTAATATAAAACATACAAACTTGTTCACACAGCAAACAAGAACATACTACCAACAAGCGTCAGTATATCAAAATAGTGTTACATAATTTTACAAACGGCTCTTCTAAAAATATATCAGAGTGGTGATCAAGCAACCCAAAACAATCACCTACTTCCAGTTCCAAAGCCTTACCAACTATACCCTGCAAAATGGATTTTAAAGTGGGGAATTAGCACAACGCTAAGTGAATGGAATATCAACAACAACTGATATCAACTATAGCAATTAATGATGAACTACAACATCAAATAATTTGTAACTCCAGAAGACCGGCGGTTCGGCCGAACCTGCAACCAAATGCCGGCCAAAGCATAGGTTTACCGATAGCCTCTTGCTACTTGGGACAATTAAACCCTTCTGATGCAACGAACGCATGAGAAGCTCAGTAACTGTTAACCAATAGCAAACATTGCCCATCCCAAAACAACGATAGCTGACTTCTATCTTTTCTCATGTATGCATATTTATCTCAATTAATTAACACATAGCCAGTTAATCAATATATATACCAGATCAACAGTCTATCTATGTATCAACCACATAAACAGTTGCAACCTTAACCGTTACAACTAATACCACCCGTGAGTTATCATTCCACTCACCTATGTTCTTCAAACACCACGCTCAGTATTCTAATTTCACTGAGTCTTCTCTTCACCTGAGAAAACATTACAATCCAGTCAGTAATCGAATCCTCAATCTCATAAACCATGTATGAATATAACCACACCATACAACAATATACTGAATAGAATTCACATAACAATTTATCAGTAAAACACACAACTGCAACAACATGCTTACGGCCGCAAGCACTATGCTTGCGCCCGCAAACAACATTAATCTTGCAACCGCAAGTAAAACACTTGCCATCACAAGTCACCTCACTTGAACATACTACTTGCGCCCGCATGACATACCCTTGCGGTCGCAAGTGACCAACTGCTTGCGATCGCAAGCCATTCCTTGCGGCCGCAAGTAACTTCGAACAGCAGACCTGCACTTCATCTTCCTGCTTTTGCCCAGCCGAACCAAACCCACAAATACCACATAATAAATTCTGGAAATCAATCCAAACACTTCTAAAACATGCATATAACTCATATAACATGTAAACAACAATAACAACAACATATAAACACCAAACATGATTATACCTAATTATCATCTTCATCAATATCACCATTAATGGAGCTTCATGTTCTTACAACAAAAACCCAACAAGAACTTAACACAAGGATCATGTACTAACCTTAATATACCAACAATCCAACAACAATAACAAATCTTCAAAGATGGACCATGAGTTCTTGAGAGAATTTGAAGAAGAAGAAGAAAGTCACAAATGAGAGAAATGAGTTCTCTCAGTGGGTATTATGTTGACCCAGTCAAACATTTGCACACACACAGTACAAATATCCCACTTCTAGCATACAGTTAATTAATTAAGCAGCCCTACTTAATTAATTAAATATCAACGAGGTATAATCTAACACCCTCATGCAAAAGCGAATACAATGGTACAAATACCATATCAATCAGATAATATAAATATTATCATTTAACTACACAGTAATTATTAATTCTAATAATTATCTACAAATAACAAATATAGCAAATAAACAAATAATAAAAATACTACATAATAAAAAATTACCAGGCCGCAAACGAGGATGTTACAATTATGTTGATAAGCTGAGTGGTCAACTAGAATATACTATTCAAAGTGTGTAGTTATTGATTTTAAAACATTTTCAATTTTATTAGAAAGATGTCTGAAACCTTTTATAAAATATGGTTTAAAATAAAATGTATCATTAAAAGTGATATATATTATATATTGAAAAATATAAATTCAGATATATAAAGATATATGTTCTTAATGGTCCTGAAACTGTATTATTAATGTAAGTAGTTAGCCAAATGTAACACAAAAATAGAAGTGTTAATTATTTATACACAAAACAAGAAACCTTTCTTGAGTTTTTAATATCTCAAATACACTTCTGAAATACAATTTTGAAATAGCCGTGCATGCACGGGTCAATAAACTAGTATTGTTTACATAAAAAAAAATAGAAGATACACATGATGCTTTAAGAAAATAGATGTTGAAAAAAAAGATTAAAAAGAATAGAAAGATTAAAAAGAGGTTAAAAAGGTCAAATTAAAATCAGAGTTGGCATTTTTAAGAAATTAAAAGTAAAAAAATGCAAAAGAGTTCAATATAGTACAAAAAAGACAAAATGGCAAAAATTATGCAAAAGTTTGTATGCAGGAGGTTTTGAACCCAAGACCACCTCCGTGAAAAACCAGCGACTTACCACTCCGCCGAATCAAAATTTGGTTATTGAATCTGTTTTTCAATATATATTATAAACTGTTTTTTTTTTCCTTGAAATTGTATGGTAATATAATTCGATTTCTCGCAAATTTGCAACAACTATTTCCGCGAATTTGAAAGGGTTCTTTTCTTTAACGAATGAATTTCCCACAAATTCAAATGGGCACTTTTAATTACCCACATATCTTTAACTGATTAAAAACTATAATTCAGTGGATTTTCAATACACAAATCATGTACACTTTTTCTAAATTTAGTAACATATATCCAATATTAAGTTCCCTTGACAATATATCTAACAAGTTACTATTATACCCGTGAGTTGCTATGAAGTTTTAAAATGAACAAAATATAAAAATAATATTTAAGCATATAAATTTAGAATAAAGTAGAATTTTTTTTAAAATATTTAGGTTTATAAAAAGCAATTTGATTCGTATTCAAATCCATTCACATTCTACTTTTCATGTCTCATAATCATTTAGTATTACTAATAATGATTCATATTCAAATCCATTCACATTCTATTGTATTTAAAAAATGAATATATGAGAGTAGTCGCTTATATTAAATCAAAAATTGGTCACTTTGTAAGTCTCACTCTCATATTTCTGAGATAATATAATGGATCATGTTTAACTAAACATGAATGAATTTTAACTTAAATATTAGAGCTAATTACAAAGATAGTCCCTGTGGTTTGTGGCAAATTTCACATTCAGTCCTTTAAACTCGAAAATTACACAAACAGTCCTTATGGTAAACGACTTGTTTCACATTCAGTCCTTTAGCCTAACAGAAGTTAAGTCCCGCCGTTAGTTTGGCCCACGTGAGTTGCACACGAGGGTATAAGCGTCATTTACCTCTATCTCTCTTACTTTATTAGTACGGCCCTACAACGACAGTTAAGGCTTATTCATCATCTCCTTCCCTGCTTCTTTCTAAAAAACGATACCAGTACAAACCCTAACCAGCTAAAAACCAGCAACATCTTCAATCTTGCAGCTTCATCTTTGGCCAATTTCAGCTTCACTTCAAGGGCGTTCTTTGATCTTAACAAACCAGGTATGATACTCATTGATCGAGGACACATTGGGGGATCAACCCACCCAAAAAAGCTGCAAGCCGATGACTATATAACAAAAAAAAACCCTAGTCTCTGTTAATCGACTTCGCAAAATAATAAATACAGCAATAGAAAGATCATACCTTTTGAGGGCACGAATAGAAACGACGCCCGGGATTATTATCGGTCCATGATGTTCTTATGATGGTTTCTTTGCCACACCAACACCTACCCATGTTCATCGCCATTATACTACTGGTATCGTTTTTTAGAAAGAAGCAGGGAAGGAGATGATGAATAAGCCTTAACTGTCGTTGTAGGGCCGTACTAATAAAGTAAGAGAGATAGAGGTAAATGACGCTTATACCCTCGTGTGCAACTCACGTGGGTCAAACTAACGGCGGGACTTAACTTCTGTTAGGCTAAAGGACTGAATGTGAAACAAGTCGTTTACCATAAGGACTGTTTGTGTAATTTTCGAGTTTAAAGGACTGAATGTGAAATTTGCCACAAACCACAGGGACTATCTTTGTAATTAGCTCTAAATATTATATGTTAAAAGTAATAAAAAGAAAAAATAACAATAAAATTAAATATATTGAATTATAAGTATAACAGCATGATATTCCTAATTAAAATAGCAACATGAGCTATTGGGATAGAAGAAAAAAGAGACATGGTCTTTTTTAAATGTTAAAAAGAAAAAAAAGTAAAAATATTACTACATAGACAAACTCCTAACGTGGGGCTTAGAGGGAATCCTACCTTACCACTGCGACAAACGTAAGTTTGTTTATGTTTCTGAATACTTAATATATAACCATTTATCAAGAAGTTATGTCTAATAAATGTTAGTATATAAAATATGCAAAAATCATATTTTAAATTTTAAGTCTAAATTTTTTTTAATTTTATTATACACTATCAGTAATTATGATTGAATCGTGTAGTATTATAGCAAAAGATGTGTTAGGTATCGTTTCCCAGAGAATGGTAGGATTATAATAAATAACTAAATCTTACTAATTAACCAAAATTAAATATTAAAAAAGAGCATGTGAATGTAGCAACTAATCGTTACTAAGATTTTAAAACGATCAATTAAATGAATTAAATCAAAACTAAATCAAAAGCAACCACAAACAAACAGAGTAAATTATATATATATATATATATATATATATATATATATATATATATATATAGGAAAAAGTTCATGCGAGAATCATTCTTAGTGCGAGAACCAATCTGAGCCGTCCAATTCCCCATCCTTCAATGTCATTGCCCACCTATGAATTCCTCACATGCACCCTGCCACACTCTATCCCTCCACGCTCTCCATCCGTTTAACTTCCCATACCCAAGGAACGGCTGAGATTGGTTCTCGCGATTCTCACACTAACAACGGTTCTCGCATGAACCTTCCCCTATATATATATATATATATATATATATATATATATATATATATATATATATATATATATATATATATAAATTGAATCAATAAAGAACCATGTGTTAAACAAAGAACCTAAAGAACCAATCTGGACCTTTAGATCATGAATATCAATGGATAAGATTGATCGATGGCAAAACTGTAATTATTATGTATTAATTTAGAAATAATAGGGCAAAAATGTAATTATCCCCCTCTAACACCCACGATTTTTTTTAAAAAAAACCCCCAAAAACTTTGAATTGCCATAACTTTTTAAGTTTTGTGAATTTAATCAAAAAAATTATACCATTCTTTTAGTTTTTTAATCCTCTTTCAAACGAGATCACTCTTCCTATACTTTTCGAAAAAAAATTTGAAAATGTTTTTTTTTTTGCATTTTGGCGCTGCATAGTTTGAATTACCCAGCTCAAAATGCAAATTACGGATTTTGCATTTTGCATTTAGGCTTGAATGAACCCAACTCAAAATGCAAACTACGGATTTTGCATTTAGGCTTGAATGAACCCAACTTAAAATGCAAACTACGAAGTTTGCATTTAGGCTTGAATTACCCAGCTCAAAATGCAAACTACGGATTTTGCATTTGGGTTTGAATGAACCCAGCTCAAAATGCAAACTTTGCATTTAAAAAAAAGTTTCAGAAATATATCAAGTCCGGTCTTGTTTGAAAGAGGACGAAAAACTGAAACTAATGATATAATTTTTTTGTTAAAATTCTTAAAAACGAACGAGTTATGATCATTTAAAGTAAATGGAGGTTTTTTTTTTTTAATTTGGGGTTGCTGGGGGAAGAGCTGATGACGATGCTGAAATTGTTTTTTTTTTTAATTTTCCTTTTTTACCGCTAAACTATGTGCCACGTGTCATCACCAGAGGTGGTTCTTTAGGTTCTATGTTTAAGAGTGGTTCTTTGCTTAACCATACCCTATATATATATATATATATATATATATATATATATATATATATATATATATATATATATATATATATATATATATATATATATATATATATATATATATATATATAGGGAAAAGTTCATGCGAGAACCGTTGTTAGTGCGAGAACCGCGAGAACCAATCTCGGCCGTTACTTGGATATGGGAATTTTCATGGATGGTGAGCGTGGAGGGATAGAGTATGGCAGGGTGCATGTGAGGAATTCATAGGTGGACAATGACATTGTATGAGAGGGAATTGGACGGCTCAGATTGGTTCTCGCAGTTCTCGCACTAAGAATGGTTCTCGCATGAATTTATATATATATATATATATATATATATATATATATATATATATATATATATATATATATATATATATATATATATATATATATAACATTTGACAGGCTTATGAATAGTACAACTTTTGTCATTTTCTGTAAAGAATATAATTATATATTTTATGTACCTAGCTTGAAACAAAAAACACTCTTAGCCTAATGGTAAGGCACTAAGGCGTACTAAGGCATACTACTGTTGGGCTTGACAACCCAGTTTCTAACCATGTTAAAAAAATTAATTTTTTTTTCTTAAACTTCGAACTCCACGTATCAGGCCCTTTCTCCAATTAGATCCAAGAGTTAAAAAAAATTTCTTTCTTAAATTTTTTAATAATTAGTATTTCAACAATTGGAATAGTTTTCTGATAGTTCTTTTTCATAATGAGATTGTGATTTTTTTACAAAAAACTAAATGGTTATAATATAACATATTTCAATCGTAGATATTTTACATTATTTTCCAATTTACTACAAATACTCATGCCTAAACGTTAATTTTTATCATTTTAATTATTCTAAACCCCGCTGCAACGCGCGGGTGAAAAAAACAACTCGTTAAAGATATTTGTCTAGAGTCAAATTTACCTACTCTTGATATATTATAAAATATGAATTATGTAAGTTATAATAATTCTAACAGGTAAGGTAACTTAATTATCTCCCAAATTACTAAGTTAAATAATCAATTAAATTAAGTAGAGAATTCAACCTTTTTAAACTCGCGTAAGTAACTAGACCATATTTACAATCCAATAGCAATCCAATAATTGACTCATCCCCCGAAGTCGTGCTTTAATCTATTAACTCATGTTTCCTAGATTAACACTAACTTACTATTTACATTAACAACCAACGGATCCTAAATATCATCATAATATTTATCAATTATCATGCAATTTTACAAGGCAAATCACATATATGGCATACATGCATAGGGTTGGCAAATCCTGACACGATCCGAAACCCAACCCGAACCTAACACGATTTAGGTCGACACGAACACGACACAAAACTTAATTGAGTCAAAATAGGTCGATCCGAAAATTACACGAAACTTTTCGACATGAACACGATAATCTGAAAGTAACCTTGTTTAACACGAACTTTTTATAATAAATAAAAAACCCAAAAAATCATTTAACTTAAAAATATTTAGAAATTTAAAATTATAAATAATAACTAATTAGTAATTTAGTATATAAAAAAATAGAAAATGGCACACTTTTACCTCCAAAGTTGGTGACGTAACATTTGAAATTTTCATTATTGATAAATTAATAAATGTTAAATAAAAAAACATGTTACTAACTTAATGTGTAATTATACAAAAGAATAGAAATAAGATAATTAGGAAGAAAAGAGGGAAAGCGGAAAAGGGGGAAGTCTCTAAACCCAATAGAATTCTTGATCAATATCGTAGTTCTATGTCACCGCGTACTATTGAAGCTTTGATATGCACACGAGACTGGTTATTTGGAGAAGCAAGTAAACTCGTAAAGTGTGAATATATATTTTTCGACATGCTTTGAGGTATTATATGCTTAAAACTATATATTTCATATTTTGCCATTTTTATTTCTCTTAATGGAGATGTAACAGAAGTGAATATGGATGAACTCGTTCGGAATTTCAATGAAGAAATAATTTTAATCGCTAATGAGGTCACACATTCAAATACGTGGTGAGAAGCTGAGAATTGTTTAAGAGAATATGTTATTTAATATTTTAGATTTGAAATATGCATATTATGTCATTTCATATTTTCCTAATCATATTTCTCTCTATGTCTTTTTTAATTAGATATGATGATGCATCTTAGAGACTAGCGGAGGTGACAAGGTGTTTGGACTTTGAAGGTGCAATGTTTATTGTCATTGTGACAATAATATGATGATGTATTCATGTGTTTGATAATATATTAGTCGTGTGTTTGATGATATTTAGTCGTATGTTTGAATTCTCAAACTTATGTTGTGAATTTTATTTGTATTTGTGTTTTAGAACTATTATATTAGTTTTATAATTTTGATTTTTGATGCTTGTTAAGTTGAACAAATAAAGTATTAAAATGAGTAATAAAAATTATTAAAGTTAAAATAAGAAAGTTATACATGCAACATTTTTCTAAAATATAATTCGATATGAAACTCGACATGAAAATCAAGTTATTTGACTGAATACATAACTTGATTTTTTCTCCAAAAAATGGGTTGTCACGAAACACGACCCGAACCGAACATGAATTAAGTGACACGAACTGAACACGACACGAAACTAAATTGGATCAAAAACGGGTCGACACGAAAATAACACGAAAATGGTTAACACGAACATGACCCGAACCATTTAACACGAACACGACCTGAATTATCAGGTTTATAATACATAAATTGATTAAAAGTTAAAATTATTAAAGAAGATCATCTCAATCTTTAATGAGATCTAACTTGTAAGAATCAAATCATAACATAATTCATAGAACAAAAATATATCAATCCATTGATTTCATCTAATCATCACTCCCCAAGTAAAAATATACATCTTATGTAGCCGCTAAAAGTAATGTAGACTTAAAAACCCTTTTTGTGTTTTTAGTCTCCACGCAACTACGCAAGCATACAAAATGAAGAATAAAATATCTAAAAGTACGCATGCTTTTTTTATATCTTCTTTCATTGTTATTTATCGCATGGAGGTCCAGGCCCCAAGAATTACTATGCATTTTGGGTTCTTCATTTATGGTTTTGTCTTTTCTAATACTTGCCAATTGCCATACCTGACCAGCCCACTTTGTTGTTTTTCTTTCTTTCTTTGTTGTGTTGATCAGCCCATGCATTTCATAATATCACATATTCACAGCTACCAAATTAATAAAAGGGTTTGAATCAAACTTACCTATTTTTTTTAGCGGGGTATCACTTCACAAAATCAGATATCACTAAGCTATAAGCCCTTTACTAAATTAAACTTACCTATAACATTGTCATCTTGGACATAGTAATAAGAAACACTTTGAGAAGATACATAAAGATGGACTTCTAGAGTTATTCGATCTACAGTCATTTCAGAATTGAGGATCTTGTTTCTTGTGAATTTTTCAGTCCATGTGCAAAAAAAACTATCCCCTTAAACACACACACATAAGTAAAAATTCAGTGATACAATGATATTCGGTAACTAAACCAATATAACGGAAATATAATAGTTTATTCTATATAATTATTTGAATTGTGAAGTTCCTTAACATTATTGGAAGTAAATTGTGAATTATCATTTCTTAATTATCAATACTTTATAAGATATTAATCTCAATACCTATTATTATCAATTTATTAAGTTTTTCTTATGATATTCTGAACTAGAAGTCTAGAAGTTGGACGTCAAAAACTTAAACCTTAAGAAACTTATTTTTACAGATGTTACCATTATTAGAATATACACTGTAACACCGTGCTTTTGAAACCCAGATTTTTCATTTTAATAATAGAAATTCAAGAATCCAAACTGCGTGTATCCGTTTGTAAACTGAACTTAAGCCAAATCTGTTTTTCAAAACTCAGTAATTGCAGCGGAAAATATAAAAGTGGCTATTAATTACAATCAAAATCAGCCACAGTATACAAAAGATTCGTTGGTGTTACTTAAATTGTTCACCGACCACACAAACAAGTTTATACAAACATAAACAGTAATTAAGTAACCAAGACAAGTGTTCCTCCCAAAAGATAAGTAACATCCAGCAGGTACCCAAAGCTCACATGCCTAAGTGTCACCTGCAGTCATGGGGAGAGTATCTGTTAGCTAATTAAAGCTAGTGAGCATAAGATAGCATAATCAGTAATACAAACATATCACATATCATCAACATCAAACAGTGCTATCCTAGCATCTCGCGATGAGCTGGCACAGCCAGAAGGAAGCATAATCTTGCAGGGTAGCGAACCCGGCTCAACACTCCTAACTGGGGAAACCAGACACATCAACCGCGCGGGTGGGTGAGCGGGTAGCGGTCCACCGTTGCGTTATGGAGCCATAGACTCCATGGGGTACATCAATCAGCTGATCCCCCTCATCGCACGAGGAACATTAGGCTAGCCAAACCCTAAATACCTATCCAGGTACCGTTGACGCTATCATCGACCCGAAGGCCTCAAGGCATCCCAGACCGCAGTCTGCCCTCGATCAAGGACTACAAATAGCCCCCATATCTCGGATCCGATCACAAACACATAATTGACCCATTCAGGGCCTCATAGAGCGCATACATATCATATCATAATCATGATTCAACGGTTACGTGTGTCATGCATAAATATAGCATACAGTGCGCATTTCAAGCATACACCAGTGTTAATTACATTTCATGTAACTACTTACACATACTAATAACATGTAACATGATTATATTAATTAGTATGTTATCCTATACTCACCTGTGAGGCTAGAGGCTAAAGTAAACAAATATCGTGCTCGTCGCGTTCTTCTTCTGAGTCGTACAGTTTACCTATAAGACAATACTCGTGTTTAGTCACTTCACACAAGTACATTAACTATTATAACTAATATGAATCCTCTAATGATGCCACTAGACTATGTAGAACCCTAAACGAGCGTCCCGTACACTAAAACGTCGAAAAACAGCAAACAAACAACGCACTATAGCTGGACAGGCCCCATGCGATCGCAAGAGAGGTCTATGCGATTGCAAGGACCCTGGAACACCCCTTTGCGATCGCAAGGGAATACCATGCGATCGCATGGCAGCCCAGATCAGTGCAGTGGCGATTTTCCAGCCCCTGTTCAGTCCTTATGCAAAGCAAAACCAATTCCAGCCTTTCCAATTCAATTTTCCAGTGTTTACACATCAAACATAGCATCAAAACAAGTCTAGAAACATACAATCAACAAGTTCTAACTAAGGATTGAAGCTTTAGGATCAAAATCTTCAACTTTGACCCATTTGAAGCTTTTAATGAAATTTGATTCAAATCACTATTTTAGCTCAAGATTATGACTCCTAGATGTTTAGAAATCATGTAGAAACAGATTGGAATACACGAATTCAATTATGGATAGCTAATTCGATTTTTAGCCATTTTTGACCTAACCTTTAAGAACACAAGAACAAAGGAAAAGGATGATGAACTTACAAGGAATGATATGAAGATGAGTCTTGTGTTCTGCCTCAGACTTGGAATATATGAGAATATCGTCAATGAATACTATCACGAACTTATCAAGAAAAGGGCGACATACACGATTCATCAAGTCCATAAACACAGCCGGAGCATTTGTCAAACCAAAAGGCATCACAAGAAATTCGTAATGCCCGTATCTGGTTCGAAAAGCTGTTACAGGAACATCCTCCTCGCGTACCCGAACTTGATGATAACCAGACCGAAGATCAATTTTAGAAAAACAAGTAGCACCTTGTAGCTGATCAAACAAATCATCTATGCGAGGAAGAGGGTACTTATTCTTTATAGTTCTTTTATTTAACTCCCTGTAGTCTATGGACATACGCATCGTCCCGTCTTTCTTTTTGACAAATAAGACTGGAGCTCCCCAAGGCGAAGAGCTGGGACGAATAAAGCCTTTATCAAGGAGTTCTTGAATTTGAGTCATCATATCGCGAATTTCAGATAGAGCGAGATGATAAGGAGCTCTTGCTACAGGTGTAGCATCTGGAACAAGATGAATTTGATATTCTACATCTCGTATCGGTGGTAATCCGGGTAATTCATCAGGAAAGACAGCAGGGTATTCAGACACCACCCTTATGTCACAAACAGCTTTCTTTTCCATCTTCGTGTCAACCACATAAGCCAAGTAAGAATCACATCCTTTGGCTATTGATTTGTGAGCTTTCACTGCTGAGATCAAAGGAATTTCAGACTTCCTCCGTTCACCACGAGCCATAGCATATGACCCATTGGGTAAAGGAATCTTGATTAATTTCTTAGAACATAGAATCTCGGCATTTTGATTAACAAGCCAATCCATGCCGACAACCGCATCAAAACCAGAGATAAACAAAAGCAACAAAGATATAGGAAAACTATGACTGTCAATTTCAAGTGAAGCTTATGGAATTGATGAAGTAACGGGCACTAACTTACCATCAGCAACTTCCACATCAACCAGACTTGTCATAAGAGAACTAGGAAGTTGAATTCTTTCACATAATTTCAGAGAAATAAAGGAGTAAGTAGCACCAGAATCAAACAGAATACATGCAGGCATTGAATTAATTAAGAATGTGCCTGTAATAACATCACCTGCTATCTTGGCCTCGTCTGCCGTCATCTGGAAAGCCCTGCCAGCTGCCTGTGGTGCATTCTCCTTTTTCGGCCCCGACGATGATCCTCCGGCTCCTCCTGATCCCCGTCCCTGACTTGATCTGCATTCAGACGAGCGATGTCCCGGTTTGAAGCATTTATAACAAACATTTCCTTTAAAGTGACACGCATCAGTAGAATGCCCCTTCTGCCCGCATTTGTAACAACGGGCTGTGTCCTGGGTACAATGGCCAGTGTGGTTAGAACGACATTGGGAACACCATGGAGTATTAGACGGGCTATATCTCTGGGTACCCTGTTGTTGTCGAGACCCACCACTCCAATTTCTCCACCCCGAAGACTGATCAAATTTCCTCTTAAAACCACCACTCGTAGATTCCTTTTTCTGCACATGATCGCTTTCATACTGTCGTGCCATCTCGAACGCGATATCTAAAGACATAGCACTTCTGACTGAAGCTCGATAATCCGGTGGAAGAGTTTTGGCAAACCGGTTTGAGTGAATCACTTGCTGCCAGATCAAATTTCATAATATCACATATTCACAGGCACAGCTGCCAAATTAATAAAAGGGTTTGAATCAAACTTATCTATTTTTTTTAGCGGGGTATCACTTCACAAAATCAGATATTACTGAGCTATAAGCCCTTTACTAAATTAAACTTACCTATAACATTGTCATCTTGGACATAGTAATAAGAAACACTTTGAGAAGATACATAAAGATGGACTTCTAGAGTTATTCGATCTACAGTCATTTCAGAATTGAGGATCTTGTTTCTTGTGAATTTTTCAGTCCATGTGCAAAAAAAACTATCCCCTTAAACACACACACACACACATAAGTAAAAATTCAGTGATACAATGATATTCGGTAACTAAACCAATATAACGGAAATATAATAGTTTATTCTATATAATTATTTGAATTGTGAAGTTCCTTAACATTATTGGAAGTAAATTGTGAATTATCATTTCTTAATTATCAATACTTTATAAGATATTAATCTCAATACCTATTATTATCAATCTATTAAGTTTTTATTATGATATTCTGAACTAGAAGTCTAGAAGTTGGACGTCAAAAACTTAAACCTTAAGAAACTTATTTCTACAGATGTTACCATTATTAGAATATACACTGTTACTAGAATAGTCAACAAGACTTTTATATGCAATAATTGCATATATATGGTTGAAAGTTGAAACCTAAACAACTATTATATATCTAAACAAACATGACTTGTGATGTGGATCGAATGTTAAATATTTCAGTTTCTTCTTGATTTCCTCAACCTTGACGCCTCATATGTTCTTCTCGATTCCCACATGATGAATAAATTTTCCTAATATGTTTTTCTTTGACTCATAGAATAACTATTTTAAATATGGGCTTCGTAGTATTCTATTTTATATAGTAGTTTTGGAAAATTATAACATTATATCTATGTATAATATATATGTATATAAAAAGTTAGGCACCCTCTTAAACGTGGACCATGTACGGTCGCACCTTCTGCACTTCTTCAAATATACTCCTGATAAATAAATTAGTGTATGCGTCTGTTCCGTTGTTAAAGAAGGATTGTTGTCCTTAATGTTTGTGCATATATAGCCTTATAGCCTAGTCATGTGGTTGTGTTTCTTGTGGATGTTTGTGCTTGTTGGCGATCATACCATCATAGCATAATTATACGATTTCATCAAAATCAATCTATGGTCGAACTAGAGTACTTAATATATAAGAAAAAGGTAGCGTATTTACTAAGAGAAATTCGTTTTTGCATAGTAATAAGTGCCTTGATACTTACTAATATATATATATATATATATATATATATATATATATATATAGGGGAGGGTTCATGCGAGAACCGCGAGAACCAATCTCAGCCGTTCCTTGGATATGGGAAGTATCATGGATTGAGAGCGTGGAGGGATAGGGTGTGGCAGGGTGCATGTGAGGAATTCATGGGTGGGCAATGACATTGAAAGAGGGGGAATTGGACGGCTTAGATTGGTTCTCGCGGTTCTCCCGCTAACAACGGTTCTCGCATGAACTTTTGTCTATATATATATATATATATATATATATATATATATATATATATATATATATATATATATATATATATATATATATATATATATATATATAGGGGATTGTTCAAACGAGAACCGTTTTTCGTACGAGAATTGCGAGAACCAATTATAGCCAATGATCAAAGAGATGGAGGGTTGAGATTAAAGAGTTGTTAATGGATAACTTTAAACTAATCAAACTTATCTTTAATTAATTAAGGGTAGTTTGGACATTTTTACATTACCCCCACATTTTTTAAACTAATATATACTTCAAACGGAAAAGTGTTAAATTACGAAAATTATACCAAATTAACGAGAAAAATTATGCTCTTTAATTTGAGACCGGTCTTGATATATATTCCAAAAAAAATTATGTTTGCTGGGTTTTTTTTCTGTACAGCTCGAAATTTGCACTAGTGCAAATTTTGCAAAATTGCAAATTTTGTTATGTTTTTTTTCTGTACAACTCAAAATTTGCACTAATGCAAATTTTGCACATATTTACCTGGTTTTTTCAACACATGTGTAGATATGCACATGTGCAAAATTTGCACTTGTGCGAAATTGCACTAGTACTGCAAATTTCGAGCTGTACTGAAAAAAAAACCCCAAGAAATATGATTTTTTTTCCAAAAAAATATAGCAAGATCGCTCTTAATTAAAGAGCATAGTTTTGTCATTAATTTGGTATAATTTTTTGTAATTTAACACCATTTCGTTTTGATCGATATATTAGTTTTAAAAAAGTGAGGAAAATGTACAAATGTTCATACTACCCTTTCCTATTTAAATTAAATAAAAAGGACATGACATTAAATGATTGGTCAGAAATGGTTCTCGACAACTTTCATTTGCTGGTTTTTTTTTCACTACAACTCGACATTTGCACATGTGCAAATATGTAAAATTTGCACAAGTGCAAATTTTTTTCACAGGTGCAAGTGCAAATATATTTGCACATCTGTAAATATGCAAATATTGCACAAATACAAATATTTTTACACATGTGCAAATATATCTTTGACTTTTAGTTTGTAACAATAGATACATTTTAGATTATCCACTTCTCCTTACCAAAAGATAATATTAAAAAAATTGAACCTAAAATTAGATCCTATAACCCACATATGTTTCACCTAATTGAAAGAAAAAAAATAATTGTGTACAATAAAGCACACAAAAAAGAAACCAATAAAAATATGTCAAAAATATCTATTTCTCTTTTTAAAATTTGTGTCACTCTCTTTCATTTAACCATGTATGTTGCAGACCCATGGACCTTTTCCTAAAACCAAAACCCCTCCAGCTTCAACCCTTCTCCTCTAATTCCATCTTAAACATCGATTCTTGACTTGAAATTCATTTTAAATTTTGAGGAGAAAATTTAGTAGGAGATCTCACCTCAAATGGGTTTACCGATTGTTCTTCAACGGATCTCGAATCATGTATATTCTAGGATTCGTTCTTCAATAGATTTGCTCAAATCGAAATATTGATGACGGTGGCTTCCGGTGTTAATAACGGGGGTCGACGGAGGTGAGGGCCACGGTGGTTGGTGGCTATGGATGTTAATAGTCAATGTCGACATATTTGTTCAACGAGCGGCGACCGATGGCTTTTCGTAGATGGGTATTAACAGGCGACTGGTGCTAGCCGGGTGTTAACGGTGGTCGAGGTCTGGCGGCGGTCACTTGGCAATGGTATCCGATGATGGTCGAGTCGCCGGTGCAAGTAGGTGGAAGATGAAGGTTGGTGGAAATAGATTGCAGATCTGGTGGAGGGCCGGTTTAAGGTCGATCTCCGGTGGAAACAAATTGCAGATCGGATGGTTTCGGGTCGGTCAAAACGTTAGAGAGCTTAGTTCTATAGTTGGAATCACAGCAAGTGATGATGCTTTCCATGATCGTCGGTGGCGATTTTAGGTGGTTGGTTAATTTGAGTGTGTCGCCGGTAAGGATAAGAGGAATGCGGTGGTCGTCGGTGGTATGGACATCGTCATGTTAGAATTGATTTAGGGTAGCTGCACATTTAATTAGTATTTGGAGTAGCCGCATATTTAATTGGAGATTTGTGGGTGAGGTCTGTGTGTTTGAGTATATTTTATTTATTGGACAAAAATACCCTTTTGAGTTTAAAAAGGTTGTTTTGTAATGGATAATAAATGATTGGTCAGGATTGGTTCTCGTAGTTCTCGTACGAAGAACGGTTCTCGTTTGAACCGCGGCCTATATATATAGGGATGAGATCCACTAAAAAGAATCTTATTCTACAAAAAGTAAAGAGAAATCTCAGCCACTCATTTTCCAATAACCACTCTTATAAAATTGGCTTTTTTTTATATTAATTAAAAAAAATGCAGAAAAGGGTATAATAGTCATTTAACCAATTTCTTACTTCAACGTCTGAAATTTCAACAGATCACAAATTCATACACTGAAATTGATTCAGAACTTAAAAATTGAAATTGATTCAGAACTTAGATTTCTCCATAACTGTTTCGATACACAGTTAAAAAACAGATGCACAACTAAAACTTGATTTACAACCTAAAAAACAACTCAAAACAGAGGATTATTCATCTACAAACAACTCAAAACTTGATTCACAACAATAAAATACAACTGATGAACAGAATTCATACATCAAACAACGGATGAACACAATTCATATATAAATCAATCAAAACACAATTCAAAAAACAACTAATGCACAAATTCAAAACAAAAATAAACAGATAAATTCGATTATGAATACCAATAATCAATGGACAAGCAACCACATAGACGGAAGCAGATGTGGTTTTCCGTTGACAGCATCTCTAAATTACAAATATGGGTTCCTGCTGATCGATTTCAATTTTGTGCGTCTATCACACGAATCAACAGCAAGCGTCGATCTTGGAACAATCGGTCACTGTGCATCGCAAAAAGTTGCGAACGGCGAAGTGATACCGGAAAAATACGAACGGCTTGCGATGACAGGCGAAAAACGATGTTCAAACGGCGAGAGGCGAAAGAATCTTTTGCGAACGGCGACGGCAGTGGATGGCATACGGGAGGTATCGATATGGTCTACACAGCGGCGCTTACAAAAGCGACGGCGGAGAGCAGTGCCTCACAAAATCGACGTTGTACAGCACATTTAGGGTTTCTGTCTTGATGCTACCGTCGGAAGATGCACACAGGCGGCATAATTAGGATTCGTGATGAGGGCGGCGACGATGGCCGATTAGGTTTTCGTGAGGGTAGTGGGACTGGAATTAGTTTGCCACGAGTGCATCAGTTTGATGGGGGAAGATGGCTGGGCGACGACGGTTTCTCTGTTTTCGTAAAATCGGCGACAAGATTTAGAAATCGGCGATGGCGTATTGCAGCACTAGGGTTTTCTGTTTTCGTGGTGCATAAGAGATGGATATACGGCGGCGATATTACAAGAGCGGTGGAGGATGAAGACAGGCGGCTGAGCTTGAATGGCGATTAGGGTTTCGGGAGGAGAGGGGACGGTATTTTGATTTTTTTGAATGGCGATGGTGATTAGGTTTCTGGGAAACTGAAACAATTAAAGTGGGTGAGAGAAATCTTTGATTTTTTCAAAAAGTTCCTAATTTACCCTTTTGTTAGTTTTTTTAAAATGTCACGTGTCAGGCTCAGAATTCTCTTTACTTTTTTTATCCTAATTCTCTTTTTATTTGATCCTGATTATATATATATATATATATATATATATATATATATATATATATATATATATATATATATATATATATATATATATATATATATATATGTATATATATATATATAGGGTGAGGATCAAGTAAAAGGTATATTAACGTAAAAATGGTAATAGGCAATAAAAAATCCTTTTTATTGATTAAAACTAGTTCTTAATCGATTTTTTTTTATGAATCTAACATATTCATCACTTTTTACACAACAAAAGAGATTTTCAAATACAGATTTTGAAACCAAAATTTTGGAATAATTTGGTGATGAACAAAATACTTTCATCTAAAAAGTGATGTATATGTTGGATTCATCAAAAAGAAATCGATGAAGAACTAGTTTTACTCAATAAAGATGATGAACTAACAATTATCAGTTGATGTATATACTGAAAAACTATCACTAATCATCTCTCTTACACTCTGTACTTTAATTTACCTTTTATTTGATCTCATCCCTATATATATATATATATATATATATATATATATATATATATATATAGACAAATGAAGAAAGCTATATGGAGAGACGGTATATATTGTGTGTGTTTTATATTGCATTTTGTATATTGTATAAATTTATTAAGGTTTTGATAATATTAGTTTTATAAAACCGTAGACCCGTTGTTTGATTTACAATTATTTAATTGCTTAAATTTGATATGCAATTTATTGTAGAACAATAGATACAACAAAATTCTATACAATGACGATTAAATGCATGTTGTTATCATGTGTACAAGTTTAATACAACTTGACCCCACCTCAAATTTAAACCACTTCATCCAATCACTAGGGCACTTGTGGTTGTGATTTTACACGATGGCCGGTCATAACTAACGCTACAACTGACACTTGTTGTATGAACACTCTTTGTCCGGAGTCTCATAAAGTACTGAGAGCTCAATGCAATGCATTGGTACCGCTAGCTACCAACTAATTGTAATGTTAGCATATACTCTATAAATCTACATACAACTTGAGTTTTTTACTAAACAACCAGATCTATCGTAAAAAGTATGTAATAGAGTTTAGTTATTTAATTAGAAGCTGAGTTTTTATTATCGGTTTGTTATGCGAAAGTAGCCTCAATGATGCCTTCTGTCAAGCAATGGGAGGCAAGTTGGCATTTCATCCACATATGTTGAAGTAGTGGAAGAAGAGGTTGATTTCACGATTGATCCACTTTTGCGTTTCTAATTATGCTCTTGGAGAGTACGTGATGACAAAGAGGAAAATGTATATCCTTCCCTCATCATTATCCTCTACTCCTACTCTCTGTCTAATCCATAATTTCTATATGCATATATTTGTTAATTATTCCTCCTCCACTTCCGCCTCAATCTATGTCCTTTTCGTTGCTTTAATCCTTAACCTATAAAGCACGTACTCCACTTCTTTTTCAACTCAAAGTATATATACTCTAAAATTACATTTGTATTTTCAAAATTTTAAACTGGCACTTAAGAATCATCACATGTCATGTTGTGTCACAAGTCTGAATGGTATTTAGTTAATTAGAATCACATTGATCTTAAAAAACAATAATCAGGAATTTAATTCTAATTATATTTGGTGCAGTAAATGAAATTTTGTGAGCGTCGAGCAATTCCCAAACGATGCATGTACCATATAATCCATTAATTCTGTTTCAACACCTTTTTTTTTTAACTTTTCTCTTAAAAGTGAATAAGAGGACAAGTAAAAAATATGAAATTAGTTTGTTTCCAAAATAATAGTTGATCATAAGCTTAGTGATTTTTCTATATTCAACTAGCCCATATATATGTTAGCCAGCTAGATTATGTGTTTTGTATCACATGCAAGTCATAGGTATTAGCAAGTGAAGTGAATAACAAAATTATGATTGGTTTTTAATTAGTGGGTCCTTACAAAAATCAATTTTACTGAGGAGGGATATATGTGATGGCTTTAGCTGTGTTTTGACATGATAAAAAGATATACCCTCTTCCTTATTCTCCTGTTAAAAGCTGTTTTTCTTCTTCTTTCAATTCACAAGTGAGTTGTGGGGTCAAAATCTAATAAACTTTTTTAAGGCTAACACTTCCACTTTGTATTGCTTTTCTTTCTTTCAGCAGGGGTATGTTGTACATTTGTGGATCTTAATTTGTTCTGGAATCCTAACATGCAAAACAAAAGAGATATTAAAGTTGCTTCCTTTTTAATTAAGTAGGTCCTGCATGCTCTTGCATTGGAAGGTATATGCTGTCATACATTGGGCATTATCAGTCAACCCCACCCCCACCCTACCCCACCCTGAAAGCTGATACTCAGTATTTAACATTTACATAAAGTTATTAACATTATATATACTATCAATTTAGTTCATCTACTTTATAAAGATCTGATTGAGCCATCTATCTTTTAAAGTGCATTTGGTGTGAGGAGATCGTTTCGATTTATGTTGGATTCTTGATCTTTATCTTTATATTCAAGTTTTCACGATGTTATGATGGTGTTTGGAGATTATCAATATATGGCGAATGATTATCTACAGCCACTTCAAAAGTCTTGAAAAGATGGTGTTTTTGGCTCTATGGGCAGCAGTGGCATATATATTAGTGCTATTACAGGTTGTAAATATAATAGTCGGTGATGGTTTACCACCGTGGAAAAAGTGTTACGTGGGCGGTGCTGACTGCGGTGATGGTGGCAATGGGTACCAGCTGCCAACACCGTTGTTGGTTGACGGTGGTTGAGACCTTTAATTATGATTCAACATACACACGAGTGGGGCTATTAGGGTTTAGCAGATTCGATGGTACACAAAGGGCTAGACCCACGTGTTAAGATGAGAACAAAACTCGTACCATATATATTCTTTAAGCAAATCCCGGTGGTTAGCTTGGTTTGTCAAACTATAAGATTTTGTTTATTGGATTTAAAAATGTGTAAATTGTATCAAAATACCAAAAATAAATTTTTTTTTTCAAAGTGGCAACAAACTTATTTTTTTTTATAAGAATACAGTTACTTTCAACTTTTTCAAAGTTGGTCATTTA
Organism: Pulicaria dysenterica; assembly: GCA_947179395.2. Taxonomy (NCBI): domain Eukaryota; kingdom Viridiplantae; phylum Streptophyta; class Magnoliopsida; order Asterales; family Asteraceae; genus Pulicaria; species Pulicaria dysenterica. Next base: position 11,345,932 of record OX359292.1, read on the forward strand.
GCTATTTCCTTTTTATTATGTTTCTTTACAGTTCTTTGACAAATATCCACACATTGCGCCATCATAAAACCTAAACTATTGAGCAAGGTGTTCTTAATTTAATTTGTTTTTGGGTTGAGGGAGTTCTTATATGATCAAACAATGAACGGATTCCATGTTCTTATATGCACACAAAGGAAGGTCACTACTTGAGTTCCATGTTGAGATTTTGTAGTATTGAGCGTATCTCCATGGAAAGGTGTGATCCATTTTTGAAAGAGAGGAAAATTGAATCTGAGGTATATCGGACCATTCAAGGTGATTGCAAGAGTTGGAAAAGTAACTTATCGACTGTACAGGAAGAGTTTTTAAGATACATAACACGTTGCATGTATCTCACCTACAAATGTGTTTGGATGACGAATAAACATTTGTGCTATTGGAAGACATCACAGTGGAAGACAAGTTAAACTATATAGAAAGACTAGTTGCAATACTAGAAAGAAAGCTAAACAATTATGTAAAAAACAGATTTGGATCGTTAAGGTACAGTGAGAGCATCGTAAGAGTTCAAAAATGTAATACATGATTTCGGAAATGTAATATTGACTATATAAATACAATTGGAAGTTGAAGTTAAAAAATAAGAAGAGTTATCCTGCTATATTGAGATATGTAATATAATAAGTAAGGATGAGGGACATGTTTTGATAAGTAAGGAAAATGTGAAAAAGTGTATATATATAAAATAAATTAAGGCTCTCAAAGCCCCATACTATGTGTGTGCATGGTGTCAAACCGAGAAGAACAAGAAGCTTGGAATAACTCAACCATTTTAGCACCCTTTTTGCTTGGAATTTATGAATTCTTATCCTTCTATGATCAATTTCATACGAGTCATACCGCATTCGGTTCAGGAGTTGTAGGGTTTTGCATTGTCTATGATGTGTAGAAGCTGCGCTTATGAACCAAGAGCATAGATCACCCTTAGATCTTGTAATTATACTTGATGAAAACTAAATTAAATTGCCAGGGTTTGCTTAAATGATGCTACAATTGTAAAGATAATTATACAATTAAACTGAGTATATAATGAATTTAGAATTTAAAGCTATGACTGTAAAACCATGAATCACGAAGTGCTATAACGCACTAAATCGTTAAGTATGTGTGATTGCCTCATGAATCGCAAAATAATGTATTGCCGAATCGTAAAGTATAACCCTTAGAAACTTTTAGTCCCAAAAAAAATTATTAATTAGATACTGTTTAATTATAACACATAGTTTTTATCTTAGTAATACTAACGGGTGTAAGGTTTTTTTTCTGTTTAAGGTTGGTGACTTGGTTCAAGCCTCATTGAGAAATAGGTGTAGAATTTTGAATAACTACATTTTTGTTGTTATAAAAAAATTAAATTACAATTTTAGTCCTTGTAGTTTACGTGAAATTAACAGGGTTATTCTCAAGGTCCAAATATTACAAATTCAATCCCTTATCCCGATTCCTTTTCGCATATGGTTCCTGCCTCTTAACACAGTTGGAAAGGGGTGTTAAGTTAGCGAGCGTGACCTACACACGAGGAACATATGAAAATTTTACCCTGAGCAAGTTTCAAACACCAACCATTGTAGTGCTCTCCTTTCTTTTGCATTTGATGACCTTTATGTTCAAAATGGTATTATGTTCTTGTGGTCATCCAACTGTGATTCGCTCATCATGGACATCATCTAACCCTCGGGTGATTAGTAGTGTAAATTTGTTAATGGTTTATTTTGCTGACCTAAATTTCTTTACCCACCATTTTATATATAGGTCGATATTGTGGTTTTATAGGGGCAAATGGGTTTTTTGTGTCCAAGAATTGTGGTGTTTATCCCCAAGTTGTTGAATAGGTGTTTAAAAGTTTCATCTAGTTTGTAATTGGGTAATGGATATTTATTTCTAACTGTTTATGTTTTTTAGTTGAAATAATTAGAAAATAGGGTGTAGTTGTCTTTTAGAATTAGGAGTGAATGTAATGACCAAAATTAGTTATGAATTTTGGATTGTAAGAACTACTTTAATGTGATAAGAAAATGAAATGTTTAATTAAGACCAGCTTCGAAGTTATTGAGTACCATCTCGGAGTATGTTTTCAATTATGTTGACCAAACCAGTATAACTAAACAATTGTATTATTTATTTTTTTTAACAGCAAAATCAACATATATTCATCAAAATCACAATGTTCAAAGATCATAGAAAAGATCACAATCAATGAACTCCACATAATTTACCTTACCATTAACATAACTCTTGCCATGAGCTTTAGTTAAAAATCCACCATGATTGATCAATCCATCACGTGAAGATAAAATGCTTCTTACTATCAAATTGAGTAAAACAAGCTTTTAACTTGCCCGCACTTCGTGTAGGGTTAACATTATTCTTTAGATCAAGTTAAAATATATAGTTGAATATTTATAGAAAAACATATATATAGCCGCTTACTAAAATGCTTCCAACTATGTAAAAAATGGAAGCAAGGTGTAGGCCTTTTTTTTCAATGCTTTTAAATGTGACTACTTACCAAATTTAATGAAACATCTCAAGAGAATTAAAGAATGCATTTATAAAATCTTAAAGTTTTGACTTTTTGTGAATAAACTTTCAATTAAAAGATAACTTTTGTTATTATTGATTGCTTAAGAAATAAAGTTAAAGTTGTATAAGTGCTATACAATTTCTCATAATATTATCAAGGTGTTTTGTTTTTTTAAACTTATGATAAAGAAACAAAATTAGAATTATTTCTAAAGTTAATCTAGTATTATTAAATGAATACTTTAGTGATTTGTGAAAATAAAAATTAGAAATAAAAGAAATATTGCAATATTCATGTAAGACATTAATGTGCCGCTTGTCAAAACATATATAACCCAACTAATAGTTACAACTTTCATGTATTTCAAATTCTCATGAGATTTAAGCATCTCGTGTATCATGATATAAATGTGTATTTACAAAAATACCCTTCATTTTCTCATGATAAATTACCTATCACCAGTACTAGAAAATCACCATTTACCTACTGACTTTCCGACGGAAAAATTCCGTTGGAAAGGAGCAACTTTACGAAGGATTTCCGACGGAGTTGCGTCGGATAACAGTTAGTTGGAAATCCGTCGGAAACCATAGAAATACCGACGGATTAGCGACAGATCTGCGAGGGAAGAATGTCGTTGGCATTCCGTCGGAAAATTCTGTTGGGAATCCGACGCAAAGTTAATCCGCCAGAAATCCGTCGGAAAAATCTGTTGCAAATCCGTCACAAATCTATCCATCGCAAATCCGTCGGAAATTTCCGACAGATTTCCGACGGACGTTTATAATTTTCATATTTCTTAAGAATTATGATCGTTTTTTGTATATATTTACATATTTTATGATAATAGAAGTTTTCTTTTCTTATAAATAAATATATATATATATACACGTATACTACGTACCTTCATGTTTTATATATAAGCATACACGTATAGGTTTTATCATTTATATATATATATATATGTGTGTGTGTGTGTGTTTATATATACACGTATACCGTTGCTTCTTCACTGAAGGTATATGTATCCAACTCTGTGTACCGCTCTATCTCTCTCTCTATTTAAGTATCTCTCTCTTTGGGTATTTCTCTCTCTCTCTCTCTATCTCTCTCTCTCTGTTTGCTTCTTCACAACCGCAGTTCGTTCTTTCTATGTTTTGTATTTGTTGTTTGAATATTGAAAGTGGTTATCAACTGGAAAGTGGTATTTGTATTTGTTGTTCCATTGGTAGTTTCCAGATTAGCTTATTATTGGTTATGAATATTGAAAGTGGTTAAATTAACATGATGTTATACTTTGTCTATGATATTGAATGTAAAGTACCTTGAAATGTGAAGGGTTCATATTTTTTTTATTGTTGTTTATGAACTTGAAATGTGAAAGTGTTAAAAAATGTGAATTGTTAATAAATTTTTGATTGTTGTTGTATATGAACTTGAAATGAGAAGTGTTCAAAATATTTTAATTGTTGTTATCTATGAACTTGAAATATGAAGTGTTAAAATCTTTTTGTTATGGTTTAATCTAACTTTATCTTCATCGTTTTCAGAAAGGAAGCCTATTGTTGCGGACTTGCTGTAGCTTGTAGACCTTTGGAAGTCTATTTCTAAAATTTGGTTCCTAGTAGTTTTAACCAGGGCTTGTACAACATACTTGTTCGTTGCTTTTGTTATTGAACATTTCGGAGTTGTATTTTAGTAGTTAGCTATTGACTGTTGTTAAAAAATGTGAAATTAAAATTCTTGAATATATTATAACATTTATTGATGCAAAATTCTATTCAATTAAATTTTAATCGAGTCGAGCTGAATGGAGCTCGATCTTGGCATTGTGCCGGCTTGTCTCGGCTTGATTACACCTATAGTAGTGCATCTTGCTGGTTTTTATTTTATTTTGATTTTTTTTTAAAATTCGTCGGAAAACTATAGGAAACATTGTCCGTCGGAAATCCGTTAGAAACGTTGTCCGTCGTAAATCCGTCGGAAACGTGATCCGTCGTAAGGTTATTAGCAAAAAAGACATTCCCTTATGACGACTAAGGTTATCTACGATGATTACGTCCTTACGGGTTATTCCCAAAGTGGATGGTAATCCTAATATTAGTTAGCTTGCAAAACGGTTTGGATATCTGGGTTTAAAGAAATCAACAAACCATCGACACTTTAAGTGTAATTTACTCAAAAAAATTATATGGTGATCACAAACAACTTTTCTTTTTAACAAAATTATTTATCATTTAATGTTATTATTTTTCAAGATTTATATTCTGCCAAAAGCAATAAAACAAGAGAATACAAAAATATGATGAGGGGATATTCATCCTCACAATCAACAGTGAAGGGAAATTGCATTGACATGCTCACCTTCTAAAGCAAATTACTTTGTTCAACAATAATGGAAGTGTGATAAAGAGACGTCTTCCTCTCACATCTTCAACAAATCATTGGCACGACAAAATAATCGTCAATTTTGCTTATATAACATATTTAAAAAATGCAATCAAATTAATTTTTATTTCTTTTCTAATATTGATGCAGTAAAATCAGCCAGTGATATTTAACCAAAATTGTAGTTGTAGTTATGTAATATACTATCGCGCGCATAAATGTATTATATACTAGACATTCGATTTTCAAACTCTACAATTAATAAAATTTAAGTAATTAACCGGTTATACAAAGAGATTCAATTACAATCGGTTTTTGAATTCTATAACTAACGAAAATTAACATATTTAGTTACACATGCGGAACAAGGTTTATGCAACGTCATATTCTTTATAAAAGCAAAGCTTTATACCACATCATCTCAAGCGTAAAATACTACTATAAGAAATTAGAAGATTAAAGTTGTATCTTATTGTTTCTTAATTTAATTTGCCTTTGTTGCAACTAATATCGGAGATACTAAATTACACCTATCACTATAACATAAACATCTTTTTGTTTCGCAAAAATCTGTAAGAAACCTTTGTCTCCATCGAATTTCCCACATAATGTGACAGTGGATTAAATCATTGTAGGATAATCATTTTTTAGGAATTTTCCACGGATTTTGCACGTATTACATACAAGGGAAATCAAGTAGAAAATTTCCCACATATTTGCAAGATCATCTTTATGTACGGATTTCCAACAACAATCTTTACTCATGGATTTGCAACAACTATCTTTCACATCGATTTGCATGGGGGTTTGGAAATTGGTGATCTGAAGATGAAAAACCATGCAATAATTTCTAAATGGTTGTGGCGTTACTGGAATGGGGAGAATTATGTTTGGAAAAGTTTAGTCAAATGTAAGTACGGAGACTTTATTTTTGATAGGGGGTTAGGGGTGCCTTTCAATAAGTTGTCGTTGATCTGGATGAATATAGTGTCGGTGAGCAATTCTGAGAGTAGGTTAAGCAATATAATCAACGAAGGTTTTGTCGTGACGCTGGGTAAGGGTGACTTATTTGATTTTTGGAATGATAAATGGTGCGGAGGGGTCGAGTTAAAATAGAGGTTTCCAAGAATTTTTGCCCTAGCGGTTAAAAAGGAAGGGAAGGTGAGTGGTTTTGGTAAGTGGAAGGGTTCGGGCAGGGTATGGAAGATAGAATTGAGGAGAAGAGCCTTCGACTGGGAAGTTGATGTATATAGTGAGTTCATGGAGGTATTGGAGTCTCATTGCCCGAGGAAGAAGCAGGTGGATAGGGTAATCTGGAAGTTTGATAATAGTGGTGAATTTTCTTTGGGAAGTCTATTAAATAAAGCTACTGAGGAGGTAAGTGTTCTAGGAGTAGCTAAAGTCTGGGAGTACTGGGGACCCCCTAGGGTGCGCCTGTTTGTATGGCAAGCGGTTTGGAACGGTATTCCTACAAGGATGAAGCTAGTAAGGAGAGGAGTACTGAGACCGATCGAAAGCAAGTGTCCGTTCTGTAATAGTGAAAGTGAATCTTCGGTATACTTGTTGCTACATTGCAAAAAATCTTGGGAGGTATGGTCTAGGGTGATGAGTTTGGTTGGCTTAAATTGGGTAGTTCCTAGAAGTGTGGTGGATTTAGTGGAGTCCTGGCCATTTTTATGTAGCAGTAAGTGGATTAGGAAAATGTGGGTGTTGGTGTTGTACGGGGTGTTGTGGACGCCGTGGACTGAGAGAAATAGTGTAGTCTTTAATAATAAACAAGCGTGTGTGGAAATAGTAGTAGATTTGGTATGGATCAGAGTAGGGCAATGGTGTTTTGCGAAATGGCCCACGGTGGCTGGGTCTTCCTTAGATATGTGCATAAGACCGGTGGAGGTCCTGAGGGGAGATAATTTGTTGTCCATCGAGAACTGCAGTACCGTTGGGGTGGGGGTGGATAGTATAGTCTTGTTCGTAGATGGGTCGGTGAGCTGTGTGGGGGGTAGGGCAGGTATTGGCGGTGTGTTTAGGGGAGCGGATAATGGTCCGGTCCGCTAATAGGTGCTTTTTCCAAGTCTATAGCAGCGTGCACGCCTCTAATGGCAGAAATGGAAGCTGTGTTTTATGGGCTTTTAGTTCTGAGGAGTAATAGGTCAGCTGATTTTGGCTCAATAAGGATTTTCTCTAATTCTCTACAACTGGTTAATTTAGTCAATGCTGAAGAGGACCCTCCTACGGAAGTGGTCGAGGTTCTATGTAGAATCAATAACTTACTCAAGGTGTTTGAGAAGAATGTTGTTTAGCATCTCCCAAGAGAATTAAATAGGGAGGCCGATTCTTTAGCTAGGGAAGGAGCGAGTAGGTATGCTCCCTGGATAGCTTGGGTATAGGCCGGAGTTCGTGTTTGTTCGTGTTTATTGTAAGATGTCTAACTATGCAGGATTCTAGCTTGTATTTTGTACATGTATGATGATGTAGTTTGGAGTTATGAGCGGCGATGAAGAACTGGTAAGGTAATTCGATGGTGTAGCTTGTATGGCAAATGCGTCTTAGCATCTGGGGGGTGGAGTCTGCGTGTTTGGTCACTGTTTCAGTGTGGGTTGAGTTCTGAGTGTGTTTCGTGTCTATATGGGTAGAGGGGTAGGCGGTAGTGTTTGGGTTGTGGTTGGAGTATGTTTCGGTTCGTGTGTGTTGTGGTAAAGGGGGTTATGTGTGTGTTTCTAAGTAGTAGGGTGTTGGGTGGTGTCATGGGGTGTGGCCACTGTGTTATTCGGCCTCGGGTGGGTGGATCTGTGTGTCGGGTTTTGCTCTATTCCGAGATGGTGGTATAAGGCAAATTGTTGGACCTGAAATCTAACTTTGAAATTCCATGAGTTATATCTGGGTGGGGGCTGGGATGGTGATATAAGGGTGCTGCTGGTAGTTCTAGTGGATGTGGCTACATTTCTTTATGGTGTTAAGGTGACACGGTATATGCACACAATCCACATTGCTTTCCTACGCCTAGTAGCCATGGTCATAGGTTAGTTTTGGGGGCTTCTGTATTGTGCTGGTGGGTGCACTCCTTGTAGCCATTGTGTGATAAGGGGGTATATCAAACCCTGCTGATTTGCTAGGCCATCTAGTTTTAGCCAATTCAAATCCGTCTTTCAAGCCTCAGAGATTTGTGGTTGTGTGGTATAATAAATACTATCTTTGGGTGGGGTGGGCTGGTGTAGGGATGTGTTTGGGTAGAGGCTGGTGTGGTTTGTAACACTGTTCTCACTAACACTATTTTAAATACGCGCGGAAGCTTAATTAACAAAATATAATATAATATAATTTGATTAAACACAACTACAACAGATTTTGCTTTACAAATACATTTACAGTGTTACTACAAAACAGACTATTATACAAAACTACTGATATCAGAGTATAGATCTGTCCCAATTTCCAGTTTAACTCCTGTCATCCATATACTATGTATATCCTGTAAAAGAGTACAACAGTGGGGGATTAGCACAATGCTAAGTGAGAGAATAGATTTCACAAACATACAAGGCATAAGCCCAAAACAACAATGCTCAAACAACAAGAGAACCGGGGGTCTTGCGGGACCTTCAACCAATGCCGGCCAAAGCAAATGTTTACCGATAGCCAAGTTACAACAGACAACAATAATAGTACTTCTTGATTACAACAAATGCAAATCAAGACAACTACTAATACTGTATATCTGTAAACATAGGCCCAGCTGAATAACAACCGCCAAGCTGATCTCACAACAACGTCATGTATATACAGAAAAAGAGCAAACAATCAGGTGATATATCTCATACATCCAAGATATATATCCACTCACCAATATCTTCAAAAGTTCAGGTAACTCAGTCTATTCTCAATTACTGAGTCTTGTCTCCACCTGAACAAACAACTAATAGTCAGTATTTGCTTAATCAACACACAATAAGCACAATACTATATTCAAACATATATGTACATATAATTACCAGTACATATCAACTCATGTATATACAATCAATACACACAATTCACTATTACTCTTTACTTCTTGTAATTTAGTGAATTCATCCAACTCCTTAACTTTGACAATTCATACATCCTTTTCATAAGCCAAGGCAACAAGGTCATGTTTTATCTTCAAATCATCCAAGAATTGATCTTTCATAACACAACCTTCACAAATTCCGAGCATAGGTATTGTTGGAATTCCGATTGTTTCAAATCCGATTAAATCAAATACGATTGAACCAATTCCGATGAAATCAAATCCGAGATAAGGCTAAATCCGATAAAACATGAATTCCGATCATTTAAATCCGAGAAATGGCAATTCCGAGCAAAGGTAATTCCGAAATAATCGGATTCCTTGTCAATGCACAATCCGATAAAGGGCACAATCCGAGAAAAGCCCAAATCCGATCAAGTCTTACAATCCGATAAAATATCAAATCCGAGTAACATGGAATCCGATAAAATCTAGCAATCCGATAGACTTAAAATCCGAGAAATATACAATCCGATAAAACAATCAGAATCCGATAATAGCTAAGGCAATTGTTTCAGTTTCTCGGATTCTCAACAATCCGATTAAATTTAATCGGATTTCTCCTAATCCGATCCATTCAAACACAAAATCCGATCGATTCATACTTATCAAATCCGACAGAATCAAAAATCATCCTTAACTTCAATTTAATTCTGATTTTAAGCATGCAACAACATATATGTTTCCAGAATTTAATTCTAACATATATTGATCATTCTAACATCATAATCTAACATACATGCAACCTAAAATCATCAAGTTATCATATATTTGCATTTAATCGGATTTCACATATAAACTCAAATAAATCTGAAACTAATTGACAATTAACATATGATTCTAATTCTAACCTCTTGATGATGTTAATTGCTTCAATTCAGTTAATTGTGAAATCAAGATCAACAAATTTTCAAATTCTTTCTTCCTTCTTCTTGCTTCTCGGCCGAGACACAAACACACACACTCACCTTTTGGTTATTGCATGCAAATGAGAATGAAAGTTGCAATTGAGGTGGTTTAGGTGTCAAAACCGTGACACCTCATACTCCACCCACAAAACCCTCACAATTAATTATAATTATTAACTAATCACATTTTAATTAAATTTAATTAATTAAAACACACAAACAAATAATTAACAACTGAACCAAAATTAAGAATCTTAATTACCTTAATCCTACTAGGCCGGTAAGGAGGGTGTTACATGGTTGGGGGCCATTATAGGTCATGGGGCCATAAGGGGGTGGTTATGGTGTGTATCTGGTGTTTTATGGAGGATGCAGGTGTTGCTCGGGTTCCCTCCCCTGTTCTAACCATTTTGAGCCACAAAGTTTGTTCTTGCTAGGTTAGGGTTGTTAATATCTATTTATGTGCTGAGTGGGGGTGAGTTTGATATATTTTCCTTTGTTTAGATAGATAGTGTTACCCAGTTGAGCCTCAGAGTTCTTTTGTCAGATGCTGCTTATTCCCCTGATATTATGAGTGTTTCGATAAGCAACTATGACTATGGTGCTTCTATGGGTTTTTGGTGTTATGGGTGATGTCCTGATTAGGGATGGCAAAATACCCCGAACCCGACGGGGAAACCCGAAACCCGGTGAGATTTGGGTCGGGTCGGGTTAAGACGTTTCGGGTCGGGGTCGGGGATCGGGGCAAAGTTCGGGGATTTGTTCGGGTTCGGGTTCGGTATCGGGTTAAGGTACCCCCGCCCCGCCCCGCCCCGCCCCGCCCCGCCCCGATATATATATATTTATTGATTAAAAAAAATTATATACATATATTATAATTTGTAAATAGGTTAAGTTTAGGTTTTAAAATCTGTTCCTTCTTTCTCCTTTTCTCCAGCCGCCAACCCTCCTCCCTGACTCTCATTCTTTTCTCTCCAAACACCCCACACGCACCAGCCCTCGACTCCACCCCCTGGCCCCTGCCCTCGACTCCACCCCTCTGCCCTCGCCGAGTCACCAGAAGCAGTAGGCGGACGGAAGCAGCACCTCGACGCAGCAGACGGAAGCAGCAGCTCGACGCAAGCAGGCGGAAGCAGCAGATCGGCAGACCGCCGCAGCAGGCGAAGGAGCAGGCCGCCGTACCAGGCGGAAGCAGCAGACCAGTAGATCGCCGCAGCAGGAGGAAGCAGCCGGCGAAGCAGTAGATCGCAACAGCAGGCGGCAGTAGGAGGCGGCAGTATGTTATAGTGTGGAGTAATTAATGATATTTCCCAGATTCATTTGCTCACTGCTGTGTTTTCTTAGATTCTCGATATTGACCAGATTCATTTGCTCATGTTGTCTTTTTCTATTAATTAATGAATATGTTATAGTGTTATGTTTCCTACTCTATTATGTTTCTTTTAGGTTATATGGAACCATTTTGTACAAGTTCTAGTTATGTTGTTTTACAACAATCTTGTAGATAATCTAATATGTAATTTGTGCAAGAAATCCGTAGGGTTAGACAATGGATTTAATCATGTTAACAAAGACTTGGTTTGCATTGTATTTTGGCATCATAATTTTCCAGCTTTTGGCCCTTCATACATTTTTTTGGCATGATTTTATAGCTACAATTTTTTCATTGGTCGGGTCGGGGATCGGGGTCGGGGATCGGGGATTGTTTTTCGGGTCGGGGTCGGGGACGGGGCATAAAAAATCCCCGACGGGGTGCCCCGAATGAATACCCGACGGGGACGGGGCGGGGACGGGGATCGGTTTTATGTTTTGGGTTCGGGGGCGGGGGAGGCTAAACCCGCCCCGAACCTACCCCGTTGCCATTCCTAGTCCTGATCATGCTATGGTCAATGAATCCATGGTCGATCTTGTTTTTCGTTCTGGTCGCTATTTTGAGTGCTGAGTCGACGTGCGGATAATATGCAGAGTTGAAGATGTTTCAAGCTGAGTGATAGAGTGTTAGTGCATGGGCCGTTGTATGTGCTTTTATGAGCCGAGGATCTTTGGTACGCCGATGTCATATGAAGAGTGAGATATTTGGTTAGTGTGTGTGATTAGTGACATGTTTTGTGTGATATGCTGTAGTGAGTTTTGATGATATAAGTGTGTAATTAAACACTTTGTGTGAATGAAATATTTATATTGGCTGTTAAAAAAACATCCATTTGCAACAACTATCTTTCCCACAAATGTTTGGAACTATTTATTCTATGGATTTTGAATATATTTCTAACTGTTATTTCCCACGGATTTTAAAGAAATGTTCTCTAATCCGATTTCCCACAAATTACCAATAACTAATTCATTGATGTGACTAAAAATAAGAAATCTTATATCTATACTATATTATAAAGCATTTAGCTATTTTGCTTAAACTTTTAAAATTTTAAGTAATTTGAAAATACAAATATACTCCCTAATCATTAGTATATTGTAGGTTGGAGTATATAAATATACTATTGGGTTGTCATTTTTGCTTGAAGGATATTATTGAAAAATAGGTTTCCTTGTTAATTAAATTGTTGCAAAAGTTAGTACTCTTGAATTAGGAAATTAGATGACTTCCATAAGGAAAGTAAATAGAAAATTAATACAAAAATCTCTCAAGACAAGAGAGAATATTGTTTTAACAAAGGGTTGTGCTAAATAAACAACCCTTTTACTAAAAAACATCCTTTATAATTAAATTTATATTTATTTCCAATTATAACTATTGATTTAAATATATAATTAATACAACTACATTTTCTAAATATTTTTTTATAATTAGATTCTTTTTCCATAAATGTAATAACTTCTTTTTAACTAATTATTGTGTATTATTAGTTTTTGTTTTATGCAAATCGTCTTTTATGTAGAAAATTTCTAATTTCTTCTGCTAAATTTTCATATCTTATCATTCACTAAATAATTAAATATTAGTTTCACTAGTTATTTTCTTTAATTACATAGATTGATATTAACACATATTTCAATTTAATTAATAGGAGGGTGTTTAAAAAATTTAATTTAAGGCTATAAAAGATCTCTTAATATAAATTACCATAACGCTAAAAAAATAGTAGATAAAATAAAAATATATTATTGTTATATCATTTTTGTCATTTTTAAATTAAACTTTATACGTATTATTTTCACCTAATTTTAATTTTTACAAAATATTGCTATTAAATTTTACTTTTCATACCTTTTTGGTTATAATTATTATATTTTTTAAAAATTAAAATTATTATTTTATTTTTATCAACATCATTAGAATTGTAGTTATTTTTCTCCATATATTAATCTCAACATTTCTACAAAATTATTTAATAGCAAATCCCTAACTGCAACTATTAGAAGGAGATTATCTAATACCTACCATTTCGGCTTATTATATCCGTCACAAAGCCCCCAACTGCAACTGGATGGCAATCCATGTATATGTCACGTTTGGAATGTTATAGACAACTGAAGCCTAGTGTTCCGAAAACACATCCTATAGATATAGATGAGTATGCTTAAATAATGTTTTCTTATAATTTTAATATTAATGGTCATTTTAATCAATTATGTTTTTCAATGCTTAAAAATGTTTATTGCAAAATGTTTATTTAATTATTTTGAAAATGTTTATTACATTTATGGAATAAAGAATCTAATTATATAAAAAGAAATTTTGAAAGTTTACTTGTATTAATTATCTTATTTAAAACAATACTTATAATTTTGGAAATAAAACAAATCTAATTAAGAAGGGTGTTTTTTTAGCAAATTAGGATTGTTTATTTAGCCAACCCCTTTAAGAAATCACACTTTCTCCCATTTGGATATTACTAAGAAAATCAAATTAAAAAAAGAAAATATTATTCGACTTAGTTTTTATCAAAACAACAGTATTTTTTCATTCAATTTGTTATAAACAATTATTTTATTGCCCCGCGCGATGCGCCGGGTTAAAAGCAAATTATTATTAATTCATAGTATGAGTTATTAATTCATAGTATGAGTCTAATTTGTTATTTATACATTAAAATCGTTATTAAATTTCAAATACTTTACCCCTAAGAAATAAAAAAAATAAAAATAGTAAAACAAAAAAATGTCTTTATGTCATCAATCACAACCTCACATCATTTTCCAACATCCATTGCCACATATTAGAAAATAGTTTTTTTTAAACATAAACCTATACACAAAATTATAACATACGTAACAATTAAAATATAAATTACGCGATATGTCAGAATGAGAGTAAAATTATATTATTTGTTTACGTCTATACATAGTTTTACAAGATTATCTTATCAAATGGTAACAAATTTCAAATAGTTATACTTTTATTAAATATTACTTTACATTTTATATAGAAGATAAGAAAAAAACCAATTTATTCTTTAATGATGTGATAATTTAATTAATTAAGAGGTCAATAGAGCTAAAGCAAAGCCTTGATTGTAGTAGTGTCAAGTTAAGAGAAATCAATTTCTCACCATCTTTCAAATTCTCATGATTTAGTGGCAAAATTATCAAAAACCCCTTAAATATCTCATGAGATAACACCAATTAACTTCCCAAATTGATATATAGTATAATTACTTGGAGGAAAATAAGAAAGAAATTAAATAAAAGGGGTAAATTAGAAGAATAAAAAGGGTAGCATCAAAATCTCATGAGATATAGATATCTCATGATTTATTGTAAATTTACCAAAATGTCCTTTCAAAATCTCATGATAATTTGTCATATTGCTTCTCCAATTGATATATAGTATAATACTTTAGAAGGTAATACAAGAGAATATTTTTCCATCCATCCGCAATATCAGCCTCGGAGCTCCAGCTCCTTCAATACGGCTCTAACGATAGCTAAAACGACTAAACATTCATACAATTTAGTATTGCACATTATTTAAGTTTTTTGGTTCAATCATAAAAAATTCATAATCACCTGGCATCTCATATTAAATAAAAAATGACATTTAATTTTATGCTGAGTCAATTTACTTTAAAAACTTACCTTAAAACCACCACATAATGGTATGAGAATTTACTTCGTATGGTTGAACATTGAAAAATTACAAAGATGAATGATAACAATTGGAACAAGAATGACAATCTAATAGAAGTAGATATTATACAAAACTCATAAGTACATGGACACTAAGTAAGCACCCTATATACAAATATGGAGAATAAAATTGTCTTTGAGGGATTGCAAGACGTGTGGTCGCACATGGCTCATATTTCAAAAGGGGCTATATATATATATATATATATATATATATATATAATATATATATATATATATATATATATATATATATATGGGACGGTTCAAACGAGAACTGTTTTTTGTACGAGAACTGTGAGAACCAATCTTAACCGTTAAGTTGATAAAGTGGAACTCATGGATGTGACGCGTGGGGGGGATCAAGTGTGGCAGGGTGCATGTGAGGAATTCATGGGTGGGTGATGAGATTAAAGGAAGGAGAATTTGATGGCTCAGATTGGTTCTCGCAGTTCTCGTACGAAAAACAGTTCTCGTTTGAACTCTTACATATATATATATATATATATATATATATATATATATATATATATATATATATATATATATATATATGTTACAGTTTTTCAAAGCTCATAATTAAGAAAATAAAATTTTAGAAAGCCCATGTTTTGATTAAAATATTAAAGAAGTGAACATGTTGATTGAATACTTCAAGGAGTTCAGAGAAACAGAATTATCATAAGGCTATCGATGATGATATGGAATTTGTCATTAAAATAAATATTGATCCGGTATTCCCTTAGAGGCGTCAGGTTCATAGATAAAAACAATTAAATGAGAATCAAAGTGATCAAGATGTCTTCATTCTCAGCTCAGGAGAATTATAAAGTTATTATTTTTTTATATATTGTTGATCAAGCTAGTACTTCTCTTACAAGTAGATTTGAATTGTACAAGGGTATGATAAAGTATTTGGTTTGTTGTTTTATCAAAAGTTGAAGGATTTTGATGACAAAGATCTCAAGTTATGTTGTTGTCGTCTTGAATCCACACTTAATTATGATAGACGATAAGATCTTATTGCAAATGAACTTTATATGGAGTTGAAGCGGATTGACGTACACATTTTTACCCGTTGAAACTATCCGACCTTACGAAGTCTTATAATACTTGAAACAAGTTGATTGTTTTCCCAATGCAATTATTGCATATATAGTCTTGTTGACTATATCAGTAGTATCTGTAGAAATAAGATTCTCAAAACTTAAGTTGTTGAAATCCTACTCACGGTACAAAATGTCACAAGAAAAGCTTAATATATTAACAATGTTAGCTATTGAGAACGATATCTTGGAGAATATAGATTACGAAGAGTTGATTAATAACTTTGTTTCCGCTAATGTTGACAAATTTCACGATTTATGTAACTATGTAGGGTAAACGAGTTTACTACATTTCTTTTGTTTTAGTTTTTTATATAATAAATATCGTAGTATTATTGCATTTTTGCTTATGTGTGTGTGTGTGTGTGTGTGTAAAGGGCCCATTCTTTACTTCGCACGTACAGGGCCTTCAAAATCTACGAGTTGGATATTCATCTTTGCTAATCCATACGTTGGATATTCAAGATAAATAAAAACCTAATTACTCAACAAAATAACATTCGATATTCCAGATCGA
This sequence comes from Pulicaria dysenterica, assembly GCA_947179395.2. Lineage (NCBI taxonomy): Eukaryota > Viridiplantae > Streptophyta > Magnoliopsida > Asterales > Asteraceae > Pulicaria > Pulicaria dysenterica. The sequence goes on from OX359292.1 coordinate 11,362,553, forward strand.
TGAACTCTAGGTCTAGGTTTACCATAGAAGAAAAATACACTATGCAGAAGCGTTAGAATATGACCTTTAATTACAATGACATTTTTAAAGTCTAGGTTTACTAACTTTTCAGATTGTGATCAAGCAACTATAATAGAACTTACAATGTTTACCAAGATAAAAAAAACAACCAGACAACTAGCTAGGAACCATTAATCAAAAAGTAGCAAGTATCAATACAAACAACTAACAAGTAATAAAAGAGTGAAAAACAAGTAGGAACCCTGTTATTAGTTAAGTATCAACAAAAACAACTAACAAGTAGGAACCCTAATAGTCATTAGTTAAATATAAGTTTTCTTTTACAAATAGTCTAATTATGAGTAAAATAAAAAATACATTCGTTAGACGATTAATAAATTGACAACTCTAAACGTTTTGCGCTTGGATATACGGATTAGGTATATTCACATGTTTTGTGTTTTTGAGAATATATTTTTTATCGTTCTAGCTCCTTGCTAGTAGTACTAAAATTATCTTGTTGTTTAAAAAAAATAAGCAGAATAAAAAACATAACATGTATTTTAGGAAGTGTTAAATTATTTTGAAACGGACAATTCTTTTTCTTAAAATAGACATCACAAACTCAAGTTACACGAAAAATATTTAATCAAAAGTAATCTTAGCCGAATTACTTGTGGTTTTTTCTAAATAATATGTTTTATTAAATAATAGTACATGTAGAGATATTGACTCAAGTTATATACAAAAAATCTTTAATCGAAACTGATTTTGACGGAATTACTTGTAGTTTCTCCAAATAATAAAACATATTATTTGGAGAAAAATTTCAAACTTGAGTCCATAATCTCTACTTCAAAAAATTTATTGTCTGTTCCAAAATAATTTAACACTTCTAATACATTTATTTTTTCAATTCAATTCTATTAATTTATAATTAGACTATTTGTAAAATTATATCACTTTTTTATTCGAAAAATAAAATGTCATTAGAAAATAATATTTACATCCAATTAGTAAATTCTTTTAAATCTATGATTTTTACTTGTAAACAGTTAGTTTAATAATATAGAAATAAGGAAAACATATTTTAAAGACATGACCAATATAAAATGTTAAGTATTATAACACTAATTAATTAGCAAGGCCTGTTGTGAAGTGATAAAGTATGGCTATTTAGGTTAAAAATTATAAAAATAAAATAATAATCTTCTAATATATATATATATATATATATATATATATATATATATATATATATATATATATATATATAAGATTAATTTGAAAAAAATTATTAGATAATGTGTACACTTTATTTAATAAAAGATTTAATCTTAACCGTTAATTCTTTTAATTTTAAAATTCTGATTTTGACTTTTCAGAGTCAAACTAATGTGAGTTATAAAAAAGACCCTTAATTAAATAATGATAAATATTAAAAAAGTATAAACAATTAAACAATTAAACAATCGTAAATGTAAAAAAAGGTCGATTATAAGCTACTTTAAAACCGTACTTCTTTCTTTATCATTTTTCATATAAATATTAATTATGAATATTTTTGAATTAAGTGATAATTTTTTACCTTTTCGTGGTGCTTTCATTGCTGGTATTGAATTTAACTCCGTCTATCGTCATTTTTTGTAACTCTCATTTTTTCGCGATTTATAAGTATTTAATATAGTTTATTAATGTTTGATATTTATTACTTTTCTAAACCAACCCGTGTGTTACACGAATATTTAAACTAGTAATAAGAATAAAATATTATAATAAAAAATAAGAATTATAAATTATTTAAAATAGTAATATATTTATATGTCCTTTTGAATATATGTAACAGATACATAAAAGATAATTACACTGTTTGTCTTTTAGATTTATACAGATTTTACATATACTTCTTTTTTAGAAATATGAAATAACTATTTTGCCATTAAGTAAAACAAAACTAACAAATTAACTGTGCGCTAACTAAAGAACAAATAATTGATGCAAAGATTATAAGTATAGAGTTTTACTATTTGACTCTTCTTATTCTCACATATATATTAAATCATTCATGTATAATTTCTAATGTAGTTTTTTCACTCACATATGTCATGTTAAGGGGGCTATTTAGATAGGTAATTCTATTAGGGTAAATCGCATTAAATTACAATGAACTTTTTCTTAATAACCATTATATACAATCAACTTTATTTTCTTAAAAATAATACAACAAACTTTTATAAATGTCACATTCTATGCAACTTGTTGTATATTATGAAAGTTATGACAATGTATACAACGGTAACTAAACAATAGACACATACAAAAGTTGTTTGCATACAATGAGAGAATTATTATAGTTAATTGTATTATTTTTAAAATTTTAAAGCTGGTTGTATACAATGATAACTAAGACAAATTACATTTTCATACAATTTACACATTATATTGAGCTCCCTTAATAGTCTATATGGTCCCCTTGATGTGATATATGTGAGTGTGTGACATGAATTAAAAATGGTAATTATGTGATTTGACATCTATGTTATTTGAGATGAGGGGAGCCAAATAGTAGCACTCATTTAGATAATGTAGGGGGTACCAATAGAATCACTCCAAGTATAAAGAGTTAAATACAGTCGATGCACTTTTATATATTATGTTTAATTTTTTTTGTTTACCATTTTTCAACGATCAACATTATTTTTGATTGACACTTTCTTCATATTTATTTATAGCAAAGAATAAAAACTTGAAAGTGACCGCCACACAATAAAAGGTATGTAAATACATGCACCCTTAGACCACACGTAGTAGGAGCCAGAACTCGTTATTGACGATGAGCAGAATAATCCCTTTAACACGCACATCATGATTACGTCATGTAACATCCTCAAATTGGGGCTAGTATATACGTGCCCGGTGTGATTATTTTATTAATTGTTTATATGTTTATTTTAATTACATGCGTTTATGATGCCAACGAATTCGTTTTTAAATAAGGGTTCCAAATAATACCTCGTTAGTTGTTAACTATCTGAGATCGACTGTTTAATTAAACAACTGTATGTTAGGAAGTATCGTGTTTTACTACGTTTATGGATATTTTAAAAATAAGTTTGGCCGACTTTTTGCATATAAGGTCCTTTATGTATAAGTTAGCTCATTTTATGTGTGTGTGTGTGTGTGCGCGCGCGCTAAGGTGTACTTGAGAGAAAAACCAAGAGTTCTTGCAACTTGAATCTTCATCTTGAAGTTTTGTGTTTAGTAATTCTAATATAAGGTATAAAACATGTCCGTGGTTACTTAATTTCAAGATTAGAAATGTTATCATGCCAAAATTTAGTAAGATCACCATGGTTAAGTTCTTGACTAAACTTGAAAATTGGGTATCATGACTTTGTTGGTTTTAAGTGGTTTCAAGTTGTTCATGGAAGTTGTTAATATGATATATGATGAATTTTGAAGTTGTTGATAATTTAAATATATTTTTAGGTGAGTTTTAAAAATGTAAATTCTAGGAATTGTCATGCTGGTTCATAATATAGTTTGAAGATTTGAAGATATTAAGATTAATATGGATAATGAAGAAGTTGATGATGTGTAACTTAGGGAAAATAAACCTTATCTATTCGTTGACTTTTGTGACTTGCTTGTACAATTCGAAAATTATGTGTGCTTCGAATGACATGATCAACTCGAAAAGGGGGTTAGTTCGAAGATTGATTCGAAAGGAAAGCAAGCCGCTCGAAGGCAGTCCATTCGAAGCCTTCAAGTTCGAATTCCTTATATGCTCAGCTCGAAAGTAGTGTTCGAAGTGTGTGTGTATGTGTGTGTTCGAATTACTCTTCATGATGCTCGAAGGCTTCCTTTGAAGCCTTGGTTTGAAACAAGTACATTCGAAAGACATTAGGCGCTCAAAAGAGGTGGTATGAAGGCACTGTAGCCGCTCAAAAGTTTTAACCTCGTTCGAAGACCAGTAGCCAAAGCCCATTCGAAAGCCCATATCGATTTTGGCTCATTCGAAGAAAATAGGCCCGACGCGACGCGTCCAGGGCCTGGCCTTGGCGCGTCCGTGCGTTTTTGGAGTTTTCGCTATTTGTTTAATATTTGTTCGTGATGCATGTTATGTTTAATTGTTATACATGATTATAACATGGTGTTAGTGATTATTATTGATATAATTATATTTATGAACTAAAAACTAACTCTGGTGTTATTGTGTTATCAGGAAGCACAAAGGCTTAGTGATTAGATAACTGAGTAGAATAAGGCTGAGAACGAGATGAGTGGACGTTAACTCACGGATGGTATTAGTTGTAACTGTTATGGTTGTATGGTTTAGCATGTTTGATGCTTTGATAGACTATCGAGTCCAAGATATGTGCAGTTCTAGATCTTCTGATGCATTTGTTGAACATTTCAAGATCTTCTGATGCATTTGTTGCAACAGAAGAGGTAAAACTGTGCCAATTCGTAGATAGCTATCAATAAATCTATGCTTTGGCCTACATTTGGTTGTAGGTTCGGCAGAACCGCCGGCCCTCTGATTTATGTGGTGCCCTACTCCTGAGTAGTCGTTGTGGTTCTGCTATTGCTGTCTATGGCTTGATTTCCATTCACTTAGCTCTGTGCTAATTCCCCACCCTAATTCTCTATTGCAGGTTTTTTTGGTAAGCACGGTAGGTTGCTGGCTTTTGTTGTACAGAGAAATTTTGACCGTCGTTTTGATATTATGTTTTGAAAACGATGAGCCATGCTTTGTAAACTCTTTTTGTAACACAACACAAGATACTATGTTTGCTGTACAATATATTTTTTAAGTTTGTGGATGTTGCTATTTTATTATTTTCTATTGCAATGCTTCCGCCGTATTTTAAAGAAAATGGCTTTGTGCTTACAGTGTTACATGTCCCGTATGTCATGTGCTCGTCATGACGAGATTTAACGATGGGTAATTTTTTAACAATGGTAACATGCACACGCACACGCGCGCGCGTACACACACACACACACACACACATATATATATATATATATATTACATGGGTTAGGATCCTCTCATGTTTATTGACTAAAGTAAGAGAAACACTCTCATGTTTATGACGGAACATGACCAGTCATGTTTGACCAAAACATGAGAGAATCTTAACCCAAATTATGTAGTTTCTCATAAGAAAATAATACTGGTTTTTTTATTATTTATCTTTGAAGGGTTTTTTTAGGGGCAGGAAACAGATTTATCATGCACAACGGAATAAATAACAAAAAACCCCCCTTGTAGTGATCTCATCTAATTCATGAGGGAAACATAAAGCTAAAAGTAGTGGATTTAGGGTTATACCTTTATGATGATCAAAACTTGATTCCAGATAGCTAAAGGTAGAACACCGCTACTGCATCACCTCGAACAAGCTGCTAGACCGCTTAAGGACTTCACCAACGATCAAAGACTCGCGTGTATGCGTGTCTATGTTAGCGCCGATCACCCCCTAGGGGTTGTTTGGTTTCGGCCGTACGAAGAGGAGAGGGAAGGGGAAAACTAGGGTTTAGTTTCTTGCAATTAGTGTCTAATAATTGTGATCCTTTTTAGGATTAATGATATATATATATATATATATATATATATATATATATATATATATATATATATATATATATATATATATATATATATATATAAACCTCATTAAGCCCATGCCCGTTTAATCAAAGTCCAACTTTAATTAAACTATTAACTTATTGTAAAACATACCCTTGGACCTTCTAATTAATTAATAACTATTAATTAACTAGTCCAATTAATATTTAAACTGAATATTATATGCTCCTTTGAATAATAAATAACTTTTATTATTTTTATCTCAATAATTAATTAACTAATTAATTATTTCCACACATAACTTGGTAAAATCCAATTGGTTCTAATTGGGTGTGTAACAGTGTGATCTTTTAGTGTGTTACAACATTGGACACGATGACACGTGTTATCTATCTGTGCACATAATCTAACGGACTCACTTGTGCAAGATAAGTAACACTCCTTGTACACCGTTAGCCTAAGGTGGTCCCCAGCCAGACACTTAGGTTAATCAGGCTATAAGATCTCTTACATCTAGAGATATAATCCATACTTGGATTACACAGGCTTTTCCTTTTACATCGCGATATTTCGTAATTTGAGAATTAGACATGCAGCAGGGATCTTATTCTAAATATTCATATTTTCTCGACTCTGATTTCGACACTCTGCGGTTACGGTTTACCGAATGAAACCTTTCGTTCTACCCGAGCGCGACCACGCATTTTTAGTAGTCTCAACCATCGAGGGGCCCTGAAACATCTCTCCTAAAAAAGAGGTGCAAATTCCATCTTGACTATTTGCAATTTGAGCACACAGCTTCCGCTGCACCTAGACATACCCCTTATGATCACCATGTTACGGTGTGACGTTAGAACGCGCTAAAGTACAAAAGTTACCATGTCCCAAACCAAATATCTCAGGTCTAAGGACAACCTATCAAGTTTACTTATGATAGTGCTCCATGAAGTAAACTCGATGCGGATCACTCACAATATTTATCCTATCTGATAAATATCTACAAATATTTGGTCACATTCTTGTGCTTTAATTCAAACCGAATAAATCATCAAATATTTATATTAGCGTTATCTCCCTAATGTAGCTCCCACTACATTAAGTAGCTACGGGCATTTAGACAATTCATAACTTGATTTGTCATGGATAAGTTAAAACATGCTAAAAATAGACAACAAGAAATAATTATGTTAATACCTCCTATTTCAACCCCATGAAATGTAATTACATAACATAAATAGTCTCAAGTTACATCTATAACAATAATCAAAAACTTGAACTAGCTGCTATATTCTAAGTACTGCATTCCTATAGAATTCACATGTTTCTCATGCTTAGCTCTAGCTAGCGGCTTCGTCAACGGGTCAGCTATTTTGTCGTCCGTCGGTATCTTTTGTAGTCTAATATATCCTCTTCCAATAATCTCTCAGACTAGGTGATACTTTCTGAGTACATGCCTGGTTCGCTGATGACGACAATGCCTGGTTCGCTGATGATCTCTTGGCTCTTTAGCTTGCGCCACAGGCCCTGAGTTATCACATAATATATCATTCGTCCTAGAGATACTGGCAACAACTCTAAGATCCGAGATAAAACCCTAAATCCTAAACCCTAAAGTCGTCTCTGTCGGTTTGGAAACTAGCATCAGTGTAACCAGTTACACTAATCTCATCCATCGAACCTCCAAAGACCAAGAACATGTCTTTTGTCCTTCTCAAATACTTGAGAATATTCTTGACAGCCACCCAATGAGCTTCACCCGGATCTTGTTGATATATGCTCGTGACACTTATAGAATAGGCAACATCGGGCCTAGTACATAATATGACATACATAATTGATCCAATTGCCGAGGCATATGGAATCAATTTCATTTTATCCTGATCTTTACTAGATACAGGACATTGAGCCTTGCTCAAAACCGTGCCAGAATGCATTGTAATAAATCCTTTCTTGGATTCACCCATCTTGAATCTTTTCACGACTTTGTCGATATATGTACTTTGACTAAGTCTAATAAGCCGCTTAGATCTATTTCTATAGATCTTAATACAAGGTATATAAGCAGCTTCTCCCAAGTCTTTCATTTGGAAACATTTACCTAACCAGGATTTTACTCCTTGTAATACGGGTACATAGTTTCCTATTAGCAGTATGTCATCTACATACAAGACTAGGAAGGTTACCGCGCTCCCACTGAACTTAGTGTAAACACACGCTTCGAACTCACTTTTGGTAAAACCAAATTCTTTGATGCTTTCATCAAAGTGTAAGTTCCAACTCCTAGATGTTTGCTTTAACCCATAAATGGATTTTAGAAGTTTGCATACTTTATTAGGAATCTTTGGATCTGCAAAACCATCCGATTGTATCATATATACGTCCTCTGTCAACTTCCCGTTAAGGAAGGCAGTTTTGACATCCATTTGCCATATCTCATAGTCATAATATGCTGATATGGCCATAAGAACGCTAATTGTCTTAAATATTACCACTGGTGAAAAAGTTTCATCATAGTCAACACCATGAGTTTGCGTGAAACATTTTGCCACTAGCATAGCTTTAAAGGTATGCATTTTTCCATCCATGTCGGTCTTTTTCTTGAAGACCCATTTGCACCGAACTGCTTTGCTGTGTTGAGGAAAATCTACTAACTCCCAAACTTGGTTGTCATACATGGATTGCATCTCTGCCTTCATGGCTTCTAGACATTTTTCAGATTCTAAACCTGAAGCAGCATCTTGGTAGGTAGTGGGTTCCGAAAGATGCCCTTCGTCTTGAGAAACTAGGAATCCAAGATACCTATTTGGCTCATGAAGAGACCTACTAGACCTGCGAAGGTCTTGTGTTTGCACTTCTTCCTCAACCACAAACTCGGGTTGAGTCTCAACAATTCTTTGTTGACTTGTAGGTTCGACTATCGGTGGTGGTACTTCTTCTTCTTCAATTTCTTAAAGCTCTATTTCATTTCTTGGAGTTTCCGAATTTAGAAACTTTTCTTCCAAGAATACCCCTCTACGAGCAACAAAGACTTTCTTTTCATCTGGGTTATAGAAATAGTATCCAATGGTTTCTTTGGGATAACCCACGAAGATACACTTATCTGATTTAGGATTGAGTTTATCCGTCAATGTTCGCTTAACATACACCTTACATCCCCAAATCTTGAGAAAATACATTTTGGGATTTTTCCCTGTCCATATCTCGAACGGTGTCTTTTTTACCGATTTTGTCCGAACCCGGTTCAGCATGAACGCCGCTGTCTCGAGTGCGATCCCCCAATACGACAATGGTAATGAAGTTCGACTCATCATTGATCGTACCATGTCAAGCAATATACGATTTCTCTTTTCTGATACACCATTCATCTGAGGTGTATACGGAGGTGTGAGTTGTGAAACAATCCCACATTCTTTCAAATGATCGTCGAATTCTTGACTCAGACATTCGCCACCTCGGTCAGACCGAAGCAACTTTATCTTCCTGTCCAGCTGATTTTGTACTTCACTCTGAAACAGTTAGAACTTGTCAAAACATTAAGATTTTAGTCTCATAAGATAGACGTAACTGAATCTATTGAAATCGTCAGTAAAGGTGATGAAGTACCGGTATCCTCCTTTAGCCTCTGGAGTAAAGGGTCCACACACATCTGTGTATATTATCCCTAGTAGCTCACTTGCCCTTTCATTCTCACTGTTGAAATGCTGCTTTGTCATTTTACCAGGCAAACAAGATTAGCAGACATCATATGACTCTAAGTCAAATGGTTCTAGAATTCCGTCATCTCGGAGTTTCTCTATGCGTTTCTTATTTATATGTCCTAAACGACAATGCCAGAGGTAAGTTTGATTCAAGTTACTCTTGAATCTTTTACTTATATGATATATGTCTTTGTCGTTGTTATCCAGATTTAGCATATATAGACCACTTTGAGAAGTAGCTTTAAAATAGAAAACATCATTTTTGAAACAAGAAATAGTTTTACAATCCAAAACATAATTAAAACCATTGCCTATAAGCAAATCAAATGAGATAACATTTTTGATGAGTCTAGGAACATAATAACAAGGTTCTAGTTCTAAGCCCATGCCCGAAGGCAAACTAAGATCAAGGGAATTCTTTCTCTTTCAATTCAATCTTTGATTAATTATTTGGATTCTGCTATATTTGATCCAGAAGGTTAGCTTAATTGATTGAGATTTGTTAATTTCATTCGGAATTTATGATTTTATATGAATTCCGCATAATGCTTCTTGATTTGATGAACTTAGGTTGTTTGCATGCTAGAATTGATTGATAATTTATGTTGATTATATGCTTAGAATGAATTCTGGAAACATAGATTATATAGATGTGTATAAAACAGCCTAAAATCGAAGTCATAATCGATATTGTTCAAAGAACACTTGAATTATTCGGAATTGGATATGAAGCATGCGGATTTGAGGAATTTCGAACAGTTTTGATCGGATTTAGGGTTAATTCCGAACAAACAGTTAGACTTTATGATAAATTCCGAATACTTGAGAATACCGAATAAATATATACGGAATTAAGACAATCAGCATGAACTGATCGGAATTGGATATGTGCCTTTACCCGGAATTTCATTTAATCGGAATTACATCGATCGGATTTGACTTATATTTGGATTTGGGCCTTTACTGACTTATATTTGGATTTGGGCCTTTACGCGGAATTGAACTTATACGGCATTATGACTTATCCGGAATTTATATAAAACCGCATGGATTGCCTATGCTTGTTCGGAATTACGAAATTGATCCGGAATTATGATAATTCCGCACGACCTATCCGGAATTTGGGACTTGGACTATTTCCTTAACACTTTAATTGGATTTGAGCTTATGATGATAGAACCGTATAATCTCTCCGGAATTTGGGACTTTGAGGATTTCTTTAAAATTCCAGATTATGATGTACTGATTATATATATATCTGTGATATATGTGATATATATGTACACATATGATATATGAATGAGTGTATTAATTATTGTGATCAGTATTAAGGAATATATACTGACTTGTGTTTACATATTCTCAGGAACTAAGAAGACTCGGTGAATTAGTCATCTGAGTGAACTGCAGCCGTGCTGACTTTGGTGAGTGGATCAGTATCCTATATATCTTCGGATATACAGGATATGATATCCTAATTGTAACTATGCTCTTGTTTAATATGTATATATGTTGTTTTGGAGATCGGCGTGGCGGATTTTCGGTTGGGCCTGTGTTTAGGGATATATAGTTTTAGTACATTTCTTGATTTGCATTTGTTGTATTCAAGGGTGCTAATATTGTTGTCCATGTTAACCGGGCTATCGGTAAACCTTGGTTTTGGCTGACCTTGGTTGTAGGTGCTTGCAACACCACCGGTTCTCCTGGGATATACGAGCTTTGTGTTTGGGGCATGTTTGCCTTGTATATGTTTAGATATTTGTTCCCTCACTTAGCTTAGTGCTAATTCCTCACTAGTTTATTTTGCAGATCCTCCGTGGTGAGTTCTTGAAGATGATGACTGGGGATATGGACCAACCACTACTCTGATGTCAAATGTTTTTTAATAGAGCCTGTTTTGTAATTAACACTATAGTGGTATTTTGTAAATGACAACGAGACAAAGTTTGTATTTATCTTTTGGTTTTAATGTAAATATATATATAATTAGCTTTCGCACGCAGTTTTATGCTAATTAAAAAGTACAGTGCTACAAATTGGTATCAGAACCCCGGTTTGAGGATTTGCATTGGTGTTGTCATGCAATACTCGAACCAAGGCTCTGGTTAGTCTAGTTTTCCCAGTGTGGGGAATTAATAGTGTAGCTTTGAGGGTAGTTAGTGTGATTATACTAACGGATTAAAAATCTAACAACTGGTGAGATGTTGTGTTAGAACATAATATGGCTGATAACATGAACCAGACAACTACCCCTGTGTCCCCCAGAAGAAACAACAACCAGTCCTCCACTGCAGCTAATGAACAACATCACCGAGCTGGTACTTCTCATAACGGTGAGTCTGATCAACAGGATTATGTGTTACAGTTGGAGGATACACTGCAGACTTTAAGAGAAAGAATTCAGCAGTTAGAACAGTAGCAGCAACAGACTCAATCTTCACAATAGACCTAGAAAATTCACATGCCCAGAGAGATAGCTGTGATTACTCAATCAATACCACCTCCTGTTTATACTGCCACACTGTTTAGTACCTTGTTAACACCATTTGGGACTTTACCCTTACGTGTCAATTCCGCAAGTGACACAACCTCAGCAACCGCAACAGCAGAACTTCTTTATTCTGTGGTATCCAACTCAGGGAAGTTTTAAACCGAGTTGTCAGTATAAGGATTTCATATATTGTCAACCGCCTGAGTATTCAGGAAGTTCAGATCCTAATGTTACTTTAAACATGTTGGGAGAAACTGTCAAGGCATTGGATGCCTGCAACTGTGAAGAGTCTGAAAGGGTGAAATTTGCTACTAGGCGACTGAAAGGTCAAGCTGCAACTTGGTGGGATTCTCTAACAGCACATCTTTCCAGGGAAACTTTGAACTCTGTAACTTGGGAACAATTTCAGATTAAGTTTTGTGAACATTTTTGCAATGCTTATGATTTGACAAAAGTGAAACGAGAGTTTATGGACTTAGCACAGAATGACAATATGACTGTTGATGAATTGAATAACTAGTTTAATGAGACTTTGAGGTTTACAAAGCAGTGGGTGCCTGATGAACCTACTCAGATTGAACATTTTGTTGAAGCTTTACTACCTGAATATCGGGGTAACACTCGGATGGCAACATCATTGATTCAAGCATTCACTTTGGCTAGGGCTGCCGAAGGTGATATGAAAGCGAGGGAGAAAATGAATGTAGAGAAGGGTTCATCTCACAAGACCGGTGGGAATCAGAGTGGGAATCAGAATAAGGGAAAGTGGCAGAGTAATCAGAATCAGGAAGATCAAAATTTTGAGGGTTCAAGATATATACAAGGAAACCAGTGGTGTAGAACTTGCATGTCACATCATACTGGTCTGTGCACACCGCAGACTCGTCGGTGTTTACGTTGTGGTGAATTGAGTCATGAAATTTATGACTGTAGATTTAGAACAAATGTCTGTTGGAATTGTCATGAAGAGGGTCATACATCTGGAGCATGTACAAGCCAGCAAACAGTGGGGACAGGGCAAGGGGTAGTCGATGTCGGGGGATCGTCTTCTGCAGGTCAGAAGAGAAAGAATCCACCTTCTACTGAAAGGAGGGCTTTTAAAATGACATTAAATGAAGTCACTGAAGATGAGAATGTGGCTACGGGTATGATTCTGATAAACTTTGTGTTTGTTCGCGTGTTATTTGAGTTTAGTGTAAATAAAATTTTTATAACTGTGTCATTATGTGATAAATTGAAAACGTCTGCTACTGAGATTGCTTCTTTCTTAAAATAAGAATAGCAAATGGTAGATTAGTGCTTGCTATATAGTTAGTGATTGAGATACAAATAAACTTAGACGAAATCTTCCTTATTGAGCACGATAAGATTCCGAGGACGGAATCTTTTTAAGGGGGAGAGATTTGTAACACCCCCTCTATGGGCTTAGAATAATAAAGGTAATTAAGTTATTTAGTCTTGAGAATTATATTAGATTATGAAATTAATTAATATTATTTGATAAATTTATTAAATGTGTAATTTTAATTAAGTTAGAAAATGATTAATTTAAAATAAATATAAGTTAGTGGAATTTGATGTGTCAAGTTTTGAGGACTTTAATCACCAACACATGCCACCACAATTTCATTTTACATGCAATTGAGAAATTAGTGAGTGTGTGTTTTGTGGGTGTGTGCTCTCGGCCGAGGATCAAGATCAAAGGAATTCTTTCTCTTTCAATTCAATCTTTGACAATTGTTTGGATTCTGCTATATTTGATCCAGAAGGTTAGCTTAATTGATTGAGATTTGTTAATTTCATTCGGAATTTATGATTTTATATGAATTCCGCATAATGCTTCTTGATTTGATGAACTTAGGTTGTTTGCATGCTAGAATTGATTTATAATTTATGTTTATTATATGCTTAGAATGAATTCTGGAAACATAGATTATATACATGTGTATAAAACAGCTTAAAATCGAAGTCAGAATCGATATTGTTCAAAGAACACTTGAAATTTGGAATTGGATATGAAGCATGCGGATTTGAGGATTTCCGAACAGGTTTGATCGGATTTGGGGTTAATTCCGAACCATCAGTTAGACTTTATGATAAATTCCGAATACTTGAGAATACCAAATAAATATATACGGAATTAAGACAATCCGCGTGAATTGATCGGAATTGAAGATTATTCGGAATTGGATATGTGCCTTTACCCGGAATTTCATTTAATCGGAATTACATCAATCGGATTTGACTTATGTTCGGATTTGGGCCTTTGCGCGGAATTTAACTTATACGGAATTATGACTTATCTGGAATTGATATAAAACCGCATGGATTGCCTATGCTTATTCGGAATTGTGAAATTGATCCGGAATTATGATAATTCCGCATGACCTATCCGGAATTTGGGACTTGGACTATTTCCTTAACACTTTAATCGGATTTGGACTTATGATGATAAAATCATATAATCTATCCGGAATCTTGGACTTTGAGGATTTCTTTAAAGTTCCAAATTATGATGTACTGATTTTATATATATCTGTGATATATGTGATATATATGTACACATATGTTATATGAGTGAGTGAATTAATTATTGTGAATCAGTATTAAGGAATATATATTGACTTGTGTTTACATATTCTCAGGAACCGAGAAGACTCAGTGAATTAGTCATCTGAGTTAATTGCAACCGTGCTGACTGTGGTGAGTGGATTTATATCTTCGGATATACAGAATATGATATCCTAATTGTAACTATGCTCTTGTTTAATATGTATATATGTTGTTTTGGAGATCAGCGCGGAGGATTTTTGACTGGGCCTGTGTTTAGGGATATATAGTATTAGTACATTTCTTGATTTGCATTTGTTGTATTCAAGGGTGCTAATATTGTTGTCCATGTTAACCGGGCTATCGGCAAACCATGGTTTTGGCCGACCTTGGTTGTAGGTGCTTGAAACACCGCCGGTTCTCCTGGGATATATGAGCTTTGTGTTTGGGGCATGTTTACCTTGTATATGTTTAGACATCTGTTCCCTCACTTAGCTTAGTGCTAATTCCCCACTAGTTTATTTTGCAGATCCTCCGTGGTGAGTTTCTTGAAGATGATGACTGGGGATATGGACCGACCACTACTCTGATGTCAAATGTTTTTTAATAGAGCATGTTTTGTAATTAACACTGTAGTGGTATTTTGTAAATGACAACCAGACAAAATTTGTATTTATCTTTTGGATTAAATGTAAATATATATATATATATATATATATATATATATATATATATATATATATATATATAATTATCATCCGCACACAGTTTTATGTTAATTAAAAAGTACAGTGTTACATTCAGCACCAACCATGGAGCCTTCGCCTACCCGCAAGTCCATATCTCCTTGTCTTAGCTTCCTACTTCTATTGAATCTTTGCAAGTGATTGCAAATGTGATGACCACATCCGGTATCTAATACCCATGATTCATAAGAAATAACTAGACAATCTATCATAAAGATACCTGAGTCATTGGGCAAACCAATGTCTAGCTGATCTATGTCGAGTGAATGCTCGCATGAATCCTTGCTGCCACAGTCTGGGCAACAAATATCTCCAAGCCCTTCCAACCAATCATCCTCTTGCATAGGGTCTACTTCTGTTGACTCTAGCACCTCTGGATTTGGATCATCGCTAATGCACATAAGAATCTCGTGCAAGCTACGGTCATATCAAAATCTCCAATGATGTCCATTACCTTGGTCTGATAATGGTCAGATAGAGAACCGAACAAAAGCATAACTAGCTCATGTTGCTTTGATTTTGATCCAAGGAACACATAGAAATCTAAAAGTCTTCTCATATTAATGAGATGATCACTAATTAGCTGGTTTTCTTTCATTTTCTGCGGATGAATTTATTTCATTAGCAAGAAACGACATACCCGTTCAGTATTCTTGAACCTTTCCTCTAATGCTTGAACAACCTCAAAAGATGACTTCTCCCAGAGATCATCCGTGAACTCGGATGAAGCTGAGAGAACAAGAATTGACATAACATCAGATTCATCAGCCAGATACTGATAGTAAGCATCATACTCACTATCCTGGTCATCTATTCCTGGTCGTCGTAGGGGCAAAGATTCTATGACGTATAGCTTTCTCTGCGCATCTAATATATTCTTAAGATGCATTTTTCAAACGGCGAAGTTCGGACCTAAAAGCTTCCACTTGCCAACGATAAGGCTTAGGGATTCTTCGGGTGAATAAAAACGGAATAACAGATAACATAGACATCTACAGGAAAAAGAAAAGATAAAACCGATTCAGTAATATGATTATGTGTTCTAATAATTATTATACTAGGATCCATATTTCACGTTTCCCGATGCAAGGTTTGGACACTTCCCACCGGGACAATGCTATTTCTAGTAGGTAAAACCTATACCAATCGTATCCTAACTGGACACGACTCCTAGATCTGCGGGACATCGGCTACAAGAACCGTGCATGCTTAAGTCCCTCTAGTGCATTTTGGGCCGGGACTCCCGATTATCACCAAAATAAATCGCACCACCTAAGACAGTGTGAACTCTGGCGGGGACTCCCGATTATCACAGAGCCTTTCACACCCTTTCCCGTAATGGTTTGAACCCGAATGCCCAAGGTTTGGTCACTTCTGACACCCGAGTACCGTTTAACAAGAAAGGTGTACCATTAGATGGATAGCACACTGATCTAAGATTTTCTAAAAAGGATTTTAAAGTTTTAAACAAAACTTTTGTCAGTTTTCTTTGTAAAATCGCAGTTTAATAATAACTATTATTAAAACCTTGTTTTATTTCATCGTGTGAATCACAACCACGCATATAATAATATAAAGAAATAAAACAACACATGCCATAGCCTTGCCCAACACCTAATGTCGGTTTTGCGAGCCACGCGAAAAAACACGACGGTCCAAAAACTAAGTGGATAAACAACGCACATGGCATGATCTTGAAATGCTCCCACTGGCTCTAGCATCCAATCCATCTCCAAGCTCCTTGCTTCGTGCTTCGGCTTTAAAACTATTCTATAATACTATTCTAATAACTAAAAACTAAAAATTACATCATTATCCGATGCACGCAGGCCCGCTAATCTAGTACTTTTACAAAATAGAATAGGGGTTGTAAGTGGCACGCAGGCCTCCCCACACCAAATAATAAAAAAACCAATCATGCACGACATGCAATAATAACAATCCACAAGGTCTTTAGGACTTCTGGCTATGACATCCCAAACATGTATATATGAATACAAAAAAAAAACAACAACTGATTTCTATTTATCACATCCTTGATGAATTAACTTGATTCTAACTTACTAGTCAAAATCACTAGGTTAATAATTAAACTAATTTATTTTTATTAATTGCGATAAAAATATGTATTTAAGTCATTCTTGATTAATAAATAACCACGACTAAAAGCAATATTTTTATAACCTTGCGATCCAAAAAATACGAACTTGTATTTTAATCACGAACACGAAACCACAACTGGGTCAAGTATTGGGCCAAAACACGTTACTGGGCCTAACAGTCTCTAGGCCAACAACGAGTGTTGGGCCGCAGGCCACAACTGGGCCACCACCTTACACCCACCGCCAACCTCATTGCTGACTGCCACCACCTCGCCGCCGACCAACTTCCGACGAGAGGCAGTCGACGCCGATGACCGACCGAAGCCGACCACCAACGCCGACGGTGGCGCCGCCGTTCGGCTCTCTCTTTTTCGCAAAAAATAATAATAAAAATAATAAAAACATTAAATTTAATACATTTTTATCATAAACTAATTTTTATTCAATCCAAAATCAAAAACTTGATTCCAAGAATTTCTTGAATAACAAAAATATTAAAACTTTGATAAAAAGAAAACCTAACTCATCATTATAAAAAGAAACCTAACTTGTTCCCTACGAAATTAGAAGTGACTCTGATACCATTAAAGGTTTTTAGGGGTAGAAAGCAGATTTAACATGCATAGCGGAATAAATAACAAAAAAATCCCTTGCAGTGATCTCATCTAATTCATGATGGAAACATAAAACTAAAAGTAGTGGATTTAGGGTTATACCTTTATGATGATCAAAACTTGATTCCAGATAGCTAAAAGTAGAACACAGCTACTGCACCACCTCGAACAAGCTGCTAGACCGCTTAAGGACTTCACCAACGACCAAAAACTCGCGTGTATACGTGTGTGTGTGTGTGTGTGTGTGTGTTAGCGCCGATCGCCCCCTAGGGTGTGTTTGGTTTTGGCCATACGAAGAGGAGAGGGAAGGGGAGAACTAGGGTTTAGTTTCTTGCAATTAGTGTCTAATAATTGTGATCCTTTTTTACGATTAATGATATATATATATATATATATATATATATATATATAACCTCATTAAGCCCAAACCCGTTTAATAAAAGTCCAACTTTAATTAAACTATTAACTTATTGCAAAACATACCCTTGGATCTTCTAATTAATTAATAACTATTAATTAACTATTCCAATTAATATTTAAACTAAATATTAATTACTCATTTTAAATAATAAATAACTATTATTATTTTTTCTCTCAATAATTAATTAACTAATTAGTTATTTCCACACATAACTTGGTAAAATCCAATTGGTTCTAATTGGGTGTGTAGCAGTGTGATCATTTAGTGTCTTACAGCATTGGACACGATGACACATGTTATTTATCTGTGCACATAATCTAACAGTCTTGGGCTCTATATTTGAGGCCAGAACAAATGAATGAAAAACATTTTATTAATCTTAAAAAATGAGTTATATATATTTGTGTTAAAGTCACATACTTTTTTAAGTATAAATTAGTACTATATTTATTATTGAAAATGATGCAACTAAACAATAGAAACAAAACTATTAATAACGTTGTTTAATTCTTTTTAATTCTTATACAAGAATAACTCAAAATCATGTAGTTAAATTCTTGATAGGATTTGTGTGCATAACCGTCGAACCCTGATGAGACGCCCAATGCCATAAGACACTCAACGGTCACACCTATGAGGGTACATAATTCAAGAAGTCATATATTCACATTTTAAGAGTTGTAAATAATCAGATATAATTAATTAACAAGATTATATATATTTATTAGGTAATAAATATATATTGTTAATTATTGTTTTTTAGGATTAATATTTTGGATATTATCTTAAAAGGGTTATTACTAATTAGTTGTTATTAAGGAGGAACAATATATATATGTATATATATTTCGGCCTAGAATATATATATATATATATATATATATATATATATATATATATATATATATATATATATATATATTGTGATTATTGTGTATTAATAATAATGTATAAATCAAGTTGCCTAATAAAGGATAACTAGATAGTTATCTATAAATAGGGGATTTATACAACTAATTAGGGTTAACAATTAAGAAACAAGAAATCAAAACTCTCTCCCCTTGAAGTCGACGGCCGAAGGGCACCCCAAGGGTGGGGTTAGTCGATTTTGGTGTTTCAACCACCAAAAAGATCAAGAACGAAGTGTGATCCAATCCTTCTAGCGGATACTTGTTGTTATTAGTATATTATATATATTATGTATATCTTGTAAATCTTGTAATTTAGGATAAGTATCTCTTCCTTGTTTTAAGGAAGGTTTGTTGTAATCCTTTATATATTCCTATTGGTTCAATGAGAAAGGGGCAAGGATTTACATTCTCACATGGTATCACGAGCCTGATTTCTTTCCCCATCACCGGTGCTTCTTGATTCCGGCTGTTTTTTTATTCGAGTGCTACGGCCTCCGTTCGTGATCCTCATGGCTCCTACTGATCCTCCCAAAACACCCCTTCATCCGGTTTATACCATCACCAACATTCAGCATAAGATCCGTGTTCTTGACGGCACCAAGGTCACTTACAATTCTAGGGTTAAACTCTTCAAACTCCATGCTCGTGGCTATAAGGTTCTTGACCATATTGACGGTACGCCGCCACCGGCCAAAACAGACGACTCCTACGAGGCTTGGGTTGAGATCGATGCCATTGTCCTCCAATGGATATATGAAACCCTTTCTGATGACCTTCTTGTTCGTGTCTTGGATACCGACACAACCGCCTACAACGCATGGAAAAAGATTCAAGACATCTTCACTAACCATAAAGGTTCTCGGGCAGCCGCTCTTGAACACGAATTCACGAATCTTACCCTCCAATCGGCATCTTCTTTGGATGATTACTGTCAAAAGCTAAAAGACTTGGCTGATCAACTCTCCGATGTTGAAAGCCCCGTCACCGAGAACCGGCTAGTTTTGAAACTCGTTCGCGGGTTACCTCCGGAGTATGACACGGTTGCCTCTTTCATTAATGAAAGCTTACCCTCATGAGACACCGCCCGGAGCATGATACAGTTGGAACAGCATCGCCAATCGCCTCGTCTATCGGTCCCGGCTGCCATGGTTACACCACCTCCTCCTGTTTCGGAGGACCGTCCATCTCACCCTGATCCTCCCTATCATCAACCGGGTCGGGGACGTGGTCGCAACACCCCTCCGGGAAGATTTAATCGCGGGGGACGGAATTCCGGTGGCCGTGGGTGGCCGACACACCCAAACCCGGCGGCGTCGCAACACCCTAGCCAATATACGGGCTCTGCTTACCCTCCGTGGGCTTGGTAGGCTCCGCCTCCGTGTCCTCACCCTACAGCCCAACCACCGAACTGGGCTGTCGCATGGCCCCATCCATCTCCTACCGGTCTACCAGTCCAAGCCCAAGCAGCCCATGTCACTTTCTCGCCGGCTCAGCAATCCGATGCATCCCAACAACAATCCTCTTTTGATGCTTTAACTCCGACAGAGCTTGTGGCGGCGTTTCAGACAATGCATCTCAAACAGCCGGATTCCACTTGGTACATGGACACGGGAGCTACCTCACATTTGACAGCCGATTCAGGTAAGATATCATCTCCCTCTACTTTTTCCTCTAATAAATTTATTTTCGTTGGTAATGGATCGTATCCCAATATTAGGATCCGGCCATTCCTCTCTTCATACACCCACTCATACCTATTCCATACGAAATGTTTGTTATACACCAAATATTATTAAAAACCTTCTCTCCGTTTGCCAATTCACACGCAAAAATAATGTTTCCCTCGAATTTGACTCTTTGGGTTTTTCTATGAAGGAAATCAAGACTAGGAAGATTCTTTCGCGCTACAATAGCTTCGGCGATCTCTATCCTTTTACCACGCCTTCCACTGCCCTTCTAACCACCTCTACCTTGGATGTTTGGCACAATCGTCTCGGACATCCCGGCATCACTACTTTAGATTTTCTTCGTACTCATAGTTTTATTTCTTGTAATAAGGCTAATATGCCATCAATTTGTCATTCTTGTCAAATTTCGAAAAACAAGCGTGCCATTTATAGATTCTTCTTCACTTACTTTTGCACCTTTTGATATAATACATTGTGATTTATGGACTTCACCGGTCCTTAGTAAAGCGGGTTATAAATACTACATGGTTCTTATTGATAATTATTCTCAATATGTATGGATTTACCCGTTAAAATTCAAGTCCGACACATTCACCAACTTTAACAAATTCCACAATCTTATTCATACACAATTTAATCGCAAAATAAAAACCTTTCAATGTGACTTAGGCGGAGAATTTGACAACCACGAACTCAAAACCTTTGCCACCACTCATGGTCTCTCTTTTCGCTTCTCTTGCCCCCAAACCTCCCAACAAAACGGCAAGGCGGAACGTATGATCCGTCGCCTGAATGACATCATCCGTTCCTTACTCGCCCATGCCTATCTCCCTCCCTCCTTTTGGGTCGAAGCCCTTCACACCGCTACCTACCTTCACAATATTTTACCCACCAAAACTCTCCAATTCCATACACCCACCTATGCCCTTTACTTACGCCACCCTACATACGATCACCTACGGGTCTTCGGGTGTGCTTGTTACCCAAACACTTCCGCTACTCAATCCCATAAACTTGACACTCGTTCCAAACGGTGTGTTTTTCTCGGTTACCTCTCTAACTTCCGCCACTACCGGTGTCTTGACCCTCTCACCGGTAAAGTCCTTCTCTCCCGCCATGTCACCGTCGACGAAGACTCATTCCCCTTTTCCGACCCTCTTCCCCCAACCTCATATAAATTCCTCTACCTAGACCTTCCTCTACCACCCTCATTTTTTCACTCACCCGCCCCATCTCCCTCCCCTCCTCCTATACTGCCATCTCCCCCTCCCACTCTACCATCGCAGCCACCTTCACCCCCATCGCAGCCCCCATCACCCCCGTCCGGTTCCTCTCCCTCCACGCACACACTCCCTCCTCCCCCCACGGCTCCTACTCGTCACCCTATGGCCACCCGTTCCTAACACGGGATTATCAAGCCTTGCAATATCCTCAACCTTCACAGTCACACATCCAAACCTATCTCTCCCGTCCCCACTTCCTACACCAAAGCCCTCTCGGATCCTAACTAGTTCGATGCCATGAAAAACGAATTTAATGCGTTACAGGAAAATGGTACGTGGGAGTTGGTGCCTCGCCCTTCGGAACTCCCTGTCATACGTTGCATGTGGATTTTTCGCCACCAATTCCATGCAGATGGTACTTTACAACGTTAGAAGGCCCGACTTGTCGTGAATGGTAAATCACAAACCGTGTGTACTGATTGTGATGAGACTTTTAGCCCGGTTGTTAAACCATCCACCATTCGTACTGTTTTGAGTTTAGCAGTTTCGCGGGCATGGCCAATTCGCCAACTTGATGTTAAAAACGCTTTTTTACACAGGGATCTTCATGAAACTGTCTACATGCATCAACCCCCGGGATTTGTTGATTCTAGTGCCCCACACCATGTGTGTCACCTTCGTAAGTCTTTATACGGGCTTAAGCAAGCCCCTCGAGTGTGGTATCAACGGTTTGCCTATTTTATTATTGCTAATGGGTTTCGTAGCAGCGTATGTGATAACTCTTTATTTGTTTATCGAGACAGGGTACATACCGCGTATCTTCTGTTATATGTGGATGATATTGTGCTAATGGCTTCTGATACAGGCTTTCTAAAATCCATTATTGCTACTTTATCACGGGAATTTGCAATAACTGACCTTGGATCTTTGCATCATTTTTTGGGTATCTCAGTCACTCGCAATTCTAGTGGTCTGTTTTTATCTCAGGCACAATATGCTCGGGAAATCTTGAAACGAGCTTCTATTAGCAACTGCAATCCATCCACTACCCCTGTTGACACGGCCTCTAAGTTAAGTGCCACCGATGGTGCTCTTTTACCCGATGGTACTCTTTATCGCAGCTTGGCTGGCGCCTTACAGTACCTTACTTTTACCCGGCCTGACATCACATACGCGGTTCAACAAGTATGTCTCTTCATGCATGCTCCACGGGACTCTCATTTTAACTTCATGAAGCGTATCCTTCGGTACATTCGGGGCACTATCGACTATGGTCTAACCATTCGCAACTCTCCTCGGCGATCTACCTCGGGTTATTGTGTGTTTCTTGGTGATAATTTGGTTTCGTGGTCCTCTAAACGACAACCAACTATTTCTTGCTCAAGTGTCGAGGCGGAATATAGAGGGGTGGCCAATGCCGTAGCAGAAACATGCTGGCTACGCAATTTACTTCTCGAGTTACATGTCCCGATCGCCAATCGTCAGTTGTCTACTGTGATAACATATCCGCGGTTTATCTCTCGGGCAATCCAGTTCAGCATCAACGCACTAAACATGTGGAAATGGATATTCACTTTGTCCGGGAAAAGGTTCGGGTCAGAGACGTTCGGGTTCTACATGTTCCTGCAGCATACCAATACGCAGACATCTTCATGAAAGGACTGCCACACAATCTGTTTGAAAGTTTTCGGTCTAGTTTAAGCGTCTGCAGGACTCCCGCTTCAACTGCGGGGGACTATTAGTATATTATATTTATTATGTATATCTTGTAAATCTTGTAATTTAGGATAAGTATCTCTTCCTTGTTTTAAGGAAGGTTTGTTGTAATCCTTTATATATTCCTATTGGTTCAATGAGAAAGGGGCAAGGATTTACATTCTCACAGTTGTACCTCATTACGGGTGGACTTTCATTGAGCAATCCAAGGTATAATCTTCTTCTCATTATGTGTTCTTGATGGCTATTATGAAATCGATGGACCTGTGTATAGATATACACATATCAATTTCCATGTATTCATGTTTGATTGGTTGCTTATCTTGTTTTAAGTTTAAACTAATCTTGATTAACATGGCAATATGGTTTTCGATGATATGGACATATACACACACATGTATGTATCGAAATTAATATATATCATATGCACACTTGTGATGAACTAAGATCTTAATCCTTTTTAGAGTTTTAAATGATTTGTATTATTATTTTAGTTCCGCTTAATAAATAATAATTGTTTATGTTTGGCAATTTTGAGTTGGTTCAAACCAGTTTGGTTATGAACCAGGATAACTCAAGTTTGAATTGTGACATGTAAAACCCAACAAATCTCAATTATCCAAAGTTTTTTTTAGAATAAAATGAAGTCATCAAGTATCAGTTAATGTGAAGTTGAATATAAAATGGAAAATGTTAGGAAAAATAGACTTATAAAATATATCCTCTTTTGCTACACAAAAATATACAATCTGTTTATATAATTGTATTTATTAACATTAACATATGTGAACATATATATATATATATATATATATATATATATATATATATATATATATATATATATATATATTCAAATCTAAAAAATATTCGTATTTATTTTTTACAAAGTATTTTCATCAAATCATCAAACTTCGATAGTCAAAGATTTGCGCTCACGTAGAATACAACGTCGAAGATACCTACAAGCAAATGATCAAATTATATGAGCTTACAAAATAAATAAATGAATAAGTTCAAGACTTCTTATTTTGGCAAATACCAAACACAATCTATCTTTGAAACAATACAACACCATATTAGCAAAGGAATCTCTCAAAGAGGTAAAATTCTAACATGCTTTAATTATTGATTTGCAAACTTCTACTTTATTGATTAAATTCAAAGTTAAGAAGTATGAGATCAACCTAAATTTTCTAAGACTTCTTTTCAGTGAATTTTTATGGTAAAAATAAGTTGGGTGTGGTTTTGGTGAAGGGCAACATCTATATTTGCAAGGCTCAAAAAATTCTAGTAGGTCGACCGTGGAAAGTCTGGATACTTTTTGAGCTTGCACGTTTTTCCTTATTTAAATCAACTCAAGTCTTATGTTTTACTCTCCTCTTTCACAGCAAAAACATAGAACACATATTCATATTTGTGAGCTCATATATTCATATATTGATTTGATATTCAAAGATCAAGATCAAGAGCAAGAGCAAATCATTGAAGCTAATATATTTCATCTCTTTTTTCAAACCTTGTAATTATGTGTGAGGATCAACTCTAGTCTTTCAAATTAGAGTGAAGCGAGGTTATCTTTTCCTTGTCTACAAGAGTGAAGTGTAATTCTTGTAAGCTAAAAAAGAGAAGTTGTAAAAGGTTTATCTCTACCTTCAAAGAGAGAAGATAGTGGAGCAACTCTTGGTGGGTGAGGCCAATGAGTTGATATAGAGCAAAGTTGTTAACCCTTGATTGAACCACTATAAATCATTGTGTTCTAGCTTTTTAATTGGTGATATCTTTCTTCCCTACACTTTTGAATTTTTTGCAAATATTATTAAAAACTTCAAAAAGTGGTCATATAACCTATTCACCCCCTCTACGTTCTAACAGAAAATATATAGCATGTTTTCTTAATTGATTATGTATGCATGAAGTAATTTCTATAGACTTTGTTCGATATGGTAAACCACTTGAATAGAGACTCGATCGGTGTATACGAAAAACAACTGAAACACGCGAATTTTAAGAAAAATATAATTTTGTTTAGCTATAAAAAATCAAAAACCTTAATTACAATCAGGTTCTGGAAGCAATAAAAAAATTCAATATTAAACATTTTAAAGCCCTTAATTACGCGAGCATTGATACCATATTTAAACTTAATTATATAACCTCTCTAATATCAGATATATCATGCTATTAAATAAGATAAGCCATGTAAACTAATAATTCGGAAATTATATATTATTATGTGAAAGATAATATAAGATGGAGAAAAAAAGACAAGGTGTATTAATAAAGTTTTAGATTTAAAAGGTATTTATATCAATAAAAAATAAAAAATATGTTGATCATTGAAAAATGATAAACAAAAAAAATTAAGCGTTATATATAATAGTGTATTATAACAATTAATTTATGAAATGTTGATATACAATAACAGGGTATGACGATCCATATTAAAAACACTAAAATAAAATAATTATAATAATAGTAAAAATAATATACTAATTACTATTACATACACACATATATATAGTAAATCATTGACAAAAATCTTACAGAACATAATATATATATATATATATATATATATATATATATATATATATATATATATATATATATATATATATATATATATATATATATAGGTTTATATAGTAAATTATTTAATAAAAAGGTTAAATGACTAAATCAGAAACTATTTAAAAACTACAGGAACTTAGTTTGTAATTTTATAAAAGGGCAAAATAGTTATTTTGAAATGTTTAACACTTTAACCGTTAACTTTAACTGTCCAGGGACTATGGTTGTAACAAGTTTGATATAGTAAGAACCATCCAAGTACTTTCTTAAAGTTAAGGACTGAACAAGTAGAAATGTATAAACCATATATACCAAATCAGTAATTAACTCTAAGTATAAATGATAATCACTGTAATTTAGCATCTTAAATAGCCACTTCTGAAATAATGACATAGCTAAAAGACTAATTTCATAATTAGCTTTTTTTTAAGATGATATATTTTCCTACTTTCTTTACTTCGTCCTTCTACCCATTAAACCATGCGCTCGGTCCCTCAACCCGGGCTGGTTGAGGGCAACCAGCACTGGAACACCATAATTGCCCCACTGGTTGGCGTTGGTCCAAGCCAAAGCTAGTGGGTGAACCCGTAACCGGTTAGTGTGAGTTTTTTTTTCTTTTGCCTCATTAATATATATTTAATATGTGGGTTGAAGAGGGTTGGATATGAGGTTTTAAGAGTTAGAGAGAGTTGGAGGTGTGGATGATGTGATAGTGGATTTGGGAGGGTAACTCCAGGTTGGATTCAGGTTGGATTCAGGTTGGATTCTGATGGTCTTACAACAAGACATGTGGACTCAATTAATTCTTTTTTTTCATCTTCCATTGATTTTAATATTTGTGATAATTTTGTAAGTATTATGATAAATAGGAGGATAAAATAAGATAGACATATTTTATTTAATTTATTTGGGTATGATGTTTGAAATGTTATTCAATTTATTCGGGTATGATGTTTGTCAATGGGATACAGCTTTTAATGGAGAGAATACAGGATAATGTGTAGCAAAAGCCTTGATGATGGGTAGTTTAGTAGGACCCTAAATATGTATAGTTAGGCACCTTTTCTTTTCTTTATTTACTAGGTTTATAATATCTGCCATTAACTACATTAAAAGGAGAGAAGAGAAGAAGAAAAAGGAAGAAGGTGATGTGCATGTGATCTAACAGCCTTTATGTTCCCCTCCTTTTTAACTTCTTACTAACCCATGTATAGATATCACCACTATTCTTGTACACATATGCTTTCTAATCTTATACTATTTAAATTTCTTAATGAGATCTAACTTTATAAAAATAAAATTACATAGATCTACTTCAAAAAGAATAAGACAAATCGAAATTTTAGTTTTTATGTTAACTTTAACATAGTTTAAATATGAGTATAAACTCCATATTTTTCTTATTTTAATACAACTTTTTCTTATTTAATAAAGTAATAAACTCCATTCCCCTCTTTCTATTTTTCTCTTGAGCATCATATCACTACCCTTTTATCTCTCATATCATGCATCTGAACTATGTTATACATGTCTTCCAACTTTTATAATTAAAAATAAGAGAGGGAAGAGAGGAAGAGAGAAATTGAGTAAAAGAGATAGAGGAAAGAGTGTAGATTCAGCTCGATCTGAGCCAACCTAAAAATCATTCCTTCCATCGGATTCAAGAGTGGGCATGGTGTTTTTTTTTTTTTTTTTTTGAAAAGCAACGATTCTCATTTAATATTATTGTTAATAGAAGATACATCCTCCCAAAAACAAAAAAGAAAAAGAAAAAACAAAAATAAGGGAAGAAAAAGACACCAAGATGGAGTCCAAATTAACCATATACATGTTAAAAGCCACAGCAGCTCCATAAAACTTGTGACAACAATCTAGAGGATCTGAAGACCTACCAGACCAATTACAGAACCTTTACTTTGATCCGAGTCATAAAGGACTCACCACCTAGCGAGTCGACTATATTGACGCATGATCTTATGAAGGAAGTCTTTAAGTTTCAGATTTCACACCTGATTAAACTTGCAGATTATATTCAAAGTTATGTTGATCATATAAGAGGCATAATTAAATACATTTTTTAAATTAAACTAGGCGTCATGTTTGGTCGTATATCGTTTATAGCGATTCTTCTAAATATTAAACTGGGTCATAGAAGTGAGTACGGTTTCCATTCCACCAAGGAAAAATAGAGAAGAGTTGAAAGAGAAAAGACAAGTGTTGTTGTTCTCTCCTTTTAATGCAGATAAATTTATTTTCATAAAGTTTAATTGTTAAAATAGGGTTTCTTTTGTAGTAAAGGAGAGAAAGAAGTGGCCATGCAAATGAATGCAAAGTCTAAACTTCATCCATCCCTATCTTTGATTTAATAGAAAACTACTTTTGGATCCACATGCTAATAGAATTTTACTCTTTTTTGTCCATTAAAGGAGCTTTTCCTATTTATTACTTTAATTATATACATTTAATCCATCTTTCATTATTAATATATAAAGCTTCCCTTTTCATTGGCCCCTTGATTTTGTTTCTTGTTGTTTGGATCTTATTCATTAGAATTTTTTTTCTTTTTTCTTTTTTTGTCTTCAATCATGTTTATATCATATGATTCTAATAAAACATGCTGAATAATGGCTTTATAGGGACCTCTTTTACAAATGGTATTCGTCGGATCTAGTAGATACTATTCTTAAAGCAAGCTTTACGTAACAAAATAATTATATATAAGTAGACATCTAAGACGTAAATAATCAGGTTATATTGGGCCATAATTAATAAGTTGTGATGGTTTTCGAGCAAGATGACTTGTCTACTGGGGCCTATAGATTTGAATCACATTTTTTGTTCGACAATATATAAGTGTTAACCACCGCTACACAAAAGTTAATGGGACAGGTTATTTTATTCATGAAATACCAGTTTTGAATGAGGTTTTTATTAGGTGTGGTCTTTATGAAATAACATATGAAGATTGATTTTAGAACCAGTCTTAATTATGAAACATAAAACATAGAGACCAGTGATTAACAAGAACCGATATCCATAAGAAATGTACAAAAGGAACGTACAAGAGTGTCAAGCCTAAGCTATGTTGAATTCCCACAATAGTATCTTTTAAGTATTCTCCCATGCTTTGACAGAGTTAAATTATTGGACCGTACTAATCATTAAATGATGTTGGCACCAGGGCTTTACTTGTGAGTCGGATACTAAACATGGTCTATAATGTTGCTATAATCAAATCACTATACTCTTCAAGGTTAGCCAAGTCATGAGGGATGGTTACGATGACTTATCACACTACTAGAAAAATTCAGATTTCAGACGAAATTTTGCAACGGATAAAAACCGTCGCTAATAGCGACGGATCTGCAACTGAATTGAGTTACAAGATATCAAGGGGAAACCGTCACTGTCGCTCGCTAATTTGCGACGGATTAGCGACAGATCTAGATTCTAACGCAAATCTGTCGCAAATTAGCGAGGAACAAAACCATCTCTAACTCATAGCTAATTAACGACCGATTTCTCTCAGATTTATGACGGATTCCGAATTAAGATATATCATTGCTAATCCTTCGCTAACTAGCGAGGGATTTGCGAGAGATAGCGACCAAAGTTGTTAAGGATCAATGGTATTTCATCGCTATTCCCTCGCTAATTAGCGACGATATTGCGACGGAACTATGACATCATCGCGATTCGCTAGCTAATTAGAGACAAATTTGCGACAGATAAACACCATCACTAATTAGCGACCAGGATCTGCGACTAAATCGAGTTACCAGATATCAACGGCAAACCGCCGTTGTTCCCTCGCTAATTTGCCACGGATCTGCGACGTAACTGGCACAATACGTCGCTATTCCCTCGCTAATTTGCGACAGATTTGCGACGAAACTTTGTCAATCCGTCGCTATACTCACGGTAATTTGCGACTGATTTTCGACGGATCCGAGTTTTTAAGTATCAAAGGAATTTCGTCGCTATTTCCTTGCTTATGAGGATATGTACACCTTAATGAGTCACATTTCCTTACTTGTCACTCTAGGTTGTTCTAATTTAGTTAAAAATTGTTAGAGGTCTAAGTGAGCCGAGATAGCTCGTGACCTACTCGAGACCGACTTGAAAATAGTTGAAATTAACTCAATGCGAACTGATTCGAGCTCGAGCTACTCGAATATATTCTTTAGTTGAGGTTGAGTTCCATTATGTCTAGCTCGATCTTGGCAGTGGGTCGGCTCGATTCAACTCGATTACACCCCTAATTAATGAATGATAAACAAAAAATTAAAAGAAAATGATATATTAATTAATTAAAAATGGACTAATGATCGATTAGACAATCGAGTACATGAAGGTAAAGCTAGAATTCATCAACCCATGTAAGAAATATAATCATTTTGACGTAAGCATATAGCTTAGTGAGCACAATACTCAACGATTAATGAAATATATGCACTTAATATTCATCTGACATCTCATCATATACAGTTAAGTGGTCCCCTACCATTGATAGTCACATCGACTTCTGGATCACATTGATCTTTGATGCTGCATCAACATCTTACTAATCTCAACGACTAGTCACAATAGTCATACATATTAATCGAATCATCATCATCATCATTATCATTATACACATATTTCACATAAGTACACATATTTCACCTAAGCACACATATTTCAGTAGTCAGCTAAGATCATCTTACTTACCTCGGTATTCAATATGATTCAATGGTTCACCACGATAGTAATTATAATCACCGCTCACCAATTATATATCCTACAGACATACAATATATGTATACTATTAAAAATGTATACATTGCTTGTCCACACAATACCTATTTTAAAATAGGCACGCCCATACCTTTCTACAGATATGCGCGTGCTTTACACTCAAGTACACATGTGCTTTAACCTTAAAGCACGAGGGTACGCTTTGAGTTAGGGTTAACCACGGCCGATAGGTACGCCTGTACGCTACGTAGGTACGCCCGTGCCTTATAATTAAATTTGTATATTTGATGCAACCTTGTATTGAATTTTCAATGTGGGTTCTTGGCATTAAGACCGCAGGCTCACCCTTACATGTGGGGAGTTCAGGTACTAGCTTTTTAAGTTCTTAATTTAGGTTCTATTTATATTTCTTACTGTTATCACATATCAATGGATAATGAATTAGTTATTACATATCAATGGACAATGAATTAGTAGTCTTGTAAAGTCTCAATTCTGGTTTTTCATTGATATATGGAACAAAAAGTTAAATAGATTGTTATAGTTCATATGTACATCTCATAGGGTATGCCTTATGGTTTTTTGATTGTGTGATGACATGTTACTGATGCAAGGAGTTTGCATTTCATAATTGCTACTTCTGGTTATATGGCTGATACGTAATTGTGGTTTTATGGTAATGGGAAAGATTATGTCTTACCACTTTTTAAGATTTTATGGAACCTGTTTTTTGTTTCTATTTTTTATTTTATGCAAACCATATGGTATTTAATGTTTCTAAGCATTTATAGTTGAATCTAGAAGCATCAATTTTGATTGTTGTGACTTCACTCTATATAAGTCTATAGCAGTAAAAGATGTGTGCAAACCTTGAGAGCAATTATGACCGCACGTAATTTGATCACTGTTAACATAAAGTCAACTAACTTAGTCTTTATCTTGTGTAGTTCAATTGGGTTAGGATAACATCCCTAGGTTAAGTCAAGTGAAACAGAAAGAACGAATAATGGTGCATGGAGTGGCAATTCTCTTTTATATTTTGGCACAGTTTCATATATTATTATGTTTATAACTTCACATATATGTACGTTTGAATAGGTTAAATTGATTTCTTACACGCAATATTGATGTAAATGGTCATGATATATCTTAATAGGTTATATTATCTATCTATATATATATATATTAAAAGAAAATCAATCTAAGGAAACATGATTCCTTAAATAAAAATTTAATTAGCCAATAGAATACTCTTATTTTTCTAATTTTGACTAAAATCATCTATTTTGACTACTATTATTAGTAATACCCGCTACATACAAGAAATGGGTATTTTAACCTGATGTTTAATCACACGCGGATAACCCGATTTCACATACCCGACTTCAAAGAAAACTTTCGGCGACTTCACAAACCTTTTGTAAACTTCATCGAGAAGCTTTTCAAATAAACCGTAATTTACCTTGGCGATTTCATAAGCAACAGCGATTTCTCGAGGATTTCGATAGGTAAGGTTTAAGATTCAATGTCATTCATCATCATCTTCAATCTGTTTTTTTTTCTTGATCGGGTTCTTCGTGTTAACAGTGCCGTCAATATAATCTAAGTTACGGGTTTGTCAATGTAATTTTCTTGAATCATATTCCTTTGATTTCATATGCTTCTTCTTGATTCGTTTTTTATTGTTTTAATTTGATTCTCTACTCTTCTTTCATCGCCGATTTCAATCCAAAGATATGGTGTATCTAATTTCGATTGATTCACTCACATTGAATACACTCAAAAGTGATGTTCGTGAATACACCCGAAGGTGATTTCCAATAGCAAAGTTTAATTTAACCTAAATGTTTGATTTTAAGGCTATTTTTTTGCAATTCCTTACAGGTTTGTTTCTCATTTTCCCCTTCAAAATTTGCTTTTTATTACAGAATCTTAGACATAGACCGTCTCTTCACCAATAGCTATGAATATATTCCAATGGTTTATCTTCTATTTTGTTCTATATATCTTGATTCAATGTTGAATTTGCTGCATCTGTATGGTTTGTTTAAATCAGTAATTTAACGATACAAAACTGATACGGTTATATTTTGTGAATCTGTTATGTGAATGCATACATTAGTAAACATGATTCTACTTGATTCACATTGAAACTTATTAAGCATGCTTTCAATTTTATTATCATTGGTTGTAAATTGATTTCTTAAATGAGTTCAGTTACTATTCTGTGTTGGAATGTCTGAGGCACTGCAATTAAGTTATACCTACATATTAGGTTCACACAAGCTTCCTTTTATTTTTCCTTCTCTTTTATTTTTTTGGCATTCTTCTTTATTGGAGATGTTTAGCATAATTTGGTATAAACTTGTCATTGCTCGAGTTCAGTGGATCTAGTTGTAGCTCTGAATTGGGTAAAGGGGGTTGAGCATTTTTCATGTGGGGAATACCACTTCTTATCACAGAGCCATGCCCAAGATAAAGTCAATCATGCTTATAACTGTTTTTTATTACCTGTGAAAAGATTAAGTTATGTTAGTATCAATTATATTGATCAATTTTTTTGATCATTTAGTGATCAATTATATTTGGTAAAGAGAGGTATTATTTGTTTATATCTATTTGTTATTAATCTTCTCTCATTTTCTAGATCTTAAGTTGTTTTAGTCTTATGTGCAACTATTTTTTAGTGCTTATAACATGTTCCTCCATCTCATATTTGTGTTTTCATGATATGATGTTAGTATTATTTTGATGACATGAGCACTAGAGGTGGAATAATGAACACAATTAGTTAGGTTTAAATGACGTAAGTATATATATTTTTAACCAATGTAGTATAGATAAAAGTTGTTCTGTAATGAATCTGATTTAATTTTTTTGAAGTTGTCTTTTTAACAATTTGTATTTGTGTGGTATTTTCTTTATCATGTAAAACTAATTAATTTTTATGGTATGTATGGCACTGAAGACATTCATTAAGTATTTTATTTAGAAATTTTTTATTAAAGTTTCATTTTATAATACCCGTGCGTGCATGGGTCCATAAATCTAGTATTTTTTTAATAGGTTGTAATATTTACTTATTATATTATATTCTTTTAATATTTGTAATATTGGTGTAAATGGTCATGATATATCTTATGTACTTCAAATATGGGTTGTAATATTTACTTATTATATTTAGGTACTCGAGCTGAAACAACAAGTACAAGAGTTGCATAAACGAGAATTTTTTTTTGAGGAAATTGAAGAGTCATGCAATGATATGGAAGAGTCTCGCAAGCGTGAGTTGAAAGAGTCGCAAGAGAGAAAAAGAGACATGTAAGGCTACAAATTATCGGATTAATCAACTACAAAATATGTTACTATATCATTTTCGTGTTAACCCTCCCCCTCCCCTTCCTAGTTACTTATGTAGTTGTATATTTATGATGACCTAATTCCAAACATTTTATAACTTTTCCGAATCGAAACACTATTATAACTTTATCGAATGTGATTGGAATTGTAATTTTGGTATCAAATGTAGTGTTGTGTTTATATTTGCATTGAAAAAGGGAATTTACAAAAAATAAAAAAAATACAACAGTGATTTTTCAAAATCTGTTGCTAATCTTGTCACTAAATTACGTCGCCAAAGTGTCGGTAATAGTCAGTTACTCATTCCGTCGCTAAATCATCGCTAATCCGTCGCTATATTTTGCCTCTATTGCGACAAATTCCGTCGGTAAGAAGTTTGTCACTAATCTAGAAGCATAATGTGAATCGTGAATACCATAAACAAGAAAAAAAACCAAGAAATCATGACGAGGACTTACGAGTATGGATGTCGAGGGTTGAGATGGATGAGGAGCAAGTGTTGAAGATGAATCCCTAAGATATTGAAGCTTAATATCGAAGGTTGAAGATGAAGATGTCGACGGTTGAAAGTTGAAGATGACAAGGCATCGAGAAGATGGAGAAGTTGAGATGATGAGGAATTGAGGGGTGTTTTTTTTAGGCTAGATAACGTTTAATTTACAAAAAGAGGAGAGTTCATATCTATTTAAAGTAGATAAAAATTGATCTTTTAATGTCTATTTTAAAAGGTGAAACAATGAATCTATTTTGTTAATGTTTGTGTGTTCACAAACAGTAGAAGAAAATAAATCTGAAAAGAAACAACAAACACCACCTTAACGATGATTCCAAATAGATACTGGGTTTCTCATGATGTCCTATAGATGTACATGTTACTAATGCATACAGAATATATCCCACACACTCATTGTTATGGTACAAGTAACCACTGCATGTATATTGGGTTCCTCGTGGTTTCCATATTTGGTTTATTCTCCACGGTCTACACTCTACACTCCTGACCCAAATCGTTTTTATAGGTTCTTTGACCACTTCGTTGACTACCTTAAACTAAAAAGTACCGTTTAAGCCCCTGTACTTTCAAGTCATTATACATTGGTGGTCCTCTAGGAATATATTCCAATGGTGTAGGGGACGAGTCTTTGGGTTGCTATATATGACTAAAACGCAAAATTAGTTGAATAGTACAATACCATTTTGGCTACCAATCTATAATTTAAACGGAAACCATTCGTTTTCTTCTTCTCT
Source organism: Pulicaria dysenterica (assembly GCA_947179395.2). NCBI lineage: Eukaryota > Viridiplantae > Streptophyta > Magnoliopsida > Asterales > Asteraceae > Pulicaria > Pulicaria dysenterica. Next base: position 11,398,228 of record OX359292.1, read on the forward strand.
GCCATTTTTTTCTTTTCTTATTATTTTTCTATTTGATTTGAGAAGGCACCGAGATTTGAACCACCTAGACTAAAGATACAATCGACTATCACATGACATCAGCTAGCTAATCATATATTTACAATAAAATTTGAACTCTTAACCCGTACTTTTGAACGAAGAAATCTACGAGAGTCCAAATTTACATGAAGCAAAGCCAAAGCATAAAGTGTTTTTGGTAAGGCATCAAACTGTTTTAAAATTTAAATAGCAAACTTTTTTATAAAAATATATAACACCTTAAATCTATTTCATTAACCGGTCCATTCTAATCAAATATCCATTTCATTCACCTGTCAAAACAAGTATAAACTACTAGATTTTATGTACATCAAAAGTTTATATAAAGAAATTAATATAAATGTAATGAAACAAAGTAAGTCATATTTATACAACTGTAAGTATATTGACATCCGTTTAGAGAAAAGTTTAAATTAGAATTGTTTTTCATATAAAAACTAAAAGAAATAATTCTTAGCCCTTGATTAAAATTAATGGCTAAAAATTTTTGGCGGCTCATTACTAATATATTAATGTCTCATTGAGGTGTATTTTATAAAAATCAAGTCTCGTAAATTAATAACGACTTACCCTGACGCAATTTAAGGTTGTATAAATATATATAAATGACCAAATACCTTTATAAAAACGGTTCTTAATTAAACTTTTATTTATTCACTAATTACAAAACTACCCCCAAAATTAATTTAATGACAAGAGATATAAACTTACCAAATGCTGGATAAATGATTTTAAACATGATTTGTGTCAGAAATAATGTAACAAAATGTAAAGATGAGGGGGTATAATAATAAATATGAAAAGTGAAGGGTGTGGGACTCGAAGAGTGAGTGAGTAGTAGGGTCGAGAATTTGAGGGGAGGAAGAAGATGCTACTGAATCTGACATAAGAAAGTAAGTAAGATGAGAGACAAAACAAACAACCTGCCTTTCTCATTTGTCGTACCCAATATTCCATCACTTCTTCTCTCCTTTCACAGTTTCACTACACAAACCAATTTTCATATCATGAAACAAAATATTATATATATATATATATATATATATATATATATATATATATATATATATATATAAATTGAATTAATAAAGAACCATGTGTTAAACAAAGAACCTAAAGAACCAATCTGAATAATTGGATCATCAAAATTAATGGATAAGATTTAACGATGGCAAAACTGTAATTATGATGTATCAATATAGGAAGAAAAGAGCAAACATGGAAAATCCTCCCCTCCAACAACCCAAGATTTTTTAAAAAAAAAACCCAAAAAGTTTAAATTGTCATAACTTTTTAAGTTTTGTGAATTTAAATAAAAAAATTATACCAATCTTTTAGTTTTTTAATCCTCTTTCAAACAAGATCACTCTTCCCATATTTTTCTAAATTATGAACATGAAATTTTTGTTTGTATTTTGGGCAGTATGTAGTGTTTTGTACGGATTTTGCATTTTGCGTTTGAATGTGTAATTTTGCATTTTAGACTGCATTTTCATTGAATAATGTTGGATTTGCATTTTCATAATTTTTGCATTTTGTAAGCATCTAGATGACCTGCATGTTTATATTTTGTGTTTTTCGGGTTTTGCATTTTGCATTTAGAATGAACCTAGCTCAAAATGCAAACTTTGCATTTCAAAAAAAAAGTTTCAGAAATATATCAAGTTTGGTCTTGTTTGAAAGAGGATGAAAAACCGAATCTAACTATATACTTGTTTTGAAAAATTTCTTAAAAACGAATAAGTTATGATCATTTAAAGTTGAGTGAGGTTTTTTTAATTTATAAAGTTGATTTTTTTCTTTTTTTTGTTATTTTCCAATTTTGCCATTAATTAAAGTGTTACGTGTCATTACCAGGATGGTTCTTTAAGTTCTATGTTTAAGAAATGTTCTATATATAACCCCACCCTATATATAGGGTAATGTTACATATAGAACATTGCTTAAACATAGACCCTAAATAATCACTTTAGGTGATGACACATGGCATTTTGTTTGAGAGCAAAACTGAAAAATTAAAAAAAAAAAACTCACGCCTCCCCCTCCTTTCTAACAAACTTTAAAAAAAATTCCCCTCAATCTTTAAATGATCATAACTCATTCGTTTTTAAGAATTTTAACAAAAAAATTATAACGTTAGATTCAGTTTTTCGTCATCTTTCAAACAAGACCAGACTTGGTATATTTCTAAAACTTTATTTTTTTTTTGAAAATGCAAATTTTTCAAAATTTACATTTTCACCTGGGTTTCATCTGAAATAGCAAAAATGCAAAAAACGAAAATGCAAAAATCGAATATGTAAGTCATGCATATGCTTCCAAAAATGCAAATTTTGAAACCAATACTGAAAATGCAAACAAGAACTAACTGAAAATGCAACCCAAAATGCAAAACAAAATTTGCATTTTCATAAAAAAATTTGAAAAATATGGGAAGAGTGGTCTTGATTGAAAGAGGATTAAAAAACTAAAAGATTGGTATATTTTTTTTGTTTAAATTCACAAAACTTAAAAAGTTATCATAATTTAAAGTTTTGGGGGGTATTTTTTTTTTTTAAATGTGGGTTTGTTAGGGGGGGGGGGATTTCCATGTTTGCCCTTTTACATATTAATTAAACATGATAATTACAATTATGACATCTTCAATCTCATCCATTGATTTTGATGATCCAATTGTCGAGATTGGTTCTATGGTTCTATGTTTAAATAATGGTTCTATATTGATCCATTTTCTATATATATACGGGGAGGGTTCATGCGAGAACAGTTGTTAGTGCGAGAACCGCGAGAACCAATCTCAGTCGTTCCTTGGATGTGGGAAGTATCATGGATGGAGAGCGTGGAGGGATAGGGTGTGGCAGGGTGCATGTGAGGAATTTATGGATGAGCAATGAAGGAGGGGGAATTTGACGGCTTAAATTGGTTCTTGTGGTTCTCTCCTTAACAACGGTTCTCGCATGAACTTTTGTCTATATATATATATATATATATATATATATATATATATATATATATATATATATATATATATATATATATATATATATATATATATATATATATATATATATATATATATATATATATATATATATATGTGTGTGTGTGTGTGTGTGTGTGTGTGTGTGTGTGTGTGTATACAATTTATTTCACAATGTGTTGTTTTTTCACATGTTAATTATAGGGTAAAAAAGTCATAATTATTATACATCATTAACCTTTTTTATACATAAATCAAGTTCCAACTTTAAAAAGTTCGTCTTATGCATGCGTATTAAGGTCCTACTTACACACAACAAGCTCATAACTCGTAATCGTAGTTATTATGATGTGTTCTCAGCTCATTCTACTAGTTGAGGATCTTAATTTCCATTTTAAACGACAACCGCACACATTCTAACTTATATATATACCCTTATGTTCTTAACGATACTTAAACACTCAACCTCAAAGAAAAAAAATACCCTGAATACAGTTTTAGATACTGCTAAATCATATACCTTCTGATAAAGGATCTTAATATGTTTATTATTAAGCTTTAAATATGAAAATTTTAACTTTATAATAACAAAACGTAGATTAATCAATTAAACCACTCATTAAAACATTTCTTTTTTGTACTTTAGATCTTTCTTATAGATCTTGATTTAAAATATATGAAGTAAACGACATGGGATCCTTGAAATTAAGCATGAGCCTCGTATTACGTAACGAATATTTTATTTTATAATATTTATTTTTAAAATAAGATTTCTTAATATGTTATGAAAATGGAAGTAGACGATAATGTAAACTAGCTACTACTTATTTAATACTTGGTTATTCTCTGGGTTTTAAGTTGTTTCTCCTTGAAATCTAAACTTTGCACTGTACTCGATAACTGTCGTTTGCAGCCAATTAATTTATTGATTATTCTCTATTCTCAAATAAAGCATCAACAGTGTTCTGTGTTCATGTGATGGAAGGTGCTGCATTTCATTTTCACACCGTATATAATTTTTTTTTTAAAAGCAAATTATTTGATTAAAGTTAAAATTAGCAAGATGCTAGTGGTACACATAACAACACCGCAATAACCGATCATATAATCAGAAACTAACCCGACCAAAGGTAAAACCCGCTAACCAAAACCTAACTAGCAAGCCAGATAAAGACATACACGAACTTGAACCCACATAAACACAAAACAACTAGAACTCGACTTTAACTCTACCTAGAAATGGACCATCGGCCTTACAACAACCAAGAACATGATAATGAACCGGAGCAGTGAACCCGAACTTGAACTCGGGAAATCACGATCTTGACCTCTTGAACTCTAACCAAACTTGAACTACTCGAATCCGAAACCTTATACCCACGAACTGAAGCAACGAACATGACCAACTGGAGCAACAAAAACGAACCAAACACGAACCTCTTACACGAGCTGGAGCAAACACGAACCAAACACAAAACCTTGGACCCATGAACTGAAGCAACGAACCTGACCATCTGACCAACCGGAGCAACAACATGAACCAAACTTACCCAAACATGAACCTCTTACCCGAACTGTAGCAAAAATGAACCAAAGATGAATCTGAAACAACCTCTTGGACTCTAACCAAACACGAACTGGAGCAACTGAACCACGAAATAAAAATACTTTATATAGAGTAGGATGTCGTCAAAATAAAAATCATAGTCAAATACTTTATGTGGTATCAAGAAATCCTTTATATCTTTATTAAATGAAATGTACTTAAATAATGGTTTGTGAAACTTGTTGTAATAAACTCTATAGTCTAAAAATTAATAACATATATTAAGTCTTCCTGGTTTTCTTATTTGTCATTCTAATGAGTTGTATTTGCATATAAATCATATTTGGTTGTGATATGCTTTCATAATATGTAGGAACATTTTTTGAAAGAACAAATTGATGAAGAACGGCAAGATGCTAAAGCACGAGAAGACGTGCTTCGAAAAGAAATAGAGGAGCTTCGTAAACGAAATGAAGAACGTGAAATTGAGATGCATAAACGGGATGAAGAACGTGAAGCTGAGATGCGTAAATGGGATGAAGAACGTGAAGCAAAGTTACGAGCAACCCAAGAAGCTTTTAAATTGAGTCAAGAAGCGGCAACAAAGGAAATGGAAGATAGGTTAGCAGCATTCGAACGCGCTTTCCTTTCCCGTAACCATTAACCTCCTATTTGAGACATATTATTACATTTTATTTAGGACTTTGTGAGTGAAATACATTATGGTATTGATGTTTTATATTTTATAAAATTTATAATTGCATGCTTTAATTTGTGAATGGAATATATTATATATTAAAATTATATATTGAATTGGATAAACGGTTGGTAAATCGTTGATAAAGTTAATTTAAAATAAAAAATAATAATTATGTTTTGTCGAAAAATCGTTGATAAACGGTTGGTAAATTTTTTTTAAATAAATAATAATAATACAAAGTGTTAGTAAATTGTCGGTAATTGTATTGATTGTGTCGGTATTTTGTAGGTAAAATTGTGCAGGTAATTCGTAGGTAAAATTGCTCGTTCGTAATTCGTCGGTATAACGTCGTCGTTAAATTAATTTTATTAAAATTATAAAAATAAATAATGTCGGTAACTCGTCGGTAACGTTACGTCGGTAGTTTGTCGGAAACATTTTGTCGGAATTTTGTCAGTATATATCGTCGGTAATTCGTCAATACATATAATCTGTAATTTTATTAAAAAATAAGTTTCGTTAGTATATCGTCGCTAATCATTGTCGCAATTACGTCGGTAGCAATTTTTTGTATTTTAAATATTTTTAATAACTATTATTAGTTATAATTAGTAAATATTCTAATATTTGATTTCCGATGATATAGTGACAAATAGTTCGTCGGTAACATGTGAAAAATCGTCGGTAAGAACTGTCGGAAAAATTAGCGACGGGGAAATTTCAAACAAAACTTTTTGGTCGGAAATTCGTTAGAAATGCCCGTTACCGACTTTTTTCAGATGCTTTTCCCCGTTGGTAATTGAAAATTTTCTAGTAGTGAAAGCAACCACTATCTGAAACCTATGAAACACAAACTGGAGCAACCACTCTGAACCACGAACTGAAGCAACATACTCTGAACCACGAACTCTGAACCATGAACTTATATAACTTATGAAACACGAACTCTGAACCACGAACTGGAGCAACCACTTTGAACCACGAACTGGAGCAACATACTCTGAACCACGAATTGAAACAACCACTATCTGAAACTTATGGAACACGAACTGTAACTCGAGATGTGATCTGAAAACCGAACCTTCAAACCACGATCTGAAACTGGAGCCACGATCTAAAACTTGAAATAGCATGTGAAACTGAAACTCGAAAACAGATTTGAAACTTGATCTGAAAACCGAACCTTCGAAACTCGACCGAAGATAACTGAAGCCACGATCTAAAACTTGAAACTTCGAAACTCTGAAACTTGAAAACGAACCTTCGAACTGAACTGAAAAAACTTGAACCTTCGAACCTTCAAAATCAGATCTGAAACAAATATAAATGAAGCCACGATCTAAAACTTGAACCTTCGAAACTCTGAAACTTGAAACGGCAAACTTTCTCGACCAACCTTCGAACTAAACTGAAAAAACTTGAACCTTCGAACCTTCGAAATAAGATCTGAAACTGAACATAAACGTTATCGACCATGATTTCGAGCAAGGAAAGGAAACCGTAATGAAAGAGGAAGAAGGGGGTTCTCCTGACCGCCGGCTAACGCCGACGGCCGGAGGAGAGAGGGCGGCGGAGGCTGCTGAAATTAGGGTTTCTGGTGGGGGACGCTCACCGTACATAAAATTATTTTAAGGATATCAAATTTTGACTTAGATACTAAAATCAAAATCGAAACTGATAAAAAAAGTGATACGAATTTAATACTAGGCTAAAATGGATTAAAAACAAAACTGTATATGGAGCCGGTACGATAGAAATGTTAAGAGTCTATTTTGTTGTAACACCCTCCTTACCGGCCTAGTAGGATTAAGGTAATTAGGTCGAACTACTTTAATTAATTGGTTAATTAATTGTTTTGTGTGTTTAATTAATTTAATTAATTAAATTGTGATAAATAGTTAATTAAATGAAGTATGGGTGAGTGGAACCATGAGGTGTTGGTTTTTGACACCTAATTACACCAAAACACCACCAAGTTGCCACCTTGATCTCATTACATGCAAAATTGATAAGGTGTTGTGTGTGTTGTGTACCTACGGCCGAGAACAAAGAAAGAAAAAGAAAAAATTGATTATTGTTGATCTTTATTGTGCAAATTGATTACTGAAGTATTCTGTATCATCTAAGAGGTTAGAAATCAAAATTATATGTTATTAGTTGTTTAATTTCGGATTTGATTATATATGTGTGAAATTCCGATTGAATGTTTATATGTTGAATTCATGATCTAGGATGCATGTTTGTTAGTATTTGATGTTTATATAATCAAAACATGTTTAGAATTCAGTTCTGGAAACTTAGATGAAGTTGCATGCTTAAAAATCAGATTAAAAATCAAAGTTAGAATGATTTTTGAATGTCTCGGATTTCTTAAGTATGAATCAATCGGATTTTGAGTATGAATCGATCGGAATTGGTGAATTCTGATCCTTTCTATCGGAATTAGTTGAAATCCGAGAAGAGTTAAACTGATTGCCTTAGCTTTTGTCGGAATTGATGTAAAACCGAGAAGATTTATCGGATTTGATAATTATCCTTTTTATCGGATTTATGGATTCTATCGGATTGATGTTTCCTCGGAATTTATGTTATCGGATTTCTAATTATGTCGGATTGTATACTTTTCTCGGAATTGAAGTTTAATCGGATTATTAATTCTCGGATTGTATGACTATCCTCGGATTTGGCCTTTTCTCGGATTGTGCATTGTATCGGAATCCGATTATATCGGATTTGCCTTTACTCGGAATTGATTTATCGGATTTCATGTTTTCTCGGATTTGGTTTCATCGGATTTTACCCTATCGGATTTGATCTTGTCGAAATTGAACACAATCGGAATTCAAACAATACCTATACTCGGAATTGGTGAATGTTGTGTTATGAAAGATCAACTTTTGGATGATTTGAAGATAAACATGAAATGTTGCCTTGGCTTATGAAAGGAATGTATGAATTGCCTAAGCTAAGGAATTGGATGAGTTCACAGAATTACAGTAAGTAAAGGGTAATAGTGAATTGTGATATATTGGTTGTATATACATGAGTTGTTATATACTTGTGATTATATGTGCATATGTGTTTGATTTCAGTATTGTGCTTATTGTGTGTTGATTAAGCAAATACTGATTGTAAGTTGTTTGTTTAGGTAGAGACAAGACTCAGTAGTAAGAAAAGACTGAGTTTCCTGAACTGTTGAAGATATCGGTGAGTGGATATATATCTTGGATGTATAAGATATATCACCTGATTGTTTGCTCTTTTACTGTATATATATACGTTGTTGTGAGATCAGCTTGGCGGTAGTTATTCAGCTGGGCCTATGTTTAGAGATACACAGTATTAGTAGATGTCTTGAATTGCATTTGTTATAATCAAGAAGTGCTATTATTGTTGTCTGTTATAACTTGGCTATCGGTAAACCTTTGCTTTGGCCGGCATTGGTTAAAGGTCCCGCAAGACCGCCGGTTCTCTTGTTTGTTTGAGCATTGTTGTTTTGGGCTTTATGCCTTGTATGTTTGTGGTATCTATTCTCTCGCTTAGCTTTGTGCTAATCCCCCACTGTTGAACTCTTATACAAGAATACCTGGTATGTTGAAGATAAAGGTGAAACTGGAATTATGGACTGATCATTACTCTGATATCTGTTTGTTTTGTAAAGAGTCTGATTTTGTGTAACACTGTAAATGTATTTTGTAAATCAAACAAGTTAAAGTTGTAATTTCATTATTATATTATATTAGTATTGTGTTTTAGCTTCCGCGCGTATTCCAAAATAGTGTTAGAAAATACGGTGTTACAAATAATGGTATCAGAGCCCTGGTTTGAGGATTTGCATTGGTGATTTGGTGCAATGCTCGAACTGAGGCTCTGATCAGTCCAATATTTCCAGGGTGGGTAATTAGTAAGGTAGCTATAGAGAATATGATGTGGTACTAACGGATTATAATCCGACAACTGGTGAGATGTTGTGTAGAACAGATTATGGCTGCTAACAACGAGAACCCAGTACTTACCCCTTCGTCCCCAAGAAGGCAGCACAACAACGTGTCCTCTACTACTGCCACTGAACAACATAGAGCAGGTACCTCACACAACGGGGAGTCTGATAATCAAGATTATGTGTTACAACTGGAAGATACTTTACAAACTCAGAGAGATCGAATCCAAGAGCTTGAGCAGCAGTTGAATCAAACTCAATCTTCACAACCAACCTCTACAGTACAGATGCCTCCAGTAACAGCTCCCGTTACTTAACCGATACCACCACCAGTTTATACTACAGCTCCTGTGAGTACGGTGTCAACTCCTTACGGATCGTTTCCTTTTATTCCTATACCACAAGGAGTGTCTACCCAACACCAGATACCATCACATAACTTCTTTATCCCATGGTTTCCACAACAAGAAGTTAGGAACAAATGTCAGTATAAGGATTTTGTGGCATGTGGAGCACCTGAGTATTCGGGAAGCTCAAACCCGAATGTTACCCTAAACTGGTTGAAAGAAACTGTGAAAGCTTTGGAAGCCTGCAACTGTGAGAAAGCCGAGTGGGTCAAGTTTGCAACGAGACGGTTGAAAGATCAAGCCTTGACGTGGTGGGATTCTCAGACTACACATCTGCCGCGAGATGTTATAAATGCCATTACCTGGGAGCAAATCCAGGATAAGTTCTGTGAACAATTTTGTAATGCATTTGATATGGCCAAGATTCAGCGAGAGTTCCTAGATTTGGCACAGACAAGTAATATGTCTGTGGACGAGTTGATCAACAAGTTTCAAGTGACTCTCATATTTGCAAAACAATGGGTGCCCGATGAACATTCTCAGGTTCAACACTTTGTGAAAGCTTTGTTACCAGAATATCGGGGTAACACTCAACTGGCAACATCGCTTGTTCAGGCATTCACACTAGCAAGATCTGCAGAATATGATGCTAAAGATTGGGAGAAGATGAACAGAGGGTCATTCAGCAAGTTTGGTGGAGGTTCCAGTGGAAATCAAAGCAAGAGTAAGGGACAGAGCTATCATGGTAAGTCAGATCAGAGGTCCAAGGGATCAGGATCTTTACAGAATAAGCCGTGGTGACATAGTTGCAAATCTCGTCACAACGGACAGTGCACGCCGCAAACACGGAGATGTTTGAGGTGTGGTGAGACAGGTCATGACATCGGTGCATGTAAGTTCAACACCTTTGTTTGCTGGAACTGCAAAGAAGAGGGGCACATGGCTGGTATGTGTCCTAAGTTGAAGACCGCGGGGACTGGGGCAGGGGTAAGTAACACTGGGGGATCGTCTTCTGCAGGTCAGAAGAGGAAAACTGTACCTTCTTCGGAAGGTAGGGCTTTCAAGATGACTGCCAAGGAAGCTACTGGCAGTGATGATGTGATAACCGGTATGTTCATAGTTAACTCTATGCCTGCACGTGTTTTGTTTGACTCTGGTGCAAATAGATCGTTTATATCTATGATTTTGTGTGATAAATTGAAATTACCTGCTCCTGTGAACACTACTCCTTTAGAGGTAGAAGTAGTTGATGGTAATGTAGTACCTGTAACCACTTCTGTGACTGGAGTTCAGATTAGTATTGATGGTACTAGTTTCCCTGCAGACTGTTTGGTGATGCCTATACCTGGATTTGATTTAGTATTAGGCATGGATTGGTTGAGTCACCATAGGGCTAGTATCCAATGTCATAAGAAGCTGATAACTATTCCTTTGGTTGACGGGTCGCATGTCGTGGCTCGTGGGGATAGATCTCCATCTTCTCTTCCGATTATCTCGTACATGAAGGCTAGAAAATCTTTAGCCAAAGGGTGTGCGTCCTTTCTAGCCTATGCTATTGATGTGAAGAAAGAAAAGCGTCCGGTTACCGATGTTCATGTAGTCTCAGAGTACCCGGAGGTATTTCCAGATGATTTGCTAAGCCACCAGTGCGTGATGTCGAGTATAAGATAGATTTGATACCTGGTAGTATGCCTATTGTGAAAGCTCCTTACCGATTAGCTCCTTCAGAAATCAGAGAGATGATGACTCAGATACAGGAACTGTTAGACAAGGGGTTTATTCGTCCAAGCTCTTCGCCTTGGGGTGCACCGGTGTTGTTTGTGAAAAAGAAAGACGGGACTCTGCGTATGTGTATAGATTACCGAGATTTGAATAAGAGGATTGTCAAGAACAAGTATCCGTTTCCAAGAATAGATGATTTGTTCGATCAACTTCAGGGAGCTTCGTACTTCTCGAAGATTGATTTGAGGTCGGGATACCATCAGGTGAGAGTGGCCGAAGAGGATATACCGAAGACAGCTTTTTCGGACTCGGTATGGTCACTATGAGTTTCTTGTTATGTCGTTCAGTCTGACTAACGCTCCTGCAGTGTTTATGGATCTGATGAATCGTGTGTGTCGACCATTCTTAGATAAGTTCGTCATCGTGTTTATTGATGATATCTTGGTGTATTCTAAAACAGAGGATGAACATGATCAGCATTTGCGACAAGTTTTGGAGACTCTTAAGCAACACAAGCTGTATGCCAAGTTGTCCAAGTGTGAATTTTGGTTGCGTGAAGTCAAGTTTCTGGGTCATGTGATCTTTGAAGACGGTGTTAAAGTGGATCCGTCAAAGATAGAAGCTGTAATGAATTGGAACGCTCCTAAGACACCGATAGAGATCAAGAGTTTTCTTGGTCTAGCAGGTTATTACAGACGTTTCATTAAAGACTTTTCGAAGCTCGCGGGTCCGTTAACCAAGTTAACCAGAAAAGATGTACAATTTCAATGGGGTGAGGCTCAGGAGAATGCTTTTCAGACTTTGAAGCAACTTCTGTGTCAAGCTCCTGTTCTTGCGTTGCCTGAAGGATCTGAAGATTTTGTGGTTTACTGTGATGCTTCGCATGTTGGGTTAGGGTGTGTACTGATGCAAAGAGGTAAGGTTATAGCTTATGCTTCCAGACAGTTGAAACCCAACGAGAAGAACTATCTGACTCATGATTTGGAGTTAGCAGCAGCGGTGTTTGCTTTAAAACTGTGGAGACATTATTTGTGTGGTACAAAGTGCACGATTTGCACTGATCACAAGAGTCTGCAGTATGTGTTTATACAGAAGGAATTGAATAAGAGACAGCGCCGATGGTTAGAGCTGATTAAAGATTATGATTGTGACATTCAGTATCATCCAGGAAAAGCTAATGTGGTTGCTGATGCACTTAGTAGGAAGGGTTCTGCAGATACAGTAAAGTTCATGCGGTTAGAGATTAAGTCAGATTTGATAGATCAGTTGATGGCTGCACAATTGGAAGCACTGAAGACAAAGAACTTGAAAGATGAGTTGATGGTTAAAAGACAACATGAGATAACAACTGATTCGCGTGGATTGAAAATGTATCAGAATCGTGTTTGGGTGGGTGCCAAAGTTTGGTAATTTGCGGGAATTGATTTTGTCAGAAGCTCATAAATCCAGAATGTCTGTTCATCCTGGTAGCACTAAGATGTATCATAGTATGAAGACCTTTTATTGGTGGCCTACTATGAAGTTAGATGTTGCACGATTTGTGGAGTCATGTCATATATGTGCACAAGTGAAAGCTGAACACCAGAAGCCGTACGGATCGTTGAGACAGTTAGCAATACCAGAGTGGAAGTGGGATCACATTACGATGGATTTTGTAACAAAACTTCCGAGGACTCAGAAAGGAAACGACATGATATGGGTTATTGTTGATAGATTAACCAAGAGTGCACACTTTCTTGCTACTGCTGAGACTGCAAACTTGAGTAAGTTAGCCAAGCTGTATATTGATGAAATAGTATCGAGACATGGAGTTCCTTTGTCTATTGTGTCAGATCGGGATTCGAGGTTTGTGTCAAACTTCTGGAACAGACTACAGCAAGAGTTGGGATCGAGAGTTAATTTGAGTACAGCTTATCATCCACAGACAGATGGCCAATCAGAGAGAACAATTCAGATTTTAGAAGATATGCTTCGGGCATGTGCTTTAGAGTTTGGAGGTTCTTGGGATTCGCATCTACCGTTGGTTGAGTTTGCTTACAATAATTCCTATTACTCCAGTATCGGAATGCCACCGTAGGAGATGTTATATGGGCGACCGTGCAGAACTCCTACTTGTTGGTTAGAGGCAGGAGAGAAACAGTTTGCTGGGCCAGATATTATTCAGATCACAGCGGATAAAGTTGCAGTGGCTCGGGAAAAGTTGAAAGCTGCAAGGGATCGACAAAAGATGTATGCAAATTCGCGTCGTTGACCAGTGACTTTTGTTGAGGGAGAAAGAGTTTACTTAAAGGTTTCACCATGGAAGGGCGTGATACGCTTTGGGAAACGCGGAAAGTTAGCTCCTCGATATATTGGTCCGTTCAGAATTCGTAAAGTAATGAATGATCAGAAAGTTGTATTGGATCTTCCCGATGAATTGGCAGGTATTCATGACACGTTCAATGTTTGTTATCTGAGAAAATGTAATGTAGAAGATCAGACTCAAGTGTTGCCGATACAAGATCTTCCTGTAGATTCCAACAAGAGGCTGATTGAGGAACCTGTTGAGTTACTGGATCGTAAAGTAACAAAGCTAAGAAATAAACAGATACCAATGGTGTTGGTAAAGTGGAAGCATAGTTTGGGTTCAGATTTGACTTGGGAAACCGAAGAAGATATGAGAAATCGATACCCTACCTTGTTTGAGCGCGATGAGAATCCGAGGACGGAATCCTCTTAAGGGGGGAAGATTTGTAACACCCTCCTTACCGGCCTAGTAGGATTAAGTTATTAGGTCGAATTACTTTAATTAATTGGTTAATTAATTGTTTTGTGTGTATAATTAATTTAATTAATTAAATTGTGATAATAGTTAATTAAATGAAGTATGGGTGAGTGGAACCATGAGGTGTTGGTTTTTGACACCTAGTTACACCAAAACACCACCAAGTTGCCACCTTGATCTCATTACATGCAAAATTGATAAGGTGTTGTGTGTGTGTTGTGTACCTACGGCCGAGAACAAAGAAAGAAGAAGAAAGAATTGATTATTGTTGATATTTATTGTGCAAATTAATTACTGAAGTATTCTATATCATCTAAGAGGTTAGAATTCAAAATTATATGTTATTAGTTGTTTAATTTCGGATTTGATTATATATGTGTGAAATTCCGATTGAATGTTTATATGTTGAATTCATGATCTAGGATGCATGTTTGTTAGTATTTGATGTTTATATGATCAAAACATGTTTAGAATTCAGTTCTGGAAACTTAGATGAAGTTGCATGCTTAAAAATCAGATTAAAAATCTAAGTTAGAATGATTTTTGAATGTCTCGGATTTCTTAAGTATGAATCAATCGGATTTTGAGTATGAATCGATCGGAATTGGTGAATTCCGATCCTTTCTATCGGAATTAGTTGAAATCCGAGAAGAGTTAAACTGATTGCCTTAGCTTTTGTCGGAATTGATGTAAAACCGAGAAGATTTATCGGATTTGATAATTATCCTTTTTATCGGATTTATGGATTCTATCGGATTGATGTTTCCTCGGAATTTATGTTATCGGATTTCTAATTTTGTCGGATTGTATACTTTTCTCGGAATTGAAGTTTAATCGGATTATTAATTCTCGGATTGTATGACTATCCTCGGATTTGGACTTTTATCGGATTGTGCATTGTATCGGAATCCGATTATATCGGATTTAACTTTACTCGGAATTGATTTATCGGATTTCATGTTTTCTCGGATTTGGTTTCATCGGATTTGACCCTATCGGATTTGATCTTGTCGGAATTGAACACAATCGGAATTTAAACAATACCTATACTCGGAATTGGTGAATGTTGTGTTATGAAAGATCAACTCTGGGATGATTTGAAGATAAACATGAAATGTTGCATTGGCTTATGAAAGGAATGTATGAATTGCCTAAGCTAAGGAATTGGATGAATTCACAGAATTACAGTAAGTAAAGGGTAATAGTGAATTGTGGTATATTGGTTGTATATACATGAGTTGTTATGTACTTGTGATTATATGTGCATATGTGTTTGATTTTAGTATTGTGCTTATTGTGTGTTGATTAAGCAAATACTGGTTGTAAGTTGTTTGTTCAGGTGGAGACAAGACTCAGTAGTAAGAAAAGACTGAGTTGCCTGAACTGTTGAAGATATCGGTGAGTGGATATATATATTGGATGTATAAGATATATCACCTGATTGTTTGCTCTTTTACTGTATATAGACATGTTGTTGTGTGATCAGCTTGGCGATAGTTATTCAGCTGGGCCTATGTTTAGAGATACACAGTATTAGTAGATGTCTTGAATTGCATTTGTTGTAATCAAGAAGTGCTATTATTGTTGTCTGTTGTAACTTGGCTATCGGTAAACCTTTGCTTTGGCCGGCATTGGTTGAAGATCCCGCAAGACCGCCGGTTCTCTTGTTTGTTTGACCATTGTTGTTTTGGGCTTTATGTCTTGTATGTTTGTGGTATCTATTCTCTCACTTATCTTTGTGCTAATCCCCCACTGTTGAACTCTTATACAGGATATACCTGGTATGTTGAAGATAAAGGTGAAACTGGAATTGTGGATTGATCATTACTCTGATATCTGTTTGTTTTGTAAAGAGCCTGATTTTGTGTAACACTGTAAATGTATTTTGTAAATCAAACAAGTTAAAGTTGTATTTTCATTATTATATTATATTAGTATTGTGTTTTAGCTTCCGCGCGTATTCCAAAATAGTGTTAGAAAATACGGTGTTACATTTGTGGTTAGATTGGAGTGTTTATGTGTGAATCTTAGAAGCTGATATCGAGTTATGGTCAATTGGGATACTGAATTGGTAGAGTTCAATAATGCAAAGAGCATCGTGGTGCCACCTCCTGACCACCACGGCGAGTTCTTTTCGTCTAGGGAAGGGTGAATTATTGAAGATGCATTGTGACGTGATCGCGTGCCCCTCACGACGAGGCAAAAAAGTTTTAATTTCTTGACTTTATTTTGGTTTATCACGACACAATCTAGTTATTCGACTTGATGATGCTTGTCTAACTTCAACTTAAAAAAAAATACAATTAGTTGAGAGTTTGAGACAAAGGGCACACCAACACAGTTTGAAAACCTAATCTTGGTTTACAAGGCAATGGAGCCTTCGAGAGTCGAGACAACTATTCCAGACTTCGAGGTTCAAGCCTTTTATTGATTGTTCGTGAGGATCTTTGGGTTTTCATGTTCATCAGAGATCGTCTTAATGAATTTAACTTAGAGATCAATTCATCAGAGAAGTTGTTTGTGAACACAACTTCTTTGTTGAACTAGAGGCCGGGTTTAGCCTTCAATTTAAAGATCGAGTTATTTGAGAATTAACATCAGAGACTTCAAGTCATCCGACTAAACCGAAACTAATGACCGATTGTGGTAAACTTATCAACACGAAATCATTAAAGTTGAGTAATTTGTGTTCAATATTTTCAACCGGTCTATCCAAAATTGATGATGTATTAATGGAAAAACATGTCAACATATAATACGATTCAAGCCTAACACATATACAACTACACAAACGAAACTTGACATGAAATTAAATTGGGCCAATAGTCTTGACACGGACATGGCTTATGACACGAATCAATGAGAGTCTCATACTGTGTTTTTTCATTTTATAGTGTTTTAATCGGGTGTATTTTTATCAAAGTCATATATTGCTATATTATAAAAATACTATTACTCATGTTATATTATTAAACATTTTATTCTTTTAATGTGTTTATTTTAATTAACTTAAAAGCCTCCAATTATAAAAGGGTTTAAGCTTGAGTAGTATCCAACTTTTTCAAAAGTGTCCGTGTATGTAATTTACCTTTTTATTACCTAAATAGGTAGCTTACTTTAAGGTAAACTGTTAGAATTAGTAATTACTTATAAATTTCTATTAGGGTTGTGGTAAACATATAATTCGTTACCGTGTTTTTATAATAAATATTTTTGTATTTATATATGTTTACTAATAATATTTGTAATCATGTTTATTCTGTAACTGACATTATATAACAACTGTATCCATATCCATATGATTGTTTTTATATTGTATGGATGTATCCATATTTCAATTGTTGTAACGATAATTGTATTCACACCTTTGTATTTGTAATTGTATCCCTACTACTGCAAACGTAGTTGTATTCACACGTTATAATTATATTTGTATCTTAACCACTATGAGTGTAGTTATATCAACACATCGTAGATGTATTCGTATCACATTTGTATTTGTATAACCATCATATCTGTATAATATTTGTGTTTGTATAAGACACATTTGTGTTCACTACATTTCAAATATTGTATTGTATAATTTGTACACACACAGAGTATTTGAAAGCGATACGTCCAGTATTTGAAAGTGATACGTCCAATACATGTAGAAGGAAAACAACACATCTTGCTTTCTATTGGACGTATCGCTTCGAGCATCCGGTACCAGTCGCAGCTCTGTTGCTGTTCCGAAATTCATTTGGCCCCAAATCTTTCCAATTCGTTTTAAACCAAGATTTAGCAGTTTTTCATGATTATTTTACCTCAATCAAAGGTAATAACATTCACATATCTCATTTAAACACCCAAACCAAGCTCCAATCAAGATTAAACCCTTTGACCATTAAGAACCCTCATCCCCAATTCTTGATCATAATTAAAATTGGAAAGTCCACAGTTTGGTTGAATCTTCTTCCATAATGGTATGTCACAATAGTAGTATTGCGGTAGATACACAAATCACTTTAAATAGAAGAAGTCGGGTAGGCGGATTGGTCCGAGTGAAGAAAAAAGAAGAAAAAATTAAACTGATAATCTTTTATGGAGATATCCATTTTCCGGAAAGACAAATAAGGCATTCTGATTGATACCACCCGGAGGGGGAAGAGAAGATTCAGAGAATACAAAAAGTTAAAAAAATTGGCTCTATATCCAACGAATGAAACTTTCCATGTATGAAAAAAAGTATTTTGTTTTAGTTCAGCCTGTTGTTCCATATAAAAAATGGATGGTATAAATTTAGGAAGACTTTTCCCCCGGATCTCTTAGTAAAAAGTGATAATCTACAACTTCGAGTTATCAATTATATACTCTATTACGACCCAATTCTTGAAATTTGGGACACAAGTATTCAATTAGTTCGGATATGTTTAGTGTTGAATTGTGACCAAGACAAAAAGATCGAAAAAGCCTGCGCGACAAAGGTTGTACCCATGAACCAACCCCCTACAGCGAAATAGGCACAAGGAAAGAGCAAAAGGCCGGACCAACCTACAAAAACGAAACGGTCCCTACATAACCATGAATCATAAATGCATGAATGTGATGTACCAAAAAATCCGCGGTTCCTAATGGAATAGGTAACAAAGCTACCTTGCTACTCACTGCTACTAAATCCCCCCCCCCCCCCCCCCGGAAGTTAAACCGGTGCTTGCTGTTGCACGAGGAAGCGGTTGCACGAGGGAGCGGTTGCACCAGGTATTAGAGCGTGGGTACTTATTTTTATACTCACCTAACCTCTTAATCAGTCTACTAACATATATCAAAACTAATTTGAACACTAATTCAAGATTTCGTTTAATTTACACATTTAGTCTACTAATTTCAAAAAAATATGAAAACGAATAAAAATACTAACAAATCTTTGACTTGATTTCACCTTTGAGGGCTTTAAAGAAAGCCTCAACTTTTATTCAACACCTTATTTTTTTACAATTTAGAAACTAGAAGGGGGTTGAATAGTTTCTATATCCTCTTTGTATTTCTTTGTAATTAAAATTTACCCTTTTAAAATTATATATCTCTATATATTTAATTCTTCAATATTAATATTTGTTTATTTTCTTAAGTACAATAGAAACAATCTATAAGTATAAATGACAAGAATATAAAACAAATAATTAAATAGGGTAAGGGTAAGAGAGAAGACACCAAGATTTATAGTGGTTCGGTTGAACTCCAACCTACGCCTACTTCCTTACCTCCATCAATAGTTTCACTTGCACAATGTGCAAAAGTCTCCTTAGAACAGAAGGAAACACCACTTATAATAACTTTAACCCGAGGTGTGACAACCCCACAATGCTCTTAATCCAAGAACACCAAAAAGTTCTTCACCATGAACCCGAAATGCCTCCAACAATTTTTTTTACCAAGTAGCTTAACCAAGGACTTTTACAACTTCTTCAACAAGAACTTCAACCCAAGAACAAATTAGGGAATTATCAACCCACTTGCAAAGTAAGTTCTACAACAGGAACTCTCTAACAATGAATGAAACCTCACAAACACCAACAATGGTGTGTGCAATATAATTTCACTCTCCATAATCAAGAGGCAAATAGATGTAAGTTGAAGCTCTTTGATTTTTTCTCTCTTGATCTCTCTTGCTAACTTTGAGTTATAGAAGTTGGATATTCTTGAACTCTTATGATTTGAACAACTAAAGAATCACACATAAGAAATTTTAAAGATGAAAGATCACAAGAGTGTGATTAATATTATAGAGGAATTTATGTGCAAGAGGTGTGTTTAAAATGACAGATCAAACCTTCTTTTTATAGAGAAGTGAGAGAAAATATCTGAGTTGTATGGGATCCGTAGGGTCAAAGCTCATGGTCGACCATGGCCTACAATCGTGGGTCACTCACACTCACACAACTTCTTTGCCAACTCTAAATTGTTAACGTTGAAGACTAACAAATACTTAAAATTTTGTCATGAAGACTAACGTTGAAAATTAATAATAGTAGAAGGTTTACAATGAAAATTCTCGATTTTATAGGGTTCTCATTGTAAAACTTGAAAGTTTGTAACTTCTGTTATCTGGTTATACTAGATACGAATTTCAAATTTGAAACACACAAGATATTTGAAATACACAAAATTCTCTCTGGTTCTTGATCTTGATTTCTGCCAAAATCAAGATTGTTGCTTTTACAATTATCCCAATTCGGATTTCATGGTACCAGACACATAGGTTCGAAATATCGAATTTGGAAAGTGATTCACACGATTGCAGAAGAAATCCGGTTTACAATTTCTAACAATCCGAATGTGTATTTAAAAGCAAGATACACTTATACATTTTGGCACAAAAAACAACAAAAATCTCTTGAATCAATTTGTGTGTTTGAGGATTGTGTCACCACAAAAGTAACTTCTACTTTTTTGGGCACAATAAAAAAGATATGTACTTCTTGATCTCATCTCTTCTACACACTTATAATAACCAAAATAATAATATCTCTTACAAGGATATCACTTGTACACGATATATGCATTTTCATTTCTGTAGAATTTGCCAACTAAAATATATCTTTTTTCAATTTGTGGCAATTTATTTTATAAAATCACAATTCCCAAAAAACATAACACTTTTCAACATATGAAATTGATTTATAAAATATGAAAATGCATTTGAGTAAAAATCGATTTCTATATATTTATCAACGGTTGTTCAAGAACTTTTTTTACTAAATGGGTATCGTATATGTTTTGCACTAGTACAATTTGCATGCTTGATATCCTTTTAATTCTCACGTAATATTCTCGTTGTGATCAATGCAAATTTATATTTAATCAATTGTTTTGCCAAACTTACTATTTTCATATTAAGTTGGATTTTTGTAATATATTTAAATAAATATTAAAATTGTGTCATTAAAACAGTTAAATAAATGTTTATGCTTTACGTGCACTAACAAATAACTTTTATAAATTTAGGGTGTTACATCAGGGGTCGGGCTATTTCCACGGACAAAATTTCTTACTACATGGAAATATCGCATTTAACAAATGCGAAATTAGGACTGAGCTACAATGACTGACAACACACTTTCCACTTTCCTGACACAACTTAAAGTAATATTTAATAGAGTAAAAAGTAAACATTAAAGCTACATTGCTATTAAATTTCTGACACTACCCATTTCTTTTTCAAATTTCTTTGACACTAGGGCTGTAAACGAACAGAACGTTCATGAACCGTTCGTGAAATTGTTCGGCGGGAAGTTCGTTTATGTTCGTTTGTTTAATAAACGAACGAACATGAACAAGATTTTTCGTTCGTTTAATGAAACGAACGAACACGAACGGAGCCCTCGTTCGTTCATTTATGTTCGTGAACGTTCGTTTATCCGTTCGTGAACTGTTCGTTTATGTTCGTTTATTTATGTTCGTTCGTTCGTTTATTTACGTTTGTTTATATATATATATATATATATATATATATATATATATATATATATATATATATATATATATATATATATATATATAATCTATATTTTGTAATTAAGTACTTTAAACTATAATTTATTTAAATTATATTTAAAGTCTAAATAACTAGCAGGAAGGAAAAAAGAAGGGTTTGAGAATGTTATAGATGTCTCATGGTCTCATTGTAATTAAGTACTTTAAACCATTCTTTTTTCTGTTTTGTGTGGTTGTTTAATGTTCAACAGATGTCTCATGGTCTCATTGAAGCTTGGATTGGGAAACAAATTGGAAAAAGAAGCAGGCTTAGTCAAACACTTTGAAGAACCATGTTGATTTGCATTTTAATTTAATATTTGAACATGTGTTTTGCTACTTGATGAATTGTATTGAAACAATATTGTTCGTTTTAAGTTTTGTACTTCTGTTCGTTTTGGTGTTCGTGTTCGTTTATGCTCATTTATGTTCGTTTGTGTTCGTTCATGTTTGTTTATGTTCGTTTATGGTTTATGTTTGTTTAACATTTAAATGAACCAACACAAACATCCTCATTTCTTAAACGAACGAACACAAACAAGAATTCTCGTTCGGTTAACCGTTCGTGTTCGTGTTCGTGTTCGTGTTCGGTTATAATTAAACGAACGAACATGGACATGCCTCGTTCGTGTTCGTTCGGTTCGTTTACAGGCCTATTTGACACAACCCATTTCTTTTTCAAAGTTTATCTTCTTGACAGACTCATCAAATTACAACCGATTTCTTCTTCAAACCGAAAATAGTGTCCGTTTCAGTAAAAAAAATGCATTATTGTCAACTTTCAAAATCAATGAAGAAACTGATAATAGTCTTCAGTTTGTACAACTTTAGTTGAGGTACATGGCTGACTCTTCATCTTCTATCTCATGGTCGATTGGGTAATCTGTGTTATTCAAGATTGGAGAGATTGGACGCTTTCAAAATCAATGAAGAAACTGCATAAGGAACTCAAGGGTACTGATAAATACAAGGTTTGTGTAGTTCATCATCCTTTCTTAAATAATCAAACTATGTAGGTTCAGGCCCTTTGAAAACACTCACACACAATAACACAAGTGTATATATGTTGTATAATCAAAAGAAAAAAGATGATGGAAGAATTTTTCACTCAAAGGTGCCGTACCATTGCATCATTCAATCTTTATATAAGCTAACAAAGATAAACCAAATTTTACCTACTATTTCCTATTCTAAAGGAAATCTCCTAAATAATCTATTGACTCCAACTAAAACTAATCTATAAAAATTCAAACTATCCTATCTAATAAACTTCAAACTAAATCTTATCTAAATAATAATCAAACTTACCTATCAAGATTAAAACCCAACATTCACCCCCCTAATCTTGATGTCTATCACGGTCTCGAATCCTTTAATTATACTCATGAAAGCTGTCTCTTTCTTGGTCACGGTCTCGGTCTTGAATTTTCTCCTAATTCGGTCACATACAATCTTCTTGCTTTTGCTACGATCTCTTTCTAAACTTTCGAGTTTAAAAGAACGTCTTGCTCTCGTTCTTGCTTCTTGCTTCTTTCTTATTGATTCTTGCTTTTTGCTTGTAGATTCTTGCTTTCTTGCTTGCTGTCTGCTACTTGCAACAGACTCTTGTTATTTGTTTCTATGAAACAAACCTTGCTACTTCCTTTTCTTGCTTTCTACTCGCGATAACTTGCTTCTGATGACCAGAACATGATCAAACTTGATGTTTGCTTTCATCCTTCAACCTTGCTGCTGCTTCCTTTTTACTCTCTTTCTTGCAATAAACCAGACATAAATCTTGCTCTTTGTCCGCTTTTCCCGCACGCCGGTTAGACTCTCAAACCGATCAAAGATGGAGACTACTTTCACAACTCTGCTATCGCACCTCACAGCCCCAACAACCAACGAGGGGATGCTACCCTTTTCTCCGTAGATCGACTCTCAAACCTGCCTTCTTTACGAGCCTTAGGCTCTGATACCAAGTGTAGGTTCAGGCCCTTTGAAAACACTCACACACAATAACACAAGTGTATATATGATGTATAATCAAAAGAAAAAAGATGATGCAAGAATTTTTCACTCAAAGGTGCCATACCATTGCATCATTCAATCTTTATAAGCTAACAAAGATAAACCAAATTTGACCTACTATTTCCTATTCTAAAGGAAATCTCCTAAATAATCTATTGACTCCAACTAAAACTAATCTATAAAAATTCAAACTATCCTATCTAATAAACTTCAAACTAAATCTTATCTAAATAATAATCAAACTTACCTATCAAGATTAAAACCCAACAAACTAGAGGTCGTTGGCATTGATCAAAGCAGCCATGGATATCGTGGTCGCCGGAGCAGAGAGATGTGGCC
Organism: Pulicaria dysenterica; assembly: GCA_947179395.2. Classification (NCBI taxonomy): domain Eukaryota; kingdom Viridiplantae; phylum Streptophyta; class Magnoliopsida; order Asterales; family Asteraceae; genus Pulicaria; species Pulicaria dysenterica. The sequence goes on from OX359292.1 coordinate 11,422,151, forward strand.
GGTGATGGAGAGTAGAGAGGTGGCCGGTGATGGAGAATACAAGCTCAGGCGGTCGGAGAAGAGAGAGAGAATAACCAGAGAGTAGAGAGAGGAGACGGGTGTTGAGAGAGGCCGAAGGCGGTGAGAGTTTTCCGGCGGTGATCGCTGTCCGGCGGCGGTGTTGTTGTCCGGCGCGGTGTTGCTCTCCGGCGGCGGTGTTGCTCTCCGGCTGCGGTGTTACTCTCCGACGGTCGGTGTAGACCGTAGAAAGAGGGAGGGAGTGCAGAGAGTGAGTTGTGTTAGGAAGATAAATTTAATGAGTAGAGATATTCTTGGGAAGACACATTTACAGTTGTCACTATTTGACATTTACAGCTGTGTTAACAGCTTTTTATATTCTGGACATGTGTGTGGCATACGTATTTCGCATTTACAAAATGCGATTTATTTTTACCACACGAAAACAGTGTAGATAGCAGCACCCTACATCCAGTGGGCCGTCGTAGTAGGTTTTAAAGAAAGGCATATTGTTGTTTTCTTTAAAACTAGCAACAACGGCACACCTAATGCCTATCAAACTTCACAATCACTACCAGAAAAGAATTCCGATTAGAGCACGAACAATGGGAATAATCTAAAAATCCAGGTCCCTACTTACTTTAACAGTTAATCACAAAGTAGATTACCTATTTGGGTAATAAAAAGGTAAATTATATACATCGACATTTTTAGAAAAGTAGGATGCTATTTAGTGGCTTAAACCGTATAGAAAACTAAACAAAAACCAATAAGTGTTGCCAATTAGAACTTTATATACAATGTTAGTAACAAAACCTATTTTATAAATTAATAGCATATTTTCTTTGTCCACTGCCGCTACTAAACTATGGTTGGACATCATCATGTTTCTTCTTCTCGTTGTTATTTTTAAATGAAGATTTTATTCTTTCTTTTACTTACTCGTCATGTGCCGAAGAGGCATTGTATATAAAAATTCTTTTCTCTATGGTATCACACATATGTCCTACTATATATATATATATATATATATATATATATATATATATATATATATATATATATACACTACTACACAAAAGATAATAAAGACCACTCTATGGGAACCAGTTCAACAAAAAACCGGTTTTTATATGTATGGGAACCGGTTAGTACTTAAAAACCCGGTTTTTAAGAGTAAAATACATGGGAACCGATTGCTAAATAAAAAACCGGTCCTTATGTTACATATAAAGACCGGTTTTTAAGTTATCAACCGGTCCCCATAAGTTTTGTTCATATAAACCGAGTATCTATTAAAAACCGGTCCCCTTGAGTTTATCAAAAATAGGTTAAATCCTAAATTCTCCCCATTTTATGCCCTGGCAGCCGTCTCTCCCTCTTTGCTCTCGATTCCTCACGACGTCGCAAGCCATCCCCGCCGTCCATTCGCTGGTCGTCGCCGGTCCATTCGCCGGTCGCCGCCCCTCCAGTCGCCGGTCGCTGCCCCATCCCTCGCAGCTCGCGCCTCTCTCTCTTCCGCTCACGCTTTGCTCTCTGCCGCTGCTAAATCGCTCACAGCCGCCGTTCCCACCCACTTCCGCCGCCGCATTAGCCCTCCTTCACTAGGTTAGTCCTCTAATTTCAATTTCTTAGTTTATAGATTATAAATGTGATAAATAGGGGGCTTTCGAACTGTTTTGTTTTTGTGTGTGTTAATGTGTGTGTTGTGTGAGCTGTGCGTGTGTGTTGTGTGCTGTGCGTGAGTTAGTGTGTGTTGTGTGAGCTGTGCGTGTGTGGGTTGTGTGCTATGCGTGAGTTAGTGTGTGTTTTGTGTGCTGTGAGTGTGTGTTGTGTGAGCTGTGCGTGTGTTTTGTGTGATGTGAGTGAATTTGTGTGTTCGGCGGCCAAAGGTGATTCTTCGAGCACTAAGCCCCTTACTGGGGTTGTTTTTGAGCCCTTTGAGGAAGTCAAGAAGGAGCTCAATCTTGTCCCTTCTGTCCCTCAACAGTCTATTGCCCGACAAATATACGCTGATGAATCTGAAGCTTGCGTTAATGAATAGATCAAGTGGGTGTTCTTTTCCTTAATCGAAAGCTCAGTCTTATAATTACTCTGTTCTTACTGAATGTTTCATAAAACTAAGCATTGCTGAATTAGAACTAGGTGTCGGTTTCCTGAATTTTGTAGGTTGTAAACTTGTAAATATTCACTGTTTGCATATTTTGGATGTTTATATCATTCGCCATTATTAATATTACATAGGGTTTTCAAAGTTTGTGGGAATTTGGTGGTTAATTTACATGTTTAATTGGGGTTAAAACTAACATTTAGTACTTTCTCTCAGTGTTGAGTATACTGTTTCGTATGTGTACCATGCCATGTATGCCTATTTTGACAGGGACAATGTTGGTCTCAAGGGCTTTGCCAAGTAAGTTACAATCAATCATATTAATTTCTCTTAACAATCACCCAAAAACGTGGTTTAATTCGGTGATTTGTATATGAAACTTTTTAGGTTCTTTAATGAGTGTAGTGAGGAGGAAAGGGGGCATGCTGAGAAGTTCATGGAGTACCAGGTATTTCATAATTTTCAGTCCCATTAGTTTATAAATTGTGTGCCTGAAAACTCTTTGTATCGCTGGTACATTCTAACCAACTTTTTTGGTTTAGACAACCTTCAATAGTTGAATAAAATGTACTAGTTGCAATATATAAAACTTGGTCCCAGTCTCTACTAATCTTCTATGTTATAAAAGTGATTGATCCCTCTTTCTCATCTATACGAAGTCCCTTCTCTTGATCTGCCTTACCTTCTCACCTAGGGCACAAGCACATGCACTAGCATAACGCGCGCTATATGAGATGCACATGTTTATATTAAAGAACAAATCAATGAGGAAACAATTAGCAGATATTACTTGCCGAGGGGTGTAATACTTCTTGTTTGCTGTATATGGATACATATACTTGTGACATTAAATTTTACATTGACTTGTGTTTTACACACACACACACACACACACACACATATATATATAAATATATATATATATATATATATATATATATATATATATATATATATATATGACACCCATTTAATATACTTGTTATTTAAATTGGTGCAATGGAGTCGTCATCCATTTTCCCAAAAAGAACTACATGACACAAAATGTGTCAAATTCGATCGGGTAAAGTAAACATTGTGTTTATTATATTTGATTATGTGTGGATTATGACAACTTTTTCTAGCTTGTGAAAAATGTTTGTAATAAAGTTTTTGAATCTAACATAAATGTTTGTGGTCTTGCAGATATAGTAACTATATGTGTAGAAGAATGAAAGATTTTTGAGGAAGATTGTTGCAACTAAGGAAGATTTATGATAAGATATTAGCTTGGTTTTGTATTTATCTCAATTGTAATAATCAACTAAGTTTTGTATAGTTACGTTGTAATATATTATTTAAGTATCTTTTTGGTGAAATTATGTGAAATTATGTGAAATTTGTAATTCTATGGACACTACTAGTATTTTGGAAAATTTATTTTTTTTAATTTGTTATTAAAAAGAGACCGGTTTTTATAGAAAAACTGGTCTTTATGGTTTGTTATGGGGACCGGGTCTTTATGATAACCGGTCTTTATGTGTACTTATCGGAACCGGTTAATAACCGGTCTTTATGTGTTTTTTTCATGGGAACCACCCCTAAAAGGTACTCCCACTAAAACCGGTCTTCATGAATAAATTAACCGGTCCCCATTCCTTTATGTGTAGTAGTGTATATATGAAGAAGTTTATTTGACGGTCGTGTATACAAAAGCCACGTTATATATTAATACTCATTTATATAAGTTTTTCATTAGGTGTCCTATTAGGGTTTCCATTGTAACCTTGTACTTTATTATTATACATGATATCAAGGCCTTATGGTTTTGACCAAATTTCTTTGTCTCCTCACCGCTAAAACATAATTTTATATGTTCTATAAGAGAAAATATTGTAACTATTGAACAATATAGTGAAATAAAGATATAAAGGTGGGTGACAATAGACATGTAAGGTGATGGTGGAAGACAAATATTAAGATGTAATGTGGTGGGTGAAGATGGAGAAGGAGTCATAGAATGGAGAGACACAAATTAGGGCACAAGCATTGTTTGTAATATTGCGCATTCTAAAATAAACAAATGACTAATGATTGTAAGTAATCATTAATGACTTATTCTTTAGATGCATTTTAAAGTAAACCAATGACGCATTATCAATAAAAATATAATAGTTTCTTTCCGTTGTATTGTCATGCATTTTAATGAGTCACTAATGACTCATTAGTGAGGAGTATTAATTTAAAAAAAATCAAGTCGCACTTATTAATGTCGCTCCACCCCGTGGGAATTCACAGTTAGGTTAATATATACCAAAATATCTCTATCAACGGGTCGTTAATAATGTTATTAATTGTTCTCGTATAAAAAACATTTCCCGTCTAATGTAAAACATAAAATTTAGGGTAAAATCGACTTTTGCACCTGTTGGACAGTGTCCAAAAACTTTCCTGTTGATTTTATGGTTTTTCATCGAATCGAATTTTGAGTTTTTTGAGTTGTTCGAATCGGGTTGTTCGAGTTTGACAATATTTTATCTGAATTCGAAATCCGATTTGTATTCGTATTACTACCTAGTAAGACAGATTTGAATCAAATATTTGAATTAGGATAGAACTAGGTTAAATCCGAATAAACCAAATTCAACTAACTACGTAGAAATGTTTCGATTTTAAAGTTTAAACCAATTAAATCGGAAAACTTTGTGATGAATTTAATATTTTGAATAAATAACTTGAGTATGAACTTTTAATGATGAGTTAGGAAAAAATTTATAGCTATTATCAGTCTTAATATAACATATAACTATTTATACATCAAATAAGAGACATAAAAGAATAGAGTTATAATACGAATATATTCAAATTTCGAGTCGGATGACTAATTTTTATAAATTCAGAAATTTGAAAACCACTGTAAACTAATTTAAATTAGATTATTCCAATTGGTTCGGATTGAATTTCGGTATTTAAGAATTGTATCCAAATATGAAACATCCCTAGCTGATTTAAACAATAGGTTTATTAAACCGTCTATATTCGGGGGCTGAAGTCAAATTCATAGGTTGGAATTACAATAAAAATATAACAAGATTTAGAAGGTGTTTGTTGTGAAAATGTAAAGGTAAAAGTTCTTGTTTCTTATTCCATATCTATAGAAAAAATATGACTTAAAAGTCTTATATCTATAAAAATTTGTGCGGTTGAAGTGATATTTTATCACGTATAAAAATAAGTGAAAGTAAAATTTACGAATTACTTTATTACTTATGACTAAACATGAAATATAAATACGTACTTATCAGGAAATTCAAATGAATTCGTTATGACATCATGAAATATAAACCAAAAAGCAAATAATTAGAATATATACCCGGGTCGGTCTATTGCCACGGTCTATTTTGCTTGTGACACTTCTAATTCGCACTTGAGAAGTGTGAAATACAGTTGTCAGACTAAAATAAGTACTTTTTAAATGGGTGCTCTCTTGAAATGGGACATCAGCAGAAGTCTCTCCACTGCACCCACCGCACAATATGAGAAAGAGTGGTCGCCGGATATGAGAAAGAGAGTGAAGGAGGGAGGGAGGGAGTGCGGTTGCGGTGGCGGTGGTCGCTGTCCGGCGGCGCCGGTCGGAATAGAGAGAGGAGGGTGGGAGGGAGGGAGTGCAACAGTGAGTTATATTGGGAAGGTAAACTTTTATGAGGAGAGAGAGAGAAATTAAATGAGTAGAGAGAGAATTTCTTGGGAACTATACATTTACAGCTTTTATCTTGACGTCTATAGCTTTTTTTTTGAAGTGATTTGTACACAAAAAAAATTAGTCATACATAACAAAAGGTGATTGTTTGGACTATTATACCCTTGAATTTATGGATGAGAATAAAAGTTAGTGGGTAGGTGAGGGCATAAAAGTCATGATTGTTGTGTATGACTAATTTTTGTTGTATACAAATCATCTTGAGCAGCTTAACAGACATTTACAGTTCGCATTTTCTAAATATGAAATCTGACGACATTTACTTTTACCAGCCACACGCAATGCGTGTTTATAACAGCACCCTATATACCCCAATAACCCTTTGAAATTCTAGCGCCATGATTTAAACATGATCGAATATGGGTATTAGATCGATGTACGCGTAGAAACTTATCCATTGGGGAAGGTTAAAAATGGTAGTTAACTGTGAAAGAAAGAGAAAGTACATCTATCTAGTAAAAAAGAAAGAGAAAGTACATCTATCTAGTAAAAGAAACACAAAGGGGCACGTGAAAATATTATTCCCAAAGATATGCATGTAACATGAATAGCGAGACAAGTGATGGACATAAATAAGAGGTGAAAATGGAAAAATCCAACAAAAGAATCACGAGATATATTTATTTCCATATAAATTTATTAATAAATTAAAAGAACCTTCAGACTCCATGTCAGTCCCTTCTGCATTGTGTTTGTGTACATGGACCCTGGGAAGCTTACGAATCTGAGTAATAACAAGACGAAACACAACACAAACAAACATGCATATACATACAACCTATATATATAAATAAATTGATCATTAATTATATAAAAAGAAATTTATTTCAAAACCGTTTTTAATTTGAGAACTCCGAGAAGCAATTGTAACTATCATTAATATTACTCGTTAATGATTAATTAATTAAGAAATGTAATCATTTATATATTTACTTAACCGTCAATTACGTCCAAATGGACAAGTCATTATTTAACTAGACTTAATTTTCTCAAATATCTCTATTAATGGGTTATTAATAGCGAATTAGTTAGTCATTAACATTATTAACCATAGAATATTTTAATCAATAATCAAGATTGATTTTCGTAATAAGAACGGTTATCAAATAAACTCAGAATATATATATATATATATATATATATATATATATATATATATATATATATATATATATATATAGTCAATGTTATTATGACCCACAAAAAATACTATGAGTCAATCATTTTTCTTTAGTTTTTATTTATTTTAATAGGTATAAATTGTGATATTCAGGTTCGAGGTACTACTAAAAATGGAGTAGGAATTATCTTAACTGATAGGTTAAAACACAATGTAGTAGAGGTGAACATGTGTAATAATAGGATTATGGCGATTAAAGTGGTTCTAGGAGAAACAATAGTTTATGTAGTGAGTGTTTATGCACCTCAGGCGGGTTTGGGGGAAGAAGAAAATATCAGCTTCTTGGAGTCCCTTGATGATCTAGCGAGGGGGATTTCAGAGGATCAACTATTGTATATATGGGGATATTTTGATGGACATATGAGAGCAGAAGTAGATGGGTACACAGGCATCCACGCAGGCTTTGGTGGTAAGAAAATGAAGAAGGGCGTGCTTTATTTGAGTTTGCTTCTGCACATGACTTGGTCATCACAAAGTTGTTTTCAAGAAAAGGAAGCTCATTTGATCACTTACCTTGGTGGAAGACGTAGCACACAAATAGACTACCTTCTTGCTCGTAAAAGGGATCTTAGGAAGTGCATAGACTATAAGGTACTCCCACGAGAGTCAGGGTATTCGCAACATCATTTATTAGTGTTAGACATCATTTTCAGGGAAGGAGTTCTATAAAACAGAAAGGGGTAAACCTAGAATTTTATAGAGAAGCCTGAAAGGTAATAGATGACTTTAGAAATAGAGTCACTATAGAGATTTGGGGGGGGGGGGGGGGATGCAGATCTTCAATGGAATCTCATGTCCTAGATTATTAGAGAGGTAGCCATAGAAAACCTAGGATCTACTTGGTAAGCTGTGGGTTCAAAGGGAATCCTCGTGGTTTAACAATAAGGTCCAACTTAAGGTTAGTTAGTCTTAGCTAGGGAAGGTAGAGAGGAAGATAGGATGAGAGCTTTCAATATTTACCAAAAAAACTAAAAGAGAAACAAAGAAAGTGGTAGCCTATGCAAAAGAAAAAGCTTTTGTAGACATATACTATAGATTAAACTCTAGAGAAGGGCTAAATGAAATCTTCAAATTAGCTAAAGCTAGGGAGAGGAAGAAAAGAGATTTAAGAAGTATTAAGTTTATTACAGATGATAGAGGGAGATTTTTTCAAAGGATAGAGAGATTAGGCATAGATTGAGAGATTACTTTCTTCATTTATTTAATAAGGAAACTAGACATGATATGAGGGGAAGAGAAGAGATAACTGAGGGATGTTAAAAGTAAATAACAACGGTTATTGCACTAGGATCTCTTTAGGGGAAGTCAAAAGTGCGCTACATAAGTTAGGGAGAGGAAAAGCAGCAGGACACGATCAAATCCATTGAGGTGTGGAGATGTCTTGGAGAGCAGGGTATTGACCGTCTAACGAAACTTTTAACTTGATATTTCAAACAACTAAGATGCTAAAAGAATGGAGACGTAGTTTGGTTATCTCAATATTTAAGAACAAGGTAGACACCAAATTTGTGGGAACTATCATGGCATCATGGTATTAAACTTCTTAGCCATATTATGAAGTTGTGGGAGAGTGTGATAGAAAATAGACTGCAACGGGAAACTAGAATATCAGAAAATCAATTCGGGTTTATGTCAGGGAGTTCTTCAATGGAAGCAATACATTTTATTAGAAGCCTAGTGGATAAGTACAGGGAAAAACAAAGGGATTTGCACATGGTGTTCTTAGACATAGAGAAAGCTTACAATAGTGTTCCTTGGGAGCTTATTTGCAAGACTTTAAATGATAGAGATATCACAGGGAGATATATTAAGGTCTTCAAAGACATATATGAGGGTATGTTATCCTGTGTGAGCACACCAATAGGAGACAAAGAGTACTTCCCGGTCCTACAGGGCCTGCACTAAGGGTCTACACTTAGTCCTTTTATTTTTGTAGTCATCCTCGACGAGCTAAAAAGAGGGATTCAAAGAGGCGTCTAATGGTGTATGCTATACGTAGATGACATTGTCATGGTTTCATAATCGAAAGAGGAGTTGAACAGAAGCTTAGAACAGTGGAGAGCAGTGCTAGAGCACGCAGGTCATCGGATTAGTAGAGGTAAGTTAGAGTATTTGTATTGTCACTTTAGCAAGAACGAAAATGTTGAAAGTGAAGATATCCGCATTGGGGATCATGTTTTGAGACCGTAAGAGTCCTTTAGGTACTTGGGTTCCTTATTACACAAATCAGGGATGATAGATAAGGATATTTCCAACCGTATTCAGGCAAGGTGGCAGATGTGGAGAGCGGCAACAAGAGTTCTATGCGACAAGTAAGTACCACTTATGGTTAAAGGAAATTTCTACAAACTAGCTGTTAGACTGCCCATATTATATGGAGCCGAGTGTTGGCCCGAAAAAGGCGCAAGAGGAAGGAAGTGGCTGAGATGGACTTGTGGGTATGTATATATATAGTGTTAAGTTACATATTAAATCTCACTTAAAAAAAGAACCTAAAGAACTGATATAGTGATGACACGTAACATTTTCAAAGGGGACAAAATTAGAAAACCAAGAGACTAAAGTTCCCAACCATATTTAAAAAAACACATCAAATCTTTATTTAATCATATCTTCTTGATGTTTAAATTTTTATTTCAAAAAAATTATACCATTAAATTCAGTTTTCGTCCTCTTTAAAACAAGATTATGCTTGATATTTTTATGAAACTTTTTTTTCTGAAAATGCACATGGTCTCGAAAATGCAAATAGTTTGACGAACATGCAAACAGTTTGAGAAAAATGCAAATACCTCCAAAATGAAAAAAATATAGAATTAGTAATAATAGTGCAATTTCACCAACATCTGCTTGTTAAGTAATCCATACGCGTCAAAAAAAACCTATAAAAATATAACTATATAAGCATTTTCACATATAAAAATACAAACAAAAACAATCTAAAATGCAAATACATACGATCTGTACATATTTGCATTTTCATATATCTGCATTTTGGTTATCATCTCCCATTTGAAAATACAGGTATATGAACATGCACATATATGAAAATGCAAATATATGAAAATGCTTTTTCAAAAAAATCATCCGAAAATATATCAAACACAGTCTTAGATTAAAAAGGATTAAAAACTAAATAATATGGTAAGAAAATTTTATTAAAAAACATTAACATGTTGAAGATATGAAGATTTGAATGCTAAATTGTTTTTTTTTTGTTATATGAGGAGGGGAGGTTACGTGTGTAAATAATAACTTTCTTGTGTTTTCCTTTTTTGACATCACATATATAGTTATCTTATATAATTTTCAAATTATTTACAAAATTGTCATCTTCAAATCTTAACAATTAATTTAGATGATCCAATGATACAAATTAATTATTTAGGCTATATGGTTAAGACATGGAACTTCATTGATCATATATATATATATATATATATATATATATATATATATATATATATATATATATTTCTTATTTGGCTCTTACTCTATACTTTTATTTTTTTAGTACTGCTTTTATTATGCTTAGTCAAATTTTTATTGTTTTATTTTTATTTATATTGTTGTTATTTTCTATTGTTTTTTCTCTCTACGATGTTAGAGGTCTATTAATTTAGATGATCCAATGATCATATATATATATAGGGGAAGGTTCTATTGAGAACCGATTTTAGTGCAAGAACCGCGAGAACAAATCTTAGCCGTTGATTTGATAAGTGGAATTCATGGATGAAGAGCGTGAGGGGATCAAGTGTGGCAGTGTGTAATCGGTTCTTAATAGAACCCTCCCCTATATATATATACATACATATATATATATATATATATATATATATATATATATATATATCTTATTTGGCTCTTACTCTATACTTTTATATTTTTAGTACTACTTTTATTATATTTAGTCAAATTTTTATTTTTTTTATTTTTATTTATATTGTTGTTGTTTTCTATTGTTTTTTCTCTCTACGACGTTAGAGTTCTTTTTTAGGAAGCAATCTCTTTACTCTCAGTACAGGTATGATTTTCTACATTCTACCTCCACATACCTGTAGCTGGACTGGGTACTGTTATTATTACTGTAGTTGTATTTATTTTAAAATCAAAACAAGCATAATGGACATATGTCACAACCTTCGTACAAGTGTAGACAAATGAGACCCATTTATCTCTTAGGTCTAGCGTCCCCGTCATTGACATGTAAAGAACATACCATAACAACCACTATTAGCCACTTAACCACTTTCATCATCTTGTCATTCACCTTCTCAAAGTCGACTACATCCATCATCCTTGTCATCAACTAAAACATCTACCGTCGATCCTTGGGATATGCTTTTGAAGACCCTCTATCACCACTCAATTGGTCTTTTTTCTCTCTATGTTGCCAATAATTACAACCATCTTTATCTTCTATCAATAATCTTTTCTCAAATTTGCAAATAACGTATGGATCTAAAAGTCATATTTTGGACTATAATCTTTGTTGCTATAGGAAGGTAGGCAATGTGTCAATTAACCTGGGTTTCTTCTTTTCCATCTGATTAATTTTTTCAAGCTTCCGTTTTCATGTTATTTGTGAAAACGACCGTTAGTTTTAACTATGAACTTGGATATTTAAAGTGATCTACATTGATTTTAATTTCTAGATTTTTTCGTTATGGTAAACGTTTTTTAGTTGTAGATTATCTATAAGAAATGAATGCGTATTTTGTCTGTGTACACTTCAATTGAAAGTAATAACTTATCTTAGGTTCCATATCGAACAAGATTTACTAGTCATTTATATATTTATCTTTATGGAACGTGTGTCAACTTTGTATCTTACATTCTAAAGTAACGTATACATATGAAAGCAATGCGTTAAGATCAGGGGCGGATTTACAGCCAAAGATGGGTATGCACTTGCATACCCTTTAAAAAATATTTTAGTGTTAAATTTTTTAAATTTTTTATTTTTTATATAAAAAGTAGTTACAATGTTTATCTTCTACAAGAAATATTTGTATAGTGCATACCCTTAAACAAATTTCTAAATCCGTCACTGGTTAAGATGTGCATATATTCAAGTGTAATACATACATTCAAAATCAAGACACCTCTTAAATGCATTCATTTATAACTGTAACAGCCCAAACCCCGTAGCATAATATTGTCTATTTTGTCCCACTAGCTCACAGTTCTATTTCTGGTATGGAACAATTCCACCCATATTTAAAATAACTAAAAATCCTCCACCTTTTTAGTGTAACACTAAAAGCATAGAATAAACAAACACATGCATAAATGAAAATGTCGTGACGGTTGAATTTTCTTCTAATATTAACACCACTTAGAGGACGTGCAAATAATATATGCATGAGTTTCCAAAATAGATTACCGCACTTAACACTTTATAAGTAATTTGTCCTACCATTCATCAATTTAGAGGAATCAAAATCCAAGCTACTTTGAAGTGACAAAACTTCACATTCATATAGGTGATTTTTTTCCTTATATATGTACAAATGCAACTTTATAACAGGGTCATTACGAAGATAAAAACATCAACCTTCTAACTTGCAACACATACTTTGGATGACTTTTTATGCTCTGGTCTCTATATATGAGCTTTCCACATTTACGTTTCTAACACCTTATTAGAAGAAAATTAGATGTTTTATCTTTAGAGAACATAAATGAACATTAACCTCATCCAGATAACAAACTTCTACACTAAATCTCTAGCTAACCCATTTGCCAAGCTGTTTGCTAAAATGGAAATGCTCCCTACCCTCCCTATACCCTTAAACTATACAAATAAAAGAACATAACTTAGCAAGTTTATTCTGTTTATCAACAAATAATATACTCTTAAACTATTCACGTAAAAGAACAAAATTCAGTTGGTTTATACTGCTTGTCAAAAGGTAAAGTACGAGTTAATATTGTTGGTACAATTAATGATTAAATAAATATATAATTGTTTTGATAACAGAATTTTAATATTTATTTAAAAAGAAATATTATTGCAAAAATCCAAGTTGATATGGAAATATAATAAGTTTGGCAAAGTAAGAAACTAAATCTAAATTTGCATTGATCACAACACAAATATATCATGAGGATTAAATTTGCAAATTTTGTAATACGCCGAACGCTTGATATCCATAAAGTAAAAATGACTATTAAACGAAAACGTCACATATAATGAAAAGTCAATTTTAACTTTAATGGATTCTCATTTATAAAAACTATTTCACATGATCTTAAAGATATTTATTTTGAAATTAAGTTTTTATAAAAATATTTACCAACAATTATTAAACGAAATATATTTTTTGGAAAATATTTACAAATATGAAAATACATATTTTGGTGTATAAGTAAAATACTTAAAATGTATTATTATATTGTGTATTAAGTTGGTTGGTTAAAATAAGATGAGATTTTGAGAAAAGATCTCACCTAGATCATTGTGCCCCTTTAAAGTACATAGGTGTCACAATGTGGACCACACATTTCTAAAGTACTTTTTTCTTGATTTTTGTGTCAACCAAAATATACAAGATAATAATATTATATTCTGGATATTATACTATCAAAATACAGATTTCAAAATATAAGTACATAACGGTAACATTTTAATCTGCCCAAAAGCTGTGCAAGTGACGCACGGTCGCAAGCCACGGTCGACCGTGGGTCTGCGACCGTCCGGTCACTTAACAACACAACTTTCTCTCTCATCATTCTCTATATGAACATGCTTAATGTTTTCATTTTAAAACAAGTCTTACATCTGAAATCCTCTGAAATATTAATCACAGACTTATGATCATAAACTTTTATATTTATATATGTGATTTTTGAAGTTGTTAAAATATTTAATTCATCCAACAACTCAAGCTTAAGCAAGAGAAATCAAGAGAAAGAGAGAGATATTTGAGCTATTCATACACTTCCTCTTATATTTGAGAGAGATTTTGTACAAATCATTGTTGGTGTTTGAGAGATTTTGTACAAACCATCTATGACTTTAGGCTTAGTGGCACTTAACATACAACATACTTATCATTCTAAAACGTTACTCTAAATTGACCTCCGAGTTTTTGGATTAGGTTAAAATCAAAGCCGCCATATTATATATCTATATAATTTACAGGAAAAAAAATGTATATAACAAATAGTTTGGAAAGTATTTTTTTTAACAAATGCTAGATTGTCGGGTTAACTACGTCCTCCACTCATTAAACCTATGTCACAGGTTCGACTCTTTTTATAGCTATTTTTTGTTCTAAATGATAGTTTGTTTTTTTCTATTTCCTATTTCTCTGTCTTTATCAACTTTCATTGTAAAATTTTTCCCTTTTTCTTTTTCCAATTCATATATAATTTAGGATTAATTTTTTTTATTATATTCAAATTTCAAACAATTAGTTTTATGTGCCTTTTGTTTTTCTTTTAAACTTTTTAATATATATCATCTTGTATAAATATGATTATATGTTTGTAACCATCTTATTTTTATTTACAAATGTAGTTTTTAAATAAAGTGAGTTTTGGCATAATTAGCTTATTAAGTTATTAGTCAAGGATTGGTTGTTTTTTTTGGTTCTCAATAAACATTATACATCAAAACGTATAAAAGAAAATACCTTATGCGTAATATGAAAAGTAAAACTAAACCAATATAAATTTAAACATCCTAAATGTTTGGTTTATTTTATGTCAAACTTATAGGTGATAAATCAGTGACGTAATATGGAAATAAAACTTAAATCAGTTTGAATTTCAACATCCTAAATATTTAAGTTTATCCTGTTTTATTTTGAATATTTATGTTCATATGTTAGTTTCTAAAATTTAAGCAGTTATATTTGACGTATATAAAAAATTAACATTAAAATGATTTCAATTTGAACCAAATGATGCATTAAAAGTGCAAAAGCCTATGCTTTTTCCAGCTTTAGTTTAAATACCTATGTTTAGATATATTTTTTATATTTTGTTCGTCCTAAAACTTTGTTGTAAAGCACGGGCTTAAATCAACTCATATATTTAAGTCTTAGAAACCTCTGTTAAATAATAATATTAATAATATGGAAAAACTAATACTCTCTCCGTCCTATTTATTGTCCAGTTTTGACTTTTAAAAGTCTTTCTTTTTCAACTTTAACCTTAAAGATTTTTATTTGTGTTATATAATATTTGATACAAAATATATGAATGCATTGTGTTTTAAATGTATTTTTATTGATATAATTTTCATCAAGTATTATATAACATAAACAAAAATATTTAAGGTCAAACTTGAAAAAGAAAATTTTTAAAAAGTTAAAACTAGACAATAAAAATGGGACGGAGGGAGTATAACAATAATAAGAAATGTTCTCTCGAAAAGATTTCGAGATGCTTTCCCGCAGAATCATAAAAAACATTTACTTAATTTCACCCATGTTCTAGACAATATTCCATAGTCTTGTTCATAATATAACATAAATTTAAGGTTTCATTATGAAATGGATTATAATTTTTTAAGGTGTTTTGTCTTAAAGATAACATAAAAATAAATTACATTACGAAAAAATGAAAATTATGTGTAATTAGCATAGCTAGTTATAAATGTAGAATGATAGAAAGAGCCGGCTCGTATGATCAAAAAACAACATTGCTATGAACGTTGGGCTATCAAAAGAACAATTATTTTTGTGGTAACTTTTATGATACATAACGTTAAGATGTAAAGTTAGAAGTAGAACTAACATTACAGAAAAATCATACATCGAAAACGGATTTTTCACGGACCAAATTTCGTGGGAAATTTTCAACGGATTTCCCACGGATTTGAGCCAGAAAGCCGATTTTCAATAGATTTCCCACGGATTCCATGAGAAAATCCTGGAAAATCCGAGGGAAAATGGTTTTCCCACGAAGCTTTTAGCCATGATTGATTCCGTGAGAAATTCGAGAGAAACATCTTTTTCTTATGGATTTTCCACGGATTCGTTCCACACAAAAGGGGGTGTTGTGTTGTAGTGTAATGTAATGTATGTTTATTTAAGTGTTAAAAGAAAAATAATAGAAAAGTTACTTTAGTTGCATAAGGGCAACTTCCAATAGTAAGAACCATGGTTTTCCCAATAATGAGATTCGATCGTATCATATAAATATCATTCCCATTATCAAAGTATAATCACTTGAAATTATTGCTCATGATTTTCATATTGTTTTACTTTTAGACTTTATGCAACAAATATAAAATGTCTCTACGAGAGTCCACTTATACACAAATGAATGTGATGAAACTTTCTTTTAACAACACATCAACATGCATATATCCCATGCATTTTATGAACAATCCTTATTATCATCATCACGCGCGTATATATGATAGATTCATTTACTTACAAATTAAAAGTAGCATGAAAAAATATATTATAAAGGTAATCTATTGATAATTTGTATACAAACTCGAAATGATGTAATTTCTAGAAAATTCAATAGCTTATTTAATAACAATAACACCACCATACAGCACTACTACTAATAATAATATATTAATATTAACGTTTTATTGCTATACTCTTATTACTTTTATTTTCGTCTTTATTATTATTGTTTTAGTTACTTATTTATTTATTTATTTATTTATTTATTTATTTATTAATATTATTATTATTATTATTATTATTATTATTATTATTATTATTATTATTATTATTATTATTATTATTATTATTATTATTATTATTATATTATAGTGTGAGTGCTGTTATTATTAATATTATTTTCTTTGTTATTCTTATTATTGTAAGTATATGTGCTCCTTAATATTATTGTTGTTACTATTCTTTTTCTTGGTGTTATAATTGTAGTTATTATTATTCTTGTTGATGTTACTAATAATATAAATAGCTGTAATAATATACTACTAAAATATTAATAGTAGTACTAACAAAAGTAGCAGTACGTAGTACGTAGTAATAATCATAACAATAAAAGAAATACTTACATTCTTGATTACTTAAAATTATTGATCTAATCTCTAAGTCATATTTTTTGTAGGTTTTGTTCCCTACGACCTAATGTTCTTGCATTTTTTGTGCGCAACTTGAAATGGCTAAAACGTTTAGTTTAACTAATTAAATGTATAACTTGTCACATCTTCTTACTGTGTGTAGAAACTTTCACATGATGTTTAAACAAGCATCAAACAGTATTGGATACCTGAGGATGAAGATGTCGCAGACGAACCTTTATACATCGATTATGAACACATGAATCCCATATATTTAAACAACCATCTATTTAGAAATTGTTTATTTCTATTATAAACAGAGTGATGAATGTGGACTTATTAACCGTGATTGAACCATATTATGAAACAATGATTGAACCATCGATAGATCCAAAATCGCAGAAGAACCTTTTAAGAATGATGATGAACATAATTACAAATATGAACTTACTACAACATTATGAATCAAAGCACATAAATCATGAAACTTCTTTGTTGTTTATTGTTATTATTATAATTAAAAAATAACAATGTTGCAAGTTAAACCGCTAATAACTTACTATCACAAGTCATGATACAGTTAATGGTAAATTTTGAAGCTTCGATGTATTAAAAGATAATTTTGAAAGTTAGATACAAATAATAGCAATATGTTACAAGGTTAATTTCAATTTTATGAAGCATTATTCGAAGTTAGACAGAGGGTATGAATGTCTATACATTCGAAAGTAAAGGTATCTAACCTAATTAAACAAAGTCGACAAATAGGCCAATGTAGAAGGAAATAAAACTATCCTTGTATCTTAGGAAATTATTACGAAGAATTGTTCTTATAATTTAGAAAAGATGAAGGTAAAAGAGAATTTTCGGAATTGGCCCTTTTTTAACCCTTAACAATATGCCTTTTCCAAAAGATTAAACTATTGGATAATCATGTCTTTTAGTAAGAAACTTCCTAACACATGGACAAAGATTTTGAATGGTGAATATGGGTCCTAAGGTCTGGCGTTCGAGATTCATATGGTCGGTGATGGATTTTTGTAGATAGTTTTTGAGGTTTTGGTAAAATCAATTGTTGGAAAAGGCTAGGGGAAGCCTTCTATTCGTTCTCTTAAATTCTAATCATGTTTTTAAATGTACGGATTCATATTTTTGAACTAGATTTATGTTTTGTGGCCATTAGGATATATGGTAAAGAGTTATGCATGGTGATTAAGGTTTGGTGGGGTTTTTAATAGTCAAACTAGATTTTTAAGACTTTAGGTCACCTCTATGGCCATGATGTGTATTTAAGCCCTAGAGAATGGTTAGAAGGGGGTTGGATTGATTTTGAATCGACTGTATATAGTTTTGATAATTGACGATAGACGACATGTTACTCCTATGAACACGACGCATTGAGTGCCTGAACCTAGATGGGTTTTAGGTTTTAGCTGATTAATGTGTTGTATCTGTTTTCTAGAACACTACGAGTTGACCTTCATGCCGAATAGATTTATTTATTGGCTTGTTTTGACCGGGTATACCTTATTAAGGCTTAGGGTGTTGCGAGGATTGCCTATAACGCTGGAAGATAAATTATAGACACCGAATTGGCTGTAACATACTTGTCGATTGTTTCAAATAGATGCAATTGTTCAACTTTCTAGTATTTCGGATTTGCGTACGCTCACATAATAGGCGAGTACACTATTCTTACCTATATTGTATGTAATTATGTGTAGATAGATTCCTATGTGTTTGTATGTGTACAAATTGCATGTATAGTCTGCTTAGACAAATGGTTATAGAGTAACACAGTATTGAGGTTTGATGGCACAAGGTCTACCTAACACGCTTAAGGGGTTTAGCATGTGCAAGAATCATTAGACACAATTCTGGTGTCTTTCATAGCACTAAACCAGTAACACGAGACTGGGTTCTGGGGCTCAGATTTGTGCATGTAACTTTATGTGTACGTATAGGAATGGCAACGGGGCGGGTTCGGGGCGGGTTTTGCCTCCCCCGTCCCCGGCCCCGAAACATGAAACTGATACCCGTCCCCGCCCCGTCCCTGTCGGGTTTTCATTCGGGGCACCCCGTCGGGGATTTTTTATGCCCCGTCCCCGACCCCAACCCGAAGAACAATCCCCGATCCCCGACCCCGACCCGATTGAAGCGTGAACATTACACAGACCAGTGAAGCGTGAATCTGAAATACAATGAAACATGAACATTACACAGACCAGTGAAGCGTGAATCTGAAATACAATGATTCATCATTCAAAATTCAAAAAACCAAGAAACAAATCTATTGCATACTTCGATTGATACAAAAAAGCATGAAACAGAAACTTACCATACAATAAAGCATGAAATACAAATATAACACACTGATCTTCGATTAAAACTCAAATAATCTACTACATTAATTAACTAAAAACATCTGACAAGAAATCAAACATTTTCATAGCCTAATCGATTGTTTGCTGCGGTGACCGGCAAGAAAAATCAAACATTTTAAAAACAGTAAGAAGAATCATAACCTGCGACTCGGCAAGACCCAAGAGGCCAAGACGACCCAGTCGCAAACTCGATTGGTTGCTGCGGTAAACGTCGATTGTTGCAGTGCGGTGACGGTCGATTGTTGCAGAACGAGATTATCGGTTGCTGACTTGCTGTCTTCACAGCTGATTGTTGCAGGAGAAGGAAGTTACTGTCGCTTCTCGAGAAATAAGAGAAACGATTGAATTAAATCCGTCGGTCGTTGGCTTCAAATCGAGTTGCTGGAGAAACGATTGTCGATTGTCTGTTGTTGGCTTCAAGTCGACGAATGGAGATTCGAGAATTTGAGATACGAGTCTTCGACGAAATCGAGATTGTGTGGAGGCTGGGGATCGAGTGGCTGTGGTCTGTAGTTGTGGATGGAGGCGCAAATGAAGAAAGGGTTCAAAGAAACCTAAACCTAATTATATTTTTATTATATATATATATATATATATCGGGGCGGGGCGGGGCGGGGATGCCTTGCCCCGATACCGAACCCGAACCTGAAGAAATCCCCGATTTTTTCCCCGATCCCCGACCCCGACCCGAAATAGCTTAACTCGACCCGACCCGAACATCATCGGGTTTCGGGTTTCCCCGTCGGGTTCGGGGCTTTTTGCCATCCCTATGTACGTATATGCTCTGTTAGAACCTAGAAGGGGGTGAATAGGTTATATGTCCAATTTTTGAAGTTTTTAAGAGTTTTTGCAAGAAAATAAAAGAGATAGAGTTAGAGAGATATCACCAATTACAAGTTGAACACAATGATTTATAGTGGTTCATGCAAGTGTTAAAAAACTTGCACTACATCCACTCCTTGGCCTCACCCACCAAGAGTTTGATCCACTAGCTTCTCTCTTTGAAGGTAGAGATAAACCTTTTACACTTCTCTTTTTACACTTGCAAGAATTAATCTTCAATCTTGCAAATAAGGTAAAGATAACCTTTTTTCACTCTAATTCTAAAGGCTAGAGTTGATCCTCACTTCATTCTAATTCGGTAGGATAGAGTTGATCCTTACACTATTACAAATAAATGAAAGTATGGAGTAGTGTTTAAGCAATGATGGCTTTGACTCTTGCTTGAATCTTGAACTTGAAAGATGAATTAATATTCAAAGATATGAGCTCAAGTGTTAGAGAGTATTCTGGATGTTTTGTATTTGCAAGAGGTGAGTAATGAATGAGGTTTGAGTTGGTTTAAATAAAGAAAAAGGTGCAAGTCCAAAAGCTGTCCAGACTTCCCACGGTCGAACCACGGTCGACCGTAGCTTCGACCGTCAGTCACCTGGAGTTTCTTGTTCTTTGCAATATAGACGTTGGACTTTATTTAAAACCACACTCAACTCATTTTTACCATAAAAATCAACTGAAAAGAAGATTTTTAAAAGATTGGTTTTTTTTTTGAAAGGCAGCGATATTATTACGAAAAAAAGAAGGCCTCTACAAGTTGATAGAGGGCCTTCAAAGTACAGTGCACAAGTAGAAAAAACAACCTACCTGCCAACTATATGTTCACAACCTTAAACAAGATCTATAAGGCATTACAAACAAAATAATTACGAAACTGCTGCTACTAAACTCGCCGGGTCCATTACCTAGTTAGCCCACTGCAGTTGATTTTTCTTCTTACCCAGATTTTTTAAACGTTGAAACATTAACACTTGGGCATCAAAAAGGACATCAGGCCCAACATAGGATTTGCCACGAAACACGGAAGCATTTCTTTCCTTCCAAATATTGTACGCAACCACCTTTGCTGCTGGTTTCCATAAGTCAAACTGTGAAGAGGACCAAGCTGCTAATTTTCTGTTGCAAAGTTCACGAACATCAGTATCCAATTTGTAATCCAGGCCCCACCACTTGTAAAAATCTCGCCAAATCGGAACTATCTTCGAGCATTGAACTAGGGCATGACTGATACATTCCACCGCTTCAAGACATCTTGGACAAAGAACTGACGGAACATCGATCTCTCTATCTCTAAGCTTGACAAGAACCGGTAATCTATCACGAAAAGCCCTCCATGCGAACACGTTTATTTTCTTTGGAACTAATTTAGACCACTCTGTTGGTAATTGCACATGTTGAGATTGAAATCTTCTCTCTTCAACCTTCTGTCTGATGAGATTAACGGAGTAGACGTTTAAATTGTTCAACGACCACTCCCACCGATCTTCCACCTGTTTACTTAACGACACACGACTCAACACATCTTTTAGACTCACAAGTTCCATCCCGACTCTACCAATACTCGACTCGAATGTACTAAAATCCCACACCCAACATGATTGAGCCCAAGACCCGACCTCACCGACTTTACAAACTTTATTCCAACATCTATTGTATAGTCTAGGAAAAGACTCTGACAGCTTAAAATTCCCAGCCCACTTGTCGTACCAAAAACTAGTCATATTTCCATTACCCACGATGACTCTAAAACACAACTCTAGTGACACCCCCAAATCATTCAATTCATTGACCGCCGTCACTATCCCGCCCCACATGGACCCTTTATCCACATTACTCGAATCAAAACGACCCGACTCACCATGTATACTTCTAACGACCTTGACCCAATTTGACTCTCTACAAATTTTAAATTTCCAATACCACTTGCCCAACAAACCCAAATTAAAAGATTTCAAGTCACCCAAATTTAGCCCCCCCCCCCCCCTCGAAACATCTTACCGAATCTTCCCATTTAACCCAAACCAATTTTTTATTTTTCCCGTCACCCCCCAAAAAAAATTTCTTCTCAAGCTCTCAAGGAGACGAATGATACATACCGGTGCACGAAACAACGAGAAGAAGTACAACGGAATACCGGTGAGAACCGATTTGATTAATGTTACACGACCCCCGAACGACAACATATTCTTTTTCCAAGAAGATAGACGTTGTTCAAATTTCTCCGTAACTTTCTTCCAGTAATCTTTTTTCCTCATATTCACATTAACAGGAACCCCAAAATAACTAATAACTAATAACATTGTCTCCCTCTTTGCATCCAAATTTTCTAGCAAACCTCACAACCTCCTCCTTACTAACCCCAAAGCCCGAAACACTACTCTTTTTCCAGTTTATTTTAAGACCTGAAACCTCTTGCCAATTTTTCAAAATACTCATCATAGCTTTAAAATTGCTTAAGCTCCATTTACCAAAAATCACCGTATCATCTGCATATTGTAGATGAGACACCTCCACATTGTCTCTACCTACTAATACCCCATTAAAAATGTTTTTTGAGCAAGCCTCATTGAATAAAACATTTAAGCCTTCCGCCGCAATTAGAAACAAGTATGGAGAGATAGGATCTCCTTGCCGAACCCCCCTTTCCACCCTAAATTCCTCCGAGGCCGACCCGTTAATTAATACTGACATTAAAGTAGATGATAAGCAAGCCCTTATCCACATTAACCATCTAGCCCCAAATCCCATTTGACCCATCACATTAAACAGGAAATCCCATTCTAAGCTGTCATATGCCTTCTCAAAATCGATTTTAAACAAAAAGCTTTTATATTTTTTCTTTTTTAACTCATGAATAATTTCACCCGCACACAAAATACTATCTAAAATCGATCTACCTTTAATGAAAGCAGATTGAGTATCTCCAATTAAATCATCGATTACCTTCTTTAATCGATTTGTTAGCACCTTTGAGACTATTTTGTAGTAGCATCCTACTAAGTTGATCGGCCTGTAGTCATTGAAACTCATCGGGTCAGTACACTTAGGAATCAAAGTTATGAAGGAAGAATTACTACCTTTTGAAAAACGCCCCATTAACCAAAACTCATTCAACGCTGCCATGAGGTCGTTTTTTATAACCTCCCAAAAGTGTTTTATGAATCCGAAGGTGAAACCATCAGGACCCGGCGCCTTGTTGTTGCCACACTCCCACACCGCACTTTTTAACTCACTTATTGTAAACTTAGCTTCCCAATCCTTTGCTTGAAACCCTGACAGTTTTTTAAACCTGCTAGATTGAAACGTTAGCCTACTACCACCAGTACTTTTGAAAAAGTTCCCGAAGTGACGAACCGCCTCTTTTTTCAACATCGCCGGGTCGCTTATCCACGACCCCCAAAGCTTATACCCACTAAATTACTTTTCCTTACCCTTCTCTTGACAGCCGCATGAAAAAAACTCGTATTAGCATCCCCCTCACTAAGCCACTTAATTTTTGCTTTTTGTTTCAACATGTTGATATTTGATTTTTCAGTATCTAACCATTTTTTTCTTAGATCCAACCATGTCATTTTTTCATTTTCTGACAATTTCCCCTCTTCTGCTTTGGTCTCTAAAACTCCCAGATCTTTCTTTAACCCCTCCAATTTTTCCTCTCTCGCAAGCTTTCCTTCATTGTACCACTTTTTTAGGCCTATTTTTACCAACTTCAATTTTTCCATAAAAATGCTATCTTTGTTTTTAGCTTTAGTACCCATCTCCCAAGCCCTTACAACCACCTCTTCGCACCCCTCCATGTTAATCCAAGAATTAAAAAACTTAAACGGTTTAGGGCCTGAATCAACGATTTCCTCATGTAACAGAATTGGGTGATGATCAGATCTTTTTCTATCCAAAACTGAAACTTTAAAACTTCCCCAAAAATTAACCAAACCCTCCGACACCAAAAATCTGTCTAATTTGCTGAATTTCAAACTCTTGGAACAGATTCTAGTGAACTTTTTGTTGCTTAATTGGATGTCCAAAAGATTATTATTTCTAATGAAACTATTGAAAATTGACGCATTGCTTTCGCAAAAAAACGTGTTAAGTCTTTCCTCTTTGCACCTAACTTCATTAAAATCCCCAAACACCACATGTTCCATCTTATTAGGATACAACAAATTTTCCAGATCCGACCATAAGCCCAACTTTTTTTCTTTTACATGAGGACCGTAAACGTTTATAACCATCAGGTCCTCCCCATTTCTAGCTACCTTCCCTTTAATAGATACAAAGTTTTCCCCCTCGCAAGCTACTGTATTTTTCAAAAAATCAGAATCCCAAATCAGTAAAATACCCCCCGCTGAACCACGAGCCTCCTTATAAATAAAATTAAAGTTGCAAGAACCCCAAATCATTTCAATGAAATCTTCTGTAATGTTTCCCAATTTCGTTTCCTGTAAGCCTACGATGTCTGGTTTCTGACTAAAACACAACTCCTTAACCCAATCCCTTTTATCCATCGACCCTAGCCCTCTAACATTCAAACACAAAAATGGAAGTTTGAAAACCAATACACAAAGCATGTTGAATTTTACCCCTTTAGGAGATTCTTTTGCTAATTATGGTGGTGTATTGTTTCAAAGTAGGATTGTGTTTGTTATTTGCTTAAAATGGAAAGTCTTAGATTTAATCAACCAACACAAATGAGTTTTATAAAATCTTTGTCATTTTTATAAAAGTTTTTATAAAAATAATTTTATAAAAACTTAAACTTATTTAATTATTTTATTTGTAAGCTCATATCATTTGAATTTATTCTTGTAGGTATCTTCGACGAAGATTTCATCTTGAACGTTGATGGCGTTTTATCTTGGACGATTTATACGATTTAATTTGTAACAAATAAATATAAATATTTATTTGCTTGATTATATATATATATATATATATATATATATATATATATATATATATATATATATATATATATATATATATATATATATATGCACATATGTTAATGTTAATGTATACAATTATATAAACGTATTGTATATTTTTGAATTAACAAAAGATGATATAAATTATATTCTTATTTTCCCAACATGCCGATATATGTATTTTGTGTTGTTTGGATTATGTTATTAAATAGAAGATGTTTTCACACGCCACAATATGTGTAAGCATAGTTTAACTCACTAAGCGTTTGCTTAAGGTGGATAGATTAACTCTTTTGTAGGTATGTTTGTAAATTATAAGTGGAATGATTCCGCGTATGATTAACAGCTCCCACATTAGAGTTTTAATAAATACACCTGATTAAACAATGTTTTAGAACTATTTGTTAATATTGTAAGAGTTTCGCTATTGATTAATTAGAATGCTTCAAAGGGTTGTTAACATAGAGATATTGTTTTCTCATTATAAATTTTTATGGCATTTTAAAAAGAAAGAGAGGATGGGTTTTGAATTAAGAGTGTTACAATTGTTAATTTTTTTCAAGAGAACTTCCCCTAGTAGCTTGTATTTATTTGATTTTATTTTAATTTTAAGGAGATTGATTATAGAGAGTTGATCCGTAAGGTCAATGTGTAAGAGTATGAAATTAGAAGTTCGGGAAGCAAAGCCTCTATATTTAGTGAGTTGTAGACGAGTAAGGAGTATTTTTATCATCTTTTGAGGTCATTTATTTAAAGTTCAAAAACATACAAACACGCTTTTGGTGCGTGTTGGAGTGTATGTTCAAAAGAAAGAGAGAGAACAAAAGTGAGAAGTTGATGAACCTGATGATTTGGAATATCTTTGTTGGGAACCATTTACAAGGGCAAATACCCGAGAAGTTTGCGTAGCCAAGCCCAACATTTTAGTACGAGGTTCGTTTGCATCATTCGGTATATATCCTCAATTCACTGTTGAAAAGCCTTCTCGAAATCTACTTTTAATATTGAAGCTTTCTTTTTCGAGTTTTGCCTAGTTACTTCATTAATAATCAATGTTCCATCAATGATACTTTGGGTTAAGAAAACCGCCTGCTCACGCCACTACTGAGCCCATAACCATTTTTAATCGGTTTAATGATACTTTGACAATGATTTTGTACACACCCCAATCAAACTAATGGGGTGAAGTCCGACCAATTAAAAGGTAATTAATAAGATATTGGACCTTAGAACGGGGGAAATGAAGGAAGAGATAGACATCAATTGAACTCGGCAGTTTCTCCAAAGAAGTTGACATATTCAATATATAATACTCGAACCAAGAATATTATCAAAAGTGCATAATAAAAATGAAAGAGAAAACCACCCGAACCTTGAGCTTTTTCACCAACCGAACTCCAAAACCTCAATAAAAGTTGATAGTTTTAATCGGAAATTAATAAATAAAACTTAAAATAAAAGAATAGATTTGTAAGAAAATGATAGTTTTATCTTTTCAAGTAATATGTGTGAAACAAAATCCAAATAATAGGGATTTCAGTATAATACATGAAGTTCAAGACTGTCCGAAAATAAAAAAAAATTAATTAAAAATGGTAGTTTTGTTTTTTTAAATGACTAGAGACCGTATACGAAACAAAATCCAAACAATACGGATTCTATTATAATAAATGAAGTTCAAGTCTGTCTAATTGCAAACTTATTACCTTCAAATTTCAACATGTAATTGTCTTTTAGTTGTATTATCTCATATTGCTTTAAGTTAATGTGTATAAATAACATTAATACACTATATATATATATATATATATATATATATATATATATATATATATATATATATATATATATATATATATATATATATATATATATATATATATATATATATATATATATATATTAAATATAAATTTTTATAACTGATCGAATAGAACTACCTATATTCATTATTTATTTTTGTGAGACTCTATTTGAAACGTATCATTGTCTCGTCCATTTTCTCAATAG
Source organism: Pulicaria dysenterica (assembly GCA_947179395.2). Taxonomy (NCBI): domain Eukaryota; kingdom Viridiplantae; phylum Streptophyta; class Magnoliopsida; order Asterales; family Asteraceae; genus Pulicaria; species Pulicaria dysenterica. Next base: position 11,449,336 of record OX359292.1, read on the forward strand.
GCCCATCACAAAAAAATCGCCCCCACCATATAATTTCATTACCGTCTTTATTTGTATGCCGCCATATTACGCGAACACTTTACTAGTCTTATAGAAATAATACTTAATAGAATAGTTGGCTAGCTGTGTTGTTTTTTAATTTGTCTACTAAAGTACATTCTTTAATTAAAGCTAAGATTAACCGCTTCAAGTTAATTCAGCCTTCCAGTATCTACCTTTGTTTTTAGCATTTATAACAAGAAAATTAAATGTTTTTGTCCCTTATTTCATATATATTTGGTACACATACTGGTACCACTACTGTACATTGCCTTCCATTGGTTGCAAAATAAGAGGACCCCCTTTTGCATAATAATAGAAGGTATAATCTGAGGATTGACTAGTCAACATGGCTAATATATACATACGTACAAGAAATGGGTCATTAATATACATGCAAAAATGGAAATGAAAATTTTACCCAAAACAGACAATGATGATAAGTAAGTGTACCAGCATAATAAATAGGGTTGACACCGTCAATTTGTATCCAACCCATTTACCACCTCATCTTAATTATGCAATATAAAATTATCTGTGAGTTTCTTGTCTTTATATCAAGCACTACTACTAGAAGTCTAGAATATAACAATCTTCCATTAATTTCTATTTTGACAAAATATTTATAATATAAATTGCCTGAAATAGAAATGTCTATCCAACACACCTTATGGGATTTCGATTATCAAGTTTACCTTTTCTTTTTCTTGCAAAGCTCCATCGATTTATGTTTACTTTGGTCGCACATATATACATATATACCCCGTGACTTATAACGCGGTAGTATATAGTTTCTTTCATGTCCCACAAGACTTTAAGTTCAAGTCTCATAATAAATAAAATGGAGTATGTGTTATTAAATGTTCAGAAAAGTATATAAATATATGCTTTACATGTTTTTAGGGTTTTTTTAACGACAACTATCAATTCCATAACTGCTGATAATAGTCAAAGAATATCTAAGATTTTTCCTTCAAAATTGATTAATAGGGGTGAGCAAGAAAAAACAAATTCGAACCAAAACCCAAAAACTACAAACCATTACATGAAGCTATGGTTTTGATTTTGATAGTCTAAAGACAGATTCTTTCGATTTAGTTCGGTTTTGTGTTGTAAAACCACTGATCAAGAAAACAAAACGAACCATGTGTATCAAGGGGTAAAAGAGAAAATGTGCATGTCCTACTTCTAATATTCTCTATCTCATAGCCTCAGCCTTGATTTTGAACCAACTTTGTTGTAGATGCCCATCCCCCACCATTTAGTCTCCCACATATCCACTCTTGATTTCGAAGGAGGATTAAGGTTAAGTTCATAAAAGGATAATTTCATCAATTATGACGGAAACAATTGTCGCACTTGTGGTTAATCGGTTTAATAGTTCATAGAAAGAGCTTCCCGTAAGTTTGTCTCTCCAACTTCTCAGATACACAATCATACACAATCACTATAAGTTTGTAAACCTCTACTTTGATTTAGTGGTTCAATGGCATATTGATAAATTTCATGGTTCCTTTAATGACTTACTAAAAGTTTGAAACTCCATTCTTAAATTTAATGGTTCATCAATATGATTGATCGATTTACTTGTTCATCTTGTGAGTTCCTCTAAGTTTGAAACCATGTTATTCGATTTAATGGTTCAATCTTTCATCAATTTAAGAAAAGCTTTAAAACACCATACCAAAATTAATAAATCGATAAAAAAGAACCGAATCACTTAATACAGCACGTTTCTATCTTCTTTTTAAAAAATCGAATTTTTCAGTTTTGTTTCGCTTTCATACATAAACCGAACTATGCACCCCCTTACTCTAGTTTTTTTTAAAGTTCTTAATTGTAAATTTATAGCAACTCGAATGTCAGATTATGACGATGATCAATGTATTTTTTAAGATCGTACTATCTTATTTATAAAATAATTTATAAAATGTTACACATTTTCTTTGTGCAATTTTTATTTATATTATAATTCTTTGTTTATCTTTTTTAATATTATATTATATTTATTATGTAAATACACGTGACATAAAATATAAGAAAGTGTAATTATAAAAGGAAAAGCGCGCAATATATGGTAATTGATCAATAACAATATAAGAAATTATTTGTCACAAATATGATAAGAGTGAAATCGAATATTTTTTTACTAACCTTTTTTTTATCAAATTAAAAGAAATGATAAAATAAAAAATAAGTTATAACTATTATTTTTTCGTGAATAAAAAAATAAAATAGTTTAATAAAAAAAACTCCTAACATATTAGACTATCAACATTAGGGGTGGCGCAATCGTGTCGTGTTCGGGTTGGCGGGTCGCGGGTCCGCGGATTGGCGGGTCGGTAGGTCATGACCCGAACACGATCCGTATAATTATTCGTGTCAAGATGCGTGACACGACCCGTATAAGTTGAAACACGACACGACCCGCGTAACCCGTTTAAATATATGGGTTCGCGGGTCATTCACGGGTCGGCAAGTCATAAACGGGTTGGCGAGTCACTAACGGGTTGGCGGGTCATTAATTGGTTGGCGAGTCAGTGGGTCTAGTTTTACTAATTTTGTCCCTTGTTTGTCAAAATACAAAATTTAAATGCAAATTATTTAATAAAGTTCAACCCTACCTAAGAACAAAATGAGATAATAGCATTAAAACGGCGAATGAATAAAAGGAGACAATAGAATTGTTTCTTATTAGGTTTATGGTGACTAAGCAATAAGATAAAAGCTAAAAAACCAAATAGGAAACATGAAATATATAAGGATAAATAGAAAATAAAATATCAAAAATATATATACGGGTTGACGGGTCGACCCGCGAACCCGCAAGCCAACCCGAACACGACCCGTTTATTTATACGGGTTTGCGGGTCAACCCGAAAACGACCCGAATCCATACCACGTCAACGCCACATCATTTTTCTCTTCCCATCTCACACCAACCCACAAACACTAGCATCCATCTTGAGTCATCTCACACCATTCCATATCATTTATTAAAAAAAAGGCAAAAAAAAAAAGGAAAAAGGTGGAACCGAGCGAGAGGATAAGCTCGAGAGAGAGAGAGAGCCCGAGGAAACCCGAGAGAGGGGCGATAGTTTGGGAGCAGGAACCGAGCGAAACCACCATGCCATCCCGAGCGGATGCGCATGGTCTTAGTATGAAAAAATATTAGTTCACCTTCAAACACTCAACCAAACACTCCATTTATGACAACACATTTCCTACACCTTCTCTTGTGCGTGCGGGAGCGCGGTTGCAAGAATTTAAGATTCAATTCATACTTACTACTATTACTTTAAATAAATAAATACATTCAGAAGTTGGTGGATGTAATACACTGTGTGTGAGTGAGAGTGTGTGTGTGAGAGAGATAGTGTGTGTTTGTGTTTGTGTCACGGGTTTGTCTTGAAAAGCTCTTATTTCACAGTCCTAGATCAGACACACAGACACATATTCTCTCCTTCCTCTCTACATAATCGAGGCTGCCCTCCCCTTCTGCCCTCACTTCACCTTCCTTCCTTCTCTTTCTCTCTCTAGAAACTGTTAATATAATTAAACTTCAAGATTATTCTTACACTTCCATTTTAAGTTCTTAACCTCCATCCTCCTCAACAACCCTCCAACTTCAAGATTATATTTAGATAGAGAAGTTAAGCTTGTGATTTTAATGGCTATGATGCTAGATACTTCATGTGAAGGTGGAATGTTGTTATCTTTAGACTCACACAAAGCAGTACCTGCACCTTTTCTTACAAAAACTTACCAATTGGTCGATGATCCCGCCACTGATCATATCGTCTCGTGGGGGGAAGACGACACCACATTCGTCGTCTGGCGGCCGCCGGAGTTTGCTCGTGATCTCCTTCCAAACTACTTCAAACATAACAACTTCTCCTCGTTCGTCCGTCAGCTCAACACCTACGTAAGTTTATAATAACTTCATCTCACCTCAGCTGTAAGTAGTTAGCTACTTTCTTTTAAGTCATGAACTATCAATAACTTCTATGATTTTATATTGATTTCTAAGTTATTGAGCTAGATCATGACTTTAGAGTAAGAAAGCGTGAATGTTAGCTATTCTTTTTGAAGCTTGGTGATCATGAATCATGATTATTGTTGTTGTTATTATTATTAATTTTAATTTTGTGTTTTATATGATTAGGGTTTTAGGAAAATTGTACCGGATAGATGGGAGTTTGCGAACGAGTTTTTCAAAAAAGGCGAGAAGCATTTACTATGCGAGATCCACCGCCGGAAAACATCACAACCACAAGTAACACTCAACCATCATCACCCACATCACTTCACCGGCGGTGGCGGTGGTGGTTTACACGGCGGTAATGGTTTCTTTGCATACCCAACAACACGAAGCATCTCACCACCAGACTCCTCCGACGACCATTTATACTCCGACAGCTCACCTCCTCTTTGTTCTCCCACCACCACCGCCGCCGCCACGGGAATGCTTGGTATCTTTCAAAACAGTGGTAGAACCAACTCGGTCACGGCGTTGTCGGAGGATAACGAACGGTTAAGACGGAGTAATAATATGTTAATGTCGGAGCTTGCACACATGAGAAAGCTTTACAATGATATTATCTATTTCGTTCAAAATCACGTGAAGCCAGTCGCGCCAAGCAACTCATACAACCCTTCCTCACTTCTTCTATCTTCCAATAATTCTAACATGAATTTGCCGTTTGTGCAAAAACAGCAACAAAGTCAAACGTCGTTTCTTAACGTTGGCAGTACTAACAAATCACAAAACAACGTTGTTGAAGATAATGGTAACGGTAACAGAACGAAGCTTTTTGGGGTTCCATTGTTGTCAAAGAAGAGATTGCATCCAGAGTATGGGAATAATAATACAATGGTGGAGAATCATAAAGCAAGGTTGGTTCTTGAAAATGATGATTTAGGGTTAAATCTTATGCCTCCTTCTCCTTGTTAGAATTCATTGATATCAAGAAATTATCTTGTTGAGTTTAGTTGAGTTTTTCTTTTTCTTTTTTTTTTATTTAATTTTCTTACTAAAGAACATCATTTACCACTATATATATGGTCTTGTGAGATCTGTTTGAGTGTGTTAAGTTTTTGGTATGTTAGATCAGATGTATATATTAAAGTTTTAGAGTTATCCCAAGAAAATGAATTAGAAACTGAATGTACGTATAAGATTCATAAATTACCCCATCATTTCAACATATTATTTTCTTTTTTTCTTTCTGCAATTTATCTGATAATTAATTATTGGGCTCAAATACCTATATCATCATCTTCTTCTTCTTCTTGTGTAGCATTTCTTTCTGGGTTTTTGTTTGATACATCTGAATGTTTCAGTTGAGTCTCATTTATAATGGCATAAAAATGAGATGAGAGGTGCCTTTCAGTGATGTCTTCTGTGCAGAAAACTTCTCACAAGACAAATGTTTGTGTTCAGTGCATTTATTGTTATTACAGTACTACTGTACAATCTACATATGTATACATACTTAAAGTCAAAATTATGGTTTGACCAATGAAACAAATTTTTGAATAATTGCTTTAGTAGCATAATTTTAGCATAAAAAGTTGGAAGCTTAGAATCATAATCAGATCTTATTTCAAGATTAAAATCATTTGACTTAGAGAAGTAGCATGCACGGGAGCATGATCCAGAAAAAGAAGATCTAAAAGAAAAAGGGAGTCATCATCATCACATATCTTTGTGATTAAGGTGATCGAAATAATTAATCTTTAATTAGTAATTAAACTTTTTAAACATAATTAGCACAGATTAAGATTAAATTAATTAATTAAAAACATTTATTTATATTAATATTAAAATTTTTATTATGAGAGAGAGAGAGATGTATGATATGTATGTGTCATGTGTAGAAATAAAGAAGACAAAAAGATGAAAACAAATATGATTTTGGAAAGTGGTAAAAGGGGAGTTTGAGTCGTTCGATGAAAGTGAAGTATGGAAGGAAATGTAGTCTATAAATGTCGAGTTCGAAATGTTTCAATCCATCCAAAATACTTCCTTTCGTTTCTCGGTTCTTCTCTAGCATACTTAATTATTCGCCCTACTCATTTAATCATAAAAGTATCAAAATCAAATGAGAAGATAAAAAAAAGAATTTAATTAATAATATTAAGTAAGTAGAATAATAAACTAGGAAGATAATATAGCAAAAAGTAAATTTCAACACGAATAACGAATGAGAAATGAAGAACGTAAAGTATTTCGAGATCGGTTTGACGGGTTGAGTATTGTTGTTTATATTTGTTATTACAACTTAGATCATTAAAATATGAAAAGTGATATATATATGTAGCAAAATATTAATAAAAAAAGGGGTTTAGTTCACGAAAATGTATCCAAGTTGACACATTTTGCTATTGTGTGTACTATACTTTCAAACTTACCATTTAGTGTATCAAACTTTGGAAAATTACCAGTTAATGTATCCTTTTACCTTTTAATCAGGTTACCAGTCATTTTATTATTTTGATTTATTTTTTATATTACTTAAATCCACCTATGCTGCCATGTCAAAAAATACCATTATTTATAAAAATTAAAGATAATTCTTTTTTGTCTATCATGAGGATGAACTTGAAATCTGGGAAAACTTGAAGATTATACACATGAGCATAGATTCAAATGGGTTAACATCACTAATTCTTTATCTAATAACACTAAAATATATTCACACAATAAATTGGAGGTTTACAATCTGAAAATCAAACCAAACAAGAAGTTAAGCAGAAACCCAAATCCTGTTTCAAAACTAAACAAGAACCCTAAATTCGAAAAAAAAGAATCGGGGTGAAGGAGATTGATATGGAGAAAACGAAATCGAAAACCAAAGAATGAAGTTAATCTAAAACCCAGATCTCGTAGAAAACGAAAAATGTAAACAAAATTAAAAAACCCAAAATCGGTTCATATAAGAACCCTAGAACTTGAAGCATAGATTTGGTCGAAGAACTCGAACAACTTCATGAACAAAGACGAGGAAAGACTTACCTTTACAGCTTCATGAACAAAAACGAATAACCTTCTGAAACTGCAGAGGATGACATCAACGAATAGATCGTGAAAATGGGGCTTTGATTTCAACAAAGAACCATCGAACCAAGCACTAAGAACAATCTATCGATTATGAACCCTAATCAGATTAACCCATCGATGGCTTTAATGTTCTCCTGCTTTGTTCTTGTGAGGTCTACATCGAAGCCTATCACAGTATATGAACCCAAGACGATTATGAACCCAAATCGATTATGAACCAGACGAAGCCTATCACAGTATATGGAAGATGAACAACCGATGGAGATGGAAGATGAACAGATGGAAGATGGAGGGCTTGAACAGATGGAAGATCTGGGTCAAAGCACGCGATGAAGAACCCTAAACTCGAACCAAGTTGAAGAACTTGAAGATGAAGAACTCCAGATCTTGAAGATGAAGAGCTCCAGATCTACTAGCAATGGAGATAAAATTAAATCTTGAGCTTGAACTTGCACTTGTGGCTGATATCAATCTTGAATATGATGCAAATGTAATAGAAATTAAAGATGAAAGGGAAATTGGAATCGAACAGGTCTACAAAACTCCATCTGACTTTTTGTTTTTTTAGTTATTATTAATGTATTTTTTATTTATTTTAAACCATGAAAATCCAAGTCATATTCCAAGTAACTAGCCATATAAGCGAAACATGTGCCACATCATCTTGTAACCTGCTATAGCAGGTTCAGTACACAAAATGGTAAGTTTAAAAACTCAGATACATTAAATGTTAAGTTTGAAAGACTGATACATAAAATAGCAAAAGGTAACAACTTGAATACATTTTCATAAACTAAACCCTAAAAAAAAATCAAAAAATGGTCTAATAACAAGGATAAGATTTTTATGTAACATCATTAAGGTACGTAGGTTGTTTTAAGTGAGGTCTAGCTCTCTTGTCTGGCGGGCAAAATTGCGCAAAGCAAAAGCCACTTTATTTTGCTAAAAAACATATCTTTTCATTATTGAAATTTAATTCTCCATACTATAAAGCTTCAATATAACATTTTAACAAATTTAACGCATTTCTAACTTTTTATTAATTTTCAACATGAGAGAAGATTTATATATAATAGTTTTTTATCACACACGATAAATAGTGATTGTTTTGACCATCATATTATTAAACATGTGAATAAAACTAAAATATAGTTGGAATTACAGAAACATAAAAGTTAAATGTACTGTTGTTTGTTAAGAGTTATTTAAGCGGTTGTAACATTGTTATAGCTCTTTGCTAGAGTTTAATAATAAAACTGATTCGGTTTTTAGTGTTGCATGATAGTTATGTCAAGTTCTAGTCTTGTTATCCTTTCTTTTCATAGTTAAATGAAAAATATTATGTATGATAAAAACTTGTTGTATATAAATCATCTTATTTACACAGTGTAGAGAGATGTATGGGAAAGAGAGAGAGTAGAAGATCTTGGTCATCAAGTGTAATGATTTCCATGTGTAACCCTAACCCTAGTTTGGCATATTATACCTAGTTGGTAAGCTAAGGTTCTTCTATAATATAGCTTTGTTGTTTCGATGCGCCACGTGGTTGTTGCATGTGAGTAGAAGGATACGTCTCTTCCAAACTGGTGAGATTTGGAGTAGGAGTAGTATATTACAGTAGATCCCATCACCTTTCATATTCTCTCAGATCCACCCCCTCACCTTTTCACCACTTCACATATTCCCTTCCCAACTTTTTTAAATATACTGGAACCTTAATTTTTTAATATAAATATTGTCACAGAAACACTATTCCTAACTTTGTGTTTTTAGATCACTAGATTCTTATTTTACATTTTTGGTCCAAACTACTTGTTATTCTTTTGTACCTTGCAGATCATCATGATTTAGTGATACTTTCACCAAGATATGCTTTTTGTTACTACTGGTTTCATTTTAAAGATGTATGTTTTTTTTCTTAATCTCAGTTTTTATCAAATGATTGACATCTTATAATACATCTTAACAATTTGATTATCTAGTTGACTAATTAACTACATAAGAGTATAATCACACGTACTTGATATCTTTATTTCTTTATACAATAGACAATACACAGAGCTACATTATGTTACCTCACAAACCAAACTAAAACAAGCCCTAAAAGATGGGTACAAAATTCATTTATTAATTCTAATCTAATTATCAATCTAAAACATCGATTATCTTCAAACAAATTGAAAATAATCGAAAAATGTTTTTTCTAGTTAATATATTAATTATGCATTTGACTTTAAAAAAAGCGTTTTCATATAATGTTGATGTCGAATGCATACCTAATGTTACATGTGTTGGCTAATTAAATAGAAGAGTTATCTTTATATAACATAGTAATTAAGAAACATTTGTATGATATACAATGGAAAGTTATACTGTTCCAACTACAAGAACGAGTATTGATCCAGGAGTATTACTAAACAAATATAAGGGGACTATATAGTCATTTAATCAAAGATGGGGGTTGGAGAGGAGTTAGAACTAGTACAGTTGTTAAGAAATATAAAAAAATACACCCATGTTGCTATAATCTATAGATATACGGATCACCAAGACTGAAAGATGCTTTTTTAGAAGAGAAGAAGTGCTTTTTAGTGTTGCATTTCTCATCACACACCATTTTTGAAATCTGTGAAAGAAAAAAGAGAGATATACATACCGACTTTTGCTAGGGTTTTTTAGTCTTTTCATCTCTCTTTATTGACATTTTATTCTTTAGGTGCCACTTTATTGACAATTTAAAGCTTATTTTATAAATAATAATAATACTGATTGAAAATAGTATGTAAAATTACATAAAGGTTTGCTTTAGTGGAAGGTGGCAGAGGTTCTTTCTGTTATCCCTTATAAATATTCAAATCAAGAAATTTATATGCAATCATCGATCAAGTTCTCGTGTTGTGTTTGGGGTTTCCTAGATTTGTGGGTATTTAGTTTTTTAATCGTTTGGTGTTTCCTAGATATGTGGTTTTTCCTTTTGTTCCACCTTTTCCTCGGTATGTAAAGCTTACTTGTTTCCATGGTGCTCAACTTTGATCATGACATACTTTCTTTTTGTTTGATTAAACATGACCATGTCAAAGGTTTTGAAAATCAAAACTTTGATAAATTAATTATGTAATTTATAGTTTTTAAATTAAGGTTGATAAGAGTAGATTTAATATTGCTTTTTATTGAGTAAGTTGGGTTAGATCCTAATGGTATTATCTTTCATACGCCGAATAGTATTATTTTTGCTTTAATACGGGGAAGGGACTAAAAATGTTCCATTATGGTCATAAACAAATTTCCTATCTTCAACGTTTCTTATATTAGAATTTTTCGAGCGCGCAAATAAACAACTCATACTAAAAACTAGATTTTTATATTTTAAAAAGGTTTGAAATTTTAGTGATGTCGCTTAGACCGTCCTTATTATAAGATAGCTTTGTTCTTGCTTTACCCATGGGATGGGACTTAAGGGTGTTTACGGGGCAGGTAGGGTAGTGGATTTTTTGTAAACCGCAAATGTATGTGGGGCGGGTACCTAGTTTTAGGAACCGAAACCGAACCACAAATAGTGGGTACCCGAAGAGAGGAGGATATCCATGGTTCGGGACCTCGGGTCACGTCTAGCTTAAAATTGAGGTATTTTTCATTGTTGTTGTTTTAAACAAGTTCAGATTCATAATAAAACAATAAACGATGATAGAAACAAGTAAACAATAATGAATAAATCAACAACAAAAATCGAACAAATCTTCGATTAGAGCCTCATAGAAGCAAAAAACCGATATGATTAATGATGACAGTACTGATCGATTTTAGTGTCTCCATGTTCAACTCTCGATCATTGTAAGCTTGCAAACTCTAGATATCGAAGATAAAAAAAGAATTATGGGAGATGATAAGTGCTACTAGAGGTAAGTTAGTTGTTTCGAGGAATTTTGAGTTTTCTAATGGTTACATTATTTCATATTAACAAATATATATATATATATATATATATATATATATATATATATATATATATATATATATATATATAGAGAGAGAGAGAGAGAGAGAGAGAGAAAGAACAATTCAAACGGGAACCGGGACAACCAATTTTAGCCTTTGATTAAGATTAATTTAATGGCTAAGATTTTTTGGCGGCTCATTAATACTTCATTAGTGATTCATTAATGATGCGTTAATGAGAGTTATTTCGGAAAACTCGATCAAGTCTCGCAAATTAATAACGGTTCACCTGGACGCAATTGACAGTTAGGTAAGTATTTAAATTACCAAAATACCCCGATTAATGAGTCATTAATGACGTTAAAAAAGTTCTCGTAGTTCTCATTTGAAAAACAGTTCTCGTTTAAACTTTTGTCTTATATATATATAGTTAGAACCTAGAGGGGGATGAATAGGTTAAATGTCCACTTTTTAAAGAGTTATATAAACTTATAAAAGATTTCAAGAATTGTAAGAAATAATAAGAGTTTATGAGAGGAAACATATCACCAATCAAGAGAGCACAAGAGATTTATATTGGTTCAAGCAAATGTCAACATATATACTTGCTCTACATCCACTCCTTGTCTTCACCCACCAAGAGTTGCTCCACTATTTTCTCTCTTTATGGTAGAGATAAACCTTCTACAATCTTCTCTATTTTCGTTTACAAGAATTACTTCACTCTTGGAAACTAGGCTAAGATGAACTTCTCTTCTCTTTAATTCTATAGGCTAGAGATGATCCTTACACTATTACAAAAGTATAAGTAGGTGATGTAATGTTTGATCTTTGAAAGCTTTTACTCTTGTTTGATTCTTGATCTTGAAAGATTGAACAATATCAAAGTATATGAGCTCACAAAATTTTGTATGTATTTTGTGTCTTTCAGATTGCAAGAGGTGAGTAAAACACAAGACTTGGGTTGCTTTAAATAAGGAAAAAGACGCAAGCTAAAAAAGTGTCCAGACAGTCCACGGACGATCCATGATCGACCGTGGCATCGACCGTCGGTCTACTGGAATTTTTTGAGCCTTGCAATAAAGACGTTGGACTTTGACCAAATCACATACAACCCATTTTTACCGTAATAATGTACTAAAAAAGAGTTTTATGAAAGTTGGGTTGTTGCAAGACTTCTTATGTTTGAATCTAAACATAAAAATGGAAGTTTAGAAAGCAAATGCACAAAACATGTTGAAAGTTTACTTCTTTGTTAGATGATTTTGCTAGAAATGGTGTTGTCTCCATTCAATAAAAGATTGTGTTTAGTATTGGGTTTATTGCACCGAAATGTAATGAACTATGCGCGGTTTAACATTGTATGTAATGAACTAAAATTTCTTGCGATTAATACAATAAACTACCCACTTTTTACATTGTGTGCAATTTTGACCTTTGATTATAGGTTACCGGTCATCATAGTCCAAAATGTAATAAACTATGCTCATGTGGCACTCCACGTAGGATTCCACATAGGACTCCTCCACCACATAGGATAAGTTTATTATAATTTTTATTATTATCATTATCATTATTATTATTTATTATTTATTATGCCTTTTATCCCATCAGTTTACCCTCCTCCCATCCCAACGAAGAACAAGAACGCCGGCTACCCTCCTCCCCTCCTCCCATCGCCTCCCAAGAACTCTATCATCTGCCGCCTCTACCGTAATGGAGATAATGAACTGCCGCCGTCGACTGAAGGAAATGAAACGTCGACCACCACCTCCTTAACGATTTAGAGTTTTATTTTTTTGATTTCTGTTGGTTCGTCTTCTCCTCCTCCACCGTCAACACCGACCGCCGCCTCATACGCCAACCCTCGTCGCCTCATCGTTAGTCCAGATCTGTTTTCGCCTCGTCGTTGTAGTTGGTGGAGGTTGCAGATAGTGGTGTTCCATCTTAGGGTTTCGCCCTCTGCCGCCTCATCCGCCGACGCCATCGCCTCCGACCGCTGACTTCAACCACAACCGACGCCATCGCCTTTGTCTTCTTCGAAAATCGCAGGTTGCTCCAGGTCTGTTTAGGGTTTTTATTTGGGTTTCCCTAAATCGATTTCTCCATACCGGTTTTCGTTTTTAAGGTATGTTTTCGTTAGCAAGATCGCTTTCCAATCGAAGGTATGTTTATGAGTTTCTTTGAAAGGTTTTTTTAGGGTTTCGATCGAGTTTTTTCTAGGTTTGTTCATGGTTTTCGAGTTACAGATCGAGTTTATGTTTCTAAGTTTGTTCGTGGTTTTTTTAGGGTTTTCGATCGAGTTTATGTATCTAGATCTGTTCGGGTTTTTAGGGTTTCGATCGAATTCATGGTATTTAGGATTCCTTGTGGATTTCTTGAATTTAATTAACTTGTTCGATTTCATCTTGTTCTTGAATGTTGATTTAGGGTTCATAACCAGATTGTGTTGATTTCTGATTTAAACAGATTTTTGTTTGGTAGTTAATGGTTGTGGTTGAATGAGATGGTGGGAGTGGTGGTGGTCGAAAATGGAGGTGACGGTGGTGGTGGTGAAAATGGAGGTGGCGGTGGTGGTGGGAGTGGTGGTGGTCGAAAATGGAGGTGACGGTGGTGGTGGTGGTGAAAATGGAGGTGGCGGTGATGGCAGGTGGTGGTGGTTGTTGTAGTGGTGGTATTGATGAAGATGATTAATAATAATAATTAACACAAATAATAATAATAATAGTTAATAATACTAGTAATAATATAATTATAAAAATAAATAATGACACATCATCACACGAGGACACTTGGTATTACTTTAGAAAAGGAAAAAATAAAAATCGCATATTACCGGTTCCACGTCATCATTTACCTGCTTTATAGGTCAAAATTGCACACAATGTAAAAAATGGGTAGTTTATTGTATTAATCACAAGAAATTTTAGTTCATTACATACAATGTTAAACCGTGCATAGTTCATTACATTTCGGTGCATTAAACCCTTTAGTATTTGCCAAGCTAGGAAGTCTTTTGTTTTATTTTGCAAGCTTGTGATGTTTACAATATTTTTATAAAAGTTTCTCAATTTTTATAAAATTATTTATATAAATTATTTTATAAAAATTTAAACTTATTTAATTATTTATTTTGTAAGCTCATAAATTCCAAACGAGTGTTTGTAGGTATCTTCGACATTGCTTATACTTGAACGCGGATCTTGATAGATTGGAGCTTGGCTAATTGATCAAGCTTACTTTGTAGTTGATAAATATGAATATCTATTTGTACATATGTTAAAGTTTTATATAAAATTTAAAAACATGTTCACAGTTTTTGTGTCAACAAAAGAGGATGTATATTTAGCATAATTTTTCCCAACATGTATATAAGTTAAAAACATATGGGGCGAGGCAGGTACCCACAGATATCAAATTTGAAAATTCGAACCCGTCCCGTGTTTAACTGGTATCTTATTCTTCGGGTTTTTTAAAGGTTACGGGTTTTACCGTTATCGATTTTTTCGTTTTCGATTCATATTGTTCTCAGTTTTTAACACCCTAGGATGGGTCGGTAAGAACCGAGCCTGATTTACCCAAATACGAATACAACAATGATTATTAACTGACGGTGGTTATTATGGAAGTTTCGTCTAATAAGTTATATTAATGTCAAAAGATCTTGCTTTATATGTTAACTTTTGTATGGTAACGCATATGAGTCTTCCCATTTGGCACTTTCTTTGTTAATATATTTTAATTAATTTAAGCAAATTACAAAATAAAAAAAATGTCGCAATTCATACTTCGGAAGGACTTTCAATAAGGTAAAAAGTGAACTTATTCTAAATCAAAATATAAAAAAGGTACGGGTAGATATGGTTTATATTTATAAAAAGGAATATTCTAATGTTATATAGTATAATATTAAAGTGTATTTTTAATTTTTAATATTTAAATTTTAATATATATTAAAAAAGAGTTATATGTTATTATTCTATTGTAAGAATGGGCTATTCAAGGGGCTCTCTCTAATCAACTCGGATACAAACCTCTCTCTGTTACAATTTGCAAACGATGCGTTTTTTTTCTGAGGAAGTGGTCTACATATAATATAGATTTTCATTATCCCGATCTTCTGGTAATTTAATACAAGTACACTTACCGTGTTCGAGGATATCAAGATGGATGGTTATACGAGAGATCAATTTCATGCTCGCTTTGCATTCCCACTTCCACATACTTCCCTTTTGTATATGCCTTCCTCAGAACATCCAAACATTACTAATATGCTTCTTAAGCTAGCCCGACCTTTTGGTAAACATCGAGGGTTGATTATGGCTCTTTCTCTAACTATAACGTGAACGTTTTGATGTAGATTGTTTATTAGGTATGACGATGCAAAGATGGATGATGGTATGATAGAGGAATTTGATGTCTCTTTTACACTGCTTATTTTGTTATAGTGGGTTTGTGTATTCAAATTGATGATTAGCATCATTTTGAGGCCATGAATTGGGTATCCATCATTATACTTTTATGTGACCTTCTTGTGCATACCTACATTGAAAATTTATCTAAAAGGAAAGGGATTGCGCGTTTTAATCTCCTGTGGTGGGAGGACCATGGTGTAGCGATCCTCTGCCCCACTCCATGGCGGCATGGGTAGCTACTTCTAGTGGTATTCTCTACGTGATGGGATGCATGGGGTAGCTTCTTGTGGGACCGGCTCTTCATTCTTCTCTCTTTCTTATTTCTTTTTCTTTTTTATTTTTATCTTTAATTTGATTTTTGATCGGTGATGGGTATTAGATGAATCCCATATTTTGGTATGATAGGAGTGATCACTATGGGGTTGAATCGTAAGATGAGTGGTGAGAGAAGAAAACTGATGTAACATTTTAGTGAGTATGATGAAGAATAACCAATTGTTTACTCTTAAGTTTTTAAAAATTTTGGATGCTTAATGATTGTAACATCCTCCTATCGGGCCTGGTAGCTTACGCGCGGATGGTAAACTATTTGTTTATTATTTATATTAATTTATATTTAATTGTTTTGTAAGTGATTATTTGTTTGCTAATTATTTGGTTAATTATCTAATGATTATTTGATGATTTAGTTGGACCGCGAGGTAAAAGGGTGAAATATTAGTTTTAATATTTTAATATGTTAGTTGGACCATATGATTCGTTTTTACACGAGGGTCCCGAATAATACCTCGTTGCGTGTTTATTAACTGAATAAGACCGCTTTATTTAGATTCCTATATGCTAGATATCTGTGTTTTAGACTGTGTATATGAATTAAAAATTCCCAGCCGACCTATGGCCTTTTATTTGACTTTTTGAAGTCAATTATTTTGTGTAACTTCAATGTGAAGCTCTCTTTGTTCTACACATGCCTTCCTTTTGAATCCTCTTCATGAACAGCAAAAACAATCTGATTAATTGCTAATTATTGGTGTTTTGTTGATGGATTAAAGTAGGTAAGCATATCTTTTATGATTCTTGATGATCTTCTTAATTGTTCTTGCCTAAGCCTTCAATTTTGAATTCCTAAGGTTCTTGAATTGATGAGTAATTAGGGATTTAAGATTCTTATGTGGTTATTATGTTCAGATGATGAATTATGAACTGAAAGTGGCAATTCTTTGGTCAATAATTCTGTAGTTGCTTGATTTAAAGATGGACTCCATTAATGAAGGTTTTGTTGAGAATTGAAGATTGAGTTTCATGTTGGTGATTTTAGTGTCACCGGTTTCATTTAGTGTAATGGATTTTATACGTGTGTTTCAAGAGGATTGAACTTAGTTCTAAAACAAGTATGGAGAGTGTGGAGTACACACGTGTTTTAGTCTAAGCTTGACCCGGTAATATTTATGGGGCGAAGTCCCCAGAACGCAAAACGGGGTCCCGCTGACGGGGGGTCCCGAAAATTAATAATAGTGGAAGGTTTATAATGAAAATTCTCGAAATTTAGGGGGTTACATTATAAATTTCTAAACTTGTTAACTTCCGTATTTGCAGTTATTATTCAAATTCGGATGAACTTTGAAACATAGACTAATATTCGAAAACACTCTCTTCTCTCTGGTTCTGATCAATTTTATGTGCCAAGAATCTTGATTTCATACTTCTATAATTATCCCAATTCGAATTTTGTGATACCCAGGCACATAGGGTCAAAATATCGAATTTGGAAAGTGATATTCACGATTGTAGAAGGAATCCGGAATACAATTTCTAACAATCAAATTTGATATTTACTGTTTTCTGCAATCATGAGTAACAGTGAATCTGTGAAGGATATGACTTCGAAGTTTAACAAGTTGGAGAAGTTCCAGGGGAATGATTTCCGTCGCTGGCAGAAGAAGATGCACTTTCTTCTTACCACTCTGAAGGTTGTGTACGTTCTGAGTACACTGATGCCTGAACTCGTGGAGAATGAGACATTGGAACAAACCAGGAAGAGGAACAAGTGGGAGAATGATGACTACATCTGCAGGGGTCATATTCTGAATGGTATGTCTGATGCTCTCTTTGATATTTACCAGAATGTTGAAAGTGCTAAGGAATTATGGGATTCTCTAAAGTCTAAATACATAGCAGAAGATGCATCTAGTAAGAAATTCTTGGTTTCTGATTTTAATAATTACAAAATGGTAGACTCTAGGCCTGTAATGGAACAATACAATGAATTACTTCGAATTCTGGGTCAATTCACACTTCACAAAATGAAAATGATGAAAGCATTGCTGTGTCAAGTGTGATTGACAAATTACCACCATCCTGGAAAGATTTTAAGCACACTTTAAAATATCAAAAAGAGGAAATGTCTTTGGTACAACTGGGCAGTCACATTCGGATTGAGGAATCACTCCGGGTTCAACAATGTGACAAGGGGAAAGGGAGGGTTGATGTTGGGCAGCCTTCTGTTCACATGGTTGAGGAGAAGAAACACAATTATGACACCAAAGGAAAGGGCAAGAAACGTAAGTATGATGGCCATGACAAATCTAACAAGAAACCAAAGGATTTAGTTTGTTGGAGGTGTCACAAAACTGGACATATTAAGCGTGATTGCCGTGTGAAACTCAACAAGTATGAAGCTGGAACTAGTGGTAGTGGACAAGGGTCTAAGGACCAAGGTCCACCTAAAGGTCGGTTTTTCAATGATCTTTGTAATTCTGTCCAGAATTATGTTTCACTAATTCCTGAAATTTCATATGTGCAGGAGGATGATTTCTCTTGGTGGCTTGACTCGGGTGCTACTAGCCATGTATGTAGACATAAAGAATGGTTTGAGAAATTCGAACCAAATGATGATGGATCTGTTCTACGCATGGGAGACGAGTCAATGAAGCCAATTCTAGGAAGGGGTGCTGTTAATTTGATGTTTACTTCTGGAAACACAATAACTTTGTTTAATGTGTTGTATGTACCTAAGGTTCGAAAGAACCTTGTGTCTAGTGGCTTGTTAAATCGTATGGGATATAAACAAGTTGTGGAGTCGGATGGGTATGTCCTATCCAAGTGTGGTATGTTTGTTGGATTCGGATATTATTGTGATGGCATGTTTAGACTTAATATCGTAAATAATATTGCCTCTAGTAGTAATTCTGTGTTTATGGCTTCTACTTCTAAAGTAGAGAATTCTATGCTTTGGCATGCTAGATTAGGTCATGTTAACTTTAGAAGAATGCATGAAATGTCTAAAGTAGTATTGATTCCATCTTTTGATATTAAAGCTGAAAAATGTAAGACGTATATGCTTATAAAAATCACAAAACAACCATTTCCTAATGTTAAAAGAGATTCGGGTATTTTGGATTTAAGTTATAGTGATCTTTGTGATTTCCATGCTACTCTTTCACTTGGTAATAAAAAGTATGTGGTTACTTTTATAGATGATTCAACTAGGTTTTGTTATGTATATTTATTGCATGCTAAAGATGAAGCTTTAGATAAATTCAAAATTTACAAAACCGAAGTTGAATTGCAATTGGGTAAATCAATTAAATGTCTTAGGACTGATCGGGGTAGAGAATATATGGATCCTCAATACTTTCAATCTGTTGGTATTATTCATGAAACAACAGCTCCGTATACACCACAACAAAATGGTATTACAACAGCTCCGTATACACCACAACAAAATGGTATTGCCGAACGGAAAAATCGAGTTTTAAAATAAATGGTTAACTCGATGCTTTCTTACTCTGGTTTGAGTGAGGGATTTTGGGGAGAGGCTATGTTTACGGCATGTTATGTCTTGAATAGAGTTCCAAACAAACGGAACAAAACAGCCCCATATGAACTTTGGTATAAGAAAACTCTAAATTTGAGTTACTTTCAAATTTGAGGATGTCGAGCTGTTGTGAAACTAACCGAACCTAAAAGAAAAAATTTAGGTGAAAGAGGAATTGATTGTATATTCATTGGATATGCACAAAATTCCAAGGCATATAGGTTTTATGTAATAGAACCTAATAATTCGGTATCGATTAATATCGTTATTGAGTTGCGTGATGCGATTTTTGATGAAATGCGTTTTTCATCAATTCAAAGGCCTAAGGATCTTATTTTTAGCTCTAATGAGGAGCAAAATTCAGAAAATTTAGAAGATTTGGGTGGTGTTTCAATTCCAGAAACACAACAGCCCCAGAAAAGCAAAAGAGGCCGAATTGCGAAAAACTTTGGACCGTATTTCCAATTGTATTTGGTTGAAGGTTCAAGAGATGAAGTGGGGATGCAATATTCATATTGTTTTCATGTTGAGGATGATCCTAATACCTTTAAGGAGGCCATGGAGTCTAGAGATGTTGCTTTTTGGAAAACAGCAATTGATGATGAAATGTCGTCAATCATGGAGAACAACACTTGGGTGTTGTCTGATTTGCCTAAAGGTTCCAAGCCTTTAGGGTGCAAATGGATTTTCAAAAATAAAATGAAAGTTGATGGGACTATTGACAAGTTCAAGTCCCGGTTAGTCATTCAATGTTTTAGGCAAAAACCCGGTTCTGACTATTTTAATACGTATGCTCCAGTAGCTCGTATTTAAACTATTAGATTTTTGATTGCTTTGTCTGCTATTCACAATCTAATTGTTCATCAAATGGATGTCAAGACAGCATTCTTGAATGGTGACCTTGATGAGGAAGTTTACATGAAACAACCGGAAGGTTTTGTTATGCCCGGTAATGAGCATAAGGTGTGTAAACTTGTTAAGTCATTGTACGGGCAAAAACAAGCTCCTAAACAATGGCATCAAAAGTTTGATGAAGTTATTTTGTCATGTGGTTTTTCTTTAAACCAATCCGACAAATGTGTTTATAGCCGATTTGATGCTTCCGGCTCGGGTGTGATCATCTGCCTTTATGTTGATGATATGTTAATATTTGGTAGGGATCAACTTCAAGTTGATAAAACCAAGAATTTATTATCATCAAAGTTTGCCATGAAGGACATGGGGGAGGCGGATGTAATCCTAGGAATTAGGATTAAATGGTTGAACAAAGGAATTGCTATAACGCAATCTCACTATATTGAGAAAATTCTCAAGAAATTCAATTATAGTGAATGTTCTCCAGTTAGTACTCCTATGGATCATAGCATGAAATTGATGCCTAATAAAGGCATGGCTATTTCACAATTGGAATACTCTCAAGCTATAGGTTCCTTGATGTATGCTATGACTAGCACAAGACCTGACATTGCTTATGCCGTTAGGAGGTTGAGTCGGTATACGAGTAATCCTAGTACTCAACATTGGCAAGCTATACAATGAGTATTCAAGTATTTGAAGGGAACCATGGACTATGGTTTGTGTTATCTAGGATATCCTTCGGTGTTAGAAGGATACTGGGATGCAAGTTGGATATCTAATGTAGAAGATCATTCTTCTACTTGTGGTTGGGTATTCTTACTTGGAGGTGGTGCCATTTCTTTGGCATCTAAGAAGCAAACTTGCATTACAAACTCAACGATGGAATCAGAGTTTGTTGTGTTAGCCGTAGCTGGGAAGGAAGCTGAGTGGCTAAAAGATTTGATTTATGAGATTCCATTGTGGAAAAAGCCGATTGCACCATTATCTATTCGTTGTGATAGTGCAGCTACATTAGCTAAGGCTTATAGCCAAGTGTATAATGGAAAGTCTAGACACTTAGGCGTTAGACATAGCATGATTAGAGAATTGATCATGAATGGTGTTATTTCGGTGGAGTTCATAAAATCGCAACAAAATTTGGCGGAGCATCTTACTAAAAGTTTGGCGCGGGACTTAGTGCACAAGTCAGTGATAGGGATGTGATTAAAGTCCATTTAAATTTTTAAAGGTGAGATACCTAATTCCCTTCTAATATGACGTTAGAAGTTGAATTCAATGCGGAAAGCTCACACTTATGGATTGGAACACATCATAAGTCATCCCAGGTATATGTTCGGTTTTGTAGAAAGTAAGGTTGAAGGTTAACTTCTTAATAATTCCTTTAAAAATTATTAAACCTCTAAATGCATATAACATATAACAACTATAAATCAGTGTTCTAACCTCTAAATGATTCAAATAATCACAGAATGCAAGCAAGATTGAAAGTTGATTTTCTTTTCTTCCTTTCTTTCTTCTTCTTCTTCGGCCGAGAGCAACAAGAATACACACCCACACACACTTTGTCCAAAGTTGCAAGTAATGTGGCATGGAGTGTGGGTTGAGGCTTAAACCCATAATTCGGCCATACCCCCCAACAACCCACATAATATAATTTAACTATATTTCCCAAATAATAACACAATATAAAAATCCCAAATACTTGTCAATTAACACATTTTCACAAAATAAAACACATAAACCAAATAAATCCCAAAATTAATTAATTAATTACCTTAATTAATCTAGGCCGGTAAGGAGGATGTTACAAATCTTCCCCCCTTAAGAAGATTCCGTCCTCAGAATCTCATCGCGCTCGAACAAGGAAGGATACCGGCTCCTCATATCAGTTTCAGTTTCCCAAGTCAAATTTGAACCCAAACTATGCTTCCATTTGACCAAAACCATTGGTATCTGTTTCTTTCTCAGTTTGGTGACTTTACGATCCAACAGTTCAACTGGTTCCTCTATAAGTTTCTGATTCAAATCCACACAAAGATCCTTAATTGGAAGAACTTGCACTTGATCTTCTACATTACACTTGCGCAAATAACAGACATTGAAGGTATCATGAATACCCGCTAATTCATCTGGAAGATCCAACGCAACAGCTTGATCATTAACCACACGTCTGATTTTGAAAGGACCAATGTAACGGGGAGCCAACTTCCCGCGTTTTCCAAAACGAATCACACCCTTCCAAGGAGATACTTTTAAGTAAACCATTTCCCCTTCAACAAACGATACTGGTCGACGTCGCGGATCAGCATACATTTTCTGTCTATCCCTTGCAGCTTTCAATTTCTCTCGAGCAATTTCAACCTTATCAGCTGTCATCTGTACAATATCAGGTCCTTTAAATTGCTTTTCCCCAGCTACTAACCAACAAGTCGGAGTTCTACAAGGACGACCATACAACATTTCATACGGTGGCATACCGATACTACTGTGATAGGAATTGTTATAAGCAAACTCAACCAAAGGCAAATGGAAATCCCATGAACCCCCAAATTCTAATACACATGCCCTCAGCATATCCTCTAGCGTCTGAATGGTTCTTTCCGATTGACCATCTGTCTGAGGATGATAAGCAGCACTCAAATTTACCCTGGACCCCAATTCCTGTTGCAATCTATACCAGAAATTAGATACAAACCTCGAATCTCTATCCGAAACAATGGACAATGGAACTCCATGTCTAGATACTATCTCATCAATGTACAGTTGAGCCAATTTATTTAAAGGTGCAGTTTCGGCAGTAGCAAGAAAATGTGCACTCTTGGTCAATCTATCAACTATAACCCAAATCATATCATGACCTCGTTGAGTTCGTGGAAGTTTAGTTACAAAATCCATCGTAATGTGATCCCACTTCCACTCAGGTATATCTAATTGTTTCAATGATCCGTACGGTTTCTGATGTTTAGCTTTAACTTGAGCACAAATGTGACACAACCCAACAAATTTAGCAATATTTGTTTTCATTGTCGGCCACCAATACCGAGTCTTTAAATCAAGGTACATCTTTGTACTACCCGGATGTATCGACAATCTGGACTTATGAGCCTCATTTAAAATTAATTCCCTCAAGCTACCAAATTTCGGTACCCACACGCGTGTATGATAAACCTTCAAACCACGCGAATCAGAAGTTAATTCATGTTGTCGTTTGATCATTAGTTCATCCTTCAAGTTCTCATCTTTCAAAGCTTCAAGCTGAGCAGCCAAGAGTTGATCCACTAAATCAGACTTGATTTCCAATCGCATAAATTTTACAGAATCCGAAGATCCCTTTCTGCTGAGTGCATCTGCAACTACATTAGCCTTTCCAGGATGATACTGAATGTCGCAATCATAATCCTTAATCAATTCTAACCAACACCGTTGTCTCATATTCAATTCCTTCTGAGTAAACACATACTGCAGACTCTTGTGATCAGTGCAGATGATACATTTGGTTCCATACAGGTAGTGTCTCCACAGTTTCAAAGCAAATACCACAGCTGCTAATTCCAAATCATGAGTAGGGTAATTTCTTTCATTCGGTTTCAACTGCCTCGAAGCATACGCAATAACCTTACCCCTCTGCATTAGAACACAACCCAACCCAGCATGCGAAGCATCGCAGTACACAATAAAATCCTCTGAACCCTCTGGCAACGAAAGAACAGAAGCCTGACACAACAACTGTTTCAGAGTCTGAAAAGCATCTTCTTGAGCTGAACCCCATAGAAACGGAACATCCTTTCGAGTCAACTTAGTCAACGGACCGGCAAGCTTAGAAAAATCTTTAATAAATCTGCGATAATAACCCGCCAATCCAAGAAAACTCTTTATCTCAGTTGGTGATTTCGGAGCACTCCAATTAATCACTGCCTCAATCTTGGACGGATCTACCTTGATACCTCCTTGACAAATCACATGCCCTAGAAATTGAACTTCACGTAACCAAAATTCACACTTCGAAAACTTGGCATATAATTTGTGTTGTTTCAAAATCTCCAAAACCTGTCTCAGGTGCTGATCATGCTCAACCTCTGTTTTCGAATACACTAGAATGTCATCGATGAACACAATGACAAATTTGTCTAGAAAAGGTCTGCACACACGATTCATCAAATCCATAAATATGGCAGGAGTATTTGTCAAACCAAATGGCATCACCAGGAATTCGTAATGACCATATTGAGTACGGAAAACAGTCTTAGGTATATCCTCCTCTGCTACCCTGACCTGATGATAACCGGATCGTAGATCAATCTTTGAGAAGTAGGAAGCCCCTTGTAACTGATCAAAAAAATCATCGATTCTGGGCAACGGGTACTTGTTCTTGATGGTTCTCTTGTTCAGATCCCGGTAATCAATACACATACGAAGAGTTTCATGTTTCTTCTTTACAAACAATACTGGTGCACCCCACGGAGAAGAACTCGGACGGATAAACCCCTTATCAAGCAAGTCTTGTATCTGAGTCATCATATCCCGAATCTCAGATGGAGCCAAATGATACGGAGCTTTCGCAATTGGTGTGGTACCCGGTACCAATTCTATCTTATACTCAACATCCCGCACAGGTGGTAACCCAGGTAGATCATCTGGAAATACCTCTGGATATTCGGAGACAACACGAACATCGGTAACAGGTCGCTTCTCTTTCTTCACATCAACGGCGTAAGCCAGAAAAGACGCACACCCTTTAGCTAGCGATTTTCTAGCCTTCATATACGAGATGATAAGAAAAGAAGATCGAGATCTATCCCCACGAGCCACGACATGCGACCCGTCAGCCAAAGGAATAGTAATCAGTTTCTTATTTCACTGGATACTAACTCTATGGTGACTTAACCAATCCTTGCCTAGTACTAAGTCAAACCCTGGTATAGGCATCAATAAGCAATCTACAGGCAGACTAGTACCATCAATATCTATAAATACCCCAGTCACAGAGGAAGTTACAGGCACTAACTTACCATCAGCTACTTCTACTTCTAAAGGAGAAGCAATAACAGTAACAGATAGTTTCAGTTTGCCACATAAAGATACAGACATGAAAGATCTATTGGCACCAGAATCAAATAACACACGAGCAGGCACAGAGTTTACAATAAACATACCCGTGATCACATCACCGTCTTCAGCAGCCTCTGTAACAGCCATCTTAAAGGCTCTCCCTTCCGCAGAAGGTGCAACCTTTCTCTTCTGACCTGCAGAAGACGATCCCCCGACATTGGCTACCCCCTGCCCCATCCCCTTTGACCTCGGCTTAGTGCAAGCTCCAGCTCTATGACCCTCTTCGTGACAATTCCAGCAAACATTTGTATTAAACCGACAAACGGATGGTTCGTGGCCAAATCCACCACAACGCAAACATCGCTTCGTCTGTGATGTGCAGGGACCAGTATGACTAGCATTGCAGGGTTTACACCAAGGATTGTTCTGATATGACCAAGAACCTTTCGATTTCTGATCACCCCGATGCTGGTTATTCTGCCACTTGCCCTTGTTCCCACTCTGATTTCCCACAGACCTGTGCGACGACCCTTTCTCACGATTAATTCTCTCCCGAGCTTTCACGTCACCTTCAGCAGCTCGTGCCACAGTAAACGATTGTACCAACGATGTTGCCATCCGGGTGTTACCCCGATATTCCGGCAACAGTGCTTGAACGAAATGATCTATCTGTGATGGTTCATCGGGTACCCACTGTTTAGCAAACCTCAGCTTCTCGTTAAACTTTACAATCAATTGATCCACCGACATCTTGTCATCCTGCGCTAAATCCATGAACTCCCGCTTCACCTTAGCCAAATCATAGGTATTACAGAATTGCTCGCAGAACTTGGTTTGAAATTGATCCCAAGTAACAGAATTCACCACTTCTCTGGAGAGATGAGCAGTTAGAGAATCCCACCAAGTTGCAGCTTGACCCTTCAGCCTCCGAGTTGCAAAAATAACCCTATCAGATTCCTCACAGTTGCAGGCATCCAAAGCCTTCACCATCTCCCTTAACCAACTCAAAGTATCAGTTGGATTTGAGCTTCCTGAATACTCCAGTGGTTGGCAAGCCATGAAATCCTTGTATTACCCTTTCTGTTTAAAGCCTCCTTGATTTGGGTACCATGGGATGAAAAAGTTCTGCTGTTGTGGTTGGTGTTGTTGTTGGGGTTGTGATACAGGTGGTATAGTAACGAATGGTAAAGAACCAAATGGTGTTGACACTGTATTGAAAGGTGCAGCAGAGAAAACAGGAGGTGGTATTGACTGAGTAAATACAGCTGACTCTCGAGGCAAATGAGTGGTCTGAGTTTGATAAGAAAACTGAGTCTAATGTTGCTGCTGTTCCAACTCCTGAACCCGATCTCTCAAACTTTGCAGAGTATCTTCCAATTGCAACACATAGTCTTGTTGATCAGATTCATCGTTGAGGGAAGTACCGGCTCTGTGGTGCTGCTCATTGACTGCAGTGGAGGACTGGTGATTTCTTCCGGGGGACGCAGGGGTAGTTGTCTGGTTCACGTTATCAGCCATTTCTATGCTATACACAGCATCTCACCAATTGTTAGATATAATCCGTTAGTATAAACACTAACTACCCTCAAAGCTACACTACTAATTACCCACCCTGGGAATACTGGACTGACCAGAGCCTCGGTTCAAGTATTGCACAAATCATCCATGCAAATCCTCAAACCAGGGCTCTGATACCAACTTGTAACACTTTACTTTTTAAACAAATACTTTACTGCATGCGGAAGCTAGTTACATATAATTATCTTAATTACAATATAGGTACAAAAAGATTTCACTTGTTTGATGTACAAAGACCTATACAGTGTTAATACAAAACAGGCTCTATCAAAAACTTTGACATCAGAGTATTGGTCCGTCCATATTCCCCAGCCCAAAAGCATCAAGCTCACCAAAAGAGAAGCTGCAAAACAATCTAGTGGGGAATTAGCACAAAGCTAAGTGAGGGAACAGATATCTAAACATATACAAGGCAAATATGCCCAAACCAAATAGCTCATGAATCCCAGGAGAACCGGCGGTGTTGCAAGCACCTACAACCAAGGTCGGCCAAAACCAAGGTTTACCGATAGCCTTGCAAATAAGGACAACAGTATCAGCCTCCTTGAATAACATAAATGTACATCAAGGCCAGATACCGTAAATCCCCCAGCAATAGGCCCAGCATAAAACTGATCTCCAAATTAACATGTATATACAATCCAAACAAGAGCATTTTCAAATAGGATATTACATCCTTTATATCCCAGGATATAAACCCACTCACCACAGTCTGCACTGTAGAATCTCACTCAGTTGACTAAATTCACAGAGTCTTCTCCGATCCTGAGATTGAAGTAACCCAAGTCAGTATTCAATTCATAATACTGATTCAATAATAAATATCATATTTATTCATGTTCTCATATATATACATTTATACATATATTCAACATACATAAACCCCAAACAGATATACAAATCATGTTTATCTTTAAATCATCAAATCCGATAATGTCCAAATCCGATTATACCAAATCCGATCATTTCAAATCCGAGCAAAGGCGGATTCCGAGTAAGAGTCCAATTCCAATAAAATCACAATCCGATAAGGGCACAATCCGATTAAATGTTAAATCCGATAGTCCAAGATTCCGATAAAAGAGTTAGGGCTAAATCCGATAAACATGAAATCCGGTAAAAAGTCACAATCCGGTAAAGGTACAATCCGATAAAGAGTTAGGGCCAAATCCGAGTAACTTCTATCGGATTCCGATACTTCTATCGGATTCCGAGTCATTCAACCTAAAATCCGACAGAATCATAACTTCATGCATAAAATATATTTCTAACTTCAATCTTACTGATTTCATGCATACAAGTTATATATGTTTCCAGAAATCATTCTAAACATATAATGAACATATTCTATCATCAAAATCTAACATACATTCATCCTATGATCATCAAATCATCAAAACAATCGGTATTCATATATATATATATATATATATATATATATGTATATATATATATATATGTATATATATATATATATATATATATGTATATATATATATATATGTATATATATATATATATATGTATATATATATATATATATATATATATGTATATATATATATATATGTATATATATATATATATATATCAAACCCGAATGCATATAACATATAACAACTATAAATCAGTGTTCTAACCTCTAAATGATTCAAATAATCACAGAATGCAAGCAAGATTGAAAGTTGATTTTCTTTTCTTCCTTTCTTTCTTCTTCTTCTTCGGCCGAGAGCAACAAGAATACACACCCACACACACTTTGTCCAAAGTTGCAAGTAATGTGGCATGGAGTGTGGGTTGAGGCTTAAACCCATAATTCGGCCATACCCCCCCCCCCCCCCAACAACCCACATAATATTATTTAACTATATTTTCCAAATAATATCACAATATAAAAATCCCAAATACTTGTCAATTAACACATATTCACAAAATAAAACACATAAACCAAATAAATCCCAAAATTAATTAATTAATTACCTTAATTAATCTAGGCCGGTAAGGAGGATGTTACAGAATGGTTGGGGTGTATTGGGCTGAAGACCTAACACGCCGGGGGGGATAGCGCCGGTATGAGACCGGTAGGCGCCAAGGCCGAGTGTTACATTTTGACCCGTTTGCGGATTAATTGGAGATAGATGAAGTTTATGAATGCCTTGTCGATTGCTACGTGTTTAGTATCATATTTAATGATATTATAAATAATTTTGAGTGTAATTCTTGTTGGTTATACATGTTAGGTGAAACGGTTAAGTTTTGATCCGTTAATGAATTGATTTGACTTTTGGAGTTGATTATGATTTGAATTACTGATTTGTTTATATTGTGTTCTCAGGGAACTCAAAGACTCAGTGATATAAGACAACTGAGTGTGGATTTTGGAGGACACGGGTGAGTGGACTTTAACTCACTGGTGGTATTAGTTATAATTATGATGATTATCTGGATTCATATATTTAATCATGCGATAGACTGTTTAATCTGATATGATTGTTCGGAGATTGGTATGATGATGGTGCGGAGATTGAAAATGTGATTGTATGGTGTTTGGCACTATTATTGTTCGGTGATTGGAAATTGTGATTGTATGATTGGTTGTTTATTGATTGCAATCGAGTCCAAGATATATGCGTGGTGAAGATTACTGTTTGCATGCTGTCTTTGAGGGAGGTTAGCCGGTTTGTGATGGGATGGACTGGGTTGCTTCTGGTTGTGTGGTTGTTCAACCCCTGTTACATTCGTTGTAGCAGAGGGGGTTTAACTGTGCCAGTTAGCAGGCAGTCATCGGTAAACCCTGCAGGCAGTCATCGGTAAACCTATGCTTGGCCGGCATATGGGTTGCAGGTTCTGCAGAGCCGCCGTGCCTCTGATGATACGTGGTGCCCCGCTCTTGAGTAGTCCTTGTGTATCTTGTTTCTGTGGTGATTGTTGTGATTATGCTATTGCTGTTTGTGGCTTAAATTCCATTCACTTAGCCTTGTGCTAATTCCCCACCCTAACTCTCTGATATTATATTTTGAAATGATGAGCCATGTTTCATAACTCTTTTGTAACACGAAACGATATATTGTGTTGTGATACAGTATGGGTTTTAAGGTTGTGGGTGTTGCTATTTACTTACTATTTTCTATCGCAATACTTCCGCTATGATTTAAAAAAAATGGCTTGTGTTTAATGGTGTTACAATGATAGTGTTTATTAATTATTCACAATTAAATTCATGACCTCAAGTATATGCTTATTTGAAATTCCAATAATTTTCCAAATCAACTATAAAAACAAAAAAATATACTATATCTAGTTACATTGTTATTTCTCCTAAGATTATTTGTAACCCTTACAACCTATCATATCTACTATACTGTCATATCAGTATTTTTCTTCTATAAACCACTTTAGCCTTTTAGTACCCATTTAAAAAATTAAAAAATGCGAGAAGAGAAATATGGACCCATAACCACTTGCCCATTTCCACGCAGTAGTCACCCCTAAACCATGTTTACCTATTGACCATGGTGTAGCACCTCTTCACCACTTGGGTGGTGACTCCCACCTCACACATATTGACCATGTTATTGCATTGTGTTTCAGGAAGAACGATGTCATTTTAGAAGGCTTTGCCGATGCAGATTTGGGGGTTGTTCAGAGTCAGGCAAGAGCACTACGGGTTTTGTGTTCACCGTTGTTAGAACAGCAGTCAGTTGGATGTCCAGGTTACTGAAAAGTGTTGCTCTCTCAACCACCGAACCATAGTATATGGCGATTGCAGAAGCAAGTAAAGAGCTTATTTGGTTGAAGAATTTTTTGTCGGAGTTGGGCATGAAACGGGATGACAGTGTTCTCTATTGTGATAATCAGAGTGCAGTTCACCTTGCTAAAAATCCGGTGTTTCACAGCAGGACGAAACATATTCAGATGAGATATCATTTTATCAGGGAGTTGATAAGTGATGGTACGTTGTCTTTGAAAAAGATCTTTGGTACGAAGAATCCTGCAGATATGTTTACTAAGGTGGTGACAACAGATAAGCTGAAGCTTTGCATGGCTTCAACTGGTCTTCAGATTTAGTGATGAATGAAGACGCCGAACTAGAGACAGAGAGAAAGGTTATAGAGATTACAAATTCTTAGATGGCATTTGAGCTGATGAGCCTCCAAGTGAGAGATTGTTGAGATAATGGAGGCTAATCCATTGTACAAGTATGCTAACTTGTAGTACATGTGGGAATGCATGAATGGAATATTGTTCAAGTGATTTGAAAAATAATTCTTGAATTTGCATGGTGGGCAGATATAAGAAAACGTGGGATTATCCAAAAAGTGGATTTTGAATTAATTTCAATCTTGAAATTGGATATGCATGAATTAATGGTTATCTCGTTTTTTTTAGCCGACTTGATATTGCAATCTCATTACGAAATTAGTTTTAAGTTTCTCCTATAAATATATGACTTGTAATTGTAATTCTTATTCACTTAAAGATAATAAGAAGTAGTTTCTAGTTCGTCCGTGGACGTAGCTTGATCACATCGATCAAGTGAACCACGTAAAATTATCGTGTTCTTGTTTTCGTTTTATTATTTGCTTGTGTTTGTGGTGTTAATTGTTTGGGTCCATTCCACGTTTCCTTACAAGAGATTAGTTCAACATGTTGGTGATGAATGAGTAGTTGTACGTTGATTTGTTAAGACATGATGTTTTGAGTTATATCTTGAGGAAATTGGTTGTGTAAATGTTATTTTTATGTGTTTATTCTATACGTTTGAGTCCTATATACACAATGGTTGCTAACCTTAGTCATTTATCCATTGCGTATGTATTTAAACATTAAAAAGAAGATCAAAGAATGCCTAACCTGGTCGTGACACTTATAACGAGGGTGGGAGATAACGAGGCATAACGACCGGTGGTGTAGTCTTTGTAATAAGCCGCATAGATGAAAACAGACGTGACAAACGAAATGGATGATGATTTGCGCACAATTTATTTTCATACACAATAATTAGGATCTTTTTGTCACTATCAACCCACTAATCATTCATCTCATCCATTAATTTAAGAATATGATAGTTCAAGTAACAACTTTAATTGTATATGATTAAATTATATTATGTACAAATTATCACAAAAAACGAAATGGGTTTGATCGAAATAAGTAGTAAACCGAGACTATTTATAGATGGTGTACATAAAAATAGATCATGGGTTAAATGCATATCGTTACCAGACCAAAATACCCATGCTTTACTTTTTGTGGCTTATATTTATATTTTCTGCAAAAAGGCAGATGCATGACAAACAATGTAATGTCAAATATATAACAGCATACATAGCATTACTAAAAGATAGTGCAAATCACTTTGTGTATGACAACCAATATATGATTGATCTTTGTTTGTTGTTACAACCTACAAATGGATTTTAAGTGATGACGGTCAATGACTCATTAATCTCTCTTCACATTTTTTTACAAAACTGGGAGTTGAACCCCATCATCTTTTTTTGATACCAATTGTTAGAATCAAAACACTTATCACTAGTCGAGCTCACACACGGGTTCAAATTGATAAGGTCATGATTACAGTATATTATCATGCTGGTATGGTCACCAACAATCTTTACCCCAAGTAAAGTTATTAGTTTCATGATAATCTCGACCATAGTAAGCTAAATCAAGCTTACGATCGATTCAACTATGCTGTGTTATGTATAAATTTACAACCTAAGGTTTAGAACAAATAGATAATAAGGCTTATTTGCTGAAATGGGTTCTGGGCTGGGCCTTCGAATAAGGCTAGATAATAAGGTCCAATAAGACCCCATATAATATATATGTATTTACTTAAGCCTATAGGCAGTAGGCTTGTACCAATAAGTAGAGGTGCACAAACACCGGTTAATACTATAACCGGATCGGATAAAATCCGGACTGGATTTTTTCGGTTTTTTTTTTACCGGATTTTCGGATTGTAATCGGATTTTTTCCGAAAAAAGTGTAACCGGTTTCGTGCGGATTAAAACCGGATTTTCTCGGACAAAATTATAACCGGTTTCGAATCGGATAAAACCGGTTAAATCCGCTCCGGTTTGAAAAAATCCGGTTTTATAAAAAACCGGTTTCGGATAGTTTTTACACAAAATCGGATATTGGGATTTTTGTGCACCTCTACCAATAAGTATCAAGTTGCCACATTTTCCAATCTAAATGCATGTGCAGAAAACAAAATCTGAAGATGGCTATTAAATTAAAAAATGATGTTACATTTGATTAAATAAAAGGTTAGAATTCTCTTATTAAATTTGATAACGTTTAGTTTTTAAATAATATTTAAAGATATTATTTATCTGGTGGATTAAGTTTATAAAATGGGAAGAACTTATTCAGTTATTTTTATGTTGATATATCATAAGCATCGGAGATTTTTCGATCTTTGTGTGGATAACTACAAACTTTTTTTATTTTCATATTTGTTACTATAAATTTGACAGTAACGCAGGTTAAATTAAAATGCAGTCAAAATTGAGTTTTATTTTTAAAAAAATAATTGTTAAGTTTTAATTTTGAATAGATAAAAAGTTAGAATATTTTAATTGAATTGATGAATGTTAATCTTCAATTAATATTACTAGTTTAAATAATTGTATAAATACATGAGTAATTATGATATTATTATTTTAAAGTTTATTATTTAAATATATAATTGTTTTGTGCTGACGAAAACAAAATATTTTTTTAAAATTAAAAGAATTTTATATTAAAGTTAGTTGTTATATAAAATTAATTGCTGACAACTTTATATTTGTTTATTTAAGAATTATTAACTTAATTGTATCATATTTAATGTGTATTAAGGTTTTTTTTTGTATTGGGTCATATAATTAGAATGGTTTATGTGTTGTCTACATAAATATATTAACATTATTTTTAAAATTTAAATAATATTTTTTTGACTAACTATGTTATCTACTACTAGAATTAAATTTTAAACATTTAGTTTTCACTTTTGACTATTAAAAGTCAAAATTATAATTTTAATTTTAATAAAATAAATTGATAGGATTTAATTTTAATTGAATGAAAGGTCAAGATATTCTAATTAAATTTATAAAGGTTAGTCTTTTATTTATATTAGAAGATTAAAAGACTCTTAAAAGAAAAAATAAGAGTTTAATTAAATCTAAAAAGGTTAATAGCAATATGGTGTTTTATTAAAATTCTACAAAAAATAATATTTTAAAAATTAGATAATCTTAAATTAAGATATCTTTTATAGTTTTTAAATATTAATTAAGATATCTTAATTATTGAATCAATTTTAGGATTACAGTTACGTAATGGTATGAAAGTTTTCGTAATGTTCTAATATGGTACTTAAAGTTTTTTTTTTACACATATAACTATTTAACTTGTTAAGAACGTGTTAATATACCCTTACATAAAATGTCACCGGGTAAACAGGTAAAAATCTTAATTTGATGACTTTTCTACCAAATTTTATCAGTGATGCACAAAAATTAGGAGAATTGTTCATTTGGAGCTCTTGAAGCTGGCGAGAATGTCTTCATCATCGTCCTACAACTCCAATACAAATTCAAAGCTTCCCACTAAATGCTCTTGTGAGAAGCTAGCTAGTAAAATGTCTAACATCATGGACAAGAAACAACCCTGGTCGAATATTTCTAACATGCCTTAATTATTTGCTATGATTTTGTATAAAAGTAGTCACTGGAACTTGTGAAAATTGCCCTAATTAGTCAATGAGAATTACAATCAGATTACATGGACTACAAACAACTTTTGGATGACAATGAAACTGAAATTGCCATGTACAAGGTAAAGATGGAGTTATTAAAGTCAAAAATGGAGGGAAAAATGAAGTTTTTGAAAGATGTTCATATGTGTAAGAAAAAACTTCAAGTATCATATTGGATCATTAGGACAAGATTCTAACATGCCCTAACACTCGAAATGATTTAAAAATCATGAATTTACTAGTTAAGCTGGTTGCAGTTAAAAAAGAGGTATATTAACATGTTTTTAACAAGTTAAATGGTTATATGTGTAGAAAAATACTTTAAGTACCATATTGAAATATTAAGACAACTTTCATGTTATTACGCAGCTTTAACCCTCAATTTTAAATGCGTAAAGTGTCCGGGAGTATTGATTAAAAACTAAAATTTTATTTTATTTTTATTAAAATGGATAAATCATCTTGTTTACTAAATTTTCATTTAAATCGGTACTCAATTTACAAAATTACTGAAAACTACCTCTGGAATACTTTACTAAATGAACCTCATATAATTTACATAAAAATGGAAGCGTACAAGGTTTTAAATGGTTCTAGCAAAAGATATACACAAATTTACACTCGAAGTTTAGTACCAAAAACTAAACGTTTAACAAGAGGCGTTAAAATGTTTTCTCAAAAGACTATAACAAAGACTGAGGTCAAACAGGAGCCTTGTCCTTGTCCTTACTACCTGCAAAACACAACATATAATATCTGATAAGCTACGAAAGTTTAGTGAGTTTACCAGACTGTCAATCATATAATACATGTATATAATCACATATAGATAACACACGTGTAACAGGAACATGCTAAGATACAGTACTGTAATAATCTGAGCCACTACCGCACAAAGCAGTATGTTATACACACATATGATTGTCACATGATTGTAGTCTTCTATAATAACACACACTGTGCACATTGAATAATAGTCTAGAATACACACCTTGTAAGCAATTCATGGTATAACACTGTGTAAAAGTTGTGTATAGTGGTCTACTCACGAGCCTACACAAACAATATAACACATGTATCAACATCACCTCATTGCTGCATTACTAGAAACTGAGCAGGGCGAGGCACGCCCGTACTCTACTGTAGGCACGCCCGTGCCCCACTGAAAGGCACGGTAAGGGCCCTTAAGGCATGGGCATACCCCAAGCCACGGTTGTACCTTATGTAGGCATGCTCGTGCCTGGTCACGCTCGGACCCTATGAACCAGGGTTTGTCACGGTTCAATAGGCACGCTCGTACCCCCAAAGGTACACCCGTGCCTCTGCTATACAACAACAGTTCAGCCAACTGTTCTTGCTATTTTTCGATCCAAACATCAACAGAATTAAGTCTAAACATATCTGAACCATATGGGGGTGTTTTCCTACACCCCTAACACCTTTTGACATCAATTAACATACAAACACATACTTGTTAGTAATCTTTAACACCAAAGATATCTAAATTTTTAATTTAATCATCCCTATATTTATATACAGGGTGTTATACTAGTCAATATTAAAAGATTAAAAGAATATTCTAACATATATAATAGATAATTATTTTCTAGTTACATGTATTTTTATTTAATACTTCAAATTAATTTGTAGGTGTCTTTTAGGATATTCAAAATGTTATTTAATTAGAAATATTTATATTTTATGGTTTAATTTATATTTAATATTTTATAGGTTAAAATTAATTTGCATTAATTTCATTTACATATCTATCATAGAAGGTTTATATGTCAAGTTAGTATATAATTATCTATTTGACTCGACTTAATTTGGTCAAAAATATCTTTTGTTTAATACAAATTGAAAATTAGTAAAATTCGTTTTTTTTAATTAAGAGAAAATTTATGAGTTTTGCGTAGATTATAGAAATGTAGGGGTCGAATTAGACTAAAGTTTAGCAAAATAAAATACCCACCTTTATCACATATGATTGTTATTAGCTAGCTACTTTGAATAAAGATACATTTTTTACTATTGTTTATTGGTAAAACTTTAAACAATTTACCAACAGAGATTTGAAAATAATGCGGGGTAAAAGGAAGGGAAAATATCACTGAAAACGACAAGATCACCAACGAAAAAAACTAGACCAACTAGTTTGCTAAATAGCATCCAAATCCTTCCAGCAAAATCATAATTTACCCATCATATTAACTTATTAATTATTATATATGAGTTTAGAATATCTTTTACACAGTTACAAATTAGTCGACCCAAATATAATGGTATCTACATATATTTACACAAGTATCACGTCATTTTATACTTTCTTATATACAAACTACTATGAATGCAACCTTTAGTAAAACCTTTAGTATTAAGAAATGGAGATAGGTTATTATATCACAAAAAGGACGAGACCCATGCATTTTTTATATCTTTCGAGTTCAATAGTGCTACTAAATTAACACTATTGAACTTAGGGACCATGATGGTATTGCACCAATATATTTTGAAAAGATGAAATAAAAAGTTGTTACATCGTGTATGAGAAACAATATATTATATCATATGTCATTATCATATCGTACCTAATAAATGCAAAAGAAACAAGTTTTTATGTCTACTCTCAGAAAGACACACACATTAACAATTTGTTGCAGGATACACACCATAACATATTTAGCGGTTTGATAAACAGACCCACCTGAACGGATCATATGAACTCTAAAATCTAAAGGGCAACGCCATACTTAGGACATGGAACATCGTGAACCTGAAGAAGTGCTACCTCTAAAGAGGATTGTAGTTGCTGCAACACCTTTTGGAACAACAACAAATAAGTTTCTTTTTGTCTGAAACAAAAGAGTAGACCACAATGATGTGACTACTGGACTGGAAAACTCAATCCTCTTGTGATAATTTAAAACTCAACATATTAACTGTTGTTGTTTAAATATCATGCGATATTATAAGTGAATAGAAGTACACTTTGGCAAATTATGTCAAATTTGTGGATCTCATAAACAAGTTTTATTGACTTGTATATTACGAGTTTTATTGACTTGTATGCATCATGCAATATCATAAGTGAATGGAAGTACACTTGACAAACTATGTCCAATTTGTGGATATCATAAACGAGCTCTATTGGCTTGTACACTATATGTAAACAAAATCGAGCTTTGCTACCTCATGACCAACTTGACCCAGAAGGACCAAGTAGAAGGAAATCGAAGACCAAAAAATTTCGTACACTATTCCTACTATGTCTTACGGCAAGTAGAAGAAAATCGAAGGATCGCGACTTCGTACATAAGCTGGGTGATACGCGTTAGAAAATGCGTATGTGTGCATGACACCATAAAACTTCCTTTCACACCCGCAAGATCAAGCTTCGGCTATGTTTTTGGAGAGCTCACGCTAAAAAAGAACTGGCTAAAAGAAGCTTGAACCATCGGCTTGTCTGAGAGACAGCCGATTAACGAACCTAGCAAGTTCACAAAAAAGTATGTATGTATGTATATATATATATATATATATATATATATATATATACTTTTTTGCACAATCAAGTCCTTGTGGAGTAAGACAAGGTCCGACCACTGGATCGGTACATATTAAAAATCCTTGTGGAGTAAGACCCCTAACGGCATCCGATGAATACAAGATCCGACCATTGGATCGGTACATATTAAAAATCCTTGTGGAGTAAGACCCCTAACGACATCCGATAAACACAAGGTCCGGCCACTGGACCGGTACTTGTTGAACAGCCTTGCGGAACGAAAACTAATAAGGAATCCTTCTAAAGCAAGGTCCGACCATTGGATCGGCGCATGTTTATGAAAAGCCTAGGACCACTGGATCCGAAGCTCGAACTATGCCGGACCATTGGATCCGTTGCATATCTTATTAAACAGGTAAGATGAAGAGCAGGTAATATGAAGAACAGGTAGCATGAAGAATACGAGTCTAGCATAATGTGACTAAAACCACATCATACTAGACTGGGGGACTTGATGACGTATAGTGATCGGGCGCATGAAGAGTTTGAGTCTAGCACGATGTAGCAAAAGCTACATCATACTAGACTGGGGGACTTGATGATATATGTACCTGACCAACCGAACCGGAGGTTGGTCCGGACTGGAGAAAGAAGTATCATAAGCTACACAAAGTACAAGGTTCCAAAAGATGTACTATACTACCCGAAAAAAGGTACAAGGGCATTTAATTATGTGCCAGAGCTGCCAGAGGGACACTGCCCAAAGCAGCCAGACCATTGGATAAAGATAGGCAGTTCTGCCAGAACAGCTGGCTGGACCAACCACCGGACAAGGACCATTGGACAAAGACCACCTTTGGAGATTCTATAAATATCCTCATCCCTCACATATCTGGTATCATGACTATTCACTCTCAACTCTCTCTCTATATTTATCACTTTCTCCCTGATCCCTTCTTCTCCTCTCTTTCTCTCCATACATATATCTCATACATACATATACTGACTTGATCGTCGGAGGGTTGATCCCGGGGCTCCGGCCTCGGGTCACCTTTTAACGGATTTCTTGATGTTTGCAGCATGTGATCCAAGCTCGTAAAGATGGAGAACGGCCCGATACAACCATCTAAACCAACCCGACGGATCGATGTTTCAACATAGAACAATATATATTAAACTTTGTTTAAGAAGTAAATTAAAATTAGCAACAGAACATAAGTGAACATCCATTCATAATTTTTTTAAATATTACGTACTACAACTTTTTTCACTTGCTAATTTCATTGAAGATACACAAATTTACTAATTGATAAAACGTGTTTTTAATAATAATTTACCAACAGAAATCTTGAACATGACCTCTGGAAAATTTCGTTTAAATTGTTGAAAGTTACCAACAGAATACTGTAATAACATCATTAGTAATAAAAATTCTCTTTACAATATAAAATTACTAACAGCAATACCAACAGATACTCGTTGATAAAATATAAAAACATATCAAAATAGTTTCGGTTTGTAATTTTGAAACATACATAAATTTACCACGAATTAATCACCATAAGTAAAAATCTATTGATTACTTTTCTAGCTACTAACGTTTACCCTTAAATAGATGGAAAACCTTATTTATTCCCAAAATTACTTTATAAAGTAACTATTATGTTTATTATGTAAGTAGTTACCAACTTGGCTACGGAATATATTTACATTATTTATAACCTAAGTTAATTTGTTTTGGAAATGCGTAAACATCTCAATTTGTAAATTAAAGTCTTGAATTTGCAATAACCAATTACGTTTAAATATCTACGGCTGAAACTATTTGAACCCTTTTAATAAGTCTAATTTAATTCCGATGATATTATGTATGTGAGTGTATAACATATATTAAAAAGTGTAATTAATTAATTTAATATTTCTATTTTCTAATATATGAAAAGGAGGAGGTCTTAATTTGAGGATATTGTTTCTTTTTTATTTTGTAATCCTTTATTTGGTTTACTTTAATTACAAAGTTGGTCCTTACGTATAAGAAAGAGCTTTTAATGACCCATGTTTTATAACGGGATAAAATTAAATTTAAAAGAATATAAATGACTATGAATAATACTCTGCTTGGTAATTTAAACATGAGATTTCATCACCAGATAACTATCAGATTAAGTTTTCTAATACTGCTCAAATGACAAACACTTGGAAATTAGCAACCATCAAAGATAAAATGTTTTTTTTTTTGTGATATAGGAAAAGTTAGTTTACATAAAATGCTATAAGTGCACATTTTAGTAGCAATATTAATAACAATAATAATATAAACGTAAAAAATAAAATATAATTAACCAAAAGACAAAAAAGTGTAACTATATATAAAAAATGGGTTAAGATCCTCTAAGGTTTGGATTAAACATGATTCATCATGTTTCCTTACAAACATGAGAGTGAGTCTCTTATTTTAGTCAGAAATGGGTCTCCTTTGTAGAGTCAACTCTTATGTTTGTGAAAGAACATTATAGGTCATGTTTGAACAAACATGAGAGCCGTATAATTTCCAAGTGGGCGTATAATTTAGAAAAAAAAAAGAAACCAAAATAACATGTACATGAGGAGATGTATAATGTAGAATTAAAGGTCTAAGAAAGGAGGCGTATAATTTAGAATTAAAAGCAGAAGTTACATTGTTGGATAATCAGGAGAAGTTAAATTGGCTAGACCTGAAAAAAGGTTTTGTCGAAAAAGAAAGGACCAATGCGGAAATGTTAAAACAAAAGGCTAGGTTAAAGTGGGCGGCGGAGGGGGAGGAAAATACAAAAAAAAATCATGCTACGATTCGTAAAAGAAGGTGTGCAAACGACATTGCACGTCTGATGGTAGATGGCATATAGCACGAGGATGTTCAAGTTATTAAAGAGGCTGTTGAGATTCATTTCAGATATTTCTACAAGAAAAATAGCTCGTCAAACATCATATTTAATTCGAACAAATTCAAAAAGCTCAATGATATAGATAATTCTCTGCTGGCAGCTCAATTCTCGAAGGAAGAGGTGTGGGAGGTGGTTAAGCTTTAGGGTAGCAACAAAGCTCTGGGACTAGACGGTTTCAATTTCTTCTTTTTCAAGCATTTTTGAGTTCTGATCAAACAAGAGTTATTGGAAGCACTATCGTGGTTCTAGGAACATAACAAGATATCAAAAGGATGTAACTCATCCTTTATTACGCTCATTCCCAAAGTTTCTGATCCATTGCTTTTCAGTGAATTTAGACCAATCAACTTGATTGGTTGCTACTACAAAATTATTTCCAAACTACTTTTTTTAAGATTAAAAGGTGTGAAAAACATGCTAATTGGAGATGTTCAATCAGTCTTCTTAAGAGATAGATCTATCTTGGATGGAATTTTGGTTTGTAATGAAGTCATGAAGGAAACTAAGAAAAAGAAAAAGAGAGGAATGGTATTCAAGTTAGATTTCGATAAAGCATATGATACTCTTGACTGGGAGTTCATGTTTGAAACACTAAAACTCATGGGCTTTAGGGAGAAATGGATTGCATAGATGAGACCATGCCTTGAATCGTCCTATATTTCGGTATTGATCAATGGGTCACCATCAGGAGAATTCAAAGTAGAAAAAGGGGTGAGGCAGGGTGACCCTCTTATACCTTATTTGTTCATGATTACGGCGGAGGGCCTTAATGTGTTTTTTCAAGAAGCGGTACAAAAAGACGTGTTCCAAGGATTAGAGATCGGGGCGGACAAAATATTGGTATCACACTTGCAATATGCGGATGACACGACCATCTTCGGTAAGTGGTCGAATAAGAATATCATAGCTGCCATATTGTTACTAAAGTGTTGGAATCAATGGTCAGGTTTAAAAATCAACTGGGATAAAATCTGTATTTTCGGAATTGGTGTGTAAATATCTGAACAAGTTCAAATTGCAAAAAAGGTAGGCTGTAACATAGGGATGTGGTGTTCCATTACTTGGGGGTTCCAGTCAATGCATCAATTTAAAAAGCGGGGGGGGGGGGGGGGGGGGGGGGGGGGGGGGGGGGGGCATTGGAAGAAGGGAACAAAAAGGATGGAACGGAAATTGACTACCTGAAAATCTGCTTCATTATCCTTGGTTGCCGTTTAACACTCACAAAAGCAGTGCTGTCCAGTTTACCCATCTACTTCCTTTCGGTGTTTCATGCTCCCAACAGTATCCTTTTGTTACTTGATAGGCTTAGAAGGTCTTTCTTTTGGGGTGGGGGTCCAAACACAAAAAAAAATGTGGGTCATATGGGATAATGTTTTGTGTCACACCCCGCCAAGGCGGAAACGCTAAGTGCGACTGAGAGGATCATCATAACACATTGATACAGTAATAGAGAAATTACTAAAATGTAATTCAACCCAACGTGTCACGATGTTCCCTGACACAAAAGGGGACTTGTGCCGTGTCAAGTCGGTATTCACGACATCAAAGTCAAAGAGTATAAAACACACAAAAGTAAAACCCACAACCCGGGTCAAGTTTACGGGACAACAAGCCCAGACATAAAGTTCTAAGTAGTACTAAGAATTCAAACTCATAACGAGTAATTAAATGTTTCATGCAGTGGTCAGGTCCAGCTATGTCCAACTACGAATTGCCTAACTCCTTACGCATTATTATTGGCATTACCTGAAAATGGACACTCGAAAACGTCAACATAATGTTGGTGAGCTCGTAGGTTTAAATACAAACGAGTTTACCGTGTATTATTTCCAGATAGACAATTATATCCATAATAGCATTGCATAATATAGGAATACAACCAAAACATAGGATTCAATAGGCATGAGTAATGAGTTTTCCAAATCGTTGCCTACCAGCTGGAGCTAAACGTTGGCTACATTAGGAATATAGGAATCAATAGGCATAACCCAGTTAAGGGTTCATACAATGCACATACATGTCACATAATTGTCAAAAGCAAAAGTTTAATTTACACGGCATAAAAGTTATAAACAGGTTTGAGTGCCATTTTCCCCCAAGAAAATATGTAAGAAAAAGGGGCTACGAGAACTCACCTTAGCCTCAAACGAATTTAAACTTGCAAAAGAACGGGTACGAGATCTTGATGCTAAGAACACAAACCCTAGAAAGATTGAAGCTTGACCTTGCCTTGATTGTGAAAAAACGAAAATGGTGAGGGGGAGGTGTTGAAGTCGACGGCAAAGGAGAGTGGGAGGGGGGGTTTGCCGTGAATGAGGAATAGGGGGAAGTTAGGGTTTGTTTAGGTTTAAATAGGAAAGATTAGGTTGGTTTAATTTTAAAAAAATCTATATAATACTTATCTTATCCTAAGTTCATAGTTATCTAACATTTTTAAAAAAATAATAATAATCTTATCATATATACCTATGGCCGAAAATTTTTAAATAAATATATATCTTATTATATTTTTTTTAATAAAATAAATTGGTAAATCTGTGGCTTTCTAGTGAAAATAACTAAAAGAATATCTAACCCACTCTAAATGCAACTTAGAATAAACCTAATT
Source organism: Pulicaria dysenterica (assembly GCA_947179395.2). NCBI lineage: Eukaryota > Viridiplantae > Streptophyta > Magnoliopsida > Asterales > Asteraceae > Pulicaria > Pulicaria dysenterica. The sequence goes on from OX359292.1 coordinate 11,492,881, forward strand.
TCTATGAAAAAAATTCTAAAACCACTAGTATTCTAAAATGCTAAAATTAACCTAACATATATATACGAGTAATATTAAAGTTTAAAACGTGCGGTTTAAAGTACTAACCGAAATTCGGTGACGGATGTCACAGCATCCCCCACTTGAGAGAATTTCGTCCCGAAATTCAACTTGCACTGCTATGAGAAATATTAGTGCTCAAACAAGTGTGGATATTTGGTTTTCATATGGTCTTCCCGTTCCCAAGTAAACTCGGGCCCTCGCTTAGAGTTCCATCGTACCTTGACTATCGGGATCTTGCTATGTTTCAACTTCTTTACTTCCCGATTCATGATCTCAACAGGTTCCTCCACAAAACGTAGAGTATAATCTATCTTGATTTCGTCCAAAGGCACATGCAGGTTCGCATCCGCCAAACATTTCTTTAAATTTGACACGTGAAACGTATCATGAATTCCACTCAGCTCTTGCGGTAGTCTCAGTCGGTATGCTACTGGCCCAATCCGTTCGACGATCTCAAATGGTCCTAGATACCTTGGTGCCAGCTTTCCTTTCTTGCCGAACCGCACTATACCTTTCCAACGCGATACCTTGAGTAATACTAGATCACCTACACTGAACTCAAGTGGTTTCCTCCGATTGTCAGCATAACTCTTTTGGCGGTCCCTTACAGTTTTAAGTCTTTCTTTTTCTCTAGTTGTTTATCCAAACCTCGCAACATCTCGTTTGGAGCATTCATGTCGCTAGATGCCTCTAATTGTGCTTCGAGTATCCTTCCTTTGATACCCGATTGGATTGTCATGCTCATGGCTTGCACACGTCTAGGCTTAATTCTTCTCTTCCTACTGAGCGCATCCGCTACCACATTCGCCTTCCCAGGGTGATAAAGAATTTCACAATCGTAGTCACTGAAAAGTTCAACCCAGCGCCTCTGTCTCATGTTTAACTCCTTCTGATCAAAGATATGCTATAGACTTTAATGATCGGTATGGATTATACTCTTTGTACAATATAAGTAGTGTCTCCAGCTTTTGAGTGCAAAAACCACAACACCCAACTCCAGATCATGAGTGGTATAGTTCTTTTCATGTATCTCTAGTTGTCGGGACGCGTAGGCAATCACTTTACCTCTCTGCATGAGCACACAACCTAGGCCTTGATGAAAAACTTCACAGTACACCACAAAGTCATCCGTACCATCAGGAAGAGTCAGAATCGGGGAATTACACAGTCTATCCTTTGATTCTGGAATGCTTCTTCTTGTTCCTCATTCCAGTCGAATTTCTTTTCTTTCTGTGTCAACAGAGTGAGTAGCTTGGCGATCTCGGAGAAATTCTCGATGAATCTTCGGTAATATCCGGCCAGACTCATAAACGAGCGGATCTCTGATTGCGTCGTGGGGGTTTTCCATTTGCTAATGGTCTCAATCTTGTCGGGGTCCACATGAATTCCCTTGTCGTTGACCACATGGCCGATAAAATGTACCTCATTCAACCAAAATTCATACTTCGAGAATTTGGCGTAAAGTTTTTCCTTCCTAAGCAATTCTAGGATTAACCTTAGATGTTCTTCATGATCCTCCTTGGACTTGGAATAGATCAATATGTCATCGATGAAGACGATTACAAACTTATCTAGAAATGGTTTGCATACTCGGTTCATAAGGTTCATGTATACCGCAGGTATATTGGTCAATCCAAAAGGCATAACGGTGAATTCGAAGTGCTCGTAACGGGTCCGACCCGCTTTTTTCGGTATATCCTCCTCACGCACCCTCTATTGATGGTAACCAGATCGAAGATCTATTTTGGGAAAAATGTCGAGACCCTTGCAGTTGATCGAACAAATCGTCTATTCTAGGGAGAGGATAGCGATTCTTGATGGTTAACTTATTCAATTCACAGTAGTCGATACACATACGGAACAGTCCGTATTTCTTCTTGACGAGTATAATGGGTGCTCCCAAAGGTGTCTGGCTAGGTCGCATGAAATTCTTATCTTGTAGTTCATGTAGTTGGCTGGCCAATTCTTGCATCTCCGATGGTGCCAACCGGTATAGTGCCCTTGCTACTGGAGTAGCTCCCGGTATTAGGTCAATGGTAAGTTCCACTTGTCGAAGAGGAGGTAATTTATACAATTCCTCGGGAAATACTTCCGGACAATTTCGAACTATAGGGATATCTTCGAGTTTCTTCTCTACGGACTTAGCGCTAATACGTCATCTCGTGTTTCCTTCCTATCGGTCTCCATGAACCAGAAGTACCTTGCCACACAGTAAAAGAATTCGCACTATTTTTTTTTCGTGACATAAAACTTCGGCTTTTAGGTTCGACAACCAATCCATCCTACGATCTCGTCAAAGCTCCCATGCCCAAAAGGTATCCAGTCTATACTAAAAGTAACGTCCTCTAGCTCTTAGGTACACTCACATACAACCTTACTAATCCCTACTTTCTCCCCATTAGTTATCTCTATCAAGTAAACGGTGTCTAAATTGCTAAACTTCATACCAGAAATTATGTTGGGATCTTGGCGGTCTTCATTTGCTCCCATGACAAACACTCTCCCACGGGCTTGGTTGACTTGATTCTCTGGGTTCTGGTTTCCCTCCATAGTTAATGGTGGGTTTGGTATAGTTCCTCCCGCTGCAGGTGTTCGATTAAGTCTTGGACATGCGTTTCGGTAATGCTCTATACCACCACATTCATAACATGTATCCCGATTACCAGTCGGGTTCACAGTGTTTATCGGGGCCACCATCCTACCCCCAGTCCTACAGTCCTTTGCATAGTTCCCTAATCGGTTACAGGTTGTGTAGTGTCGACACGGTATGTTTTGGTAGTGGTGATAGTTACAAGTAGTGCATTTTGGTGCAGAACCCGAATACTCTTTCCTTATCGGATTTGCTGCCACGTAGCCAGTTCTACTTTCGGCTTCTTGGTGTTGTTTCTAGGATTCCCTTGTCTACCGGACTCTCCTTCATCTTTTCTCTTCTCTGCACCCTTGGTCAAGGTGCCGTTCTTAATCATCACCTTATCCAACATCCCCGCTTTTAGTATGGCGCTCTAAATCGTCAGCGATTCAGTTGCCTTAACCATCGCTCGAATCTGGGGTACAAGCCCCGCGATGTACCTCTCAATTCGCTTGGATTCCGGAGATACCAATCTGTCAGTTTAAGTGGCATGATTTGCCTCTACAATCTTGTGGTTCCATTACTCGTCATTCATCTTTTAAATTTCAGTGCTCGAGTAGAATTCCTCCTCCATCAATGCCTTAAGTTCTTTCCAAGTCATTCCTATAGCAGCAGGCCTCCCTCTGACCTGGATCTGAGTATTCCACCATGTCAGTGCCTTGTTAACCAAGGAACATGTTGCGTACCTCAGCTTCTGGTGTTCAGCACAGCTGTTGATATCCATAACTCCTTGTATGACATTTAGTACCTCTGTCGTTGCCAACCTCGTTATGGTTGTTGTGTTGTTGAATGAGATTGTTGCTGATTTGGATCACAATGTTAGTAATAAGTGCTTGAAGTTATCGCGCTATCATGTCGGCGATGTTGGGGTTTGTTGCTTCACCTCCCCAAGCGCTGATACCACGGCCACGCCCGCGGCCATTCTAACGGTTTGATCCTTTCAGAGGAATATTCTATACAAAAGGTAGATTTGATGGGTTGGACAAATAGTTTGTGTTGGCTAGCTTTACCCGTGGTACGGGCATATCAAGCTTCGTGGGGCCAAAATAGCATTGGTATCTCTCATGTTTTTTCCCGAATTCCTAACCCGTAGCTCGTTTCACAGAATGTTTCGTACTACCTTACAATCCCTTGTGACAGGCGTGTGTGCATGGCGTTGGCCAGACGCTATGCATCCATGCTTATCACCGTTTCTCATAAGGCATCACCAAACATGCTGTTCCACTTGCACTAGACAATACAGTATCCTATCGGTCCAGACTTTCATGAATATCCTACCATGCATGATGCTAAAATACATAGTCCTTCGAATAGTTAATCCTACTCTAAGGCAACAATCAAACAAGAACATGCAATAAAGCTAGATTAAAAATTCTGAGTCTATATATTTTGCTCATGCATAGTGATGTGTATATTCATTCAGTCCTTCCCTTTTCCTAAAATTACTTCTAACACATAATTTAACAAAAACAAGTGATCACGTAAAGGTCTCACGTATAGTAGTATGTCGCGTTGAGGTGTTTTGAGCGATAGTTGTTGCGGTTAATCCGCAAAGGAGTATAAGTGGTGCATACAAAGTTTCATGGAATTTAGTCATCTCCTTGAGCATACGAGTTTTCAACTTGAATATAACACAAAATAGAGAGAAATACTCAAATAAAACACCACTTTATTCATAGATTTTTGCTTTCGTAGTAACAATAGGAATGAGACATCATAATTGAAATAACATAAAAAATCCTAGTAGTGGTGCTAGGATAGGTAATCAGCGCATCTAGAGTCTAAATCAGCTCCGTGCGTGAAGTAATGATGTATGGTGAGTAACAACTTAGGTCGGTCCCTAAATCCTACAGGTCCAAGCATACACCTAATCATGCATAACACTAGATCACATAGTCATTCGAATGATTGATCCTACTCTAAAGAAACAATCAAACAAAAACATGCTACAAAGCTAGATAAAAAATTCTAAGTCTATATGATCTTGATCATGCATGATCATTTATAGTGTTCACTTAGCCCTTCCCTTTTTCTATAACTAAACACATGAAGTAACATATAGGTATGCACATAGCCATTTAAGAAGTTTGCATTGAGGTATAGTGTCAACAAACAATGTACATTGTTTAAAAGTAGTTATCAAAAGAGATTAAACTCGTGAAGTGCAAAAACTTGTCTTGCATTCATAAACGTTTACAAATAGTACCTATTATGCAACTACATGAGGAGCTTAGGTTATAGTCTAGGTCAATCCACCTAATTCTCTATAACCAATGGCTCTGATACCAATCTGTCACACCCCGCCAAGGCAGAAATGCGAAGTGCGACTGAGAGGATCGTCATAACACATTGATACAGTAATAAAGAAATTACTAAAATGCAATTCAACCCAACGTGTCACGACGTTCCCCGACACAAAAGGGGACTTGTGCCGCGTCAAGTCGGTATTCACGACATCAAAGTCAAAGAGTATAAAACACACAAAAGTAAAACCCACAACCCGGGTCAAGTTTACGGGACAACAAGCCCTGACATAAAGTTCTAAGTAGTACTAAGAATTCAAACTCATAACGAGTAATTAAATGTTTCATGTAGTGGTCAGGTCCAGCTATGTCCAACTACGAATCGCCTAACTCCTTACGCATTATTATTGGCATTACCTGAAAATGGACACTCGAAAACGTCAACATAATGTTGGTGAGCTCGTAGGTTTAAATACAAACGAGTTTACCGTGTATTATTTCCAGATAGACAATTATATCCATAATAGCATTGCATAATATAGGAATACAACCAAAACATAGGATTCAATAGGCATGAGTAATGAGTTTTCCAAATCGTTGCCTACCAGCTGGAGCTAAACGTTGGCTACATTAGGAATATAGGAATCAATAGGCATAACCCGGTTAAGGGTTCATACAATGCACATACATGTCACATAATTGTCAAAAGCAAAAGTTTAATTTACACGGCATAAAAGTTATAAACAGGTTTGAGTGCCATTTTCCCCCAAGAAAATATGTAAGAAAAAGGGGCTACGAGAACTCACCTTAGCCTCAAACGAATTTAACCTTGCAAAAGAACGGGTACGAGATCTTGATGCTAAGAACACAAACCCTAGAAAGATTGAAGCTTGACCTTGCCTTGATTGTGAAAAAACAAAAATGGTGAGGGGGAGGTGTTGAAGTCGACGGCAAAGGAGAGTGGGAGGGGGGGTTTGCCGTGAATGAGGAATAGGGGGGAAGTTAGGGTTTGTTTAGGTTTAAATAGGATAGATTAGGTTGGTTTAATTTTAAAAAAATCTATATAACACTTATCTTATCCTATTTTGTTTTTTTAAAATAATAATCTTATCCTATATACCTATGGCCGAAATTTTTTAAATAAATATATATCTTATTATATTTTTTTTAACAAAATAAATTGGTAAATTTGTGGCTTTCTAGTGAAAATAACTAAAAGAATATCTAACCCACTCTAAATGCAACTTAGAATAAACCTAATTTCTATGAAAAAAAAATTCTAAAACCACTAGTATTCTAAAATGCTAAAATTAACCTAACATATATACGAGCAATATTAAAGTTTAAAACGTGCGGTTTAAAGTACTAACCGAAATTCGGTGACGGATGTCACATTTTGTCTTCTAGGGGTCGGGGTGGGTTGGATATTAGTAACCCAAAAGTGGTGGTGGCGATTTTAACTGAAAAATAGTCTTTGTAGGTTAAAATTATTTCCAGTATCTACGGTCATAAAAGTGGGTTACTATTGAATTCACCCAAAAGTGTTTCGGGAATGTGGGGGGGGGGGGGGGGGGGTGGGGGCGTGATCTTTATAGTGAGGGGCGATTTGCTTAAGTGTGGAATACATCTTACAGATTGTTTCAAATGTAAAATTGGAAATGGCAACAAAACTTTCTTTTGGACAAATAACTGGTTGGGTCATTCACAATTGGCCATTACTTTTCCTAAAATGTTTAATAAATTTTGTCGTGAATCAAGCCTAATTAGTGAAATAGGTACTTGGGTTGGATCGGACTGGGTATGGAATGTGGGGGCTAGTCAACACTCAACAAGTAGCTGGAAGAGTCTAGACGGATTTTGAACAACTATTGGAGGCAATCAAAGAAGTGAGGTTACAAAAGCAGGTCAATGACAAATGGATATGCACTTTTACTAAAGATGGGGACTTTTCTGTAAAAGATTGCAGAAAATTAATAAAGGAAGTTGTTGAAGGTCTTCACGGTACATCTACGTTCTGGTCGAGATTAGTACCAACTACTAAGAAAGATTTGTGTATTTGCATGGAGAACAGATCGGGAGAGGTTGCCAGTTAGAGTCAACTTAGTGGAAAGAGGTCTAGACTTGCCACCCGTCTTGTGTACGTGGTGTGATGAATCGCCTGAAACAGTCAAACACGTCATTTTTTAATGTAATATGATTGTGAACGTTTGGGAAGCTCTACATAACTTGTAGGGTGTTCCTTTCAGAGGTGGGGTGTCGTTGGAAGATTTGATGGCTGCAGTCATACGTAGTATTTCTCACAGAAACTTGAAAATTTGAGCTTTGACTGTAAGAACATCTGGTTACGTCATTTAGAGTTGCACAACGAGAATAGTTTTTCTTCGCTGAATATAAATCTGTGGAACGCGGTATTTCAGGCCCAAATATTACTTTTTCAGCGGTTAAAATAAAGGGCAAAGAAAGGTAGTTCTTTGAATTGGATCAACTGGCTTACGGGTCCGGATGTGGTCAACATAATAGTGATTAACGTTCAATTCACTTTTCATTTACGTATGTAGATAAGCTAAAATTTTGGTAGAGATGTTGTTAGGTCAATAAATATTTCTATTTTCAGGCATTTATAATTGTAACAACTTTGTAACCCAATATCCCATCTCTCATGGGGTCTGTGTTTTTGTGGTTTCAATATATATATATATATATATATATATATATATATATATATATATATATATATATATATATATATATATATATATATATATATATAGGGGAGGGTTCCATCGAGAACCAAAAAAAATACGAGAACTCCGAGAACTGATCCCCATCTTTTTAAAACTAAAATATCTACCAAACGGAAAGATATTAAATTATGAAAATTATACCAAATTAACGAAAAAAATATGCTCTTTAATATGACATCCATATTGCTATATTTTTTTCAACAAAAAAAAATTCGTTACATATATGTAACATACCTTATAGTACTGATTACAAATATGTTAAGTACTAATTACATATATGTAACATACCTTATAGTGATGGAAAAAAACCCGGCAAAAACAAATTTTTTTTGTTGAAAAAAATATAGTAATATGAATGTCATGTTAAAGAGCATATTTGGTATAATTTTCATAATTTAATATCCTGGCGTTTGGTAGATATTTTACGGTTTATATCGGTTCTCGCAGTTCTCGCATTTTTTTTGGTTCTCGATGGATACCTCCCCTATATATATATATATATATATATATATATATATATATATATATATATATATATATATATATATATATATATATATATATATATATATATATATATATAATTTTCCTTTTAAAAAAAATTTACATCGTATGAATAATAGAAATAATAAAAGTATATAGCTTGATTTTAGAAAATCACTCAAAAAAGTTAATAATAGTAAGAGGAGTTCGTAATTTCAAAAAGAAAAGTAATAAGAGTAAAGTTAATAAAATATAAAAGCTAACATTTAAACATATCTATTTAGCAAAAAAAAAAAACTACATATCAAACTTGAGTTTTAAATGTATAATGTTATGTTAAAATTTAAATATATCACATAAAAACCATAATATCATGGTTATCGAACAAATCGTATTTTTTAGTATTAGAGCATGGAAAACTATTTTTAAATATGAAAGATAATATTTTTCTTAACTATTTTTTCCCACTTCATTATTCTACTCATTAAATGATAATATACAGAATTTACTAATGATCTTTTTTTATCTCCTCTCCTTGTATAGATCTTGTGAGAAAAATAATTAGTAGGAATACAAAATAAGACTTCTTTTTAAATATATATCATATTACAATAAAATTATAATAAATTGAGATAAAAAAGAACGGTCCCAAAAATATATTCCTATTTACACCATATTGTATCTTAAAAGTTATAAGATAAAAGACAAAAAAAAGTATTTTGTTATTGAAAAAGAAAGATAAAGACGACGTAAAATAAAAATACTAATATATAATAATAAATTTCAAAATTGAAATCTAAAATGCCAAGAAAAAGCAACATCAACTTAATATTAAAAAAAACAATTGCATGTGTAGAAGCTCGAACTCACACTTAATGCCGAGGGCTTTACAGTTTACCACTGCACTGAAGTAATTTTTTGTTATAAACGGGAAGTTTAACTTATATATAATAATAAGACTTAATTTCTTATGGTTCTTAATTTAACTAACCACGGATTGCAAGTTTAGTTTTTTTTTTTTTTTGAAAAAGTTGTAAATCTAGTACTTTAACTACAAATTTCTAGTATGGCTAGTCGTTTCAAACAATTTCCGTTTATATACACCGTTAACTACCGCATGTTCTATTTTTATCTTTTAACATCCTCTTTAATTAACAGGTCAAATATATGGTCATAACATAATCCATATTTAGTCCTTTTGATCTTCTTCTTTTGCATATCTCGCCCTAAACCTTAAAAATCGTTGTTGAAGAACTGAAGGAGACGATGGTGTTCCCTATATACCACATTCGATTACCAGAACAAGAAGTTGACCAAGAAAAAACTTGGTAAGTTCGTTGATGAATTTCATTGGTCAATGTTTACATTGAAATTGTGTTTCAAACGCTAGTACAAAAAAGGCTTTTAGACTCCCCTATTCAGATCCGGTTTTTTAATAAAACACAAAAAACAGGGCTTAAAAGCCTGGACGTGTTTTTTTACAACATACAGGCCTGGTTTTTTTTTTTACAGTCTATAATACTTTCAAGCTCCCCCCCTTCAAGCCCTCTTAAATCCGGGCTTGAAGACCCTAAAAACCCGGACCTTAAGGTGTTTTTTGTAAGAAATTTTTGACTTTTGAGTTAGTACAACACTCCAATGAACTTCAAATCACCGGTTCTCATTTACAATAACAGAAGGAACGATGACTATAGATTGACCCTCGTTTACTAAAGTACTAACCTAGAATGACATTAATCTTCAAAATTAGGGAAAGACTATTGCTTGAGTTTAGAGAGGAAAAATTTTCATGAGTGTTTCCGTGGTTTCTCCTTCGACGAAGACAAAATGTTAACTGTTGCTTTTAAGGAGAGAAAAGGGTAAAATTATTCAAGTGGGTACATCAACATGAGACATGTATTAATTGACATCTCACTTAAACATAGACACATGGCATTTCCACATAAGCATAAAATTAAAAGAAATATAAAAATAGGCTATCGCTTTGGGAGGTAAAACATATATACTAAATGGCAGTTTTTTAAACATTGACATGATAAATGGTAGTTATTAAATTTGGATATACATGATAACAAATTGTGACAACTTCGATAGATTTTTATAAAATAAAAAAAAACTAATTAAAGAAAGTATACATGATCTTGATCCCGGTTAGGGATGCAATGGAACGGGTATGAGACGACTATTGGGGATATCCTAGTCCCATACCCAATTATGAAGCCGTGTCCCTGACCCGCTCTCATTCCATCGGGTACCAAACTACTAAACAACCATCCGGTTTACGGGTATACTCGTGAGTATCATGTATCTCTTTTATGACCATAGTCGATTAAAATTTACCAAAAATGTTTTACATCTTTTAAAACTTCTTCTCAATCACATCAAAACAATCGGTTAATTTTTTTTAATAATTTTAATCTTTAACAACATTATTTAACAAGTTTGAATTTTAGTACTTATATATAATCAATTATCCACAATAAGTGTAAAATATCCGAATTTTATGAATTATGATGAACTAAGTAATTGAAACGTTTATATATATATAGTAAAAAATATCATTCATATTCATTAATCCTCCATTCTCTCATATATTTAGTTTCACAAATTGAAAATGTTTATATGAGTATGTCTTATAATTGTAAAAATAAACAAATAAACAAAATCCGCTAATAATGAGAAGATATATATTATGGAGGCACCTATCTTAGGTGCTACTGTACTTACATAATATCTAACTTATGAGTATTTTTAATGTTTTAATTGTTAAGAGTAGAACAACATCTAAGATAAGTATTATTGACTACAAACATCATTTTCTCACATATGATTAATTCTAAAGTTTCTAATTTTATATAGTTATCTCGTCACCAACATCACACAAATAGTTAATGTATAATAATTATTTTTAAATAAAAATAAAATACTAAAATCTCAATATACTAGAATTAAAATCATAAATATTATAGAAATATAAATGACTCGTGATTGTGTAATTGGACGGGTGTTAGCTAAAACCATAACTGTTTCAAACCCACAAAAGTTTATAAAACAAATCTTATACCCTATCACATAACTATTTAACCATCCCAAATATTTCAGGTTCAAATTCTCTACAGGATTTTTATCATCCCTAATCCAAGTCGCGCTACATCTACATTAACTCCTACACAACTCATTTAATCGGTCAGAATTGACACTTATACATTCTGATACATAATTAAACATGTATAATCTAATCATGTGGATTTGCAATATTAATTAATCCACATGCTTAACCCATTTAACTTAAGAGTTTTCTTGTAGTGTCACATACCTTAGACTAAAAGTCAACTTATTTAAATAATATTACCAAACAATTGTGTCATATCAGATCCAATTCCTTTGCTTGCTTATTCCAAGTTCTTGATTACCTTCAAAGCCATGGCAAGTGATGAAGAATTTTGTGAAAATTACTTAGTGATTCATGCCAAAGAAGCAAGTTTATATGATATTGCTTGTATTTTGGTATGCTCCACTGGATTTTTGAACACTAAGAACTTCTACGAAGAACAATCTGAAGATGTCGACAGGTCAACCGGGGAGAATCTTTGCAGACGATGGCTTATCTTTGCGTCGATTCTTGCTCAAAAGTTTCTTATTTGGGCAAAGAATCCGATGGAGAAAATCGGGTTATTGATCGAAATATGGTTGAATCTTTTATCTAGCAATGGAGGTTTCTTCGGGCTTATTATTAATCGTGTAAAAGGTTAATTGCTTTTAAATTAAGTTTGTGTTTTTTGTACAGTTCAGCGACGTAATAAGAAAGAAGTTACAAGATTTATGGGTTTATGATTACTTATTAAATTTTGTGTAAATGTGTAATGCAAATATATTGGATTGTAGGGAAGGTGGTGAAGCCGGAGGAATCGCCGGAGAAGTTTATGACGATAATCGGGCAGCTTGACCGGCGGTTGAAAGTGGATGCTAGTATTAGTAAAGGAAACGGAAGATATAATCCGTTGCTATCAATGATGGCTGCGAAATTGTGTTATGAAAATGAGGCCTTTGTTAAAGCTGCAATTCAAGATAAATTGAAGGTCTCTCTCTCTCTCTCTCTCTCTCTCTCTCTCTCTCTCTCTCTCTCTCTCTCTCTCTCTCTCTCTCTCTCTCTATATATATATATATATATATATATATATATATATATATATATATCTTTAAAAGTTGTTGCTAACTTCTTATTTTTAGAATCAAAAACCGTCGATTCTCGATATATTTCGTTAACTTTAACCCAAGTTTGTTGATTAAGTCTATATAACGACACTTATAGTGTGCGTGTAGACACGCACCGATCATCAACCACCTCGTCCATCTCCAGCACCATCTTCAATCGAGTATTTGTAAGTAGATCGAAAACCCTTTCCATCACAAGATTTCAAAACCGTACGTGGTCAAGAACACAAAAACACTATTTTGTAATCTAAAACCGAATACGAATCAAAGGTTTCAAGGGGGTTGGTTGTGTAGGTGATTAATTGATTATTGGTTTATGTGTTAAGGTTTGATTAAGAATAAGCATGTTCTATCTAATTTAAGGTGATCGAGAAGAGATTGTAAGATTGAAGATCAGTGAAAATGTAAGAAGTAGATAAATGACAAGCATGGAGATTTAGGGTTGTATGTAGGTCAGGATACTGTTAGAATCTAAGGACATTGATGTTAGTGTTGGCCGGAATCGATGGAAGAGTGCATGACTATATATATTGATGGTTTAGGAAGTGATCGAATTGAGAGATTGGTTGAGGCATTGAAGCCGGTGGAAAATGACAACCGAGTACAAGTATGTTTGCATATATATCTCTCTCTCTCTGGTTTATACTTTACACACACCCTCTTGCTACTATCTCTAATCACCATAATCGAATGTGTTCATTATCTATCAGTTTCAACATGATCATCATCCTCCTCCAGCAAATTAAGTTACCCCACAATCATCTTTTTTTTACAAGTTTTACACCACTTTATATATGTGTATGCGTGTGATAAGAACTATAAGAAATAAACATATGGATTATGTGCATATATTAATTCATGATGGTGTATCTTAATTTTAGTATTTATAAGTTGTCAAATTTTTTGCATTCAAGTATGATATGAAAACACAAATGCATCAAATACAACTTTATATTTTCATAGATTCTCATCAATTTTTAACTTGAATTAAGTTTACATAATGCATATGCATGGTACATTATTATGTTTTCGTGAATTTCTTTAATCTTTTAATTTAAATTTTTATAAAACTCATGAAACACGGTTATTACATGTATAACTATAAATTTAATGAATTTATAGATGCACATAATATAATAACATAACTTAATTGGCTTTTTTGAATCTTCGTAAAAGTTCTTATGTAATATAATATACATATATTATATAATTTAAAATCCTATTTGTATAGGTTTAATGGAAATTTAGTTAAAGTTAACAGAGCTAGCTCCAAAACTACAACATTTAAAAGTAGGTATAAAACATCTAGCATCTAGCTAGAACCAAAAGAATTTAACTTTACTCTATTATAAGAATAATATTAATAATAACAATAATTGTTATTATTCTTATGATAATTAGTATAATAATAATGTTGAAGGTGGGGCAACTTATGTTAGATAGGAAAAGCATCTGGAGCTCAATTATTTAAAAATGAATATTATTATGTTAAAGAATAGGCAATGCATTGTTTTATACTCCTCATTATGTATGATAAGCATTTAATTATTTGTGGAGTTTAGCTATACGCTTTGTTTAAGAACAAATTTGTTAACATCCTTCATTTTTTTAGATTAATTATGTTGACTTGATAGATAATTTATTAGAAATTGAAATAATGAACGTTTAAAGTTTAAAGTATACTTCAAGAGCTAATTACGAAAATAAATACCTTTTCTTTTTTAAAATATGCAAGTTTTTTTTTGTAAAATTGACAGATTTAACAAGATTTTTATTTCTAAAAGTTCACGTGGTTAGAGTGAGCAATTTTGGTTCAGAAAATTCTAATGACCCACTCAGTAACCAAACCGGAATTCTTTGTCTTGATCGCTTCCGTAAGCTGACCAGGATAGCGGCCCTCGCTTCTAGTCCCACTTGTAGCCTGATATAGACTCTTTTCTCTCTTGCTTGAATGCCAACTAACTTTTCTGACTCTAGTTAGTAGCTATATATTTTCACCCGATTGAAATATCTTATCTCCCTGTAAGTGAATTAAGGTACTTTACTTGTCTCGTTGAAGAAAGGCAACGAAGTATAAAGTGAAGCTGGAGCCTTAGCTGTCTTGTATAGATCAATTCCTATACTACACTTTCTCGTAATGTTTTTTTAATCCAAGGAAAAGTTTTGGTATCACCTACATTTTATAGATTTGTATTTTTGCTATATAAATTTCTGGAGGTTTTTCATATTATCATCTTATGTTATTTTAATTTCAATGTCCTTAATTTTATTTAGATGTGTTCCTGTGTAAGCTTATATGCTAACCATACATTTTATGTTGTATGAATCAAGTTTATGTGTAAGAATTACTTCACTATTGTCTTACTCAAATGTAGCTAGCAATCTTTAAAAAAGTTGCTTCAACAAGCAATAAAAATAATCAAAGTTTCGGGAGGTCTTCTATCCGGGCTAGACCGAATGGTTCCAAATCAATCTTTAACTGAACGCAATTTATTAACAATGATCTAGTCCTGATTTTGGTCCCTACAATTTTTAAGTTTCGATCCGGGTCAGGCTACGTCCCATGCTCAATCATGCACTTGGTCGCAAAATTAATACCCCAATCTACGTATGCATTCTAACACATAGGTCTTTATAACACCTTAGTCGAATCCTACATTGGTTGGGCGAGAGCAGTTCTACAATAGCACGTCATGAGAACTATGTAGGTAAGCGTGATTAGGCGGAAGCAATGTTAGGATAGGTGATTTCTTAAGAACTTATTACCAGGTCACCAGAAGCAAAGTCATCAACAAGTGAAGCAAAGAGGACAATATTGTGTTTTAGTGAAGTGGGGTGTTAGAATAGTATACGAACAGCTCATGATCCTTCAAGGTGATGTGGCAAACCTCATCGAGGATGATGAGTCCCAAGGGGTGTATATAACACCTTAGGCAAATCTCATATCGGTCTTGGGTATGAGAGATATGTGGTTCGTAAATAAACCTTGGTTTTACACGATACAACATGTTTTGGTTCCTCAAGCATGTCAAATCCCATGTCTACTCTATAGTTAAGCATGCTTCGTCATGAGCAATACTATGATGGATGACACGCTAGGAACTTCTCGTGTGGTCGCTAGAATCCAAGTCCTGAGCACATGGGACAGCGCGAGCAATATTGTGTTTTGGTAAGACAATGTGTTACATTCTTATTAATCTCATATGTATTTGAGATGGGTTTAAATTATGGTTTATAAATTATAGCTCGGCAAAATTGTATGAATAGACTATATATGCCCCTTTAGGGTTTTCTATTAGAGTTTCTTATTTATCCTTGTACTTATAATGTCTATGGGGTTTCATTACTTTATATGCTATCGGAGCTTTACAGTTCCAGCCATATCTTCTCTTTTTATGCCGCTTCCGCCACCAAACTAAGGTTGGCTGCTACCTTGTTTCTTCTCCTCGCTGTCACCTTGACTGACTACTTTCTTTCTTTTCTTATCCTCTTGCCTTGCCCCCGGGACTCGTTATAAAAAAAATATATAAGTTTTCTCTCCTTTGTTGCCACCACGACTCTTGCCGCTGCCGTCTCACATCATGTTACCGTTGTACTTCTTGCCGCCACCGTAGTTATAGCTCATGCCACTGCAATTGTAGCTCTTACCTCGTTGTTCTCCCTTGTTGCACCTCTTGCTACCACCTCCGTAGTTGTAGCTCTCGCTGCTACAACGGTATCTTCTACACCGCCACACTTCTCGCCGCCTTTCACCGTTGTGCTGCCATGGAGTTTTCTTTTTTTTTATATTTATGTTCTTTAATGTTTTATTTCTCTTTTATTGTATTTTAGCTCCAGCGAGAACGTCCAAACCTTGTACCACTCTCACTATAGAGGAGTATTAGAGATAAGATTATATTAAAGTTTAGTATATGGTAGCCCACTCCAATTCTATTGATAGCTATGATGCATTATGGTTTCTTATTTATATATTTATGCTCTATACATGATTGTCGATGTAATACATAATACAGAAACTTATAAATATATACAACTATCTTTGCTCTCTTTTTCAATTTATATAACATTTTTAAAAAATTTGTAATCTCATAATTAAACTATGCAATTATATATATATCAGTTTGCAAACTAAAACCTCAATATATCATAATATTTTAAAGATTATTTTGGTAAAAAGACATATATCTCATGATAAAAAAAGATTAATAATATCTTAATTTATCATGACATTTTAAGATGCGTGGACTATTAGGTGGGCTCCGCAACAAATAAACAGGACAAGGCTCACTTGGTAATTTCTTTTACATTTACCATTAATTTTTCTTTATATTTAATTAGGTTAAATATTTTTATACTAAAATTAATAATATTAAAGCTAAAATTAATAAGTTCATAAATACAATTTCTCTAAAGAAAAATGTATTTATTTTTCAAAAATAATAATATTATATTTTAATAATTATCTTAAATAAAATAAATTTTATAGCTTTCTACTAAATAAACTAGATTATATGCCCGTGTGATACGCGGGTTGGTTTTAAAACATGATAAATATTATTTATTAATAACTATAAAGCACTAACGGGGTGAGAATTTAAAATTTTGAAGACACATGACGTCAACTCCCGGATCAACGGTGGATGCGTAGACGTGTAGTTGATAGCAAACATGATAACATAAGCACGATCATATGATGATAAGAATATACTTTATTGTATTTCTTGTAATTAAAAATAATTTCAAATGACCATAAAAAGAATCTAAAATGATTATAAAATGTTTTAAAATTATAAAGTTAATAACTTGGTTAAATATTTTAAAAGGACGTTTGTGAATATTCTCTAATAATTATGATAAAAAAAATACAAAATTAGAACTCCAATTTTGATTAATTAAATGTTTATCTTGAGCAATTAAATTTATTTTATTTTATGTGAAGTTAGGATTATTAAAATTGATTTGGAATTAAAAGAAGAAAGAGAATTAAATAAAACCTAATGCCACGTATAATGATTTGTAATTTAAAAGTAACAGAATTTTTTTAAATTTAAGTAATACTTTGTTATCTTATCTTATCTTATATTAAAATTAAATTAAATTACTCTTATTTATTTAAAGTCAAAATTAAGTTTTAAGTTTGACTATTAAGAGTCAAAATTAGACTTTTATTTTTTATAAAATAAATAGATATGATTAAATTTTATCTAAATGAATGGTAAGAATATACTAATTAAATTGATGAAAATTAGTCTTTTATTTATATTAGAATATATTTATGTTATTAATGTTATAAATATAATTGCATATTCCCCTCGCAAGACGAAAGACTATTAAAACCCTTGTTTCATTCAAATAAGGTTTAGTTTCAAAAAGTGTATCGAATTTGTCACTTTTTGCTATTGTGTATATCCAATTTTGAAAACTACCATTTAGTATATCCAACTTATCAAAACTACCATTTTATGTATCCAAAAACCTTCTAAACAAGTTGCATGTAATTTTTTTAGTTTTGATTTATTTCTAAATTCCAACTCACATTTACAAGCTGCCATGACATTATTTGCTATGTCATGTCATTATTTTCAACACATATGAAGAACATACACTCATCTCAAGAACATACACCCAGATGAACAAGAACAGATAAAGAACCCTACGAAGAACAATTGGAAAAACTCATGAGATTCTTTTTTCATTTTACATCTTCATCAAATACATTTGTCACTTTCAAGAAACCAAAAAAATCAGAAACCTAAAATAATCTACCTAAAATGATGAAGAACACCATGAAGAACTCTAATGAAGAACCCTAAATCGAATGAAGAACTCTAATGAAGAACCCTAAACACAAACACATAAATCCATACAGAAATCGCGTATGAACAGAATTAGCGTTGAACGAAAACTAAAAAAGAAACCCTAAATCGCAGATCTGGTAGAATCCCTAGTAGAAAGTTGCTTGTGAATAAACCCTAAATCGAATCAGCTACTGGAGATGAAGATTGTAAACAATAACCCGAACCTCAAATCTTTATTCTTGAATATGCTCGATCTGCGTTTTTGAAGTTCATGGTTGTCGTCGATGGTCAGTGGTGGTGCACAGATCTGCCATGGACTGAATCTTGATGATCTGCCATGGAGACCTCCAAATGGATTCTTTGAGTCAGGGTGTTTAGGGGTTGTCGGCGTAAACCCAGATCGATGGTGGTGGTTCAAAACAAGAATGAAGATGAAAACCCTAATCGAACAGATGGTGGTGGTGTTCGATTTTCACAGATCTATTGTTCATAGATGGAATCATCGATCTTTTGTTCATATGAAGAACGAAGATGAAGCAACATCAGTTGGGTAGTAATCGATTGGAGATTTGAGCAGTAATCGATTGAACATTTGAGCAGATGGATTTGAGCAGTAATCAATGGTATGCTAATCGATTTGAGTAAAAAATTATTAACGTAAATCGAGGGTAGTTTCCATCGAGTTTTTTATTAATATTAATATTATTAATATTATTATTGTTATTATTATTATATTTGCAATTATTTTTATATAAAAAATTACATGTCAGCATCAAGTTTAATGCCATCTCAGCAAAACCGGATGCCACATCATCATAACCTATTGAATAGGTAACCAAGTATATAAAATGGTAGTTTTAGAAAATTAGATACACTAAATGATAGTTTTCAAAATTGGATATACACAATAGCAAAAAGTGACAAGTTCGATACACTTTTTGATACTAAACCCTTCAAATAATGTAACATAATCTGTTGAACTAGTTCAATTTTACTTTGTAAGTTATATTTTTTATTTGTGTAACATTCTTTTTAACTATATTTTCATTTTGTGTAACATTCTTTTTAACTTTTTTTCAATTAGTGTAACATTTGATTTTTTTTTGTAACCTTTTGAATTTGTGCAACGTTTTTTCAGCTTTTTTTAAATTCGAATATAATTTGTTTTTTTTAAAATGATATTATTATTATTGGTATTAATAATAATAATTACTAATTGTTATTATTATTATTATTATTCATAAAAAATTGGTTTATTTTAAAAAATATTGTTCTGGTATTTGTTTTATCTTTTATTTTACTTGAACCTTCTTGTACGATAGCGGTTGGTTTCAATTTTTATTATTAAAAAACTTTAGATGTTAAATTTATTTAATAAAAACGTATAATTTACCAAGAGAAAAAAATATATTTCATAATCTAGCGAGAAATAAGATTTTTCTAATCTTGACCAAGGGAAGAAAGAAATAATTTATCTTACACCATTTAAATTACCGGGACATAGGTGATTTGGGATTAATAGATATTTATAATATTAATAAAAAGTGTATTGTTGAATATTGTATGTGAATAAAACCCTAATAATAATAATAGTAGTAATTGTAATACTAATAATAATAATAATAATAGTTATTATTATACTAATATTATCACTAATAATAATAAACTTAGTAATTATAAAAAATTAAATACTACATAAATTGAAAAAAGTTGAAAAGAATGTTACACAAATTGAAAAGATTACTTATAGAATTGAAAATCGTTAATTATTGGTTTAATAGGTAATAGGTAACTTGTTACATTTACTAAATGAAAATGCATAGTTTAATGACCTGATTAGGAAAAAGTTAAAAAGATGTTGCATAAATTGGAAAAAAATTTCAAGATAGTTACATATTTTTATAATTTTTCCTACATAATATATACGGGTTTTCATTATTCTACAATAAGTGCATTTTTTTTATTAATTTTTTAGGTCTATGCTCTTTTGTATCTTTCATTGTATCTTTCATTTCATTTAAGCAAAATATAATATTATAAGAATTTCAATCGAAGCTAAAAAAACAAAGAAACTTCACAAGTATTCATAGCTCACGAAGGAAATAAAACTGTACATACAATCGGAGGTGTAATATCTTCAATACTTAGCTAGTTGAGTTGGAATATGAAAGGAAATATCAATTTTAGGGTCGGTTTCGATTTCAAATGTTCTGTGCAATTTAGCAAAAATAGATACTAAAACAATATTTTAAGTTCTTGTTCCCAAAATTTTCCTTTTCTATACCATTAACATCTTCTTCTTCCTCACTTTCTTCTCTTTTACTTAACTAAAAAAATTATATTAACATGTCTTCTCAACTGTTGACCTCTTGAGACTAAAGTATTATTCTTAACTTGAATATTTCTTTTATTTCCTCCATAACAATCTCTTTTAAGTTGTTAGACTACTCATGATTCTGTACTATGCATATAGCTCACATATAATAGAGACATCCATCATATTATATTTTTAAAACCATTTTAAGTTTTTCGCATGTTATATAACCGAGTCCAAGAGCATTTCACCAAGATATACTCGGCCTTCACGATCCCAACCTTAAGTTAATTACATAGATCGTTCATGTGGTTTTTAAGAAGTTACAGATTTAGTCTTTTAAGATAAAAAATTACACTGGTAGTCCTCATGGTTGACATGTTTCACTTTTGGTCTTTTAGACTAAATGGTGTTATCTTTGACCGTTAGTCAAAGGGCATTTTGGTCATTTTGCTTTTTAATCTTGTTACCAAACACACATTACCTATTATTCTTGTTTCCAAACAACTTTTTATGCTAACCTTCTTTCCAAACATCATTTTCTTTTATATATTATTTCCAAGATTCTCTCTCTCTCTCTCTCTCTCTCTCTCTCTCTCTCTCTCTCTCTCTCTCTCTCTCTCTCTCTCTCTCTCTCTCTCTCTCTCTCTCTCTCTCTCTCTCTCTCTCTCTCTCTCTCTCTCTATCCATTTAACTTTGAAGAACTCATATTCATCATCCATCACTACCCTCTCCTTCATCAGATGCCGTCACCACCATAAGCCCCCTCTCTCTTCGACCACCACCACCATGCGACCAAACCCCAACACCCCTTTTCTCTCTAAAAATGAAGCACCACCACCATACCACCGTCCATTGTCGCCATCTAACCATCGCCACCGCCATCGGATCAAGCAGCGTTGCCATCTAACCATCGAGCACCATCGTCGTCGCCATCTAACCACCGCCGCCAGACCACCCTTTTCTCTCTAAAAATAAAGAATTGTCGCCACCATCTCACCACAAGCATTTAACCATCAAGCGTTGTCGCCATCTAACCACAATTATCACCACTGCTACCGTTGGACCATCATCTCGCCACCACCACCAAAGTCGACCACCATTGCCGTTTCTTGTTCTTCGATTTTTGGATACTTCTTTACATATCTAGATTTCTTGTGTTCTTCGATTTTTGGATCTGTCGTTTACATATCTTAGAAGACGAAAGACAAGAGATGAGACTATTTCTTTCTTGACTTGAATATCCTTTTTCATGTATGTGTTTTGACTTTTTTTTTCTTTCTGTCGTTTCCAGATTTGTGTTAATTAATGAGTGAGTTTTTTTTATCATCTATTAGTGTTTGTAGTTTTTGAATGGGTTTGAAGGGGTAAACTATCAAATTCTTCTGCTTCTTACTCTACCTACTTGAAGATTAAGATCAAGAACACCAGCATATTAACAAGATATAACTAAAATTAAAAATAATTTTTAAAGATAATCAGTACTTAATACTTAATAGGTATGAAAATATTAATTAACTTTATTAATAATTAATTAAATATTAGTTAATCTTGACAAAAAAGTTAATTAATAATTAATTGACAAAGGGAAAAGAGTGTAGAGGATGTTTGGTTACAGGATAAGTGAGAAAATGACTAGTATATCATTTAACTAACGATTAAAGATAACTGAAGTTAGTCAAAGAACCAAAAGTGAAATAACATGTAAACTATAAGCCACCAGTGTAATTTTCTATCTTAA
The DNA here is from genome assembly GCA_947179395.2 of Pulicaria dysenterica. Classification (NCBI taxonomy): domain Eukaryota; kingdom Viridiplantae; phylum Streptophyta; class Magnoliopsida; order Asterales; family Asteraceae; genus Pulicaria; species Pulicaria dysenterica. Next base: position 11,515,111 of record OX359292.1, read on the forward strand.
ATAACTAAACGTGAAATTCTCTCAAGACCAAAGAGACGATCTATGTAATTAACTCCAACCTTAAATAATGTTTGAGTTACACTATCACATTTTAGAGAAGAAAACACGTATTATTTAGAGTTAATTACAAAAATTGTCCATGTGGTTGTCATGAAATTCACCTTTAGTCCTTTAACTTTAGAAATTACAAAAATGGTCACTTATTTTGTTTCACTTTCGGTTCTTTAGCCTAACTGTTGTTAACTTTAACCGTTAGTCAAAGAGTATTTTGGTCTTTACCTGTTATAGTTATTACGAAACACTCATTCCTTTAAGCTTGTTACCAAACACCTTTTTTCCCTTCCTTATATCACGCCTCTCTCTCTCACTCTCTCTCTCTCATCTCTCTACTCTCCATTTCTTCAATTATCAATCTTTCATTTTCTCTCTCTGAGCTTTGGTCTTAACAGCAACCACCGCCACCCCTAGGAACGCCGGCCACCACCACCTCCGCTACTCTCTCTCTCTCTCTCTCTCCCCGATCAACACTAGCCATGCACCACCCTATTCTCTCTCTTCTCTCTACCTTGGTCACCATCACCGCATAAACACCACCACCCCTTTGACTGCCGGCCACCACCACCGCACGACCACCCTATTGCCAAAGCAACTCTGATCTACACCGCTTCACCACCGCCGCAGATATAAAAAAATCGCCGCCGCCCATTATTTAATAAAGCAGTTATTGGAGTTATCGGACCATTACCCATTATTTCATGTGTTTAGTAGTCAAATATGGTCATAAGAAAGAAGGTTCTATTTTTCTATGTAGAAAAGTTTAGAGTAACAGTATGTTTACAACAGACATTTAAACTTATAAAATGACATAAGATTTTATTAATCATTAAATAGAAATATTGTAGAAAAAGAAATTAAAGTACTATAACTTGTTGCGATGTGGGGGGTTTGAAGTAAATCGTTGAATATGGAAAGAAAAAAAATGGAAGAAATTTATAATTTTGCTAGAGGATAATCATTAGAGATGGTTCTATAATAAGGGACATATGTACCTATCTATTTTGTAATCAATCAGATAATTTTGTGCAATAACCCTTGATTTTTGCTTTGTTTTTTAGATGGAGTTTATTCGCTTCTACAAATTTTGGAATGGTAAGATACTCATGTAACCCTAAATATTTAGTTTTATGAGATCTTATAGAGTATAACATTATATTTGTTAAGTAAGTTACTAAATCTGTAATGTTTTTTATTTGCAGATTACCAAAGTGAATACACAACATATGCAACCATGTTTCAAGACACATTAGACCCCAACTTGATAGTAGTAGCATTTAGAGGGACTCACCCATTCAACGCCAATGACTGGATGACAGATGTCGATATCTCATGGTACGAGCTCAAAGACACAAACAGCCCGAAACCCATTGGTCGAGTTCATGGCGGGTTCATGAAAGCACTCGGTTTACAAAAGATCAAAGGTTGGCCAAAAGAACTCGAACCACCAAAAAATCCAACTGAGGACCACCCTTTTGCTTACTATACGATCAGAGAAAAGCTCAAAGAGATTCTAGAAAAGAACACCAATGCAAAGTTTATAGTGACGGGCCATAGCTTAGGAGGGGCGCTAGCGATCTTGTTTGCGGGTATTCTTGGTTTACATGAAGAGAGATGGTTGTTGAAGAGGTTAGAAGGGGTGTATACATTTGGGCAGCCTAGAGTAGGAGATGAGTCTTTTGGTAGATACATGATGAAGATGATTAAAGAACATGATGTGAAGTATTTTAGGTATGTTTATGGGAATGATATGGTGCCTAGATTGCCTTATGATGACAGATCTCTATTCTTTAAACACTTCGGGTCGAATCTTTACTTTGACAGCTTCTACAACGGCAAGGTAAAGTACTCTACTTTGTCAAACTATATGCTAGTGTATGTTGTCATGACTAACTTTTGAACTGTAAAATTTAGGTTATGGAGGAAGAACCGAACAAGAACTACTTCTCGTTGGTGTGGGTTATACCGAAGTATATAAACGCGTTTTGGGAGGTCATTAGGGGTTACATTTTACCATATTGGAAGGGGAAAGAATACAAGGAAAATCATATTGAAGGATTGTTTAGATTGATAGGAATGATAATTCCAGGATTAGCAGCTCATGGTCCCAAAGACTACATTGATGTCACTCTACTAGGGACTGATCTTGTTCCAACCATGATTAATCAATAACCATGAACAACTTGTGCAGCAGAATGATGAAAGAATGTATTAATGTGTAAAATTGTGTTGATGATAAAGAGTATCATGCTTGCTATTGTATCATGACGCTATTGTAAATACTTCAAAATAAACTTATCCAAGTACACTAATAATGCATGTTAAACTCTTTTTATTTTTGCCACAAGCCTTTGGTCTCTACTAGCCATTAGGGAATCAACTAGTAATATAAACATGAGATGAAAATAAGATCAAAACCCTTTAAACATAACAAACAGATTCCTTAAAATTTCTATACGCCATGGTTAGCAGCAAATGTTATTCGCAAACTCACGATACAAACATCGGTTTTCAAAAGAAAGCAGGTTTTTTTTTCTCCTTTTTTTGAAACTCATGAAACTAAAGATTAACTAAAATAAGATAATTGGTGATTCTTGGCAAAAAGAGATCTTGTACTATTTTTCAGAAAACGAGGATTGTGATCGATACAGAATTCTGACTCAATTTCCTGATAGCATCTCAAGTTTTGATTCACCTTCAGACTCTTCATACCTGGTCATAGATTGAGAAATCTTCCACGTAAAAGTGGTTGAACAACTAAAGAATGGGAAATCAGTGAATGGTTTAGACAGGGTGGCAAAATATGTTAATGTGTTAAAGTTCAATATTGTTCAAATCTAGAAAGTAATGAGATTACCTGGTGTATGAGACTGACACCAAAAACAAATAGTTTTCTAAAAAGCAGGGCAAGTAAAGCAGCCACTCAACGAACGTATCTGGCAAGTCTTGAGGAGTGAGATGGCCTTGAGTGAAGAAGATCTAGCAACTTGATGAGACTGGTTAGATAATAATGATTCTCTCATTTCTTGGGCTTTCTTTTGAGCTGATCGTAGCTTATGCACGATCCTATCCATTGATGATGATCTCTTTTTTTCCAATTTCATCTGAAACGACATAACTCAAGTGAGAACCAACTGCCCTCATTTTTATAAACCAATACCACCAACTCTATGCATTTAGATCCATTTACTTATAGGTCAAATGGGTCAAATAAAAAAAGAATATCAGTTAAAATGAAAAATGGGTCAAACGGATCAAAAGTCGTACCAAGTATATTCTTAATGCTTATAGCATAATAAATCATTTTAATTCAAAAATTAAATAAATTGTCATTATTGAAAAAACGGATTATGGTGTTCGCGTCACAACTGTATTCCACACATTCCATGTAAAGCTTATAAGTAAAAGCATAGACGAAACCCTGTAACAAAATCTAGAACTATAAAGAACAGCATAAAAAAAATGTGAATTGTATCAACCTAAAGTCCTAAATCATATGACTCTTGCCAAATAAAATTAAAAAGCATAGGACACGTGAAAGAAACCTCTAATTTCCTTATTGCTGCATCTGCTTTTGCCTTTTGCAGGTTCTCCCATGCTGTAATTTTAGCTTCCTCCCTCTTAACCCTGGTAAATGATAAAAGAATCAGTGATTACCAATGAAGATTAATGTTATTAATATATACGTGGTAACAAATACCATCTTATCTATACTTCAACGTGAAAATTTACATATTGTAATTTCAAAAAGGAGTACAGAACTACAGATCCTCACTCTCAGCAGTGATTACAACAATGTGAATATTGAATAACAAAGCCTGTTACAGAATTGAATCTTATCCCTTACTTTGAGAGGCTCTTTCTCATCTCTGAAGCTTCATTTGTCCAGTGGTCCACATCGTCTGACCCCCGACCTGGAATTCGACTACCTCTAGATTTCTTAGAGAATCGAGTCAGAGTGACCTGGTCATCTACTTGTACATCTCTGACATCTGCTTTAGAAGGACAAACATGATTTAAATCTACAGCTAGGACTGAACTTGACAGAGAGATGGAGGTCGTTTTCCTTGGAGATGAACAGGGACTACTCTCAGGGCTCATTTGGGTTGCCATATCCCTCCTTGATACATCACGAGAAATGTTGGTGGAAGCATCTACTAAACCACCAAATTTATCGTCTGTATGGTGATGAAAAGCCAATCAAAACCCAGAAATTATAACATGATACACCAGAAGAGTAACCAAGAAATGAATAGTAGAACCTCCATTCCTATAGTGTATGCATTAACCCGAACCATGTTTATATTTTGATGCTGGAAATACCATAGTTACCTACTTTACTACTTAACCCTACATAATGCAAGTCTAACAAACAGGCCCTGAAGTCATACTTATTATTACACAAAATATGAAGCTAAGAAATAGAGACCATATGACTCTTTATGTGAATCATATATAATGTTTGTAAAGTAAAAAATGAGGCAAGAAGAGGTACTGATTTACCTTGAGTAATCTGCAACAATGAATGACTCAGCATTTCAGAACAACCATGTATACTGACTGACCTTGCAATACAATGATCCATCAGTGAGGGGAAGTTCTTATCATTTTCGCACCCATTTCGGTATTGAGTCAACATATTATTATCCACATTTACTCCAGTTGGAAGTGCTGGTTCAGTGACAAAACTCCTAACATTTCCTCCTTCAAAATTAGGCACAGCAGGAGAGTACATGGAGTAGCATGTAGACGCGTGAGGCCCGAGTGGTCCACTCTTTGACTTGGGTCGTTTCTGCTGTTGAACCGAAGGCTTCAAAGCATTGTCTCCAGCAGCTGGACTTATTATCCACCTCTCTGCATCTTCCCACTTGGAAGGCAATGTTCTTCCATTATTGTAAGGCACTGACATAATCCGATTAGTATTTGCATGCAAAGGCACGCGTTCTGAATTCCAACCTTTCTGAACCCCAAAGCTTGTGGAACGATAATTAGGCGTTCCTGGGCTTGGAAACATGCCTGATCTCCGGGCTGAATGTGAGCTTTTCATGGCAGCCCCTAATCTTGGGGAAGACCCGGTGACATTCATCGCTTGATTGTTCAGATCCAAAGATGCAGGTCTTCTCCTGTCAGACTTCCTTACTAGCATTTCAGATCTTGGTTTTAGGTTTTGGCATTCTGATCAAAGATCAAGCTTACATTAGCTACCAGAGAATCAACTAATTAGCTATTTAATAAGCACACATGTCAACTTAAAGCCATCTTACGAATCCTATCCAACCTGTACGGACCTTTAGTATGAGAGAAGGAACTTCGTGCTGAATATAGGGTCTGAATTTCACCATCAGTATCTGCACTGATGTATTCTTTTATAGCTGCATTAATTAGAAACAGAAATTGACCTGTAAAATTCAAATCTCTTTACAGCGAAAAGCTTATTAGGTTTTAGCCTTCAATTTCTCTTTAATTACTACAGTAGGAATTAGGAAGGTCACATTATACCTTCTGCTTTTTCCACCTTTTTTCCTTTTTCGTAGGGAACTCCGTTCTTACGTACCGAGGAACTCCTGTTTGGATCTGGATCTAAACCTCTCGCAAACGAATGCTGTATCAAAATTCAAAATGTGTTTTAGAACAAAAGCTTCCGGGAAGATGAAGTTGAAATTAAACTATCCCTACGCTTACAGATACCAAATCAATTCATAAGGTGCCAAAATTCGTCAGTTAACATCAATCAAATCGAGCCAATTCTCGCATGCACATTTAATTTAAACACATTATACTGATAATCTGACACACTTCGATTACAGATAAACACCAAAAGAAATAGGATATCGTAAAGTCTTCGAAAAGGAAGCTACCAGAGACACATCGGACACGAGAGACTCATGATCGAGGACATCGGAAGAAGACGAGCAACGCTCCACACTAGCAGAAGCTGAAGCCGAAGACGAGAAGAGATTGAAACTGGAATCAAACGAGTATATAACCGAGTCAGGACTAAAATCTCCACCGCCAGTTCCTCCGCCGTAGCTTGACCGCAACCGCCTGTTACGTTGATCTGTAGACGCCAGCACCGGCATTATCGATTACCAATGACTCCGTGCTTCAGTTGTGGATTGTTGTTGAGTTCTAAATCATTTGTGAGTCGGAGAATCTTCTGAGTGAGATTACAGAATATGGATTGAATGATCAAGATGGTGATTGTGGAAGAGAAATGGTGACACGAGGATCGGGTGACAGAGGAAAGAGAAAAGGACGAACATGGTGGTTTGGTTTCACGGCTTTGTTTAAAACGACGACACATTGACAGACGGTAGGATGATAATTTATGTCCCATTCAGCATATTCTGGTTTGACCTATAGTTTGATTAATCTTTTTTGGTAATGACACTTTTACAACCAGTTTTCATGGTGCAAATAATTTATTAAGGGAGCTGATCCGTACACAACATATTTTAGTCATACATAATAATGTACAAACAGTTAATGCACATGATACAAGTTGATGCTGCATAGAATTGTTGTGTATGACCATTTTTGTTGTGTAAAGATCACCTCCCATTTATTAATCTTATATTTATATTATTTTAACCATAAATAATGTATTGATGTTATATTTAATTATGATATTTTTATATTCTTTTATTTTGTATTTTTATTCATCTTTTTTACTTATAAATTAAGACAATAATCCAAACTAAGAGAAAAGATTAAGAAATATTTGTTGATTCAATTATTATTATCTAGTAGGTCGAAGATGGAGTGGGAAGATTTAGTAAGAGAAAATATAATTTTTTCTTATATTATTTTAGACTAATTCTATATATTTCTATTTTATATGTCATCATCTAGTAGGTATAAGAGTAAAGTATAAACACTTAATATGATAAAAAATATAATTTTCCTTACGTTATTTTAAGAAAATTTTGTTTCTTTCTACTATTTCCCCCAACTTGATCCTTTTTATTTACCCACAAGATTATATGCGTAATTTATCAATTCTTTTTCACTAACTTCATTAATTTGGATACTTGTGTTCATCTTGTAAGTTAAAGTATAAGCAAGAAAAAAAATCTAATTAAATAGATATAGAACTTCTCGTTGTTTAAGCATATGAATTATATGGAGTAATTACAAAACGTCTAGAGCCTTAGAGGTTCTTTTTTGCATTGAAACATAAAAAAACATCCGATTATCTAAACAATATTAATTTTGTTTTGTTTACATTAGAGTTTATTAAAAAACAAACAAACACCACAAAATAATTAAAATGTATTTGCTTGTGATATTTAGTGTTGTGTAAAAACACGGGGATGTATAAAAAAAGTATAAAATTTGATGGTATGAAATTATAAAAGGTATAGTAAAATAAGTGTAAAAGTGTTTCAAAAATGTTTTAAGATATTAAAATTTTCAGATAAAAATAATAAAATATCACCAAAACATTTACATATGTCAAAATTTTAACAAAAACAATAATTAATTTTTTTGAAGTACTACTATTAATGGATAACAAAAGATTAAGCATATACTAATTTTTAAAAAGTGTCATATTACAATAAAATTTATATCAAAACGTAGTTAAAAATGAGACGATCATAAATATATAATTATTTTTTCTCTAAACAAAATGTATCATAAGTTACTAAACATCAAACACGGTATAATTAATTATATTAATACACAATTTTTATAAAACTCCCTCATATTGTCTTGAAAACCCTAACATGTTTTAGAAACCCATATAGATGAGGAAAAGATTTATAATTGAAATTCCATAGATGTTTTTTAAGAGTCTATCCGGAATTGATTTTTGAGTAGTTTTAAAAGGATTGTTGTCATATATCAATTTCATATTTTAATATATTTTTAAAATTGAGAACATCGAGATGTTATCAATATTCCATTTGTTATTGTTAAGAGATGCTATATATTTTTTTAAATTTTGTAATCCAATTTATTCTTCTGCAAGATTAAAAGTGTTAGAATTAAAAAATAAAATAAATAAAAGAGAATTAGCAGATTCCACATGTTATAATTAATGACGATGATAATGAGGTAGTACTATAGTAAAAACTAAGAAATATAATTTTCATATTGTTAAAAATGAAGGTGTTTAATAATTATCAAATTATGTTATAATACACTGCTTGCCAAATAACTTTCATACGATCTTTAGAAATATAAGAAGTGAGAAGGTTGTCGATTTGTATTAATGAATTTCAATCATCGTCAACCAAGTTTTTGAAAATGTTGTTTCGATAACACAGAGTTAATTTGTTTATAATAAAATTCGCTATTAGAAATTACCTTTATATTACTATTTAGATATTTGGATTCCTACGCATAAAACACAAATGCTTAATAAAGTGTTACTAGTTATAGTTGTTTAAGATCTTGGGTCTTAAGACTTTATTTAGCTAAAGCGATTTCTTCATTGGAATTATATTTGCAGGCATATTAAGTAGGATACCTTTATTAAATATCAAAATATCTTATTTACTCAACTTAACTTAAAAATATCCTATACACCCTTATTAAACTTTATAATATCTTATATGTCCAAATCACCATTATAATTAATTATTAATCATTTAAAATGAATTTAAATTATAAAAGATGATTAAATTACTATTATACCCCTCTTTTAAATCTCTTTATAAAAGATCTCCTATACCCTTACTAAACTTCATAAATATAATATTTGTCCAAGTTACACACACACACACACACACACAGATATATATATATATATATATATATATATATATATATATATATATATATATATATATATATATATATATATATATATATATATATATATAGGTAAAAGTTCAAACGAGAACTGTTTTTCGTACGAGAACTGCGAGAACCAATCCCAGCCGTCCAACTCCCCCTCCTTTAATGTCATTGCCTACCCGTGAATTCCTCACATGCACCCTGCCACATTTGATCCCCTCCACGCTCTCCATCCATGAACTTCCCACATCCAAGGAACGGCTGAGATTGGTTCTCGCACGAAAAACAGTTCTCGTTTGAACCCGCCCCTATATATATATATATATATATATATATATATATATATATATATATATATATAGGGGAGGGTTCCATTGAGAACCGATTTTAGTGCGAGAACCGTGAGAACCAATCTTAGCCGTTGATTTGATAAGTGGAATTCATGGATGAAGAGCGTAGGGGGATCAAGTGTGGCAAGGTGTATGTGAGGAATTCATGGGTGGGCAATGACATTGAAAGATGGGGAATTGGACGGCTCAGATTGGTTCTCGTACTAAAATTGGTTCTCAATGAAACTTCTTCCTATATATATATATATATATATATATATATATATATATATATATATATATATATATATATATATATATATATATATATATATATATGCTAAGGTTATATATAAAACCTCCTTTAAACATAAAACCTAAAAAAACATCCTGATGATGACACATGACACATTGTTTAGGGGCAGAAATAGAAAATTAAAAAAAAGTAAAAAAGACACGTTGTAGCTTACACCCTCCAGGGACCTTGGTAATTTTTTTTAATACCAATTTATTTTAAATGATTATAACTCGTACGTTTTTAAGAATATTAACAAAAAAAACTATATCATTAGGTTCAGTTTTTCGTACTCTTTCAAACAAGACCAGGCTTGATATATTTTTGAAACTTTTTTTTTTTAAATAAAAAGTTTGCATTTTGATCTGGGTTTCAATCTAAATGCAAAATGCAAAAAATTGAAAAATGCAAAATATAAACATACAGGTCATCCAAATGCTTTCAAAATGCAAAATTATGAAAAATGCAAAATGCAAACCCAACATGATTCAATGAAAATGCAGCCAAAAATGCAAAATTACATATACAAACCCAAAATGTAAAATCCGCACACAACACTACATTCTGCCCAAAATGCAAATAAATTTTGCATTTTTAAAAAAAATTTAGAAAAATATGGAAAAAGTGGTCTTGTTTGAAAGAGAATTAAAAAACTAAAAGATTGGTATTTTTTTTGTTTAAATTCACAAAACTTAAAAAGTTATGACAATTTAAAGTTTTTGAGGGTATTTTTTTTTAAAATACATGATAATTACAATTTTGCCATCGTTAAACCTTATCCATTGATTTTGATGATCCAATGATCCAGATTGGTTCTTTAGGTTCTTTGTTTAACACATGGTTTTTTAATGATGCAATTTATATAGAACCTCCCTTAAACATAGAACCTAAAGAACCATCCTGGTAATGACACGTGACACTTTGATTAAGGGCAAAATTGAAAAATAACAATAAAAAAAGAAAAAATCAACTTTATAAATAAAAAAACCCCACTCAACTTTAAATGATCATAACTTATTCGTTTTTAAGAATTTTTGCAAAAGAAGTATATCGTTAGATTCAGTTTTTCGTCCTTTTTCAAACAAGACCAGACTTGATATATTTCTGAAACTTTTTTTTTTTGAAATGCAAAGTTTGCATTTTGAGCTGGGTTCATTTTAAATGCAAAATGCAAAAAACGAAAAACGTAAAATATAAACATGCAGGTCATCTAGATGCTTCCAAAATGCAAAAATTATGAAAATGCAAATTCAACATGATTAAATGAAAATGCAGTCTAAAATGCAAAATTACACATTCAAACCCAAAATGCAAAATCCGTACAAAACACTACATACTGCCTAAAATGCAAACAAAGATTTCATGTTCAAAAAAATTTAGAAAAATATGGGAAGAGTGATCTTGTTTGAAAGATGATTAAAAAACTAAACGATTGGTATAAATTTTTTGTTTAAATTCACAAAACTTAAAAAGTTATGACAATTTAAAATTTTTGGGTTTTTTTTTAAAATTGTGGGTTGTTGAAGGGGGATTTTCCATGTTTGTCCTTTTCTTCCTTTATTAATACACATAATTACAGTTTTGTCATCGTTAAATCTCATCCATTAATTTTGATGATCCAATGGTCCAGATTGGTTCTTTAGGTTCTTTGTTTAACACATGGTTTATTTATATATATATATATAAACACGATTATCAGTTGCATTCATAACCTAAAAGGTAACTCTATTATCACTTGCAATCTTAATCAAAATTCATAAAAAAGTTTAAAGAATTCGAACAGCATAAAAAAACAAATGCATAAGGGAAAATGAAACAATGGCGGCGGAAATAAATAAATCAAACAATGAAAAAGAAAACACTATAGAAAAGTAAATAAACCAAATCTTGAACAACTATGTATTAAAGAAGGAACGACGTTTGCAGAGGAGAATGGTATAACGGAACTGCGACGGCAAAAGGGAATAGCAGAAGGGAACGGCGACGGCAGAAGGCATCGAAGCGTAATCGGAAGGGGAGGAGACGTAAACGTGGGGTTCAGAGAATGAGAATCTCGAACAACTATGTGTTAATATGAAGCAAGGGGATGGGTTTAATTTACAATTTTTCAAAGAGTATTGGGATTTATTAGGGGACGATCTGGTGCAGCTGCTGAGGGGTTTCTATACTGATGGAGTGTTGTCTGTTGAGTTAGGAGAGGCTTTTTATTACCCTTATCCCTAAGGTTAGCTCACCAAGTACTATCAAAGACTTTAGGCCGATATCTATAGTGGGTAGTATATATAAAATTGTTACAAAGGTTTTGGCTAGGAGATTAGGTTCTGTGATTTTAGAAGTTTTAGGGGATTATCAGTTTGCGTTTACCAAAGGGAGACAAATTCTCGATTGTGTTATGATTGTTGAAGAGATTATTCATGCAATGAAGTCAAGAAAGAAGGAAGGGGTCCTTCTGAAACTTGATTTTGAGAAGGCGTACGACTCCATAGAATGGAGTTATTTGGCAGAGATTCTTAGAGAAATGAATTTTGGGAATAGATGGATCTCATTGGTGTTAGGATGTCTTAACATATCTCATGGGAATAGATGTATAAAGTGTTGTGTCTTTCTGTATAGTGTGCGTTGGTCCTAGTAGGTGGTGCTTTTTGTTGGTGTGTTTCTGTATTATGGGTGTTCTAAGTAGTAAGTAATTGTAGTGTGTATCTATGTATTGTGTTGCCCTGGGTTGGTCACTGTTGTGTGTGGTCATTGTCAAAGGTTATTCAATGTATGGGTGTCATCAATTGCGCAAGTGCTATGAGAGTGATGTTATGTATACCTAGCGGGTCGGTCAATGCATTGTGTGGTCTCTGTAAAGTGTCCCTTTGGGCTCGTATGTCTGTTGGGTGGTCATCCTAAGTAGGCTATCGAGATGGTCTTGTTAGTGGGTGTGGTCTAAATAGATGGTGCTTGTCATGAATGGTGTGGTCACTGTATAGTGTTTGTACCAATTAGGGTATTGGCCTATTGTGTGAGTTGTGTAAGTGTGTTTAGTATCAACTTAGGTATGGTTAGTATGCATTGTGTGGACAGTGTATCTTCTCGTGATGTTCTTTAAATGGTGTTCTAAATTGAGGCTCAATGTAGTCCTGAACTTATGGATGTTGTAGTTTGGGAAAAGGTGGGGGGCTGGTTGTCCAGGTGGCGTGCTCGGGGTGGACATCTTTAGGGTGGAGGTATAAGGGGTGTGGTAGGATTTTATATGGTGATGGAGGTAAGGAGGTCTGGTGGTTGTTCTGGTGTTCTCCTACCCCGCTTTAGCCTTCGAGCTCCAGAGTTCTTGTCTCATTACGTGATTAGTATGAAGGGTCTGTTGTGTTCCAGTATGAGTGGGGGAAGGTTTTATCACTTTTCTTGATAAGAAGCCCTTTGAGCCACATAATCCTTTGGCCAGTCAGATGCTTATTCCCTATTCTGTGAGTGCCAAATAAGCATCGCTGGTGGTTTATGGGTTGGGGGGTTTAGATGGATGGTTCGTTCATCATGTTTTCTATATTATGTTGCTTAGTGGTTCCGTGGAATGATTCGAGAAGAAACGGATATAGGTTCATTCAGATATGGTTCTAACTGTATGCGCTGTTTTGGAGCTCTAATATGAAGATTTGATGTGTTGTGAGTAAACTATTGGATCACCTCGTGTTACTGATATGTGGTTATCTTGCGTATATTGTATGGTTGGTGTGGGGTGATGCTGTTCTTGACTATAACGTCTCGGTTTTGTTATATTGTGCCTGATGTTGTATGTGTATGCGTTAATGGGAGGCTGCTGGTTGTGGGTCTTATTCTTAGTCTCGATCGTGGAGCTGATGCAGGTTTGGCTATTCTGTCTTCTTGCTGGCCTACGCGATATGTTGCCGTAGATTATTGGTGATGCTTCAATTTGGTTTTGGTATATATCCGGAGTGCTGGTACTTGTGTACTGCAACATTGTTCAGTGCGATTGAAGTGTTTTAGTGAGGGTATCATCCCTATTAATTTATGATGATCGTGTGTAACTCAGTGTCGATATGATGACAACCCTGTGTACTAAACTAGTTCTATTGATTAATGAAAGGCAACTCTTGGTTGTTCAAAAAAAATGTCAATAACTTTTTTTAAATAATTTTAAAGAATTTAAATTCATTTAAAATAATTAATTATTAACAAAAGTGGTTATTTGGGCGAATGAGATATTATGAAGTTTAATGAGGGTATATATGATATTTTTAAGTTAAGTTTGGTAAATAAAATATTTTGATGTTTAATAAGGGTATATATGAAATTAACTCTAAAATCTTTAAGAGTTGTATTCTTCTATTAATATCATGTATAAATATATAAGAAACTAAAAATCTTATTAGAATCTTACAATCTCAATCCGATCTTACGATTTCAATCTTGTATGATTAAAAGCTTAAAACAATCCCATAATAAAATTCCTATATCAACAACATGACTTAAGTGATGGTAGCATTTTGACATCTAGGTACACAAAAGTTTTTATCGATATTAACTTCCTTGATATAACTAAATTATAGAAAAAAAATATCGATTTATATCATTGTACCTATTAACATTTAACATGCACTATAATATGTTTCATACCAATTTAATTCCTCATCATGATGGATACCCTTATTAGGTGTAAATTCATAAATCTCATTTACCACTTTTACAATGTATATGTTAATTTCTTTTTTATTTTACTAATCTTTTTAGTATTTACTTTTTTTTAATTAATACTTTAATACTATCGAATCAAAACACCAAATTAAAATTGTAACTATAAACAAAAGTAGTGTCGATAAGCATCAATTGAGCATTGCATGATGATCGATCGTGTAGTGTTTTATTTTCTGAGGGTTTCAATGTTCTAGGATCACAAAGATTATAAATGCTCAATTTTGTTAATCTTGTTTTGTTTTTAGCGTAAAGCAAATGAGTATGTCCTTCAAAATGTAGTATATTTTAATTTCCTGAAAAGTAATATAAATATTAGGTTATATTTATAAGTTTGTGAAGCTTTAACTTAAAATAAATTGATTATGAGTGAAATAATTTAGAACACTTATTAAACACGTTATAAGGTTACTTTATCTCCGATATAAGACATTATTTAATACGCTCCCTCATGTGTAACGTTCGTTTTTCTTCGCGCATAACACGTGTATACTTATGAGTTATGTGAAATTTGTGTAGTCTTTGACCAACTACGAATCTTGCTATGATACTATGTAAGTGTGTAAGTGTCAACTCAAAAACAATTATTTATAAATGAACCAATCTATTATCCGTATTAACATATTACTTTTCGTTTAATTTAAAATATTACTTAACAGTTTTAAGATTTTTGATATGATTGAAATAAATGGTCACGGGAAAAAAATATTTTGGTTATATAGACTTCACACCCTACCATTTTGACGATTTGCATTTTAGTTTTGTTTTCACATAAAGTCAAATAAATGTATAATTTTTTTTAACTTTTTAAGGCATCAATATTATAAAAATAAAAGCAAGGGATTATGCCAGGTGAAAAAAAGTAAAATACGATTCACCAAAAACCATCTCAAGGTGGTAACTTACAATCCTCAAATTAATAATTTACTAAATCGAGTATTTGAACTTATAGGTTTTAGGAAATTATTAGAATTGCCCGACATATTTTTAGGTTTAAAGTGACCAAATAGCTATAATGTTTTTGCAACGTTTTATTATGATATATGAAGTTTTTTTTACATATATATCAATTAATGTTACAAAAACTGATAAATGTATTATTTTATACATTTCGTAACTTGCAACTTGTTCAACAAGTTAATAAAAATAGGGCAACCATTTAATCGACTTTTTCGCTCCATTCTTGATTGTTTTTGTTAGGATTTGTGACACTGTGATATCACAACCAATGTAATGAGACACTCAATGGTCACAGCTGGTGAGTGTCTATAAATGAAGTAGTAATGCAACCCCAAAAGGAAGAGTAATTATTGAGATACTAATTCGTAAAGATTATTATGAATATGGTGAAAGTTGGTATTTACCTTACGGGATTATTAAATGAGGTTATAATTAGTTACATCTATATCTATCTATCTATCTATCTATATCTATATATAAGAGGCTTACCAAATTACTAAAATTAATCAATTAATCAAGTTTAATTAACCAATCAAAGCTCTCTATTTTACAATAATTCAATTTTTCAAAACAATTTTAGAATGATCTATATCCTTAAAAAAAAATAACACGCGGGTCTAAAAAATCCGGATTCAAAAACATAAGTCCTATGCCCGCTTTTAATCATAGATTGCAACTCTCATCGTTTTTGTGGCCTCAACGAACTCTTCATGTGATCGAGCAAGGTAGTTTAAATTATTAACTCGATGAATTTGGCTCTCAGTGTCGTTTTGTGTTTAGACCCTTGGTTTGCAAGGTTTTATTGTTTTCCTTACAGGAAGCACATATGAAAATCCTTTCTTATAACTTTTAAAAGATTAATATGTCAAGGAATGAAGGAAACCATTTCATTATTTTGATTGCATAATTTTGTTTATCTGCCTTCACTACAGGATTTAGGTGGTATTTACTTTTGACTTAATTAACTTAATGGGAAAAAAACTTATTCTGGTAAGTTATAACCGTATTGTTTGTTTGTTACTTAATCCAGAAAGATGACTTAACACAATAAGTTATGAGTAGGATACTTTCTACATTAAGCTCATGATTTTAATCTTTTTCTTATTCAGACAGTTTATTTAAGACATAAAACAAACAACAATACTACTTATTCTATACAGACCTTATTTTTCCAGACAGACACTTAATCCAGACAGCACTTAATAACAAGAAAAAATAAACAGGCGCTTAGTTTCTGACTTAAAGAGAAGAAATGATTTAAACAATATATGTATTTCTGGCCTTGCTTCTGAATTCCCTAAAAGATTACACGTTCATATACCACATGAGCCTTTGCAAGTTCAACTGCAAGATCTATATCTCTAATGACTTGAGCTGTTTTTTTTTCTTTCAAAAAGACGTGATTCATTTATTTGAAGTTGTAAATAGGTGTAAACCATTCATCCTTTTAGGGGTGGCAATCGTGTCGTGTTCGGGTTGGCGGGTTGGCGGGTCAGTGGGTCATGACCCGAACACGACCGTATAATTATTCGTGTCAAGATGCCTAACACGACCCGTATAAGTTGAAACACGACACGACCCGCGTAACCCATTTAAATATACGGGTTGGCGGGTTCGCGGGTTATTCACGGGTCAACGGGTCATAAACAGGTTGACGGGTCATTAACGGGTTGGCGGGTCATTAATTGATTGATAAGTCAGTGGGTCTAGTATTACTAATTTTGTCTCTTGTTTGTCAAAATACAAAATTTAAATGCAAATAATTAAATAAAGTTTAACTCTACCTAAATAGTTTAATCCAAATACAAAACTTTGATGATTCTAAGAACAATTAAACTACAAATGATGAGGTCAACTTTTAGTAAACAAAACGAGACAATAGAATTGTTTCTTATTATGTTTAGGATGACTAAGGAATAAGATAAAAGCCCAAAAAACCAATAGGAAACATGAATATATAAGGATAAATAAAAAATAAAAAAAATATCAAATATATATATACGGGTTGACGGGTCGACCTGCGAACCCGCAAGCCAACCCGAACACGACCCGTTTATTTATACGGGTTGGCGGGTCAACCCGAAAACGACCCGAACCCGTTTATGCTCAACCCAAACCCGTTTATTTGCGTGTCAGGTTCGTGTCGTGTCGATAATTGTCACCCCTATATAATATGGGTCTTTTATGTATTAGTATGTTTATGCATTAATGTTTTACATTTTTATTATTTATATTACATTTAGTTGTTTATTTGTGGGCTTATATAATGATATAACAGATTGACATGGTGGGTGATAGGCTTACAACATCACATTCAAAAGTCAAAACCACGTTCCCGAGTTCACATTAAAACATAACTTGAAAACAATCATTACGAAACACCAAAATGCTTACTACTTAAAAATAAGCAAATAACAATTGTTATAATGTATGCAGTATAACACTCGTTTATTTATAGACTTCCACTATAAAGTAAGACCTTTAAATTAACAATTAACGAAGTTCATGATCATTGTTTAACCTTATGCGGATGTATTGATTGTTATGTACATCTTTGAAACAATTTGTACATACTTGAATCATGTTTTCTATTTGAGACAAGTATGTCATTGTCACAAACAAAACAATGAATATAGTATATAATGAAATATTTTAAACCTAATAATTTGGTTTCTTAAATACGTATTTTAATTTTTTTTGTATATGTACACTTCTTACATTTTGTATTTCATTTTGTTGTATCTAAAGTTTATTTTTGTAATATACCCGTACGTGTACGGGTCTATAAACTAGTTAATTTATTAAAGTAATAGATATATGTGATTAATTAAGTTATTTATAATTGATTTATAGGATAAATAAGTTTGGATAAAATTGTTTGAATTTTCCGATAGTATTTACATATTCGTTGATGAGAATGAGAGAATAAATTCTAGCTATCAATTAGATATTGATCTATT
This sequence comes from Pulicaria dysenterica, assembly GCA_947179395.2. Taxonomy (NCBI): domain Eukaryota; kingdom Viridiplantae; phylum Streptophyta; class Magnoliopsida; order Asterales; family Asteraceae; genus Pulicaria; species Pulicaria dysenterica. The sequence continues at coordinate 11,533,146 of OX359292.1, forward strand.
AGATCTAACAAACGTAACGTTGTAATTCATGTCTGTCGCAATTCATGGTTGAATAATGAATATTATAAGGGTCAAATGTAAACCATCCGGTCAAATTAAATCAAGTGTCGTGATTAAGTCTCTTAATTCTTAATTATATTTATATTTTCATTTGAACCCCACTATATATGTGTGTATAACACACACACACACACACACACACACACACACACACACACACATATATATATATATATATATATATATATATATATATATATAGGGGAGGGTTGGTATGAGAAATATTTTTGTACGAGAACTCCAAGAACAAATCTTAGCCCTTGATTAAAATTAATTAATAGGTAACAAATAATAAAGGCAAATGATTGCTCACTAACCGACACACTGATGAATGGTATTTTGGGAAAATCAAATCTCGCATATTAATGACAGTCCACCCGGACGAAATACACGGTTGGAAAAACATATAAATCACCAAAATATCATATTAATGAGTCATTAATACTCTTAATAACAGTTTTAATACGAAAAATAATTCTCGTTTAAACTTTCCCATAGTCTATATATATGATAATTATATAAACAGATAAATAGATATGATAATTATTTATTTAACATTGATATATAAATCAAAATTTTAGTTAGATCGTGATTGTCTAAACTAATTATCGTTGTGATAATGAATGTCAATTGAGAACTCTATTCCATAATCCATTAAAAAAAGACTCGGAGAGAATATAGAAGAGAAGGGAGATTAGCAAAAAAACTTGTTAAGCTTAAACCGGTCTGGTCTCTTAATTTGGTTTTCCGTTTCACCGGGCTTGATTTTAAACCAGAATCGATTAGAAACAAACTACTAAGTCCTCGGTTCATACATTAGGGTGTTTTCAATTTGGGGTTTTATCAGGTTCGGCTCAGTTTTAAAACTTATCTCTAACCGAATATTAAAGGAATAAACATGAATCTTTTTTTTTCACATAGTAAATTTAGGATCTAAAAATTTGTTAAGCTTCCTTCCCAGATTTAAAATTTAAGTCCTAAACTATAAATTCGAACACTACATTATACATATTATAATTTGTTTGAAACAATAGATAATTCCTTTTTTTTCTTTTTTATCTAACTTTTTCGGACATGTTTATATATTATTAGCTGCTTTATGTGAACCATATATTTTCTAGTGGAGTGGCATATGATTGGTTTTGCAAAGCACACATTTGTGAGTTTGAATCCTATATCCTTCCACTTTTTTTTACCCGGACCCTTTTTTTACTTTCGTTTTTTTTCCTTTTTTTACCAAGTCTTCATCCACTATTTATTTGTGTTTGGTTATTATTATTATTATTTTGATTATTTTTTTAACCTATTTGTTTTTCTCTCCAAACTTTTATATAAAATAATGATCTTATTTTTATCTATATTTCGATCTAGCTATTTTATTATAATTCAAGGCATGTTTACTAATCATAATACTAAAAACTGGATAAACACCATCTTACCCGGAAAGTAACATTCAGGTGTAGATAAATAAGTCGATTATAGATATATATATTAAATAAAAAAATAGTCATGAGTGCCTTCAAAAAGATTAGCCTTTGCTTTTATTTCATATTTGAAAATAACTTCTTATAATTAGTAAGGAAATTAAAAATACTAATCTCACTAATTTTTGTTGCTTAGAAAGTAACCTTATTAAACCTCTTTGTTACATTTTCAAGTTTCTTTCTATTTAATAAATGACTATTTAACGCAATATGAAACATTATGAATATATTTGAATTCGAACCAAATTGTGTGAACGTATTACGTATTCTTCAAAATGAATTTTATTGTTTAAATTTTTATCAGTTTTATTTCATGTATTTAATTATGTATAGATGTTAATATATATTATTCATCATTATTTTTTTATTTTCCGTCACAACTCGCGATACATTACAACCTATTACCAATAAAGCTCATTTTGATCCTTAAAAAGTTCAACAACAACAGTACCCAATCCCGTTACGACGGGGTATGGGGGAGGTAAAATGTAGACAATCATACCTCTACACGAAGGTAGAGAGATTGTTTCCCGAGACAGACCTCCGACAGTGAAAACGAGAAGGAATTAATAAAATGTAGACAATCATACATTTACACGAAGATAAAATGAGTTAGTTTGATCCTTAAAAAAGTTAAAACCTTTAATCAAACATCACTAAATAGATTTGGTAAAATGACAATATGTGACATTATTAAAGATGAAAAGTGAAAAGAAGGGAAATAAAAGAAACCAAAGAATTAACTTGTGTTTTTAAATTAGAAGGAAAATAAAAGAAACAATCATTGACGTTCTAATTGTGTCATTTTTAAGATGATATATTTTAAATAAATTAGTATTTTCTTTCCCTTTATTTCCTTTTTTTTCCCATCCTTAAAAAACTTAAGAATACATTACTTTTTGGTGCTATAGCTTCGACTCTACCCCATAGATAGTAATAAGAGGGAGTCGCTGCTTCACCGGGCGATCGTGATGAGGCAAAAGGGAGCTTTATTAAAGTCCTCCGGGTCATCCACTAAGTGAGTGAAAGAGGTCTCATTGGGAGAATTTGAAGAGAGAAAGTCAGCATCCACTATGTAAAAGAAAGAGCTTTTTCTATCATATTCACATCTAGTCCCGTTCGACGGAAGGGCTTTCTGTAGCTCGGATGTCGATGACAAGCGACTCTGTGCTTCGGTGTACTGACATGTGTACTAGAGCGGCTAACTTCATTGACTCTTTTTTTACCTTCATTTTTTTTCAAAATAAATCAAGAACAAGAGTAGGAATGAATTTTCAATTAAAAAAAATATTTATTTCTTTGGGCCCAGAAAGCTAATGAGCCCAATAAGAACTACTGAGTAAGCTAACGTCATCAAGGCCAGGGCGGAAGCTCGGGCTCAGCGAATAAGAAGCGGCGACAGCAGTGGCGGACGGCGAAAAGGGCGTTTTTCTAAAAAATGGATTTGAATATGGCGGAGCCCGGCGAGATTCTACCGGATCGGAAGATAGACACATCGGCTTACGATTTGCTTCACAAGACTAGGGCTTCTGTCGAGGATATAGTTTCACAGATGCTTTCTATTAAGAAAGATGGAAGCGATAGTTCCAAATCACAACTACCTGAGCTCGTCACTCAGATGCTCCTCAACTTCGTCAACCTTCGAAAGGTACTTTTGATCCCGCCCATTCAATTTTTGAATATTCAAAGTTGTCTTATTGTAGTCGATTTGAACTTCAGTTCTATGTAAGTGCTGCTAAAATTGTGAATTTAGGTTTACTCTGAAAAAATCTGTTCTTTCTGCAAATGAAGATTCTTGTTTAGTGTAGAATGACCTAATCTCCTTAACTTTATCTTTTACATAGCAGTAACTTAAATCTTCCCTGTTCTATGGGGCCTTATCTTTTACCATAACATAAACCTATAAGGTGGATTTCTAGGTTTCAGGTGACTTATTGGTGAAGGTGCCTATTAAGGGGATTAGAATGTGGGAATGTATAAGTAAAGGATGGAAATATTAATATTGATGAAGTGAAATAGTAGTTGTAGGAACTTTGGCATATAACTTGTTGAGGCATCCTCAGTTTATTGTGTTTTCTTGCAGGCAAATCGTTCCATATTGCTTGAAGAAGATCTTGTGAAAGCAGAGACAGAACATGCAAAAGCACCTGTAGACTTCACAACACTGCAACTACACAACCTTATGTATGAGAAAAACCATTATCTTAAAGCAATAAAGGCTTGCAAAGACTTTAAGTCAAAGTATCCAGACATCGAACTTGTTCCCGAGGAAGAGTTTTTCAAAGATGCGCCCGAAGAGATAAAAAATTCCATACAGTCAAATGACAGTGCCCATAATCTGATGCTGAAAAGGCTAAATTTTGAGCTCTACCAGGTATACATATAACTGAATAACAAGTTCAGTATATTGGTTTCAAGGCTTTTGAATGTCATTTCTGTTACTATTAGCTTATATTCATGTTTCTGATTTCTGGAACTATTGTTTTATTTGTTAGCGAAAAGAATTGTCGAAACTTCATGAGAAAATGGAAGAGCAAAAGAAAATCCTTCAGGACACTATTGCTAACAGGAAAAAGTTTCTATCAAGTCTTCCTTCACACCTTAAATCTCTCAAGAAGGCATCCCTGCCAGTACAAAACCAACTGGGAATTCTTCATACAAAGAAATTAAAGCAGCATCAGTCAGCAGAGTTGCTTCCGCCTCCTTTGTATGTGATTTACTCACAGTTGTTGGCTCATAAAGAAGCATTTGGTGAGAGTATTGATCTCGAGATTGTGGGAAGCATGAAGGATGCTCATACATTCGCTCGACAACAAGCCAATAAGGACAACAATGGTACTTACTTACAACGTTTCTTATCTGATCATCTCTTACATCATATTATATGTTTTTTGGAGGGATTTCTAACAAACATATTCCTATACAGGCATATCTTCGAGTATAGAGAATTCCAAGTTAGAAGATGATGTTGTTGATGAGGAAGATGATGGTCAAAGGAGAAGAAAACGTCCAAAGAAAATCCAAGTTAAGGAAAGTCTTGACTCATCCAGAATATATCAAACACATCCACTCAAAGTTATCCTCCAAATACATGACGATGAGGCTTCTGATCTGAAGTCTACTAAGCTTGTTGTAATGAAATTTGAGTATTTACTGAAATTGAACGTTGTTTGTGTCGGTATTGAGGGTTCTAATGATGGTCCCGAGAGTAATATCTTATGCAATCTCTTCCCAAATGACCCGGGACTCGAGCTTCCTCTCCAGGTTTTTGCTTTACTATACACTATGTTGGTTTTTTCCCTTTCATTTTGAGGTTGCATTTCTATCCCACTTATGTATCTATGGGTTGATTGAGGTTATGTTTAATCTTTGATAAGTTGAACAGATAAAAGCAAGAGAATTATTGTAAATGGAAACTGGTCAAAAGTTGCCCTAATGGTATTTCAATGCATAAAACCTCCTAAACCAGTTATTCATTTGAAATATTGTATATCATATTCAATACTAGTTATTCATAGAAAACAAAAAAGGTTCCAGAAAAATGTTATCGGTCCATCCAACCTAGGAGACCTGTTTTGACCCGTACCAAAGTGTTGTACGTTTTGACCCCTTACACAACCAACTGACAGTCCACTATTCAGTACTTGTGATGCTTACTAGGTTTATTGTTCCTGAATATCATGCAGTCTGCTAAGCTCTGGAGTGGTGATGGTCCTATATTTGATGAAAAGAGATCTTCACGCCCATATAAATGGGCACAACATTTAGCTGGGATTGATTTTTTACCTGAGGTTTCACCCTTCCTTACAGCAGCCGGGGATCCCGCAAATGGTGAAACAACAAAACAAACTGCTATCGTTTCCGGGCTATCAGTATATCGCCAGCAAAACCGGGTACAAACAGTTGTGCAAAGGATTCGGGCTAGAAAGAAGGCTCAGCTGGCCCTTGCGTGAGTCACTACACAACACTGTATGTTTAGACTTTCATAGGTCAAATGTTTGTGAAGAAGACCCTAGTCTAGCAGATTATCACAATGTAGTTTGACCGAGTGTGCACTTTGTTAGATTTCTTAAAATGAAAGAATACATGGTTCTTATTGGATGTTTTGGTTATTGTAACGTTTATTTGGAATATTGAAAACTTGGAAATCTTTTGGTTTGACTTACAGGGCACAGATTGATTCGCTAACAAAGCTTAAATGGCCTGCTTTGACTTGTAAAACTGTACCGTGGTTTTCACATGCCCCTCTGTGCAGTTTGAATAGTTGGACGGCTTTGCCCTCACTCAAGCCTTCTACTACCGCTGAAGAACAAATTCAAGCTCCACATGAAGTCGAAATAGTTATTGAACCAGATACTTCAAAGGCCGAGATAGAAAACATAAGGGAAGATGGTGAGCTTCCATCTCTAAATCCTGCAGCTGTTGCGAGTGAATCTATGCTTACGCCCTTGAAAGTATCAGGGATTGAGCACTCTAAACGACTTGCATTGATTAGTAAATCGCTGGCGTCCCCATTGAGCAAGGGTAAATCACTCAAATCACCAATTGTTAAGAAACATGATGAAGATTTGGATTTGATGTTACTCTCTGATAGCGAGGTGGATGAGTCACCAGAGAGTGATGAAGTGACGGGGACTGAGGGCATAAAGGTAATTGACTATTCATGGATGACATGTGGAGTCCGGGAATACTGTCTTATTCTAACAAGAAAAGTCGACAGTGGTAATGGATACATGAAATTAGAAGCCAAGGTATGTGCAAGATCCTATGTTGTTTCCTAGGCATGTTTAAACTTGAAAATTAGTATGAGTTGTGTTTAATAAAGTCAATATAAAAAACATAGTTCTGAAATTTTAATATTCAATCACATGTGATTCAGTACAATCACATGTGATTGTAAAATCATCACATGTTAATTATGAAAATGCCACTTCGTCCAAGTTTTTAAAATTTAATCTGGACCATTGATGGGGTTGATCTAAAGGCTAAAATTAATGTATTAAGTTTGGACTATATTGAACATTTCTCAAATTAGTAAAATAATCATTGGAAATTTTATCATGGCAGATCACAGTCAGCATGGAATACCCCCTCAGGCCACCACTTTTTAACTTGAATCTTTTCGTATCCGATACTACGGAAACCCAGTCCGATATTGAAGCTACTGAGTGGTTTAATGAACTGCGAGCCATGGAAGCCGAGGTAAGAATTAAAGAAAATTTTATATTTTTTCGGTTATTTTTACATGATAAGAACAAATAGTATTTCAAAGATGGATAAATAAAGACTCAGAGTCCGAATAAAATTATATTTAAATTCCTTTTCGAAATATAACGTGTGATCTTTTTAGGTAAACATTCACGTAATCAAAACGATACCTTGGGAGGAAGACAATAATATACTCGGGCATCAGGTATGTTGTCTGGCAATGCTGTTTGATATTTATATGAATGATGGAGGGTCATCCAATATATGTAATGAGAAAGGGAACAATAGTACTTGTGTGGTGGATGTTGGTTTGTGCAAACCAGTTAACGGGAACCTTGTAGCGAGAAGCTACAGGGGTCGGGATCACAGGAAGATGATCTCCTGGAAGTCCGATGGTTGCACCCCTGGGTACCCGAGCTAAGGTCGATTCCCAGAAGTCTTGAGAAATCTGTTAGTTTTGTGGCTGCGTGGTTTTGGGAACCATTTATCATCTGTAAAACACAACTATGTCTCCAGAATCTATTGCTGACCGATTTTTCTTGTTTTCAAGTATGTTAATTTTTTTTATGTATCCGTGTGAAAAGCGGGATAAAATCACTTGCTTGTAATTTATATTATTTACTTTAGGTACAAAAATTTTAAATTTTTTTTGAAAATTCAATTAGTTAGGATTTGAAAAATGTGATGAAAGTTTATGTTAGTATTCACTTATACATTCCACCATTTAGTTCGGATTGAAAACATTTTGGGTTTTGTAGCGTATTTTAATACATACACATAGACATGGTTAATAATATAAAGACTAACCAAAGGGCTTGTAGCCTAGTGGTATAAGGTGTTTGAAGGTGTTTCCCTTGGCTTGCCGTCATGGGTTCAAGTCTTGCTGTGGACAAAAGGTGTAGATTTAGGACTTGATTAGTGTGATGTGTGTGTGTTTAGCCGTTTTAAAAAAATAATAATAATATAAAGACTAAACTCCAAACATGAATGTTGAAATAAAGTATATAAAACTCAAAATAATTTGATATATGTTCATGAAATTTGGTTTGAAATCAAATGTATTGTAGGTTAACTTTTTCGTTAATGAAACATTTACAGTTATATTATATGTTTTAGATAAATATTATATTACGATAAAATTTATACCGTATGTAGATAAAAATGAGATCGTTACAAATATATGTTTATATTTACATTAAGTATTATAAAAAGTTACAAAAGAAACAACAAATAACATATGAAATTATTTGTTTAAATATAATAGTAAGAAAATATAAAATCAAGAGTTAATTACAAAAATGGTCCATGTGGTTGTCACTAAATTTCACTTTTTGTCCTTTAACTTTAAAAATTACAAAAAAGGTCACTGTGGTTGTCACTTTGTTTCAGTTTTGGTCCTTTACCCTAACCGCCGTTAAGTTTTTCCGTTAGAAGCCCTCATGTGCCTTGCACATGAGGGTATTTTGGTCAATTTGGTCACTATCCATGTTACCAAACATACTAAAGTGTATCTTTTCTATTTAATAATTGAAAAAATAAAGAGAATATCATTTCTTCCCTAAAGCTCAGAATTTAACCTCTCTAACCTTTCTCAGTCACTCACACACACACACACTCTCTCTAGCCCTCTCTCCCACCACCGAGAAAAAGCACCACCGTCATCTAACACCACTATCGTCGTCTAACAACCTCCACCGTCGTCTAACACCACCATCGTCGTTGAACCACCTCCACCATCATCTAACCACCACCACCACCGCATAACCTCACTTCCGGAAACCACCATCATTTCATCTAAACAACCGACGCCGACATCCTTGTTCTACCACCGCCGCCGCACCATGGTGGTTGCTTTCAACTCTACCACCGCCGCAGCCACCATGGGTCCCGTCAATCCGGCCACCGCCACCATGGGTTTTGTCGCTCAGAAACACCATCACCGTCATCACGTCCGTCGCTGTCGTCGGCCTGGAGATCGAACCAACATCGTACGAACCACCATACACTTCTTTCTTCAAGATCGCCGCCACCACCACAACTGAAGTTGATCGTCGTCCCCCTTTCTCTCTAGATCTGCAATGCTTCGATCACCGCCACCACCACCACCACCGAGAGTTTGTTCATACTTTTCTTGTTCCAAATCTGCAAATTCTTCATACTTGTCTTCTAGATCTGCAAGCTGCCAAAGTTTTTCATCTATGTTTGTTCACGGTTTGTTCATAATAATAATTATTCAACGGTTTGTTCATAATAATAATTATTCAACGGTTTGTTCATAATAATAATTATTCAACGGTTTGTTCATAATTTTCTTGTTAGGGTCTGTTCAAATTTCTCTTGTGCCACCATCGCTTGTAAGATTTGAATAAATATCTTCTAATTTTCTGGGTTAATTTAGGGTTTTTGTTCTTGTTTTAGAGTTAGTTTTTTGTTCTAAAATTAGGATTTGAACAGATTGCTTGCAAGTTCTTGATGATTTGAGCTCTAAACTGTAATGGATTTGATTTTGATTTTGTGTAAATATGGGGGTTTTTGTTCTTCAATGGCTAATGGTATGTTCATATAATCTTCATCTACATATCTCTGTTGGTTTTGTTTCCATTTTATTTGGTTTTGTTCTTCGATGGTTACTGGATTTGTTCCCTCAGTTGTAAATTGTTAAAATCAAATAATCATAACAGGGGATACAAAATTGTCTGTTGTAAATTGTTAAAATCAAAGAATTTGAGTCTGCAAAACCTTGAATGCGATATACAAGAGAGATGAGTAAATAATGATTTAGGGTCTAGAGTTTGGTAAGAAGGATAACACCCAAATTGACCAAAATTCCCTCATGTGCCTTACACATGAGGGCTTCTAACGGAAGGAGTTAACAGAAGTTATACTAAAGGACCAAAACTGAAACAAAGTGACAACCACAGTGACTATTTTTGTAATTTTTAAAGTTAAAGGACTAAAAGTGAAATTTCGTGACAACCACAGAGACCATTTTTGTAATTAACTCTAAAATCAACTATTAAAACGATCGTTAAGGTAACAAATGCAAAGAAAAAAGTTAAAATGTTAAGTGCAGGTATCAAACACATACTGAACCTTGAGGTTGAGTTCATATTATCTACTACAGGCTATGTCTTCTATTTAATTAAAGTTTGTGCATGATATATATATATGACTAACATTTATCAAATTACTGTTCATAGTTCTTGATAGAGATGAACAAACCGGACTAGTCTAATTGGTCCTACAAAGACTGCCAAGACCGGACCGGTCCTGAACCGGTCCAAGATACCGGTCCGGAGGAGAGGACTGTCACGAAGTGGTCCGAAAATCGGTACCAAACCGGTCCAAAAAAAGAGTCGCTCCAGACCGGTTTGAACTGGTCCTAACGGCTAGTTTTTTTTCTTTATTTACAAATTCTCTATAAATACCTAACCATCTCTTTCATTTTTTTTACACGACACTTCTTTCTACCAAAACACAATAAGCCTTTGCAAAAAAGGAGAAATAAAAATTGGACACCCATTGATCGAATTTCATCTTTGTTTGTCATTAAGAATATGTGAAGGATACCGAAAAAGAGGAAGAAAAAAAAATAAACAAGAAATAAGAGACAAGATGGTTTGTAGTCTAACGGTATCATGGTGTTCCCTCATGACCTATGATCATGGGTTCAAGTTCCGCAGTAGATTAAAAGATATAGATTTTAAGTGTAGGTTAGTACGTATGTGTGTTTAGCGTGACAATACCAGGTGAACTAAATAACTATCACTTTGTTCTTTATTTCTTTCCTCTTAGTTTTACTTCCGAAAGGGAGTCCGTCAGGCACGTCGTCTCTACTATTCACGAGGGTTGACAAGAGGAATTTTCATGGTTTAGCCTTTATTTGTTGCACGTTGTTGTCGCAATGGGTGTGTGTTGTATGTGTTTTATGTGTGTATTTGATATTTATAAATTAAAATGAACAATTTGTACAAGTTCCGGATTAAAGATTGTTTTATTGTTAAAATAGTGTTATGTGATGATTGTTCTATTATTTAAGTATAAGCATTTAAGTATTTAACAATACATTTTATTAAGTACGAATTACCAACATTTTATGCTTTTAAAGTTAGAATACCACACGTGTAAGAACGTTTTAATATGAAGACCTTGATTGATTTGATAGATGTTTCATATTTCCTTTTTTAAAATGATTAGAAGATTTGCGTCGTTTAAAAAAGAACTCGA